>VDFB02075321.1:142622433-142787230 GCA_007258455.2 Sequoia sempervirens | reverse complement strand
TGGCCTCTTAAATATGAAAAGCTTTATAATGATCTATTAGATAAACTAAGGGACATGACTATATTAATGGAAAACAAGTGGAATTTGACAAAATAAATGTGAATACAAACATGTATCTAACTCTTAAGATAAATTAGAGATATGGCAAGAGCTTTAACTTATGGTCGCGGAATAATATGAGTAATAAGGACTTCATTTAATTACACTAGAACCACACTAAAGTGATTAAATTCTTAATGTTGCAAATTGATATGGTGGGTAACACACTTTAAGATTCAAGGGTAGGACATTTATATGATTGCAAGATGTCCATTGACTTTTCAAGTATAAGAACCCCATATGAGAACTATAACATGAGTTTAGAGAAAGGAAATGAGGGGGTATTAGGTAAGGGTATTGGTGCTTATCAATCGAAAGATAATTATCATTTAATTTTACAGTGTTATTAAGATTGGGTTAAGAGGCAAACTACATGTAATCATACTATATAACATCTTTTGGTATCTTATTGCTTACCAATAAGGTTATATTTAGTTATAGGTTGCAAGAGTGATTATTATATTTTAGAAATAGAACTATTTTATAAGTATGGGGTTTCATCAAAAGGTGAAGAGATTGAGAATATATTATTATTGGAAGTATAACTTCAAATGTTGATCCGATGGATATAACATGTTGCAACCATCTAGAGTAGACTTGTATATTGAATCTTCTTAGAGAATATTTATAACTATGGTGTTATGTCTTTCAAAGATTTAATAATGTTTGTATGACCTCATAGAGGCATGATATTCTAATTTAAATGATCATGATGATTGGCCAAATCAACATACCATCACATTGTGAATAGATCATGAGTATTTATCCCCGTATTACTAAGAAATTTATCCTAAACGTTATATTTATTCTAGTGGGCTAATCTTATACATGAATTTTTAAGGGGTTTCTTATTAGTACAATATACAGGTGCAAGATATCAAGAACCAATACACTTATGATATCTAAGATTTCCAAATCATGTTGTAGGTTATCACGTTCTAATCCTAAATAGAACCCTGTAGTATAAACTATCATCAAGATACCAAATGTTGAATGATATCCTTTATAGGTAATTGTAAGAGATTCTTTTGTCGAATCATGAATAATAAAGGCAAGGAGGTCTAAATTGAGATCTTGATGTCCTTAGATGGAAGGGTTATAATTCAAGATTAATGAATTGCGAATTGCATTGGAATTCTTCACTTGTCGTTATTCACTATAAAATTTTGAGAATTATTTAAAGGAACCTTGTTGTAATAAGGCATAACAGTCAAATGAAACCTTGGTTATGGGGAAACTTGTGTGTAGGTCCTTTGAGAGACCTTGTGAGGAGAACTACGTGTGACTTTGACCCATTTGGAAGCGGGAATGTAGGCAGTCCTTGGGTGAAGGATGCCTCTATGACCTCAAGTCTGTAGGGGGATAACTCCAAGGGTTGGGGTTGTTCCTGATTGGTTTGATTTTCCCCCTTTAGTAGGCTTCAGTTTGAGGCTGAATGGTTATTGAATGGGTATGAATGAGTTAAGGGAATCTAATATTGTGTATTTAATACATAATATGCTTTTATATAATAAGAAAAGATTAACTACTTTATAATGGGTATTTGATTATGTGTATATGATGGGTAAAGTCCATCTCGTGTTGGTTCCATGTATCTCTTATGTGTCTATGTAATTCAACTCCATATCTATGTGTTTATGTATAGGCTCGTATATCTATGGATTAGAATTGTGATTCATGATGTATAACTCACCCAAGAGTGAACCTTCGGGATATTTGAATAGTGATAGGCAGTCATTGGACCGTGCCAATGATCGATGTATGGGCTACTACTAGGGATTAGTCAAAATTCAATTGGTTCACAGAGGTGAAGGTAGCAGGCTACCTTGTTTATGATATGACCGTAGCGATTACATGGGTAGGGGCCCATCCATGCGGGTAACAGTAATCTAGGGCTAACCGCATATTGATAGGGTTCACTAGCTATCACTGGTATGCACAGAAGTGACCAATGCCATGTGTTACTCGGGATTGAGAAGAAGATAGCTAACAATACCACTAAGGTCACAAGGTGGTATATGTCAGGAGCTACTTCTTGGTGGATAGACTTGTCGTCGGTGGCCTACAAGCGATTGAAGTCAGAATCCACTAGGTTTGGCAGGTTCATTACTTGGGGAAACCCTTGGGATGGTGGACGGACCCACGGTGTAGTATGGGATGCACCGAATCCTCTTCCCATTTGTCCAATGGTGCAAAAGACTGGTGGAAATGGTGGACCCACGGTGTAGAGTGCAATGCACCGATATTCTTTCTATTTGGGATGCATTATGAACATGTATTAGCCATTGTGATTTGTTAGCTAGTGTGTTGTGTTAGTCATTGCTATTATGTTACGTGATGTAAGGTGGAGCTCGTCACTGTGTTTATGTGATGTATGATGGAGTTTGTCACTGTGTATTTGCGATTTATGCTGGAGCCAATCACTAAGGTAATTGTGATATGTGAATGAGATAATAATTGTGTGCTTGTGATGTACATATGAGCTAATCTCATTATACTTGTGATCTGTGTATGGGACAGTCACTGTTGTACTTGTGATCTGTGTATAATCCAGTCTTTGTTGCACTTGTGATTTGTGTATGAGACAGTCACTATTGCACTTGTGATCTGTGTATAATCCAATCTCTGTTACACTTGTGATCTGTGTATGAGCCACACTGATGCACTTGTGATTTGTGTATGATCCAGTCTCTGTTGCACTTGAGATCTGTGTATGACCCAGTCATTGTTGTACTTGTACTGTGTATGAGCTAATCAGCTCGTGTATATGGGGGTATACTCATGACGACCATTGTGTATAATATTTGAGATTATGGTATGAATGACCTCTTTTAAATATTTTGAATGTTTGTACACTAATGTTTGGTAATGATTGGTATGGACCCAACACTTGATGGCAGGATTATTATCATTATATTATAATTGACTAGTTTTTGATATTAGGGAAAAAACAGATTTTGAAGGGATCTGCAACCCTTTACAACCAGAAAAGCCAGACTGCTAAAAAGGACAACCTGCAGCCACCAAAAAGCTGGCTCCCAAGCCAAGAATATCATGTTTTACCTTTAGAGTTAATCTTGTGGGAACGAAGCGTCATTTCTAGAGAAGGCCTGGATGCTTTTGATTTTTTACTCGTGACTGTAATCCAACCTTCTTCCACTTGTGCTGCCTTTTCCTGCCAACCCAGCACATCACTATCCTAGGTTTGATCATTTGCAGCCCTGGGCGAAACATCCTTGAACAGCCGTGCAGACTGGTTCTTATCCAAAGAGCAGGACGAAAGAGAAATCGAAGCCCCTCCACCTGATAAGGCAGACAGAGACTTAGACCGAGGCACAACGTGAGAGGAAGAATCAACCCCTCCCGAAGGACAAGCCGAAGGAGCGGCTCCTAATTTCTGTGATTCAGAAGCAACCGCCTCTAAGAAACTCTTTTTTTCTTCAGATTTCTTCTCAACAGTATAATGATGTTGAGCAGCTCCAATCCACCAGTTTGCCTTTTTAATTTTTTTTTCAAAACCACAATGAGCAGTAGCATGCCCAGTCTTAAAGCATCTTCTACAACGGAAAGGTAATCCCTCATAGTCCAGAGATTGAACCCAATTCCCCTTGGAGGATTCTAACGAAACCTCAGCAGGCAATCCATTTGACACATCAATTTCCACAAGTATTCGGGCAAAGGTGGAATGAAAGATATCAGAAGATGCATTGTCAACATACAAAAAATCCCCAAGAGCTTCCCCAACCGACTCGAGAAGAGAATCATTCCAGAGGTGGAGGGGAAGATTAGGCAAGTGAACCTAGATCGGGATTTTACTAAAGGTTTCCGATGCTGGATTAAAATTTGAATGCCAGGGTTTGATCATCAGCAGATATTGATCCTCCCAACTAAAAAAATGATCACATAATATAGTTTTTCTGTCTTGGCTATTGTCAAATTTAACAATAAAGAATCCCTTGGCTAGAGGGAAAATGTGAATATTACCAGAAAGAAGAGGTTCCCACTCGTTGGAGATCCAAGAGTGCAGCTGAGGAAGACTAGGCAAGAATCCCTGAAACCTGCAGATGACACCACGCTCAGAGAGGTTAGCTTCTTCGTTTATTTCTTCTAAAGTTTCATCCTTTAGCTTTACGGTAATAGCTTTCATCACTAGAATAAAGCCATGAAGCAACTTATCCCCCAGCTTAAGATTTGATTTGGCCCTAAAGGCCGAGCCACGATAATTATAATTAACTATGTTGATGGCTTACCTATTCTAAATTAATAGTTATGGGTTAAGGGTGAGATAATAGATCTCATACAAGAGGTGAGATTGAAATTCCTTTGTCTTTGTGGGCCGAACTACAATGCCTCTGATTCCCATGACGGGATACATAGGTAGGGTCATCATGAACCCTTGAGGCTTAGGTCATAGGTCTAGGAAAGACCTTAACCTTGGGACTATATCACTCATTTGTGCAAGCATATATTTGGCAAGAATGAGTTGATGCCACCATGGTGAACACAGAGCTATTGAAAATATCACTTCTAATGTATATGAAAAATGCTTGGTTGGTTAAGTTGGTAGTTGTTGCTAATGGAAATTTAAAAAAAAAAAAAATTATGCCTGAGATGGGGATTTTACACTTCAAGTTTCAGTATTTTCCTTTGTAGTATTGTAATTAGAGTTTAGTAGAGTTGAAATAAAATATATATAAGTTTAAATAAGTTGAATAAAATTTAATGTAATTTTTGTTAATTATTATATTTTAGTTTTGATTTTATTTGATTTTATTTTGTTCAGTAGTGAGTTGTTTTTATTTGTTTTGGTTGTTTAGACTAGGCATACAAAAACTAATTGATTATTATTGTGAATGTTGTTATAATATGATATAAGATTACTTAAAAACCATACAAATATTGATTTGGATTGATGATTTAACATTGAAAATTAATATATGGCTACGTAAATATTGTGATCCAATTCATATTGAATGGAAATATGATGAAACAAGAATGAATGGAATGGAAGAGTATTTGATGTGGGAAGTGAAATATAAAGCGTAGAGTTTGGTCTTGATTAGTAGAACTTGTTGGAACAATTGTGTAATAAAGTTGACCAAATATAATACTAAACATTTGTAAGTAATTCATAGTATTAGTAATTCTTCGTAAATGAATTTAATTACTTTGTAAGGTAGATTCAAATTATTGCTTGTAAAGAAAATAGTTACCTGTGTTAGATAAAATTCAACTAATTGCTTGAAAATGAATCTAATTACCTTATAATATAAATTAAAACATTTGCTAAGATAAAATTGAACTAATTGGTCTAAAATGAATCTGATTACTTTTGTATTAATAGAATATTAGTTTGGAGAAAACATTAAAAAAAACAATAGGGGAATACTAATTACTAACGTTGCCTTTGGTAAAATAATTTAGACTATGGCTAAATATTATATGCATTGCCAAATTAGAAAATTAATTAACTAGCGGTAGGAAAGTATATATTTAAATTAAATAAAATCAACTTACAAATAGAGTAACTAGGACTAAATAATTTAGAAAATAAGTACTCATTACTTTGCAAGAATATGCTAATTAATATGAATTTTCTTTTGAATATAAATTAAATAATTTATAATACTAATTACTATGATTCGTAAATGAAGTTTGCCTTTAGTAAAATAATTTAGACCATTGCGAAAAAATAGATGCATTTTGAAATTAGAAAACTAATTAAGTAGTGGTGGAAAACTAATTACTTATATTAAATAAAATTAACTAATTGTTTCAAAATATAGTAACTAGTACTAAATAAGTGCTTGTTAGCTTGCATAAATGTTTTAAATAATAATACTAATTTTCTTTTGCATATAAACTAAATGATTAATAATTATTTAGGAAAAAAAGTTACAAGTTGATCATTTTTGTAAATAAGTACAAATTTTAGTTTGCATGAATAAATGATATTAATTAGTTTTTATAATTACAAATTGAAATACTTTTGTGAAAGAAATTGCCAATGAGATAAATTATTTAGTAGTAATTACAAACTATCTTGTGATTTGACTAACATTGATAAGTTAACTTAATTGAAAATGTCGAAAACTGAATTTCCTTTACAAATAGTATATTTTTTGTAACTTAATTTTTTCTTAATATTAATCAATGACAAATAGGCCATAAAAAATTAACTTTATGCAAATATTAATCGACTTTAACCACAAACAAAATTCAACAATCGGCTAAGATTTCATGAATTAACTATGTATTCACTGCATGTGTACCCACCAACCCTCCAACACATCTCGTACCCACGGTCCAGAAGACCTTGCTCAAACCATTCAATTTCCCCTCTAACGCTTGTACTTATCAAGTATGGAAAACAAACAGACGACCTGAAAAGTCATGCCAAAAATAGTACACTGAGGCTAGTGGTTTGGAGTATTTCCAATACCTTGTAATGTGTAAATGATAAACAACTATAAATGGGAATGGTTTTCTATGCTTCGGTGCGGTGGATAGCTTCCAGGCGTTAGTTGTGTGCATAGATAGCGAAAATGGCAAAGGTTTTAGATGTAAACATGTAAGAATATAGACTGGGAATAATTTTGTCCTTTGATGAATGCATAAGATTATGGTCTCCAAGTTTTGGGACGAACCTTGAGGCAGAAAGAAATGTTTTATTGTTTAAAAGGAAGAAGACATTTGCTGAAGAAGAACTGAGTTTTGGAGGATGCAATAGAGGTGAGATGTTATTAGTTTGTAAAGTATTAGAGATTCAATCTAGAAGAACTTAGAGTATTTGGTAAAACCTAATTCAGAAGCATATAGAAACAAATAACATGTTCAAACTAATTGGCCTGGACAAGGTCTTGTTAAGTGTGAATGCATTAACTGCATTTTATTAATATTGTCCTTGTAACATGAACGATTTTTTGGGATTGGAGTGGAGACAAAGATCTGTAGAGCTACAAAGACATTTGATTCTTGAGGCAGAGAGTGGAAGGTTAGAGTATCAAATGTTTTTGCACGTTTTTTTGCAAGGAAGTTTGATTCTTGAAATGTGTGGAAGAATTGTGCAAATTGTTTGAATTTGTATAATTTTTGCCCATTGCAAAAATGCTATAGTTAGACTGCACGTGGACCCACATGCAAAAATACAACAAATAGCTAAAAAACCCACAAGCTTTTCAATAAACTATAATGAAACGAGAATAAGCACAAACAAAACCTAGTACACACCTAAGATTTCATGAATTAGCTATGCGTTCATTGAATGTGTAGCCACATAGATATCCAATTTCATAAACACAGCCAAGCCATTCACTAGCAATGCACTTTTTTAGAATAACGAACATGCAAAAGTGCAACCAAAAGCTAAAAAACCCACAAGGTTTTTAACAAATGAGATTAAGCATGCAAGGAAGAGCTAAAAAACCCAACACTCATCTAAGATTTCATGAATTAAGTATGCGTGTACTGACATGCAAACATGCAAAGGAAGAGCTAAAAAACCCATAAGCTTTTTCAAAAAATGATAATCAAATGAGAATAGACACAAAGAAAACCCAACACTTGCCTAAGATTTAATGAATTAGCTATGCATGCAGTGAGCGTGTACCTATAGAGTTATCATGTATCATAAACACACAACCAACCCATTCACCAGCAGTGCATTTTTACAAAATAACGAACATGCTAAAGCGTAACCAAGAGCCAAAAAACCCAAAAGGTTTTTAGGAAATGATAAGCAAACGAGAATAAGCACAAACAAAACCAAGCACTCGCCTAAGATATCATGAATTAACTATGCATTGACTGCACGTGCACCCATAGGCCAAAACACAACAAAGAGCTAAAAAACGCACAAGCTTATGAACAAACGATAATCAAATGAGAATAAACACAAACAAAACCCAACACTTGCCTAAGATTTCATGAATTAGCTATCCATTCACTGCATGTGCACCCATGGTCCACAAGACATTGCTCAAACTGTTCAGTTTTCCCTGTAACGCTTCTAGTTATCAAGTATAAAAAAAAACATATGAGCCACTCACCAATTGTAGTCCGTTCCTATGGCTCCTCCCTCGATCGAGCACTGTATAGAATGTCAAATGTTGAAAAGGGGAACCCGCAGCCAAAAACATGTAAGCTTCTCAACAAACAATAAGCACAAACTAGTGCACCTCATATTTCATGAATTAACTATGCATTGTCTGCTTGTGTTCACGCTAGCTCTCTAACACATATCAGTAGGAGAGAAGTACTCATACCAAGAGAAGGGTTGTTACTCAAGTGACTTTGTAGAATGTATACAGTTGCAACAAGTTACTATTGTAAGAGCTAATAGCATATTTAATAACAACTAACAAAGCTTGGGTAAGTTATATGAATTGGTTTGCAAAATGTTGTTTAGAGGATTTGTAGATTCAAGTGTATGTTGTTACATGTCTACATGTAAAGGTCATTCTATTCTGAGCATTGATGCATTTGGTTCATCTATACAATGTGTGGAGGACATCAAAGCATAGAGAGGCATTGTTGTTTAGGAATGGTGTGTTTGATTAATAACATGTCATATTTGTCAACAAATTTCTAGGTCTTCTTTCCTTGCACACATTGCATACATTGATTAAATATTTGTGACAATATATAATGTCTCGCTATTTTCCTATTTTACTTAAACAAGAATGAATAATGGTCCTACTGCAACTAATAGAAGAAGAAATAAACTATAACTTTCAAACACAAAAAATATGTTGAAAAGCAAATTCAGCATTTGAATACAATTGTGAACATGCCTATTATGCTATTGCTTATTGATTTATCCACAAAAACTTAGTAACTAGGAAAGTAGCCCAAAGAGAACTTAATCAAGTTATCAACTAAATTCATGTCTTTTTCTATTGCATGGAATAGGCCTGCTACTCTTCTTTGTGTAAGCAAATAAGAAAAATAGAAACACATTATAAAATTTGTCAAATAAATTTGAGTGGCCAACCAAGTATGTCAAATTGAAATGCAATTTTTGTAGTAGCAACTTTCCCTTTAAGAACATGTATGTTTTATATTGTCAATATGTTGCATAGTAAAAACATGTAACAATAGAGTTTAATCTATTTAAATGGTAACATAAGAAGGTAAAGTATGGTCTAGCATACAATGTATTGCATAGTGAAAATGTGTAACAATAGAGTTTAATATATTTAAACGATAACATAAGAAAGTAAAGTATTTTCTAACATATAATGGAGAGACATGTCAACTGTAAAATAAAAGTAGGAAGAAGTTTTGAGTCACAAAACATGAAATATAGTAATATAGGTGGAAGAGCCAAGAAGAAAAGCATGACAATAAAAAGGAATGCAGGTTCGTGCAATGACAGGCATTCTTTCACTTGCTCCTGCTTCTTTGTCACTTGCAATATCATTATTATGTTTAGTATGGAAGCTAGTTTTTTTATATAATTCTAAACAATTTTAGGAGTTTGAAAAACAAGAAGACTATTTGAATCAGTATTGCTTTATACCTTGCTATGGAATATACTGTTTACTTAGTTAGGAATATGGCCTCTATGATAACGTTGTTTTGATTGGGGGTGAAATTCCCTTTGGTGACAAAGTCTCGTAGTGCAAATATAACTGCTGAATTGTCCTTGATGTTATTGTCATATTTAATGTCTTGAAGGATGGCCAAGAGTTGTCGCAGGACATTGCTTCAGATTGAATAATGAACTGTTTGCTTGTGATTTGTTGTGATGATAGATTTTGTAACACCCCTCTGTTTTGGCTCTTTGATTGGCAGTGTTTCCTTTGTAATGGTTGTGTTTGATTATGCTTATGATGTGACTGTGAACTTAGTGATTGTTTGATCATGAACTGTTTAGTGATGCGCATGTTATATCATGATGTGACGATTGTGTCTGAACATGCTTTGACTTTGGGAACTTGATTACTTGTGATTGTGATTGATTAAATAATGTGGAAGTTATATGTTGATGTGATGTTCTTTTATTCCGATATTATCCTGATGACATGATTTGGAGTAACTTAGAATATATTTGATTTAATGATGTTTATGCTATTGAGCATATCTCTGATGTTAGATGCGACAATTAGATATATTGGTTTTCTGTGTCAAGTCATTACCCTAGTCACCGTGTGTCATCAGGTAGTCGTCGGGTTTCGTTATTTTATGTTGTTAGTTTCTTCCTTGGCCTTTTATTTAAAATTGCAAGTTAAAAAGTGATTAAATGGCTTTTGAAATTTATAAATGATGGTTGTTTTGTCTTATTGAGATGTTGGAAAATTAGTGATTAATTAATTAATTTAATTTAAATGATAAAATAATCTAATTTTGAATTAGATTTATTTTATTGACTAATTAAAGTAATAGGGATAAATTAAATCAATTTAGCCATGTTGGCATCATTAGATATTTGGATTAAATCAAAAACTAGAAATATCTTTTATATTTTACTCCTAGAAATAAAGTTGAAAAATAATGTTATTATGAATTGTTGAATTATATTTTGTTAAAAGAAATTTATTTGACATTGGGGTTGTAAATAGATTTTTTATTTTAAAAGGATATTATGCAAATTACACTTGGAAATAGAAATTGTTTTATGATTTTGCAAAAATGAAATATCTTCATTTAGCAATAAGTTTGGTGGGTGAGTCCATTTTAGGGCTTTGACAAATTTGGGGGAAGGGCTTGCATAAGGAAATTAGGATTTTATTTTCATTTTAATTGGAAAAAAGAGAGGATTGAAATTGGAGAGCAAAAATTGGATTGGTTTGGGAAAAATAATTGGTGAAGGGAAGATTGAATATTGGAGAAGCTGAATTCAAAAGCAAGGGCAAGATCCCCATTAACAAATCTTCAAACATTTGGAGAAAACAAAAGGTTTTTTTTCTTTTTCCTTCTTGTTTTGGTTTCAATTAGTAATAAATTAGAATCTGTTCATGTTTCCTTTTAAAAGATTTAATCCTTTTGTTGCAATGAAAATACCCATCAAAAGAAAAACTAGTTACAAGATTGAACAGATAAATTGTGAAAATTTTGGTTAAATTGTGTGAAAATCTTTGCAAGCTGGGGTTTTCTCTTTTCAAAAATTTATGTGAGAAATTCGTTCTAGTTTTTTCTTTTTTTTACCAGAAGAAAGTTTTGATTTTCGTTTTAAAATGAAATCGAATGAATTAAAAAAAAATTATAATAAAAATAAAATAAAATTGTACGGGCTGCCCACAGCTACCCCCCCCACCCATGGGGGCGCTGGCTGTGCAGCTCTCCCCATGAATGGGGAGGACGCTGCAGAGCAGCCACCAAAAGGGGCGCGACCCTGTGTGTGGCTGCGTAGTAGCCACCACAGGGTACGTCCCTGTTGGGGGCTGCGTGGTAGCCAAAGGCCCAAAGGCCTTTCTTTTTTTTTTTCATAAAAAAAATTAAACTTTTTAAAGTTTTAAAGTTTTATTTAATTTCATTTTTTTTATAATATATATTTATTATAATATGCATATAATATGTATATATTAATTTTAAAATGATATATATATATATATATATATTATATACTTATTATAATATATATGTATTATATTTATTAAAAAAATCAAATTATATTTAGATAATTAAATGTATATTTAATGTATATATATTTAATGTTTGGTCGTTTTGGCATTAAATTAGTAAAATGGAATTTTACTTTGGAGGCTTTATTAAATTGAAATATTTAAAGAATAAATTATATTTATGATGTGTTTAATTCAAATATAATTCACTTAAAGAGTTGATTTTGATCATCAAGTTGAAATAAACATAGTTCATTTAATCAATCGAATTCATTTAAATTATGTTTTGATCGGAAATCTTGAAATATTATAACAATATTTTAGAGGTATATATTTAAATAATGATTTGAATATCTTAAAAATAGGAATTAATCAAATTGATTATCACTTTAGTATAGAGGAAATGTAATTGAGTTTTGACTAAAGGATTTATTTAAATTATTGATTTTGACTAATTTATTTATCCTTTGATGAAATATAGGTTAAGTAATTTGATTAAATGCTTATTTATTAAAATATCTTGATTTTTGAATGTAATCGTAGAACTTAGAGATAACGAATGCTTTATTTTAATAAGATATTTTAATCATCAAAAGCTCGATTTATTTATAATTTAGTTTTGATTATTACGGATAATCGTGACAAATGAAATTGAAGGGATAGATTTAAATATAGATAACTATAAGATGATTTTGATTCGAAATAGAAGCAAAAGTGGATTTTATATTCAAGTGGATTATTTAGAACATTGAATTTTTAATAGTCAATGATTTATTTTAAAGGATAGAGTCTAGATAATCAAATGCTTTTATTTTAAAGATTGATTTTTAATAAGATATGAGATTGAGAAACGAAATATAAATTATTGATATAGATTCTTAAATGTCAACAGTGTGATTTAAGTATTTAGTATATAACAGGATATACATCGAGTATGCACTATTAAGTATATTTGTTGGAATGTATTCGTATTCAAGTAGAGATGAGTTTTAGTTGAAGATTTAGTTGATTTATTAATGCAAATTGAAAGAAACACTGATTTATTTGATCTAAACGTCTACTTATCAAAACGTTCTAAATATAGAATACAAATGAGAAACTTAGAAGTAACAAATGATTTAATGAATCATATGAGATTGAGTTGTTGATTTATTGCTAGGTCGAAATAAAGAGTAATTTATTTAATTTAAATGCTTTATAAAACAAGTGGATTTAATTACATTATATGATTGTGGGACGTAGAGTTATTAATTGGATTGATTTCGATTCAATGATGTTATTTATTGAAATGTCTGGATTTAGAATATGGTTGTGTAATTTAGAGTAAATGAATTGTTCTTTGAATATTTCTATGTCATGAAAAGAGATAGGTTCAATTGATTGGATAAATGCAAGTCATGAATACTATGCTTGATTGGATTTAGGAAATCCGCATAGTAGCTCATTTCATTGTCTGAAATGTTCTCAGTGGTAAATTGTTCGTCTTTGATGTTGTGGTATTAGTGTGGATGTTTTGAAAGTATTCCAGATAGGAGTTCATTTTCTGGTGTGGGTTGATGTACATGAGTCACTTTTGATGTGTTGTGGAAAAGGTGTATGGTTACACCATGTCGTTTCACAGGTTTTCACGTACGAGAATGTTTTGTGCCTCCTTGGGAATAGGAGAAGGTTTTGTAATATGTGCCTCCTTGGATGGAGTGGTTTTGTTATGTTGTCTTCCTCCAGTGTTTGGAGTGGATTTTGTGACCTTTTTGCCTCCAGTGTTTGGAGAGGGTCTTAACCTTATTGCCTCTAGTGTTGGAGTGAGTTCTTGATTGTTACCTCCTTAAAAGGAGAGGGTGTATTTATCTGGATCCCTATTGTGGTTATTACCGCGTGGGTTGTCTTAGGAGAGTAGCTTGCAATGGGTGCCGACGCACAAAGTGGTGCCAGGATAACCCTTTGTAAGTTGGTTAATTCAGTGATAACTAAATTAAACTTTTAGAAGCTTAGGTTGCATCAAATATTAAACAAGATAATTTTGCCTCGCTCATGGACCCAAGGGCTAGTACGAGACTTGGGATGAGACAGGAAGGCCTGGAATGGCAAAATCATCTATCTCATCTTTACGAGAGGTATTTGGTTCCACATGAGTAAGCATTGTTGTCGGGATTTCAGTTGAGGCTACCAGGATAACCCATGGAGTGGGGGCCGGGGCCTAGGAAGATTCCCTGAGGATATCCCTTGACGAGCTATGCGATGACACTCTTCCTAAGTCAACAGTTTGTATTTGATATTTGTGACTCTTGATCTATTCTATGTCTAGAAGCAATGCAACCTATGACAGTGTTGTGTGAGTCGTACCTAGAGTTGTTCGTATGACCGTTCAGTCATGTGATGAGGTCTTGTATTTATTTCGTATCAGTTTTGTGTGGCTCGTGCCTAGTGGTAGATGGTCTTGTGTAGGAATTCCTGTTTACTATCTCCTAGCACGGAGGGAGTGTAACCCTTTGGATTCCACGTGGTCAGGTGGCGTGCATCTTAAATCCGTTGGTTCTTCTTCATGTTCGTGTGTTCGTGATTTCCAGCTGGAGAGCTCGTGGGAATCAATTTCTTCTCATGCCTTGTTCTCTCAGTTCTTATTGTATTTTATTACCCCTCAGTTGTTATCGAGGTGGAATTTGTAATATGTAATCATTTTCTTGGAATTACCTCATTCGGGGAATCAGTGTTGTAATCTTATTGTTTAAATATTGTTAATTGAAATCTTTTGGTATTTCTTATCCTTCGTTGTAAGTTATCTTGTATGGAAGGTATGTTGTCTCATTTCCTTAAGTGTTTAATGTTTCGGTTTATATTATTGTTGTTGTTGTTTGGGATTTAAAGTAATCTTTTTCTCGTGGCCTTAGAGGTTGTTGGCAATGTGTATTTATCTTACATGTTATTTGTACTTAAAAAATAAAATAAAATTGGTGCATTTAAGTAGTGAATTGGAACTTCCTCTAGGGTTGTGTGGCGGGGCATTACACATGGTATCAGAGCCTAGGTTTAAACACTGGGAACTCTGGGATTATGTTGGACCCATTGTGTTGTAAGTTGTGTAGGTTTATACTCTGGGCACTATGAGCGCATTGTATTGACCTAGTTGTTTTTCTCTTTTGTGTTGTTTTCCTTTTGGGTTGATTTCTCTTGTTTGCCCTGAAGTTGTTGTTAAGTGGTATAGGTCCAATGGTGCAGGAAACCAGTGGGAAGGATAGGACCCTCGGTGTAGTGCGCAATACACCGATATCCTTTCTACTGGAATAATGCATCATGGACAGTTGTGTAGTGTGTAAATGTGGTGTGTGTTATGTGTGTAGTTGAAAACAACCAGTTTTATTGATCATTTCCGCCCTTTGCATGTTTTATTGGTGAATGCTTTGTCAGGGTTGGTTAGGCCGTGAACCTACCAAGAAGTGAGTTTTGGATTGATCTCCTTCTTGGTGCATGGCCCTTTTGTTGTGTAAAAGGGGGTAACCCTTGAGTGGTTCTTGAGTGTGGTTGTAGTGTGTTTGTTGGTGGATTGCAGGTGACATGTGTCGCCTAAAATTGCCCTTGCTTGATTTCTTGGTTCGTGTTCTTGGAAAGTTTTTGGGACCTTGAAGGTGCTAAGAAGTTCCTTTTGTGTGCATTCTCCTTTGGAGTTTTGTTGTTTCTCTTCTCCATGCAAATATCTGATGCGTGTTTTCTGGTGCTTTATCTCTTTGTGCAAGTGATTACTTGATTGACCCCTATGTGGTGTTAGAGTTGCGTTTGCATATTCTATTGGATAGAGAATTAAGAATTACGATAATAGGAAATGAATGAAAATGTTAGCAGTTCATAGAGATTTGTGCATGCTCTCATGTGGTCGATGCATTTGTGTGAAAGTGATTGTGTGATGACGAAACCATGATTATGTTCGTACCTATGTTAGAACTATAATATCTTGTCTTCTCTCTCTCTTTCCATTAGTTTAATGAAAATGCCTGTCCTTAAGTGGGTGGGGTATTGACACCCAGGATATGTTGTATCTTATGAGAAATGTTTTTGTAATCGTGAAGGTTTGTTTTATTAGATTGAACCTTGGGTAAAGGACCTAAGTCCCCAAGTTGCATTCATAATTATGAAAAAGGTATAGTATAAATAGAACAATCATTGTGCAGTAAGTAAAAAGTTTAGAGAAAAGGGATTAGAGAAACAATTGAATGTTAAGAATAATTCCAATATAGGTGCATATATTGTTGGTGAGGCCTATAGTCCCCAACTTTATTGTTATGTCTTAAGAAATCATATAGATGTTAAATTATTGTACCTAGATTCAAAATGCAAAAAGTTGAAATGATAATTTTGCATACCTTGCTTTGGGTAAACATTGAAATGATATTACATTAGGTGTGGCTTTATGATGATTCTTTATGATGTGTATTGGTGCGTAAGGCACTATGTATGTTAATCAATGATTATGTGATTCAGAGATTTGATGGTGGGATGCTTCACCATGTTGAATGTATAGGTTGATAGTGTGTTAGTTGGCTTTGAGAGAGTTCTATCCCTATTCCTGTTTGTAGGCTTCTAGGAGCAAGCCTAACCCTAGGGGGGGAGGATGTAACACCCCTCTGTTTTGGCTCTTTGATTGACAGTGTTTCCTTTGTAATGGTTGTGTTTGATTATGCTTATGATGTGACTGTGAACTTAGTGATTGTTTGATCATGAACTGTTTAGTGATGCGCATGTTATATCATGATGTGACGATTGTGTTTGAACATGCTTTGACTTTGGGAACTTGATTACTTGTGATCGTGATTGATTAAATGGTGTGGAAGTTATATGTTGATGTGATGTTATTTTATTCCGATATTATCCTTATGACATGATTTGGAGTAACTTAGAATATATTTGATTTAATGATGTTTATGCTATTGAGCATATCTCTGATGTTAGATGCGACAGTTAGAGATACTGTATTGGTGAAGCGGACAGATTGTATCAGTCGCTTGTGAGCGCCCTACAATTTCGAGATTCCCTCTTTACGGTGTGTTTGATCATAACATACATATTTTGCACGTTCGACATGTTCTTTGCTACAGGTTGGCAGGTACATGACATCGACTCCACTTGGCTTCAAGGGTCTGAGCATTTCCATTTGCCAACATAAATTAATTGGGAGATAGTAGCTAGGTTTTCTGTGTCAAGTCATTACCCTAGTCACCGTGTGTCGTCGAGTTGTCGTCGGGTTCAGTTATTTTATGTTGTTAGTTTCCTTTTTGGCCTTGTATTTAAAATTGCAAGTTAAAAGTGATTAAATGGCTTTTGAAATTTATAAATGATGATTGTTTTGTCTTATTGAGATGTTAGAAAATTAGTAATTAATTAATTAATTTAATTTAATTGATAAAATAATCTAATTTTGAATTAGATTTATTTTATTGACTAATTAAATTAATAGGGATAAATTAAATCAATTTAGCCATGTTGGCATCATTAGATATTTGGATTAAATCAAAAATTAGAAATATCTTTTATATTTTACTCCTAGAAATAAAGTTGAAAAATAATGTTATTATGAATTGTTGAATTATATTTTGTTAAAAGAAATTTATTTGACATTGGGGTTGTAAATAAATTTTTTATTTTAAAAGGATATTATGCAAATTACACTTGGAAATAGAAATTGTTTTATGATTTTGCAAAAATGAAATATCTTCATTTAGCAATAAGTTTGGTGGGTGAGTCCATTTTAGGGCTTTGACAAATTTGGGGGAAGGACTTGCATAAGGAAATTAGGATTTTATTTTCATTTTAATTGGAAAAAAGAGAGGATTTAAATTGGAGAGAAAAAATTGGATTGGTTTGGGAAAAATAATTGGTGAAGGGAAGATTGAATATTGGAGAAGTTGAATTCAAAAGCAAGGGCAAGATCCCCATTAACAAATCTTCAAGCATTTGGAGAAAACAAAAGGTTTTTTTTCTTTTTCCTTCTTGTTTTGGTTTCAATTAGTAATAAATTAGAATCTGTTCATGTTTCTTTTTAAAAGATTCAATTATTTTGTTGCAATAAAAATACCCATCAAAAGAAAAACTAGTTACACGATTGAACAGATAAATTGTGTGTAACACCCCTCCATTTTGTGCTCCATTGTTATGCAATGGCTTCTTTATGATGCTTTATGATTTGATTACGTTAATGATGTAAGCTTCGTCAGATAGTGATACTGTATTAGTGAAGGGGACAGGATCACCTCACTCGCATGCGAGCGCCCTATGATTCTGCGATTTCCTCTTCATAGTGTGTTTTGATTATGTTATATGCATGTTCGACATTCGTGTGGTTGCAGGATGCAGGTATAGGACATTGACTCCACCTGGTTCCATAGGTCTGAGCGTGTCCCTTGTCCGATGGAAATTGATTAGGAGATAGTAGCTAGGTTTTTCTATGTCAAACCACCACCTTAGTCACAGTGTGTCGTCGGGTTGTAGTCGGGTTAGTTGTTACGTAGCCTTGTCTCCGTATTCTTTATTTAAATTCAAGTTAAATGGCTTATGTTGCTTAACTGTTGATTAAATACTTTTGGATGTAATGCTAGGAATATTAATTACTGTATTAATTAATTTAATTTAATTAATAAAATAATCTAATATTGGATTAGATTTATTTTATTGGTTAATTAAATTAATTGTGTGAATTGATTAAGTTATTCCTTGAATTAAAAGTGTTAAAAGTTTTAAATTCTTTTATTGAAAAGAAAAAAAATAAAATAAAATTAAAAGGTATTAAATTCTATTTGGAAAATAGAATTTTGTTTTAAGTTATTTAAAATTCAAATGTTTCAAAATGCAATGACTTTGTGGAAAAGATATTTTTGGAAATAGTTGACTAATTTGGGAAAAGATATTTTGAGAAAAATTGAATTAGAATTAGAATTAGAATTAGAATTTGGAATTTAATTTGAATTGAATTTGAATGTGAATCTGAAATTTAATTTGAAGTGGATTTAAATTTGAGTTTGGAAATTTGGGGGAGAATATATTTCATTTGGGGTTTCTTTCAATTTTTTTTTTATGGAGAGATTGGTTTTAAAAAAAAATGGAAAGGGGGGTTTGGATCTTGGTTGGATGAAAATATGGGATTTGAAAGAGGAAGCTTGGAAGGAGTTCTGGAATCTGATTGGGCAAGAACTCAACATCATTTTGCTTCCTCAAACTTCCAGATCATAGGTTTTGTTCTTGCTTTATTGTTTGAAGTATTGAGATTTTTTTTCATTATTATTGGGAAACTTGTTGGAAATCAAATTTGAAACCCCTTTGAATCATGGAAAAATAAAACAAAAATGAATCAAACAACAGAAAATTCAACAATGAAAAGGAAATAGAAAAGAAAACAAGAAAATTTTGAAGATAAACCTCTGTTTGAAGTTGTAAACTTGAATAATTGTGTTCATGAAATTCTGTTAAAGTTTTTCCTCTATTGCATTCTGTTAAAAGAATTTCCTCTATTTATCTGGTTATTGGAAACAGTATTGTTATATATATATATATATACTCATATATCTTTGGAGTTCTGGAAAATTTCTTATTTCAAAATTTTTGGTATTTTTTTTTTTGTCGTAAAATACACTATTTTTTCACTTGATTTGAGTCTGAGACAACACCACACTGCACACTGACACACTTTTTTTAAAAGTTTTTAGTTTTTTTAATTAAATTTTATTTTATATTATATATTTATTATAATATATTTATAATATATATATTAATTTTAAATTATATATATTGTATATTTATTATAATATATATATATATTATATATTAATTAAAATTTTAATTTTATATACAGATATAAATATATATTTAATGAATATATATTTGATATTGATGTTTAAAAATATAATATATATATAAGGAGTATATATATATTATATTTAATGTTTTCTCGTCTTTGCTTTAAATAGTAAAATGGAATTCTATCTTGGAGGTTTTTAAAATGGAAATATAAAGATGGACATTTAAATTTAAAGTTTAAATAGTTTATTTATATGCAAATAAAATATTATTTTATTGGGCATATTAATATAATATTAAATGTTAAATTGGAATTTTTAATTGGAGATTTTTAAATAGAGACATTTAAAGAATAATTGTACATTTAAGATTGTTTCTATTTAAATATAATTTACTTAAGGGGTTGATTTTATCAGCAAGTTGAAATAAACGGGGATCTTGTAATTAATCGAATTTATTTAAATCTTGTTTTAATCAGGAAATCTTGGAAAATTATAATGATATTTAGAGGTACACATTTAAATGATAATTGAATATCTTGAAAATAGAACTTACTCTTACATGATTATCGCATTGGTATTGAAGAAATGAAAGTTGATGTTGATCATATGTTTTATCTAGAATATTGAATTCGATTAATTTATTTATTTAATTCATGCTGTAATATAGATTAAGTAATTTAATTAAAATTTAGTTAAATTATTGATGCGAATTACAAATAAAGATTAATTTATTTAATCTATATGTCTATTTATCAAACGTTCTAAGTATGGAGGACAATTGAGAAACTTAGAGATGATGAATGACTTAGTTCAATCAGGTGGTTCTAATCCTTAATTATGGAACATAATTGAAGAGCTTAGGATTAGCGAATGATTTATTTTAAGTCAAAGGACTTTATTTGTCAAATGTTGATTTATTGATAATTTGACTTTGATTAATTATAGATTGAGCAAGTAGAGTTGTATTATTGGTTTAAATTCTTTGATGTAGGCAAGAGGATTTATGTATATACTATTTAGTATAATTGATTGGAATATGTTGTGTTCAAGGAGAGATGAGTTTTAGTTGATTTACTTAATGCGGAGTTGAGATTAAGATTGAGTTATTTGATCTAAATGATTATTTACTAAAAGTTTTAACTTATAGAATACAGTGGTTAAACTTAGAAGTAACGAATGATTTCATGAATCATACGAGATTGAGTTGTTTGACTTATTGCTATAAGAGTAATTTATTTAATCCAAATTTTTTATAAATCAAGTGGATTTATTTACAGTATATGATTGTGAGACGTAGAGTGATTGATTGGTTTAATACCAGTTCGATGATGTTATTTATTAAAATGTCTTGATTTTGGAATATGGTTGTGAAATTTAGAGTATGTGATATGTTCTTTGCATATTTCTATGTCGTGAAAAGAGATGGGATCAATTGATTGGATAATTGCAAGTCATGAAAACTGTGTTTGACTGGATTTAGGAAATCTGAACATTAGCATACCTAATCTCTGAAATGTTTTCAGTGGTTAATTGTTCGTCTTCGATGTTGGTGGGATAGAGACATCTGGAAGCCTTCCAGATAGGGGTTCATTATTGGTATGGGTGGTTGTACGTGAGTCAACCTTTGATATGTACTTTGGTTTCCGTGTTATGAGAAAATTTTGTTTGTCAAAATTGCATCTTTAGACATTTAAAGAACGTGTGATTATATGACTGTTGATTTTAAGTCATTTCTTGTTGATCATGTAAGTCTTCCAGTTGTGTTTCTTGAGATGATGTTGTTGCCCTTGTGATTGGTTATTGTCTTTCTTGGGTAGTGCATGAGACTTGTATCAGTGGAAACCTGGTTCTTCGTACGGGTTGTGTGACCTTGTGATTAAAGGTTGAGTCGTGTTTTCAGTTCATTATGTGGGTTATCATTATGTTAGTCAACCTTGTGTTAGCCTTGGATAGTGCACACTTTGTTTTTAGTTATGGACATCCGTAGTGATGTGTTACCTTTTGATGTGTTTGTACTATTTGTGATAAATGTTAGTGCATTGTCTGCCATTGGCATGTGGTTGAGTTATGTGTTGTCGATAGGGGAGTGGCTTTCAACGAGCGCTGGGCCGAAAGTGGTTCTAGGATAACTCATGTGAGAGTTAGTTAATTAAGTGAAAATTAAAATAACTTATACTAGGGAGAGAGTATTTTTGAACATTAATAAGATAATTTAGCCTCGCTCATTGGCTCAAGGGCTTGTACGAGACTTGAGATGAGTCGGGAAGGCCTGGAATGGCAAGATCGTTATCTTGTCTTCTCGAAAGATAACCGATTCTGCTCTAGTCACAACATGCATATGGCGTCGGGTTCGTGAGAGGTTACCAGGATATCCCTAGAGGGGGGCCGGGACCTAGGAAGAACACCATTGGATAACCAATGCAGCCTTTGCGATGACACTCCTCCTATGACAGCAGTCGATATGGTGTTGTATCGTGGATTTTTTTTTATTGTACAGTGATTGTACTCGATTTTGTACTCTGGAAGCATTGTAACTATGATGTTAAGTGATGTGGGTTATGTTCTTGTCTCAGTTTAGTTTATGTGTTAGCATGTGTCTAGTGGTAGATGGTCTTGTCTAGGAAATCCTTGTTACTATCTCCTAGCATGGGGGGTGAGCCTTTTGGTTTCACTTGGTTGGGTGGAACATGCACCTTCCTCTGTTGGGTTTTGCTCTTGCTCGTGTGGTCGAGACTTTCATGTTGGAGAGCTCGTTGGATCCAGTTGCTTTTTCTGGCTTCGTTCTTTTCAGTGGATCTCTTATTCTTTACCCCTCATTTGTTTCGAGGTGGAATTTGTAACTTGTAATCATGATTATTGGATTTACCTCATTCAGAGAATGATTGTTGTAATCATATTGTTTAAATGTTGTTAATTGAGATCTTTTGGTATTTCATATCCTTGTAATTTATCTTGGTTGGAATGTATGTGATCTTAATCTTTAAGTGTTTAATGTTTCAATTTATATTAATGTTTGTTGTTGTTTGGGTTTTAAAGTAATCCTTGTCTCGTGGCCTTAGAGGTTGTTGGCAATGTGTATTCATCTTACATGTTATTGGTACTTAAACCAAAAAAATAAAAAAAATTGGTGCATTTAAGTAGTGAATTGCAACTTCCTCTAGGGTTGCGTGGCGGGGCATTACATTGTGAAAATCTTGGTTAAATTGTGTGAAAATATTTGCAAGCTGGGGTTTTCTCTTTTCAAAAATTTATGTGAGAAATTCATTCTGGTTTTTTATTTTTTTTACCAGAAGAAAGTTTTGATTTTTGTTTTAAAACGAAATCGAATGAATTAAAAAAAAATTATAATAAAAATACAATAAAATTGTGGGGGCTGCCCACAGCCACCCCCTTGCCCCCCACCCATGGGGGCGCTGGCTGTGCAGCGCTCCCCATGAATGGGGAGGAGGCTGCAGAGTAGCCACCAAAAGGGGCGCGGCCCTGTATGTGGCTGCGTAGCAGCCACCATAGGGTAAGTCCCTGTTGGGGGCTGCGTGGCAGCCAAAGGCCCAAAGGCCTTTTTTTTTATAAAAAAAATAAAAGTTTTTAAAGTTTTAAAGTTTTATTTAATTTCATTTTTTTTATAATATATATTTATTATAATATGCATATAATTATATGTATATATTAATTTTAAAATGATATATATATATATATATATATATATATATATATTATATACTTATTATAATATATATGTATTATATTTATTAAAAAAAAACAAATTATATTTAGATAATTAAATGTATATTTAATGTATATATATTTAATGTTTGGTCGTTTTGGCATTAAATTAGTAAAATGGAATTTTACTTTGGAGGTTTTATTAAATTGAAATATTTAAAGAATAAATTATATTTATGATGTGTTTAATTCAAATATAATTCACTTAAAGAGTTGATTTTGATCATCAAGTTGAAATAAATAGAGTTCATTTAATCAATCGAATTCATTTAAATTATGTTTTGATCGGAAATCTTGAAATATTATAATAATATTTTAGAGCTATATATTTAAATAATGATTTGAGTATCTTAAAAATAGGAATTAATCAAATTGATTATCACTTTAGTATAGAGGAAATGTAATTGAGGTTTGACCAAAGGATTTATTTAAATTATTGATTTTGACTAATTTATTTATCCTTTGATGAAATATAGGTTAAGTAATTTGATTAAATGCTTATTTATTAAAATATCTTGATTTTTGAATGTAATCGTAGAACTTAGAGATAACAAATGCTTTATTTTAATTAGATATTTTAATTATCAAATGCTCGATTTATTTATAATTTAGTTTTGATTATTACGGATAATCGTGACAAATGAAATTGAAGGGATAGATTTAAATATAGATAACTGTAAGATGATTTTGATTCGAAATAGAAGCAAAAGTGGATTTTATATTCAAGTGGATTATTTAGAACATTGAATTTTTATAGTCAATGATTTATTTTAAAGGATAGAGTCTAGATAATCAAATGCTTTTATTTTAAAGATTGATTTTTAATAAGATATGAGATTGGGAAACAAAATATAAATTATTGATATAGATTCTTAAATGTCAACAGTGTGATTTAAGTATTTAGTATATAACAGGATATACATCGAGTATGCACTATTAAGTATATTTGTTGGAATGTATTCGTATTCAAGTAGAGATGAGTTTTAGTTGAAGATTTAGTTGATTTATTAATGCAAATTGAAAGAAACACTGATTTATTTGATCTAAACATCTACTTGTCAAAACGTTCTAAATATAGAATACAAATGAGAAACTTAGAGGTAACGAATGATTTAATGAGTCATATGAGATTGAGTTGTTGATTTATTGCTAGGTTGAAATAAAGAGTAATTTATTTAATCCAAATGCTTTATAAAACAAGTGGATTTAATTACATTATATGATTGTGGCATGTAGAGTTATTAATTAGATTGATTTCGATTCAATGATGTTATTTATTGAAATGTCTGGATTTAGAATATGGTTGTGTAATTTAGGGTAAATGATTTGTTCTTTGAATATTTCTATGTCGTGAAAAGAGATAGGTTCAATTGATTGGATAAATGCAAGTCATGAATACTATGTTTGATTGGATTTAGGAAATCCGAATAGTAGCTCATTTCATTGTCTGAAATGTTCTCAGTGGTAAATTGTTTGTCTTTGATGTTGTGGTATTAGTGTGGATGTTTTGAAAGTCTTCCAAATAGGAGTTCATTTTCTGGTGTGGGTTGATGTACATGAGTCACTTTTGATGTGTTGTGGAAAAGGTGTATGGTTACACCATGTCGTTTCGCCGGTTTTCACATACGGGAATGTTTTGTGCCTCCTTGGGAATAGGAGAAGGTTTTGTAATATGTGCCTCCTTGGATGGAGTGGTTTTGTTATGTTGTCTTCCTCCAGTGTTTGGAGTGGATTTTGTGACCTTGTTGCCTCCAGTGTTTGGAGAGGGTCTTAACCTTATTGCCTCCAGTGTTGGAGTGAGTTCTTGATTGTTACCTCCTTAAAAGGAGAGGTTGTATTTATCTGGATCCCTATTGTGGTTATTACTGTGTGGGTTGTCTTAGGAGAGTGGATTGCAATGGGCATCGACGCACAAAGTGGTGCCAGGATAACCCTTTGTAATTTGGTTAATTTAGTGACAACTAAATTAAACTTTTAGAAGCTTAGGTTGCATCAAACATTAAACAAGATAATTGTGCCTCGCTCATGGACCCAAGGGCTAGTACGAGAGTTGGGATGAGACGGGAAGGCCGGGAATGGCAAGATCATCTATCTCATTTTTACGAGAGGTATTTGGTTCCGCATGAGTAAGCATTGGTGCCGGGATTTCGGTTGAGGCTACCAGGATAACCCATGGAGTGGGGGCCGGGGCCTAGGAAGATTCCCTGAGGATATCCCTTGACGAGTTATGCGATGACACTCTTCCTAAGTCAACAGTTTGTATTTAATATTTGTGACACTCTTGATCTATTGTATGTCTGGAAGCAATGTAACCTATGACAGTGTTGTGTGAGTCATACCTAGAGTTGTTCGTATGACCATTCAGTCATGTGATGAGGTCTTGTATTTATTTCGTATCAGTTTTGTGTGGCCCGTGCCTAGTGGTAGATGGTCTTGTGTAGGAATTCCTGGTTACTATCTCCTAGCACAGAGGGAGTGGAACCTTTTAGATTCCACGTGGTCAGGTGGCGTGCATCTTAAATCCGTTGGTTCTTCTTTATGTTCGTGTGTTCATAATTTCCAACTGGAGAGCTTGTGGGAATCGATTTCTTCTCATGCCTTGTTCTCTCAATTATTATTGTATTTTATTACCCCTCAGTTGTTATCGAGGTGGAATTTGTAATATGTAATCATTTTGTTGGAATTACCCCATTCGGGGAATGAGTGTTATAATCTTATTGTTTAAATATTGTTAATTGAAATCTTTTGGTATTTCTTATCCTTCGTTGTAAGTTATCTTGTATGGAAGGTATGTTGTCTCATTTCCTTAAGTGTTTAATGTTTCGGTTTATATTATTATTGTTGTTGTTTGGGATTTAAAGTAATCTTTGTCTCGTGGCCTTAGAGGTTGTTGGCAATGTGTATTCATCTTACATGTCATTTGTACTAAATAAAAATAAAAAAATTGGTGCATTTAAGTAGTGAATTGGAACTTCCTCTAGGGTTGCGTGGTGGGGCATTACACATGGTATCAGAGCCTAGGTTTAAACACTGGGAACTCTGGGATTATGTTGGACCAATTATGTTGTAAGTTGTGTAGGTTTATACTCTGGGCACTATGAGCCCATTGTATTGACCTAGTTGTTTTTCTCTTTCGCGTTGTTTTCCTTTTGGGTTGATTTCTCTTGTTTTCCCTGAAGTTGTTGTTAAGTGGTATAGGTCCAATGGTGCAGGAAACCAGTGGGAAGGATAGGACCCTCAGTGTAGTGCACAATACACCGATATCCTTTCTACTGGAAGAATTCATCATGGAAAGTTGTGTAGTGTGCAAATGTGGTGTGTGTCATGTGTGCGGTGGAAAACAACCAATTTTGTTGATCATTTCTGCCCTTTGCATGTTTTGTTGGTGAATGCTTTGTCAGGGCTGGGTAGGCTGTGAACCTACCAAGAAGTGAGTTTTGGATCGATCTCCTTCTTGGTGCATGGCCCTTTTGTTGTGTAAAAGGGGGTAACCCTTGAGTGGTTCTTGAGTGTGGTTGTAGTGTGTTTGTTGGTGGGTTGCAGGTGACATGTGTCACCTAAAATTTCCCTTGCTTGGTTTCTTGGTTCGTGTTCTTGGAAAGTTTTTGGGACCTTGAAGGTGCCAAGAAGTTCCTTTTGTGTGCATTCTCCTTTGGAGTTTTGTTGTTTCTCTTCTCCATGTAAGTATCTGATGCGTGTTTTCTGGTGCTTTATCTCTTTGTGCAAGTGATTACTTGATTGACCCCTATGTGGTGTTAGAGTTGCGTTTGCATATTCTATTGGATAGAGAATTAAGAATTATGATAATAGGAAATGAATGAACATGTTAGCAGTTCATAGAGATTTGTGCATGCTCTCATGTGGTAGATGCATTTGTGTGAAAGTGATTGTGTGATGACGAAACCATGATTACGTTTGTACCTATGTTAGAACTGTAATATCTTGTCTTCTCTCTCTTTCCATTAGTTTAATGAAAATTCCTGTCCTTAAGTGTGTGAGGTATTGACATCCATGATATGTTGTATCTTATGAGAAATGTTTTTGTAATCGTGAAGGTTTGTTTTATTAGATTGAACCTTGGGTAAATGACCTAAGTCCCCATGTTGCATTCGTAATTATGAAAAAGGTATAGTATAAATAGAACAATCATTGTGCATACTTAAGTAAAAAGTTTAGAGAAAAGGGATTAGAGAAACAATTGAATGTTAAGAATAATTGTAATATAGGTGCATATATTGTTGGTGAGGCCTATAGTCCCCAACTTTATTGTTATGTCTTAAGAAGTCATATAGATGTTAAATTATTGTACCTAGATTCAAAATGCAAAAAGTTGAAATGATAATGTTGCATACCTTGCTTTGGGTAAACATTGAAATGATATTACATTAGGTGTGGCTTTATGATGATTCTTTATGATGTGTATTGGTGCGTAAGGCACTATGTATGTTAATCCATGATTATGTGATTCAGAGATTTTATGGTGGGATGCTTCACCATGTTGAATGTATAGGTTGATAGTGTGTTAGTTGGCTTTGAGGGAGTTTTATCCCTATTCCTGTTTGTAGGCTTCTAGGAGCAAGCCTAACCCTAGGGGGGGAGGATGTAACACCCCTCTGTTTTGGCTCTTTGGTCGACAGTGTTTCCTTTGTAATGGTTGTGTTTGATTATGCTTATGATGTGACTGTGAACTTAGTGATTGTTTTATCATGAACTGTTTAGTGATGCGCATGTTATATCATGATGTGACAATTGTGTTTGAACATGCTTTGACTTTGGGAACTTGATTACTTGTGATCGTGATTGATTAAATGATGTGGAAGTTATATGTTGATGTGATGTTATTTTATTCCGATATTATCCTTATGACATGATTTGGAGTAACTTAGAATATATTTGATTTAATGATGTTTATGCTATTGAGCATATCTCTGATGTGAGATGCGACAGTTCTAGAGATACTGTATTAGTGAAGGGGGCAGATTGTATCACTCGCTTGTGAGCACCCTACAATTCTGAGATTCCCTCTTCATGGTGTGTTTGATCATAACATACATATTTTGCACGTTTGACATGTTCTTTGCTGCAGGTTGGCAGGTACATGACATCGACTCCACTTGGCTTCACAGGTCTAAGCATGTCCATTTACCAATGGAAATTAATTGGGAGATAGTAGGTAGGTTTTCTATGTCAAGTCATTACCCTCGTCACCGTGTGTCATCGGGTTCAGTTATTTTATGTTGTTAGTTTCCTTCTTGGCCTTGTATTTAAAATTGCAAGTTAAAAGTGATTAAATGGCTTTTGAAATTTATAAATGATGATTGTTTTGTTTTATTGAGATGTTGGAAAATTAGTGATTAATTAATTAATTTAATTTAATTGATAAAATAATATAATTTTGAATTATATTTATTTTATTGACTAATTAAATTGTGATCCCATAATAGTGGTTTACAATTTTTGGCCAAACTGGACACTGAAATTATTATTTTTAACTAAATCTTCACATTCGGGCACCTATAGCGGCTAAACTGTGGGGAATTTAAAGATGATGCAAACTAGAGTCTCATCAAAATTTGTCTGTAGATTCTAAAAATATTTTTTTGAAATTTTTTGGAATCAAATTGCACTTCTTTTTCCATCTCCCACAAAAATTAATTTTTTTTTCAGAAAACAACATTTTTAAAAAGTGACGCACACCGTATAACACATAATTTTTTTTCCATGAAGTATAAAATTCTAATTCTTTTAAATTTAGATTTGTAACTCTGATATCTAGTGCTTCCATTTGGTTAGATATTTTTTTATTGAATATTTTTTTCCTTAATCAAGTTTCAAAGTAAAACTAACTAGAATTCACAACAACTCGACAGTATAACGCGTAACTTTTTTTGTATATGTCAAATTTTAATTTAATTTTTTTTGTTGGATCAAGGACTTCAATATCTGGTGCACTAATATTTTTCAATTTTTTTTTTTGATAATCTTCTATTTTTCCACATGTGAAGAACAAAGAAATTCATTTTCGATGAAAAACCTATGTGTAATAAAACTTAAAAAACAAATACATAACAAAACCAAAACATATTAAAATTATATTCATTGGATAGCTTGTTTTAAGTAATACCATAATCATTTGAAATAAATTTTAAATGAATTCATTTGATCCCCTAAAAGCTAAATCAAAAGTGATTTTTTATCAACATTTCGATAGGTGTAAAGGAGACGCATTTATAGGTATGGTTTAAAACTAGCAAGGTTCTATCCAAGGGGGTTTGATCTAAGGTGATTTGATCAAACCCTTTTCAATTGGAATCCTTAAAATGGAACTTTTTAAGGCTTAAATCATTATATTTTCTAAAAATATGTGATTTCAGCTAAAATCAGTTCCTCTCAGGAATTGTAAACCACTATTATGACAGCACCAAATTAATAGGGATAAATTAAATCAATTTAGCCATGTTGGCATCATTAGATATTTGGATTAAATCAAAAATTAGAAATATCTTTTATATTTTACTCCTAGAAATAAAGTTGAAAAATAATGTTATTATGAATTGTTGAATTATATTTTGTTAAAAGAAATTTATTTGACATTGGGGTTGTAAATAGATTTTTTATTTTAAAAGGATATTATGCAAATTACACTTGGAAATAGAAATTGTTTTATGATTTTGCAAAAATGAAATATCTTCATTTAGCAATAAGTTTGGTGGGTGAGTCCATTTTAGGGCTTTGACAAATTTGGGGGAAGAGCTTGCATAAGGAAATTAGGATTTTATTTTCATTTTAATTGGAAAAAAGAGAGGATTGAAATTGGAGAGCAAAAATTGGATTGGTTTGGGAAAAATAATTGGTGAAGGGAAGATTGAATATTGGAGAAGCTTAATTCAAAAGCAAGGGCAAGATCCCCATTAACAAATCTTCAAGCATTTGGAGAAAACAAAAGGTTTTTTCTCTTTTTCCTTCTTGTTTTGGTTTCAATTAGTAATAAATTAGAATTTGTTCATGTTTCCTTTTAAAAGATTCAATCCTTTTGTTGCAATGAAAATACCCATCAAAAGGAAAACTAGTTACAAGATTGAATAGATAAATTGTGAAAATCTTGGTTAAATTGTGTGAAAATCTTTGCAAGCTGGGGTTTTCTCTTTTCAAAAATTTATGTGAGAAATTCGTTCTGGTTTTTTCTTTTTTTTACCAGAAGAAAGTTTTGATTTTCGTTTTAAAACGAAATCGAATGAATTAAAAAAAAAAAAAAAATAATAAAAAATAAATAAAATTGTGGGGGCTGCCCACAGCCACCCCCCCACCCATGGGGCGCTGGCTGTGTAGCGCTCCCCATGAATGGGGAGGAGGCTGCAGAGCAGCCACCAAAAGGGGCGCGACCTTGTGTGTGGCTGCGTAGTAGCCACCACAGGGTATGTCCCTGTTGGGGGCTGCGTGGTAGCCAAAGGCCCAAAGGCCTTTTTTTTTTATAAAAAAAATAAAAGTTTTTAAAGTTTTAAAGTTTTATTTAATTTCATTTTTTTATAATATATATTTATTATAATATGCATATAATATGTATATATTAATTTTAAGATGATATATATATATATTATATACTTATTATAATATATATGTATTATATTTATTAAAAAAAATCAAATTATATTTAGATAATTAAATTTATATTTAACGTATATATATTTAATGTTTGGTCGTTTTGGCATTAAATTAGTAAAATGGAATTTTACTTTGGAGTTTTTATTAAATTGAAATATTTAAAGAATAAATTATATTTATGATGTGTTTAATTCAAATATAATTCACTTAAAGAGTTGATTTTGATCATCAAGTTGAAATAAACAGAGTTCATTTAATCAATCGAATTCATTTAAATTATGTTTTGATCGGAAATCTTGAAATACTATAATAATATTTTAGAGGTATATATTTAAATAATGATTTGAATATCTTAAAAATAGGAATTAATCAAATTGATTATCACTTTAGTATAGAGGAAATGTAATTGAGGTTTGACCAAAGGATTTATTTAAATTATTGATTTTGACTAATTTATTTATCCTTTGATGAAATATAGGTTAAGTAATTTGATCAAATGCTTATTTATTAAAATATCTTGATTTTTGAATGTAATCGTAGAACTTAGAGATAACGAATGCTTTATTTTAATCAGATATTTTAATCATCAAAAGCTCGATTTATTTATAATTTAGTTTTGATTATTATGGATAATCATGACAAATGAAATTGAAGGGATAAATTTAAATATAGATAACTGTAAGATGATTTTGATTTGAAATAGAAGCAAAAGTGGATTTTATATTCAAGTGGATTATTTAGAACATTGAATTTTTAATAGTCAATGATTTATTTTAAAGGATAGAGTCTAGATAATCAAATGCTTTTATTTTAAAGATTGATTTTTAATAAGCTATGAGATTGGGAAACGAAATATAAATTATTGATATAGATTCTTAAATGTCAACAGTGTGATTTAAGTATTTAGTATATAACAGGATATACATCGAGTATGCACTATTAAGTATATTTGTTGGAATGTATTCGTATTCAAGTAGAGATGAGTTTTAGTTGAAGATTTAGTTGATTTATTAATGCAAATTGAAAGAAACACTGATTTATTTGATCTAAACATCTACTTATCAAAACGTTCTAAATATAGAATACAAATGAGAAACTTAGAAGTAACGAATGATTTAATGAATCATATGAGATTGAGTTGTTGATTTATTGCTAGGTTGAAATAAAGAGTAATTTATTTAATCCAAATACTTTATAAAACAAGTGGATTTAATTACATTATATGATTGTGGGACGTAGATTTATTAATTGGATTGATTTCGATTGAATGATGTTATTTATTGAAATGTCTGAATTTAGAATATGGTTGTGTAATTTAGAGTAAATGATTTGTTCTTTGAATATTTCTATGTCATGAAAAGAGATAGGTTCAATTGATTAGATAAATGCAAGTCATGAATACTATATTTGATTGGATTTAGGAAATCTGAATAGTAGCTCATTTCATTGTCTGAAATGTTCTCAGTGGTAAATTGTTCGTCTTTGATGTTGTGGTATTAGTGTGGATGTTTTGAAAGTCTTCCAGATAGGAGTTCATTTTCTGGTGTGGGTTGATGTACATGAGTCACTTTTGATGTGTTGTGGAAAAGGTGTATGGTTACACCATGTCGTTTCACCAGTTTTCACGTACGAGAAAGTTTTGTGCCTCCTTGGGAATAGAAGGTTTTGTAATATGTGCCTCCTTGGATGGAGTGGTTTTGTTATGTTGTCTTCCTCCAGTGTTTGGAGTGGATTTTGTGACCTTTTTGCCTCCAGTGTTTGGAGAGGGTCTTAACCTTATTGCCTCTAGTGTTGGAGTGAGTTCTTGATTGTTACCTCCTTGAAAGGAGATGTATTTATCTGGATCCCTATTGTGGTTATTACCATGTGGGTTGTCTTAGGAGAGTGGCTTGCAATGGGCGCCGACGCACAAAGTGGTGCCAGGATAACCCTTTGTAAGTTGGTTAATTCAGTGATAACTAAATTAAACTTTTAGAAGCTTAGGTTGCATCAAACATTAAACAAGATATTTGTGCCTCGCTCATGGACCCAAGGGCTAGTACGAGAGTTGGGATGAGACGGGAAGGCCTGGAATGACAAGATCATCTATCTCATTTTTACGAGAGGTATTTGGTTCCGCATGAGCAAGCATTGGTGCCGGGATTTCGGTTGAGGCTACCAGGATAACCCATGGAGTGGGGGCCGGGGCCTAGGAAGATTCCCTGAGGATATCCCTTGACGAGCTATGTGATGACACTCTTCCTAAGTCAATAGTTTGTATTTGATATTTGTGACACTCTTGATCTATTGTATGTCTGGAAGCAATGTAACCTATGACAGTGTTGTGTGAGTCGTACCTAGAGTTGTTTGTATGACCGTTCAGTCATGTGATGAGGTCTTGTATTTATTTCGTATCAGTTTTGTGTGGACTGTGCCTAGTGGTAGATGGTCTTGTGTAGGAATTTCTGGTTACTATCTCCTAGCACGGAGGGAGTGGAACCTTTTGGATTCCATGTGGTCGGGTGGCATGCATCTTAAATCCATTGGTTCTTATTCTTGTTCGTGTGTTTGTGATTTCCAGCTGGAGAGCTCGTGGGAATCAGTTTCTTCTCATGACTTGTTCTCTCAATTCTTATTGTATTTTATTACCCCTCAGTTGTTATCGAGGTGGAATTTGTAATATGTAATCATTTTGTTGGAATTACCTCATTCGGGGAATGAGTGTTGTAATCTTATTGTTTAAATATTGTTAATTGAAATCTTTTGGTATTTCTTATCCTTCGTTGTAAGTTATCTTGTATGGAAGGTATGTTGTCTCATTTCCTTAATTGTTTAATGTTTTGGTTTATATTATTGTTTTTGTTGTTTGGGTTTTAAAGTAATCTTTGTCTCGTGGCCTTAGAGGTTGTTGGCAATGTGTATTCATCTTACATGTTATTTGTACTAAAAAAAAATAAAAAATTTGGTGCATTTAAGTAGTGAATTGCAACTTCCTCTAGGGTTGTGTGGTGGGGCATTACAGATTTAGGGTGAAATATGTATACATAGCTCACCTCCTTATCACATTGATTGTAATGAGCAATTTCCTATTGGAGCACACCATATAAGTATTGAATTTATATCTGCAACTTGGACAGAAAGATTCAAATGGATTTGATAGTGCATTTGCTGCTTTTAATGTCCCTATAACCTGAAACATTTGAACATAGATAGTTAGAAGCAGTAGTTTCATAAATTTTAAATGAAAGTGCATAAAGACTTTTAAAGAGTTTCCTTAAATGTTGATTTCAGAAAAGCAACTAACTTGTCCAATGTTCTCTTGTTATTCAATTTGAAAATAAATGTTGATCAACCCATGTGGAACATGTTCTTTTGATCAATGGTTTTTAAGATATTTTTGAAAAGAAAGGCTGGGTTTTGTTCCTACGTAGCAGTTCCTCTATTTGCAAGTATTGCTTTTCATGAGTTGGACGTAGTTGCAGCTACATGGTAATGACAAAGTTAGTCTTCGTTGCAAATAAATTTTATTAAAGCACACAATGCTATAAAAAAACGTTAGAATGGATTAATGGCATATGCTAGTGAGACATTTGTACCTATGCTCTATCAGATTCTGTTATACCATCTTTGATATCAATTGCATATTGGCTACCGAATTTTTTAGCGCCAACAACCAAAGCACCTATTGTTCCAATTGGATATTGATTTGTGGCTGCTAGTAGTTGGATGATAGTAGTATCTAGAATGAAGTAGTAGTTTGTTGAAAAATGAGGTGGGCTTTCAACTGTGCTTGTGTTTGTCAATATTAGTATACAATCACAGTCCCCTCTATCATAATTTGTTCTAGGGGCAATTTGGAAGCTTGATATTGAAACTCCCATTCCTAGAACTATTTTATGCTCATTTTCTTGCACAAGGTATCCACTGATATTCAGTGTAATTGTCATTTCTGCTTTAAGGTCTATGGGATCTGCACGCAGTACTTCACATTTTCTATTGACTCTGTCCAATGTTGCTTTGTAGAAAACAAGGACGTCACCTTGGAATGTATCACCAAATTTTTTTGCATTCAACTCTTCAATTGATATAGCCTTTTTTATTTTTGTTCTACAAACAACAAGAGAAATGCAAATGTTATATTTGGACAATGCAAAAATGCATGTCATAGGAAAATAGGATAGGTTTTTTACTGTTTGCTTGTGTCTTCCTCCATTTCTTGTTTTTGTTGTTGTGGTCTTTTTGTTTGATCCATGATTTTCCTGCAAGCAAGTGATTTAGTATTGCAGAATTAATTGGAAAATTTATTAGCAATATATGCTTATGTATGCTATAATGTTGAACTGATTCAACCAACGAGGTGGAATTTTAGCAAAATAGGAAAGTGGTCAATCCAATATGCCTCTGATCTGTAAATATTGCATACACTTGTGATTGAATTTGACTAGATATGGTCAATCAACAACTTGTGTAGACTATGTGATTTATTTAACAAAAAATGATTTTTGTTAGTTTGCATGAAATTTTGAAGAGTTGTTTTGCTTTTGTTTTTCGAACACATGTCGACATTAAATTCGCCCACAATGTAGAGTATGTTTTTTGTATCTTTGTATGCAATTAAAAATTGAAGAATTGTGATTATTTCTTGAATGGAAGTATTAGGCCTTGCATAAATATTACAAATATTAAGTTCATCAATGTGTTGTAGTATTGTGACTGTGATGGCTTCAATATTTGTAGAGTTGTGTTCTTTTGCTTTTGATACAAACAAATGTTTTTTGGTAAATGTTGTTATGCCATGTATTATATTCATACCAAAGGTATTAAACTATTGCAATAATATATTAGGTTGTAAGGTATGCATGTGTACTTGTAAACACACAATGTCAGATTGCATTGTGTCATAGTCATTGGCAATGTCATGTGCATGTGGATTCAATGAACGAGTGTTTAATGTGCATAGAAGTAGTTGCAGTGCATCGTGTGTACATGTAGCCTAAATATCGAGTTGCCACTATGAAATTGATTGTAGACGATGCATTTCTTTATGTATCTTGCCCTTAAGTTTGAAGTTTTTTGTGGTTAAAGGTTTTAGCAAAAATAATGAGACTATTTTCTTTATATGTGATAGTGTTGTGTAAGTTAAGCCATGTTGTCTTATGCCTGTTGGGTCAAAATCCAAAGCTTGCATTGTTAGTCCTTGTGATTGGTGAATGGTTCTTGCACATGCTAGTTGTATTGGAAATTTTTTTTCTAATTGTAATTTTCTTGTTCTGTGAAATATTTTGAATGGCTCTAGCAATGGACAATATAGGAACCCATTCCTTGCCAATGGGATCAGTGTAATATTGTGCTAGTTTTGTGTGTTGCTACTATTCAATTGTTGGATTAGAAAATTTGAGCCAAATAATATCAATGTCATTATGTGTTGTATATACTTTAAATATTCCATCAGACCCATTGACTAGGCCATCTTGCATATTATAGTTGCATTAATAGATTTCAACAAGGATATCCTATTTCAAGTATATTTGAGGTGGAAGAGTAGTTGTATGGCTATAGAGTCATATTGCATTATAGTTTTCCTCATACTCGTCTATTGCATTTAGCACTATCATTTCATTGGAAATAGACAATAGCATTTTATGGTTGCGTACCTCTACATCAACTTTCCTATAGAACAAGTATGGAAGTGTTGGGTCTAAAGGTGCAAGACAAAAGAAAAGTTGGTTAAGATAGTCTATGTCATCATTTGTTTGTAAGCCTATTCATATTCTATTAAGGATTGCCATAAACTTTTCATCCTTTTGTCTCATAGTTGTGACCAATGAGTAGCATTTTACATTGTCTTTCCAAGAATTGTAAGACATCAATTCAATTACAGTGGGTTTATTCTCAAATACAATGGAGTCAAGCACAGGTTGTGGTTGGAAAAGATCACCATAGAAAATTGTATCAAGGTTTGCAAAGTACATTGTAGGCATTTGCATTATGTCTCGTATTTGTCTATCAATGTAGTGTAGAAATGTTGAGCCTACTAGTGAGATTTTGTCTATAAGGAGCACATGCAATTGATTGTAGTGCTTGGATATATATTGTCCAATGCTTCAGACGCTAAGGGCAGAAAATCTGATTTATGAAATGGTATGTGAAATGTTAAATGTAATGTGACTCCACCTAAGTTGTAAGCTGCTTTGGGTCTATATATGCAGTTAATAAGCCTTTTGGTTTGTCTAGATTGTTGTCAATTGACTTGCTATAAATACGAATTAGAGCTTAGTATATAGCTTTTGCTGTGAAAGTCTTTCCAGTTCTAGCTCCTCCAGTCAAGAACAAATGCAAAGGCCTGAGAATGTTATTCATCTTTTTCAATATAACATATTTAACAATTGCTTGTTGTTATTTTTTTAACATTTGTCTTAGTTTGTAGTATTCATTGTTGTCAATTATCTATGGGTGTCTGGAAATTTCAAATGCATTGTGTGACATTGTATTTGGTTTTATGCGCTCTATGTTTGGAAGGTTTGCTTGAATGTCATATTGTTTTGTTTGGCTAGTTTTTCTTGTTGTGAATGACTTATCATTGTTTCCATCAAGAAGGGACTCAAACTCTTTAAGTTCTTTTTCTATGTCACCCCATGCAACACTTGTGTTCCGTCTAAAATTTGCAGGATTTTTTATAATGGTTTTTTCACGGTGCATGTATGCATGTTCCCATGAGTCAAAGTTATGTTTTAATGTACTCTCGTTTATTGTAAACAGTACATAGATAATCAATTGCTCTCTACAATGATTTTGTAGGTCTAAGTGCTTGTTGAAGTTAATAAAGTGTATTACTCTTGGTTTAGTTCTTGGGTTAACTCTAGTTTCATTTTTATTGTAACTTGAAACAAAATTTTCAAGACATATGTCTATCAATGTTTGAGGATGTATTAAATAATAGTGCACTATAGATTTTTAGAGAATTTTTTTTGAATCATCTGGTTCATTGTTTAATTTTTTGACAGATTTTTGAATGAATGTATGGTCACTATAGGAATGTGTGTCAATGAAAATGCATTTTCTTGAACTAAAGTTTAGTGGAAGTGATAAAACAATGCGAGTAGCTTGTTGTGCTAACATTTGTTGCAAGTTCAACAATGCATTTCCAAGTTTACCAATCATTTTTATTGCATCAATATTTGTTTGTTGGTGGTCCTTATATATTCTTTTGAATGCATATGTCATTAATTTTTCTACTTTTGCAATGTAAGAGCTACTATACATTACTGTGGCATATGCATTAAGCACAAACTGGGCATCTATATTGGCCTTCCAAAGGTGTGACATTCTCCTTGTGAAACTGTTGTTCCATATTTCTAATGGTTTTCTTTATAAAAGAGTGTTGGCTTGTTTAGTGTATAGCACAAAGCTATTATATAATCAGTTTTAGACATGTTTATGTCATTTAAAAATATGTCTAAAGTGTATTCATTGTCATTGTTTTCTTTTTGCAGTGTTGAGTAATCGTTGAAAGCATTTGAAGTTATTGTTTCAGTCTTTTCTAGTATTGGTGAAAGTATTCATGTCTTTGGCATTGGTGGTAAATGGAAATTGTATCTGCAAATTGTTTTCCTTGGTCTCCTACATCTCTTTATGTGGTGATGCCTTTGTAAACTAGTCAATTCAGCTTGCAAATGATCAATGCTACAAGTAATGTACTTGTCGACAAAAGTTATGGTGTCTGTGTTGTTGTTTTCTATATAGAATGGTGCATTTTTCACCCATATTAGCATATGATAATGCTCATTTCCTCAATTTTGAAATTCAGTCACTGAAAAGTAATCAATAACATTTCCAAACATAGAGTCATCTGTAAGCATCAAATTTTTCATTGCATTTATTCTATGTCTATAGTATCGTACACAAGTAATAGGATCCTTATTGATCAGTTCAAAAGTTTCAATGTTCATTTGAGCAATAGACTCTTGTTGTTTTTGACCTAATTGATGTTGATTGTGTAATTCTTGTAGTGTGTTTATTAAAGGATCCCAATTTTTTTCAGTGCTACTAAAAGTGAGGAATAATGTTGGTGGTCCTAGTTGTCGTATCATTGCAAAAACATTTTTCTTAAGTTGTGTATAATCTAGGGATATTCATATGCTTTTGAAGTCAACATATCCAATATTTGATTTTATAATTCTTTCAAGGTTTGGTTTGTGTTTCACGTCCTTTGCAACTAGCTTGTGTCCTTTTAGTTGGCCCTTTCGTATTCTTATGGACATTGTAGACAAGAATTGTAGTATTCGTATCTTGATAGTTTTGAAAAACATGTTTGTCATGTGATATGCAATTTTTTTGTTTGATTGTAAAACTTCCCATTGTGCAATTTTGTGATACGTAAAGTTTTTTAGAATTTCATTATCACGTGGCTTGCCAAAGAATAATGTTGGGAAATTCATTTCTTTTTCATATTTGTCTTTAAAGATTCCAACTGGATAGTTTTGTTTTGTAGGTGCAATTTCAATGATTTTGTTTTGCATGCTATGTATACTTCTAGATTCTGTGAATCCATGGACGAAGGTTTCAGGTGGATTCTCATGTTCCACGTCACTATCTGACTTGGTTTCAATTGTGACAAGCCCAATACTTTCTTCAAGCTCATCATTGGTATGCAAAAAATGTTCCCAATCTTTGTTTATTTAGACATTTTACATTTTGTACAGTGTTATTTTTGACAATTGTGCCAAAGCTTCCATGACGAGGTTGGGTCGTACCATGCCCTTTTGAAATGATTTTTTGTATTCTAATCATCTTTTGAGTGAAACAACAATCGTTTGTGTGTTATTGGTTGATTGTGGTAATGGCTTTTGTATAATGCTAATGTCAACAGGGACATTAATGATAGATCCTGTTAGACCTATTTGAGATCTTTTGGACCTTAGTTCCCAGATTTGTGCAAATACAATTCTAAGTGATACAAGTCATTCCTCTAGTTGAGACAAAAGTTGGACATATGACAATGGTTTATTAGTTCATATTTTTTGTGGCACAACATACTTTGGTATCATGAGTTGTTTTAGTGCAGACTAGCATATATGGCATATGCAATCTATCAATGCTATGGATCTTGACTGTACTAGTTCATAATATATTTCCTTTTGCTTGTCTTTGGATTTTCTAGTATCTTTTCTAAAACATAGCATTTGGCAGATTGTGCATGTGTATTTTGGTGTATCTTAAATTGTTGTTTCATAAAGCTCTGCTACTGACATTTTTTTACCCTTATTTGATCTGATAGGTATAGGCTAGTTTTCTTTATTATTATTTCTAATAAAGCATTTAAGGTGCTGCAATCTTACAATAGAGTTATGATTGAGATACTTGTGTTTGATTGTATGAATATAATTGTTCTTGTCATTCTCTAGCTTTTTTATTTTTGTTAGCATTCGTAGTTTGGTATTGTGTATTTTTTCTAATGAGTTTTTAAAGTTGATTTAACCTCACTAGTTGTTGGGCATTTGGATTCTGTGGCTAAATTCTTAGAAGCGGTTCAAAATTCCCACTTTGAGGGGTTGCATCATGAAAAAAAATGGAATATTCTGGTAAACTGGGTACATTGTTAAAGTGCAAGTAAATTTTCCTTGATGTGGTTGACCAAACAAATATCTATATATTCAACCATTTGGATAGCCACTTGATACAAAATACATCTCCCCATAAGCTGCTTTCATCGTTTGTGGCTTCTAGTTTCATAGAAAAGCACATCCTGTGTAGATATGTGTCCTAGTCATGCACTTTGTGCAGTCTATAGAGACTTTCAGGGTGTAGTGCAAGGTCATATGATCTAATTGCATCTTTATCTTGTTTTGCTAAAGAAGTCAAAAAGTAATCTATTGTTCCTCTCCATAGCTCAACTGATGTATACTGATTGTTTAATAGTGTTTCTAATGAATCAAACAAGTATTCTCCAACGTTGTACTTAAATGTACCTACTCTACATAGTCCATTTTCTTTTAGTACATTGTCTATATTGCAGAATTGTGAGCACTTTGCATATTCATACCTATCAACATCTATTGTTTCCATACTTTGATATCTTGTTTCTATTCATAATGCATATAGTATTAGGTTGTTGAAAATTCTAATAGGCCTTAATATGCATATATGTTGAACCTTATGTACTATGCACATAGATGGAGGGAAATAAAGTTGATCTTTTGTATAAACATTAAATTTTACACTACAAACAAAAAAGCAATAGTGATTTAAGAATCTAACCTTGTATTTTATTGTTTAACAATCGACTATATTTGCAACAATGTAGATTTTTTTCTCACTCTCAAATCGTAACCAACAGATCCTTTTAGAGGGGCATATGAGACAAATGAGCATAGTCGATGGCATGTTATATGAAATTCATAAATATAAAACAATCAATGCTTAATGAATTCTGTAATTAATAAGAACTTTATTGTAAGATTCAATAACGTATTTAATAATAGATAACAAAGTCTTCATAAGTTTTAACAATTGATTTGCAAAATCTTGTTTACAGGATTTGTAGAATCAAAGAAAACTAAAATCAAGTATGAACTAAATATTTCATGTGTGAATTCTATCATTGATTTCTTTTTCTATTGCATAAAGTAGGTGTACTACTCTTCTTTGTGTAAGAAAATGACCGAAATATTAATCTACTTACATCATTGAAAAGTGCCAACAAAAACAATAAGCTGAGCCTAGTGGTATGCATCAATCTTAATACCTTGTAATTTGTTAATGGTGAACAAGTGTATATGGGAATGCTTCTCCATGTCTTGCTCAACTAAGTACATAAATAGTGAGAATGTAAATAGTGTTACATGTGAATGTGTGAGAATATAGAATGGACACAAATTTGTCCTTTGATTAATTCGTAAGAATATGATCTACAAATTCTATATAGAATGTTGAGGCAGACAAAAATGTTTTATTGTTTGCAAGACAAAAAAAATTTGCAAAAGAAAGATTGCTTTAGGACAAATGTGAAAAATTTATTAATCCAATAACTAATCAAAAAATGGACAAATTGGATGTCATATTGCAATGGTTTCATTTGCAACTAAGGGTATGTGCAGGATCATCATGGAAAAAACAGGCCCTTAAGTGGCAAAAGATTCAGAAAAATCAGAGTTAGGCAACTCGACATAAAAATTTGAATAAGTCATCTATATTATTTCAAAAATATGTAAGAATAGAATATGTAGCAAATTGAATGTAGTTTCTAAACTACTAGGTTTGTTTAAAAAAAAAAATCTATTTGGTGAAAATTTTAAATTTCAATGCAGTGTTACTTAAATTTCAAGGAAAAAATAAGAAGTAGGTGTTTGTTTAACCACCCTAACCACAATAAAATGATAACATTTTTTTATAAGATTTTAGATATAATTAGAGGACTCATGCCTCGATGTGATGCATATTTTTTTGTAATTTTTTTCTAAGTAAATAATTAATTATGAATTTTTTATTACAACTTTCTAAAAAATATAAAAACTTGTATGTCTGACCACCTTAACTTGGTCAAAATGTCATGAAATTCAATTTTTCTTTTTTTAGTCCTATAGTATGTGAAACATAGAATGTGACACATGTTTTAGATTCAAAAAATGTGATACCATTTGAAAGTTGTAGATAATTTTCAATCAGCCTATCAATCAGGACTTTAGTCGTAATTTGAATAGAAAATGAATAATAATTACTTATTAAATTCAAAGAAAAACATAATTTATATTGGTGGAAAGCTGAGAATCTCCTTTAAAAACCCTTTTCATTTCATCAATTTTGGGTTAAAAAATAGTCGTCAGCCACATACCCATGATATTGCCACTTTTTGGCCCATCATGATCCTACACATAGCCCTAAAAGACAATAAAGAATTTATCTCTTTTTCTATTGGTTGGAGTATGCCTTTTATTCATTGTTGTTGAAGTAAATTGGTAGAATAGGAAGGCAGTATTATTGATATAGTCAATACATGTTTAATGCATTATGTGTTGTCCATAAACATCAAACATAGAAACAAATGAGGACATTTATAAAAAAATAGACCAACACAATATTTTTTCCTAAACATTGAGGCATTAAATACAATTTTTGCAAGCTTTGTTGATAGGCTGATAGCCACTAGAGCACTAAATACATAGTTAATGCATCAAATGCTTGCATAGTTTAAATCACACTGGTCAACGTATTTAGTTTTAATTCTTATTGATTTAGCTACAAAAACCATGCTATTTGGGAAAATTGCTCAAAGAAAACTATATAGATTTTGCACAATTGGAGGGTTTGACAGACTTATCAAACATGGAACAGGGGAATGTTGAGCTAAAAACACACAAGAACTTCTAAACGCACAATAAACACATGAAAATTAGCACAAATAAAACTGATTGGTGTGCGTCTAACAGACTATTGTTTCTGAATCACCAATCATATAGTTTAATGCATTAAACATGTATTAACTTCTTCAGTATGTACCACTCGACTGTCAAAGGTGAGACAATTTGCATTCAGTGATTATATATTTGCAAAATATATAATGTTCTCCTATTTTCATAATTAACTTTAACAAAAATGAATAATAGACTTGCTCCAACCAATAGAAAAAAGATAAGTTATTTATTATCTATGAATTGCAATTGAGACTACTACAATAGCAAACTACTCTTTAACTTTGCTAGTGATTGGCTTGTCTATATGTTTTTGATACTTGATAACTAGTAATATTGCTTCTTGTTACAAAAGCTAATAAGGCAAGTGGGTACAGTAAATGACATATGCTTTGAGCAAGGTCTTGTTGACTGTGGAGGCATTCAGTGCATTAATTATGTGTTTATTGCCTGGGTGGCCAGTAGCCTATTAGGAAAGCATGAAAATTTTTTATTTAATTTCTGAATATTTGCAGAAATTTATGATGTTGGTCCATTTTTTTGCAAATTTTATCATTGTTTCTATGGTTCATGTTTCACTATTGCAATTGTTAGTTTTTGTCGATAGGAAAGCTTACATTTGCATTTGTTGAATTTTCTTTTGAAATAGTTGCTTATTGTTCTTAAACTTCTCATGTCCAACCAAATTGTATTGTTTAAATTATTTTCATGTTTTTCCCATAGTTGGTTGGAGTAGATATATTATTCATTTTCGTTTAGATAAATTAGAAAACTAAGGGTACATTATATATTTTGGAAAATATTTAATCGTGAACTAGTGAATACATGTTTAATCCATTCAATGCAAATTATGCGAGATGTGTTTGAGAGGTGGTGGGTATGCAAGCATTAAATGTAAAGTTAATTCATGAAATCTTAGGTGACTATTGCCTTTAATTTTTGCTAATTCTTGTTTGTTCATTGTTTGTTGAAAAACTTTATCCTAGGACTAGTAGACTGTTGGTAAGTAGTTTGTGTGTTTGTTTATGATACTTCAAGTGGTTCACCAACAATGCACTTTTACGCAAGAACGAACATGCAAAAGCACAACAAAGAGCTTAAAAACCTACGAGCGTTTGAACAAACAATAGATAAACAAGAATAAGTAGTAACAAAACCCAACACTCATATGAGATTTCATGAATTAACTATGCATTCTCTGCATACGCACTGACCAACCCTCCAACACATCTAGCACCCATAGTCCAAAAGAACTTGTTCAAACCATTTAGTTTTCCCTCTAATGCTTCTAGCTATCAAGTATCTAAAACAAATAAATGAGCCACTCAACAGTTGCACACCATTCGTACGACTCCTGCCTTGTTCAAGCATTGTAAAAAATGAAAAATGTTGAAGACAACAACTCACAAACCAAAACACAAAATGTTTTTAAAAAATAATAAGCAAAAACCAACACTTGTATCATATTCCATGAATTAACTATGCATTGTCTGCTTGTGTTCGTGCTAGCTATTCAACACATTTTGTGAAGTTTTCATTTAGTGCATTTAACATGCATTCTCTATTTTAGTACTCACTAGCCCGCCACCAAAACTCGCACAATATGCATCCCTTGACTAAATATTTTCCACAATATATAATGTCCCCCTATCTTGCTAATTTTATTAAAGGAAAATAAAAAATCAACCTACTCAAACTAGTAGAAAAAGAGATAAACCATAATTTTCAAGTATGCTGGTTGTTGTTACAAAGGCGAGGGAAACAAATGGGTACAATACATGTCATATGCTATGTAACCCATGAACATGCAATATTTGAAGCCAAGGAGTAGATGAGTATTGTAACAAACAACAATTATCAAAGGAAGACGTGACTGATATAAGCAAAGTCTTGCCTACTGTGGAGGCATTCAATACATTCGCTATGTATTCACTACCTTAGTAGCCATGAGCTTAGTAGCAAGACTCGGGAAATTTTCATTTAATGTCAGCTTGTTTGCAAAAAAGTTATTGCATTGGTCTTTTTTTTCTTTTTTGCATATTCTAACATGTGCTTCTTTGTTTCATGTTTATGAATGGCATAGTATCTTGCACAATTTGCATTCAAAAGACTATTGTTTCTAATGTGTGAGCTATACTGTCTAATGCATTAAACATGCATTGCATGTTTCAACATCTACTATCTTGTTGTTAAAGGTTGCAAAAATTGCATTTACACATTAACTATTTGCAAAATATATAATTTACTTCTATTTTTTCAATTTTATTTAACAAAAATGATTATTAGGCCTAGTGTAAGCAATAGAGAAGTAGAATAATTGTCTATTATCGCTCAACTGCAAATGCGACTATTGCAATTGTAATCTACTCGTTGGCCCTAACAATGCGCAATATGTTATCTATTGTACCTATTTGTACAATTAGGCCTTATAACATCAAATAAAATTTCTAGTCGCACCATAATAGAAGTACTAGAATTAGGATAAGTGTAGTCACCTAAGTAAATTTCTACAATGAATATAGTTGCAACGAGTTACTATTGCAATTGTTTAATTGACTTTTTAAATAGTTGCTTGTTCAATGAAATTGTATTGTTTAAAATACTTTGACAATGGCCTACTGCCTATCCATGCAATGAATTCAAAGTTAATGCATTGTATGCTTGTACGAGGAAAAATACCTTGCTCAAAGATCTAAAAAAAATTGCTTTATCTAGTAACAACAGGCTAGAAGAAATTGGGATTGGTTCCTATCACTAATGCTAGCATATCATGTTTCTTAACACGTTTGTTGATGTTGTTTGTATGCTTAAATTTTTTAATGCATTTCCTATATTATTTCAATTTAATAGACTATTGTTTATGATCTATCTATCATACCATTCAATGCATTAAACATGCATTGATTGCTTCAGTATCTATTATCGTGTTGTAAAAGGTGGCATGATTTGAATTTAGCGATCAAATATTTGAAAAATATATAGTGTCCTTTTATTTTGGTAATTTAGTTTAACAAAAATGAATCATAGGCCTACTCCAACCAATATAATAATTGTAACAAATGACAATCAAGACACGAAAAACTAAAAAAAATTGACTAGGGTCTTGTTGACTATGTAGACATTGAATGCATTACCTATTTATTTGTTGCTTGATTAGCTCTCTGCCTACTAGCAAAGCTTGCAATATTTGTATTTAATGTTTGAATGTCTATGAAAATTTATCACACAATTTGCATTTAAAACACTATTGTTTTTTATCCAATAGTTATACCATTTAGCACATTAAACATGCAATGACTGGTTCAATAGCTCCTGCCCTCTCACAAAAGCTAGCACAATTTGCATGCAATGATTGAATATTTTCCAAAAATATAATGCACTCCTAATACCCTGATTTACTTTCACAAAAAATGAATAATAGGCCTACACCAACAAATAGGAAAAATAGATAAATTGTTTATTATCTCTTAATTGAAAATGAAGCCATTGCAATAGCAAAATATTGCTTGGTTTCAACTGCTTCATCTCATATGTCATCTACTATATCCATGTGTACAATTAGGCTTAATGACAAAAAACAATGTCTGTAGTTACAACATAATAGAAGTATTGATATCGGGACAAGGGCTATCACTCAAGTCACTTTGTATAATGAATACAATTGCAACAAGTTACTATTGCAATCGTTGAATTCGCTTCTCAGATAGTTGCTTGTTGATTCAAAATATATTGTTTAAAATGGTTTTTAGAAGCTCGAAGCTTCTTATTTTTATGGAGAGCTTGTTATCAAGCATATGTTTCATGTTTATGAATAACATATTGTATGCATGATAACAATAAAGCTGACACAATATGCATTCAATTCTTAATTTTGTCATTTGCAATCGTAATACTTTCTTGCCCAATCAAATTTAATTGTCTTGCACTAGCCCTAATATACATTTTTGTTTAAATAATTTAGGAGAATAGGATACTATATATTTTGGCAAACATTTAATCATTGAATGCAAATTGCATAAGGTTTTCTAGTGTGCTGCTTGGCACTACAACAATAAATGTATGATTAATGCAGTAGGTCTATTATTGATATTTGTTTAAGAAAAATAGGAAAGTAGCAAGAAACCATAAATTCTAGAAAATATTTAACAAATGAATTGCATATCCCATGATTGCAACTATGCACATTTCTGATTGCAAAATTAATGTGCTTTAGAGCAAAAAATAGTTTCATGTTTATGAATTACATGGCATGTCATATACTATGCCCATTTGTTTCTTTGGAAAGTTGGATTCTTGAACCAACATTCTCCTTTATTGTTCATAGCTCTTCCAATTCATAATTATCACACACATTGGAAGAATTAAATTTCATTGCAAACAAAGCAGGAGTATGATACAAGAATCTGACCTTGCAGATTGTTGTTGAAGAACCAAGTCTAATAGCAACAATATGGATCTTTGTTCTACACTTCAATTGCAACCGATGGTTCCTGTGACAGGTACAATTTAGAGAGATAAGCACATTCCATGAAATAGAACATGCTATTCATAAACATGTAATAGAGAATCACACAATAAATTTTTCCAAATATTGAAGAATTAAATCCAAACTGTATGAGCTTCGCCGCTGAAAATGGGCTTAGTGCAGTTTAATTTACTCATTTGCATTTGTAATATTCACTTGGCTAATCAAACTTGATTGTTTTGTAGTAAGTCTATTAATAATTATAGTCTTAAAAAATTAGTAAAATATGGAAACCTTGTGTACTTGGGGTTCATGGACATATTTTTCATGTTTGAAAACCATGATTTATCTCTTTTTCTATTGGTTGTAGCACGTATACTATTCATTTTTTATTAAGTAAATTAGGTAAGTAGAACAATATATATGTTGATAAATGTTTAATCACTGATGCAAATTGCATAAACTTTTCCAATGGACTCCTTGGCACTATAGCAGTCAATGCATCATTAGTACACTAGGTCTATTATTGATTTTCGTTTTAAAAAATTAGGACACTAGGAACACATCCTCGTTTTTCACAAACATTTAAACAATGGAATCCATATCCCATGATTACAATTATGCATATCTCTGTTTGCAAAAGCAACATGCTTGTCAAGGGAAAATATTTTAATGTTTATGAATTACATAACATGTCACTAAGTATGCTTATCTGTCTATTTCAAAAGTCGGATTCTTGAACAAGTGTTCTCTTTTATTGTTCACAACTCTTCCAATACATAATATGTTAGATGCATTGCAAGATTTAAATTTCATTGCAAAGAGCGTAGGAGAATGATACACGAATCTGACCTTAGAGCTTGTTGTTCAAGAACCAAGTCCACTCGCAACAATATGAATCTTTGGCCCCCAATTCGATTGCAACCAATTGTCCCTATTACAACTACAATTTAGAAAAATGAGCATAGTACATGACATATAACATGCTATCCATAAAAATGAAACATAAAAGAGCACAATAATTTTTTCCAAATATTTAAGAATTAAATCAAATATGTATGAGCTTTCATGTGCAAAATGCGGTCAATGCAATTGATGCATAACACTTGCAAATGAATCAAATTATATAATCTAGACACTTGTGGTTTTATTTCTATAGAAAACATTTCAGTTCTTAATTTTCTCATTTACATTTATAACATTTGTTTACTTGGCCAATCTTTTTTTTTTTTTGCAGTAGGTCTACTATTCATTTTAGCTTACGAAAATTAGCAAAACATGTGAACATTATATAGTTGGGAGTGATGAACATATTTTTTGGAGCACCTGTGCTAAAGTAGATGTATACGTAGCATGTTATGCACCTAATCATCATGTGAAAATCTGAGGCACACACATCAAAACACTCTTGCCCTCCAATGCATGCAGTCAAAAATGCTATAAAATCCATGAAAAATACCATGACTTTTAATTTATTGACAAATGCCATGAATGTTAAATTCATGAAAAATGCCACAAATATTATAGCATTTCCTTGCATTCTCTGTAGACCAAAATAGCTCATTTGTTTCTTCATCCTCGTAATCTTAGATGCAATACATGTTTCCCAAATATTTAACCAATGAACTACATTCCCATGATTACAATTATACAAATTTATGTTTGCAAAAGCAACATGCTCATCAAGAAAAAATAGTTTTATGTTTATGAATTACATGGCATGTCATTCACTATGCTCATCTATCTATTTGGAAAGCTAGATTCTTGAGAGAATTAAATTTCATTGCAAAGAAAGCGAGAGAATGATACAAGAATATGACCTTGCAACTTGTTGTTCAAGAACCATGTCTATTTGTAGTGGTATAAATCTTTGTCACCCACCTTGGTTACAACCAATGGTCCCTGTTACAGCTACAAAATAAACAAATGAGCATATTCCATGACATAGAATATGCTATCCATAAACATGAAACAAAAAAGCACACAATAAATTTTGGAAAATATTTTAAAATTAAATCCAATATGTGTGAGCTTTGTCGCAAAAAATGAAGTTGATGTAATTGATACATAACAATTGCAAATGAATCAAATTCTATAATCTGGACACTTCTAGTTTTATTTCCATTAAATGCAAAATGTCCAAGATGTCTTTGAGAGATGGCAAGTATGCAAGTAGTAAATATGTAGTTAATTCTTGTTTGTTTATTGCTTGTTCAAAAGGTTGCATGTTTTTAGCTCTCTATGTTATCTATTCATATGCAAAACTTTTTAACTAGAACTATTGCTTACTGTTACAAGGGCTAAGGAAAAAAAAAGTGTGCATTCCATGCCATATGACATGCTACTCATATACAACCCTTTCCAATGAATCAAATTCCATAAACTAAACATTTCTATAATCAAATTTTATAATCAAATTCTATAATCTGAACATTGCATCAAAGGCTTCACTGTAGTACGAGTGATAGGGACCAATGCCAATATCTCATAGTCTATTATTTCCAGGTAAAGCAATAATATTTTAGATCTTTGAGCTAGGTATTCTTCCTTGTATAAGCATACAATGCATTTACTTTGAATTCATTGCTTGGATAGACATTACCCTGCTAGCAAAGTATTTTAAACAATACAATTTCATTGGACAAGCAAATCTTTCAAAAGTGAATTGAACAATTGCAATAGTAACTTGTTTCACCTACATTAATTATACAAAGTCACTTAAGTAGCAACCCTTGTCCTGAGATCAATATGATGTGAAATCATATACACAAGCATTCTCGTTTAGGAATGGTTCCTTTGATTAAGACCAACATATCACGTTTGTCAACAAAATTTTCATTCTTGTTGTCCCACACATATTGCATGCATTGATTAAATATTTGACACAATATATAATGTCTTCCTATTGTCCTAGTTTACTTAAATTAAAATGAATAATATTCCTACTCCAGCCAACAAAAGAAGAGATATATTATAATTTTCAAACATAGACAATACGTCCTTAAATCCCAACTGTAGGAAAAAGACCAAAATATTTTAAACAGTTCAATTTCATTGATTAAGCAACTATTTCAAAAGAAAATTCAGTAAATGCAATAGTAAACATGCCCTCTGCATTCACTATGTTTTTTTATAAAGTGGATGCTATTGCTTATTGATTTATTCACAAAAACTAAATAATTGGTAAAGCATCTCAAACAGAACTCAATCAAGTACCAAATTAATCTTTCATGTCTCAAATGTATCATATATCTCTCTCTCTATTGCATACAGTAGGTTTGCCATTCCTCTTTGTATAAGCAAATAAGCGAAATAGAAACACATTATAAAAATTTTCAAATAAATTTCATTGGCCAACTAAGTATGACAAATTGAAATGCAATATATGCAATATCAACTTTCTTTTAAAAACATGCATGTTTTGTATTGCTAATATATTGCATCCTAAAAAGCTGCAACACTGGAATTTAATCCATTTAAACTGAAACATAAGAAAATAAAGTATTGTCTAGCATATAAAGAGAAAAGATGTCAACTGCAAAACAAAAACAATAGAAATTTTTAAGTCACAGAACATGAGATATAGTGATATAGATGAAAGAGCCAACAACAAAAGCATAACAAAAAAGAGAAGACCAGATTGATGCAAATATTTAATATCTAAATGCAAATTGTGCCAACTTTTTTAGAAAAATGATACATATTGAAGCGAAATAGAACAACACAATGGATTTTTACAAACATCTAGTCATTAAATCATGTTAGAATTGGCTATGGCTGCCAAGACCTAGAGGCCAAATGGAAAGCACAACAAGAGAGAATAGAAAGTGACAAGAATAAACTGTATTCAATGTCAATGATATGATTATGTGTACAATGAGAGAGACCCCTTGGTTATATAGCCAAGGTGAGATGCAAGACGTCATAGGATTATGGAAAGTGTCTTAATCATATGACTTGAGACAACTAATCACACTTACCTAGGTTCACATGTAGTAGTTGTCAAAAGATAAGATAACAACTAATGGTAACTAACATCTTCTAGAAAGATTCATTCCTATAACCTAAGTAAACTTAACATGATGTAAATAAGTCCCCTAGTAATGAATTAACTAGGTACAAGACTTTATTTAAACCAACACCCCCCCTTAAGTGCAATTTAGGGAGTAGCAAATTATTATGCAAATGTCACAAATATGCAAAGATGAGTCCCGAATACAAGGCCATGTTAGGTACCCATGTACATGCAATGAAAATGAAATGAAATCTCTCACAAATGGAGAAAAGGAGAAAACCCAGTGGGACAAAAATCCTCCCCAAAAGAGAGATGAAATACAAAAAGGAGATGCTCTCAATGATGAATGAGAAGGTAAAAACCCCATGTGAGGAAAAAGACTCCCCATAAGAGAGAAGTAGAAGAGAGACAAGGCAACCTCCTCTCAATGTTGAGTTTCCTGCAATGATGGTAGAAGCTCGACATTTAATGTTGAAGATGATTCAATCTTTCCAAACAATGTTCCTCCCCTTAGGAAGAAACAAAATCAAGATGGTATGCAGGATTTCAAGAATATGGATGATGGATGATGTCTTTGAAGCATGCTCAAGTGTCTCCATGTCGATGCCAAAAGCTAACACACTCCAAACAGGCATTCTAGGCCACACTGTTGAAGAGGAAAATCCAGAATCTAGTAGAGATGAATGTAGAACATGATCCAAAGACAAGGATATCCCCACTGAAGACAAATAAGCCCCCTCCAAATGTTGTCCAAAAGTATCCACACTCATGCCAAACTGTACAGAATGATCATGTAGAGATTGAACAAGAGGGTCAAGGTGTTCCCTCACAACAACTGAAGAAGGAGAATCTTCATCAAAGAGAAGATGAATGCCATCAATGATGTCTCCCAGATCTACAAGATGTGACTCCACAAACAAGTTTGAAATACTTGTCAAGAAGCCATCACAAGGAGCCATCTCTGGAAGACTAAGTACGTCCTACTGCACTAAATCACAAGGATCCAAAACTATTGAATCACAAGTATCATCAATTGTAACAGTAGGTAGATGACATAGAATGCATGGCTCAAGTACTAGATCTAATGTGAGAATTCCCAAGCTCAAGAAGCCAAATGTCTCCTCTGAATCATAGTCCATATGATCAACAGCCGAAGGAACAATGTCACCATTAGAAGCAAAATTTGCAAAGGTATACAACTGAGATGAATGATCAACCACCCCAATAGAAATAATCTCTATGCTATCTAAGTCTCAAATGATGATTGAATCAGGTGTGGACTCCATAGTTCTCCCATCTCCACCATGTGCAATATGATATATGGAAAGATGATTGTTCATCAAATGAGGAACACACAAAACATCCTGGAAAGTCTTGTCCCCAAAACTAATAGATCACATCCCTATTACACTCATGTATGTATTGTTTCTCATCAAGATAGGAGACATAGTACAAGGCTGAAATGAAGAGAAGATAGTTTGTGAAGATGCCATATGATATGATGCTCCCGAATCTAGAAGCCATCTCCATAATCTTATACACGAAAGAGCACAAAGAGTTTGACCTTTGTATCTTGATGTAGATGCTTGACCTTTGTCCCTTTTAGACTATTTTGAAGTAGAAGGAGAAGAAGATGATTTAGACATTCTAGAAGGAAAATCAATGTGATTCCTTTTTAGAAGATTTTTCAACTCATCAATATCCTACTTATAACAATAGTGTTCTTCATGTCTATCCTTCTTGCAATATGCACAAAAAGGTCTCTCCTTCTTAGATGATTCTCCTTTTGATGAGGATGAGGATTCTGACTCTTTATGTGGCTTGATCTTTTTCTTCTTTTGCTTCTGATCAAGATTCCTTTATTCTTTTTGTACCTTAGACTCATTTTCAACCAATGCTTGTGACTTGGAAGACTTTATTAGACCCATGCTCATTAACTTAGCTTCCTCTTGGATTAGGAGATTTGCAAAGTCATCAAACCTAGGATCAACATATGATGCTCCCATAGAAAGTCGATGGGTATGAAAGCCAAAAAAAAACACTGAATACTTAGGACCAAGCTTGGATAACACATTAAGAATCAATTGTAAATCCTCTTTTTCAATGTTGCATTCTTTCAACTGTGTTCTTAGTTGCTTGATTTTGGAGATGTACTCTTGGATGTGGTCAAAATATTTTGGATCAAGATTCATCAAATCATTATCAATATGATATCCTCTAATCTTATCTATTTTACCATACAAATTTTCAAAAGTCTCCCATGCCTCTTTAGGTGTATTGCATGATTCAATATGAAATTGCAAATCAAATGGGACTAATGAACATATGCATCCAATTTTTTTCTCACAATCAATCTCCCACCTTGCCAATTATTTAACATTAGTAGGTTTTTGGGTGGTTTCCTTTAGATGACCTATTAGACCTTTCATCATGAGATACTTCCATACTGATTTTCTCCATGTAGCATAATTATGTGGAGTTAGGAGTTTAATTTGATATTTCCCCATTGCAAGAACACAAACCAAGCAAAAGAATGCAAGCAATCACTGCAAGATTACCCCCTCAAATCACTCAATCAAGAAACCCCCCCAAGCAATATGAGCTTGGAAATTTATGAGTAGAGCATTTATAGTTTCCACTTGCCAAAAACATCGAAGTGGACTTTGATCTTCGTACATGCAAATGCCGAATTTGGCCACAAAATAAAGTACAACTTTTGGTACAAAATGAGATCAATCTGATCATACCACTAAGAAGTATACGAAAAAATCTTGCACTTTAAAAAAAACTACACCCAAAAATGTTACCATAGGAGCAAGATATGAGCTCTTGAAGTTCCCAAAATGAGGACGAAGCAACAACACTTGTGAGAATCTAAAAATTATAGAAAATCTATGCACTAAAACCAAAAAATAACTATACCACTGTGTAGAGCACAAAAAATTAGCTGAAATAAAAAAAATTGCACTAAAAAAGGAGCTCGTATGACTGAGATATTGAGCTTCAAAGTTCGCCTATGAAAACCAAAATGCAAACTGTGAGGGAGGAGAAATTTTTTTAAGGGCGTTGATGTCAACACTTTACGTGATTAAATTTGACATCCTCCTGGCTGTTGAAAAAGAATATGCCCTTCGTCTAGAATATTCTTTTGAAATCTGAGCTCAAATTTAACGTCTATTTAGATGTTGCCAATATGCTGAAATCTTTGACTACTTGCCAGAATATTCTCCAACTATGGCAGGAATCTGGGCTGGGAATATTCACCGGCATATGAAATTAGCTACCTTGATTTTTCTTTTCTGCCGCTGGTGAGAATTTTTGTAGCATCTGCCAGTTATCAAATGTGAATGTCAATTTTTTTTATCAGTCGATGGTTGAATGTGAGGGTGACGGGACGTGGGTCTACGCCACATGCACTGATACATTTTGACATTTTTTTCGACGGCAGGTCGTCGGAATTCCGACGGCTCTTCGTCGCTGTTATTGCGTCGGAATTCCGACGACATTTGAAACGTCAAAATTCTGACCCGACATCCGTAAAAAAAATTGTCAAAATGTATCAGTGATGGGCCCCTCGGTACCAGGCGGTACACCTTCAAAATTGTAGGTATGTCTATGGTACTCTGGTATTTTAGACTGAGATAAATCCACAGAGAATTTCTATATATATATTTTTATTTTTCTAAACCAAAACTTTGAAATACAATATTAATCGCTGGGATTTTAATTTTTCAAAAAAAAATTCAAAAGTTTTTGGCCAAATGATTTTTTTCAGAAAAATCATATTGGTTGTATTTATGGTGATCTGGGGGTTGTACGGCTCATTGGGAAATTATTTTTTCCTCATCGGACAACAACTCCGATTTGGATGAATTGGCAGTTGATCTTAGGGTTTTTGGCCCTTTTGGATGCGATGATAGGGTCATATTTGACCCAAAACGCTCCAAAAATGTAGCTACCTTATGGATCTGGCAACTACTCTTTAGCTTTAAACCCTCATAGATTTGGACAAAAAAAAAAGGCAAAATTGACTTTCTCGAACCTTCTAGACACAATGGTGAGCTTAGATTTGCACCAACAAGCTTCAATATGAACCTGCAATAAAGAGCCAAAAATGGAACACCCCTGGTATCTCTCTTCAGAAAAAGACTCTCTAATGGCACCCAACCTGCTCTAATACCATGCTAGAATTGGCTATGGCTTCCAAGTCCTAGAGGCCAAATGGAAAGCACAACAAGAGAGAATAGAATGTGACAAGAATAAACAATATTTAATGTCAATGATATGATTATGTGTATAATGAGAGAGACCCCTTGGTTATATAGCCAAGGTGAGATGCAAGATGTCATAGGATTATGACAAGTGTCTTAATCATATTACATGAGACAACTCATCACACTTACCTAGGTTCACATGTAGTAGTTGTCAAAAGATAAGATAGCAACTAATGACAACTAACATCTTCTAGAAAGATTCCTTCCTATGATCTAAGTAAACTTAACATGATGTAAATAAGTCTCCTAGTAATGAATTAACTAGGTACAAGACTTTATTTACACTAAAAAATCCAAATTTTATAGGCTTTGCTATTACGCTAGTGCCTATCAAAGCAATCGAGAAATAATTAATGCATTGTAAGTCTCTATAGTGGAAAAGATCTAAAACAATATTACTCTATATAGCAACAACATACTAGTATTCTAATGCATCAATCAACATACAAATTTGTTCCAAGTCTATATTCTCACATGTTCACATGTAACACCCTTGCCATTCTCATCATCTGTGTACTCATTTGACATTCACAACATGTGCAACAAAACAAAGCATACACAAGCATTACCATTTATAGTTGTTCACAATTCACATACTACAAGGTATTAGGATTGCTCCATACCACTAGCAAAATAGATAAATAATGCTTTTCAAACATCAAAAATATATTCATAAATACCAAGTATATAATGTTCCCATAATTTTCTAATTTACTGAAACTAAAATCAATAGTAGACCTACTACAAGATAATCAAATTTCATTGGCCAAGAAAGTATTACAAATGAAAATGCTAAAATTAATAATTAAATATAAATTGTGTTAGCTTTACTACCATTATGCACTTCATGTGCATGGCAATTTGCTCAAAGGCAAGCCACTACTGCAATCAAAGCAGTTCACTATTGCAATTGTATAATGTACATTAGAAATGGCAGGCTTGTCAATCAACCTACAACTAATGCATTAAATGCCAACAAGTCTACTACTCATTTTTGTTTAAGTAAATTAGCAAAATAGAACTCTATGTATTTTCACAAATATTTAATAGCTAATAAAATCTACTGAGCCATAACAATTAATTTACAAAATGTTCTTTATAGTATTTATATATCATAGCCCACATAACATAACAACTGTGCAATGCAACCCTAGGCTTAGAAAACAACAATTGTGTCACTATTGACATAGTATTTAATGCATTAACTATGCATTCACTGCTCTACAATGCATTACAATTATCTGCAAAAAAATTCATCTACTTCTACTTTGCTACTTTGCTTACAAGCAAATGAATACTAGAGGAACATGACATAACTAAACAAATGAGCATAGTCCATGACAAATAATATGCTATTCATAAACCTAAACCAAAAAAACAACAGTAAAATTTGCAAAACAATAGACCAAAATTATAATTTTTTGCAAGCATTCCCTGTTAGCCCTTGTAACAACAATCAAACATCATGCTAAAAACACACAAGCATTTTAACAAACAACAAACAAACAAGAATAAGCACAAATAAAACCCAGTACTCATCTCACATTTCATGAATTAACTATGCATTCACTACTTCTGTACCCACTAGCCCTCCAACATATCTCACATAATTTTCTTTCTGATCTTTGTTGATAGGGTAATAGCCACTCAAGAAATAAACACATAATTAAGGCATTCACTACCCCACAACCCACAAGACCTTGCTCAAAGCATATGTAATTTAATGTACCAACTTGCCCCATTAGCCCTTCTAACAACAAGCAATACTTCTAGTTATCAAGTATCATAAATAGACAACCAAGTCATTCACAACCACTGTACTTTTACAGAATAACAAACATGCAAAAGTGTAACTAAGAGTTAAAAAACCCACAAGATTTTTAACAAACGATAATGAGCACAAACAAAACCTAGTACTCGCTTAAGGTTTCATGAATTAACTATGCATTCACCGCTTCCATACTCACCAACTCTCCAACACACCTTAGACAATTTGCATTTAATGGATTAAACATGCATTCACTGCTTCAGAACCCATTACCCCACCATCAAAGCACCCACAATTTGCATCCACTGATTAAATATTTTCCAGGATACACAATATGCTCCTATTTTCCTAATTTACTTAAACAAAAATATGTCCTTAAATCCCAACTATAGAAAAAAGACAACAATATTTTAAACAATGCAATTTGACTGGCAAAACTAATTCAAAAGAAAATTCAATAATTGCAATAGTGGCTTGCTTCCCTACATACAAATAGCTTCATGTTTAAGAATTACGTGGCATTTCATTCACTATGCTCATTTGTCAGAATGATACAAGAATATGACATTCCAGTTCCTTGTTCAACAATCAACAATATGTACCCATTTGTCCCCACAACCCTTCTAACATTAAGAACATAGAAAGATAAAACCACACAAGCTCTTCAACAAACAATAAACAAACAAGAAATAAATTTAAGAACAAGAAGCAACTATTTGAAAAACAAATTCAACAAATGCAATTGTAAAACTTCCTATCGACACAAACTAACAATTGCAATAGTGACCTGATTTTCAACAAAAAAAAGTTTCATGTTTATGAATTACATAACATGCCATTCACTATGCTCATTTGTCTATTCAGTAAGTCAGATTCCTGAACTAGGCTTCTCCTTTATTGTTTACAACTCTTCCAAAGCATAAATTTTATGCACATTGGAAGACTTAAAATTCATTGGAAACAAAGGGGAAGAATGATACAAGAATCTAACCAACCAGTTCCTCGTTCAACAACCAAGTACATTTGTGCTCATATAGAATTCTGCCTCCAACTCCAATTTCAAGTAATTGTTCTTGTTACAGGGACAAATTAAACAAATGACCACAATCCATGACAAATACGTCATTCATAAACTTGAACCACAAAAACAACAATAAAAATTACAAAAAAATAGACCAACATGATAAAATTTTCCAAGCATTCCCTATTAGCCCTTTTAACAACAACCAAGCACCATAAACACAAAAACAAGCCACTCACTAATAGTGCACTGCCACAGAATAACAAACGTCCAAGAATGGAACTAAAATCTAAAAACACACAAGTTTTTTAAAAAACAACAAACAAATAAGAATAAGCACAAATAAATCCCAACTCTCGGCTCACATTTCATGAATTAACTATGCATTCACTGCTTCTATACCCACCAACCCTCCAACACATCTCACACAATTTTCTTTCCAAGCTTTGTTGATAGCATAGTAGCCACTCAAGCAATAAATACATAATTAATGGTTTCACTACCCCCAAAGTACACAAGACCTTGCTCAAAGCATATGTAATTTAATGTACCCACTTGCCCTGTTAGCCCTTGTAACAATAAGCAATACTTCTAGTTATCAAGTATCATAAACACACAATAAATCCATTGAAGACCACTACACTTTTACAGAACAATGAACATGTAAAACCACAACCAACAACTAAAAACATTAGAAGCTTTTCAATGAATGATAAACAAATGATAATAAGAACAAACAAAACCCAACACTTGCCTAAGATTTCATGAAGTAACTATGCATTCACTGCATATGTACCCACCATCCCTCAAACACATCTAGCACCCATGGTCTAGAAGACCTTGCTCAAACCATTTAGTTTCCCCTCTAACGCTTCTACTTATCAAGTATCTAAAACAAGCAGACAACCCACTCACCAGTTGCACACCATTCCTTCAACTCCCCCCTCATTCAAGCATTGCACAGAATCGCAAGCGTCAGAAACAAAAACCCACAACCAAAAGCATGCAAGCTTCTCAACAAACAATAAACAAACAATAAGCAAAAAATAAGCAATTGCCTCATATTTCATAAATTAACTATGCATTGGTTGCTTGCATACACACTAGCTTTCCAACACATATCATGAAGTTCGCATTTAATGCATTCACTACTTCAGTACACACCAGCCCACCACCAAAACTCACACTATATGCATCCCCCAATTAAATATTTGCCACAATATATAATGCATATAATGTCCCCCTTTTTTCCTAATTTACTTAAAGGAAAATTAAAAATTGACCTACTCAAACCAATAGAAAAAGAGATAAACTATAATTTTCAAGCACAAAAAATATGCGCATAAATCCCAACCATAGGAAAAAGACAAAAAATTAAACAATACAATCTCATTGGCCAAGCGATTAATTAAAAAGAAAATGCAACAATTGCAATAGTAAACCTACCTATCGACAGGAACTAACAATAGAAACTCTTCTTGATTTAGTAATTGATATGAGAAAAACAATTTTCTCCTCAATTAGTGAGTGAACATATTAAGGAAGATAACTCCTCCCTTTTCAATGCGTGATTATATTTATTTTTTGTAATAGTAAAATTTAAAAAATGAGAAAATGAGAAAGAGGAAATTATAAATAAGAGAAGAGAAAGAAGTGCAAAGGGAAAATTTAAGCATTCATTATTTGATTGTATTCTTTAATTTTATTGTTTCTAGCTACACTTGGAATTTGATGGTTTATAGACATTTTTTTCAATTTTAGATCATATATTGTAATTTAAAAATTTATTAGATTTTGTTATATTTTTATATAATTGTATATATGATATTTTAAATTGTTTGTAAATCATAAAAGCATATTATATGAAAATATAATCTAGTATTCTAATTTATAATATTAATATCATTTTATAATATTTATTTATTTGAAATGATAATCAATTATTAAAAAAGGTTACAATATGAGTTCAAACAACCCAACAAAGGGTAGCCAAAAAAACAAAGATAAACAATCTATAACATATGATTTACATAACATAATTCAACATAGAAGATCTTGAAAAATGTCATCTTGAAACTAAACAACAAAAACCAATTGTTCATATTGTAACTTTCACTATAATTATCCATTTGAAAGGTCTCCATAGGTGGTGAGATATCATAAATATTGTCATTCTCACTAACCACCTCCAGGTTAGCACCATGCAAACATATATCTTTCTTTTTTAGGCCCATATCTTCTAGGGCCTCTTCAAATTTGTAACTTTTGTTATATTTTTCTTGAAATTGGATGTACTATTTAACAAATTTGTTATTTGGCTTCTTGGCATCATGTGGCCAGTATTTGACAAAATTTAACTTAGATCTTTTGATATTCACTTGACCTTCCTCCATAAATTCCAAAAACTTCTTTAGAAATTTCAATCATCATACTCTCTCACAACATGTCACCACAATCCTCCCAAATCATATGAACATGAACCTCTAAGAAGAAACCATATAATGAAGAGAGAAAACCTATAAACCGTAACATGTCCTACCAACATAGCAAAAATGCAATGTTGTCTCAAGTATGATCTCCTAACAACCCCAAATGAAAAGCCTCAACAATACCCAAAGCAATGTTTAATATCTTAGATCACACACAACATATCAATCATGTAAATTCCAACTTGGATGTAAGCCTCTCTAACCAAGAAGATCGAGCTCAAAGTAACCATTCCCAAAACAAGAAATCAACCCATAAAAAATCTCCTAAACTCCTCATCAATGAATGATAACATAAACTCAAATGCACAAGGAGATAACCATGCTAAACATCTCTCAAAATGAACCCTATAGAACTAACTATCCATAACTCAAGATCCATATCTATGAAAGATAAAATAAATATAAACTCATGCTAAACAATCCTCAAATGAGTCTCTCAAAATCAATCACCATGACTCAACTCATTCCCATGAGAAATCAAAGCACGAAACATAATCGCATCAAAAATAGGATGGACAATACCTATTAGATGATAAACTATCAATTAGACCAAGAGTGGGGAATGCAAATGCTCCTCCAAGATAACCAAGTCATCATGACTCACTCCGAGAACAATCTCCTCTATAGTTCCATCATGAACTCACATCCATATCTAGGTGAAGGCTCTTCGAACTCCATGTTGAAACCTACAAAGAGTAATTGTCTCAAGAAAATGTCTCTAATCCCAAGAGAACTCCAACCTCACCCATGTCTCCAAGTATCCATGAACACCTCCAACCGATCAATCCATGCCAAGCTCCAAATTCAACACCACACTATCATCAAGCACCCAAGAAAATGACCAATGTACTCAATACAAAGAGAACCAATAAGACCATTGTCAAAGCTCCAACCGTAGAATCAAGAACCTATCATGACATCTTGATCTAATCATCTCCTCTTAGGAGATCATATGCAACAATGCATACATCCTAGTCTCAAGAGAATATGTACCATGCCAAAAATCTAAAATTTATAGTATCAAGAGCAAACCATGACATAATAACAATCACAATCTAAATGAAGAATCAACATCTCCAATCACATGAAGATAACCATCACTATGATGAATCACATCACTACCAACAACTCCCACTAAACTATGATACTGAGCTAGATATGACATCATGACAACCATCTCCTCCATGAAGATCATCTAGGTCCACACACACAACTAAAATGCCAATCATACCAAGTAGAACCAAGATATCCAAACCAAGAAGATAAATGTACCAACAAAACATCAAGAACCAATCCTACACCACCATATCATCGTTGTCAAAACCTCCCAAACCTCCCACTGAAAGGTGTAACCAATGAAATGTATCCAAGCTATTATGACATTGTGATAAAGCAACATGCTACAAGTCTCATCAACTAACTAATAAGGTACTCTAATTATCCATTCTCTCATCTCAAAGAAACATACCAATGCACAAATGACTATAGACAAGGCCAACTAACAAATTTTGCATCAATAATGAAACAATTTTGTGGATATAGATAGTTCATGCATCAAGTCATCCCACTGAAAGAAAATGGGTAGCTAATCTACAACCTACATAACTCATAGATCCCAAAAAATTAAACATGAAAACTCATCATCGCATTAGTAACCTACAAACCGAGATATCAAAGAAGATAATTATGTATACATCAAGAATCAAACACCAAATCAACCATAGATCTTATTTTCCAAACATGTCCACAAATGAGTAACCATAGTCAAGGAACCATACAAGCATCTAGGAGATAAGAACAACCTCCATCTATAATAAACCCAAAAATTTTGCATAATAACACCTACAACATGTGTTCCATACCTTGTAATTCCTCAGATCTAACTTGCATTTCCATGGATCCAACTTTGCACCAAATCCACTCAAACAAGGTTATAAAAAAACCTGGGAGCTTACACCTCCCATCAATCATGAAAGCTTTGGTAGCACTTGTTAGGAAATAATGCATCATACCCACATACTTAATCCATTTCCTATGTAATCCCATGAGAGAAAAGCTTGCATGCAAGTAATCGTAATGCATAGACCCAAATAGACAAGCCACAAGATAACACAAGATATACCCTAGAAAAAACTTCAAGTGGGAAAAACCCAGCCTCCAAAAGCATCCATACTCCATCTATTATTCAACAATAAAACATTACAAGAGTTACAATGAATACCTATAAAGCATCAAGCCTCTCCAATGCATCCTACATGTGTCCAAGCATGAATCCACACATCCCATGCCATGCTTCACATATGAACTCCTCAGAAAGACTCAATAATGAAAACCCACTCACCCAGCCAACCTTAACCACTAAACATGTGCTTTCTTTTATATAATCAAGCTCACACAAATATAACCAAGTGGTAAGATAAAATTATATACCACAAAACCGTGTGAATACAAAACCACTGACCCCTCATATAATATTAGGTACTAAGTTTTCACTTTATTAAATATTTTTCTAATATTAAATTTTATCACATGTCTCTCACACATCAAATTATAATGCAATGTTACAATACAACATAAATTGGTCCCCAAATAATTACCTAGTGTGATTAACCACACCTCCTAGGTGCATCACAACTAAATAATTATTTAATTACAACATTATAATATAACATTTTATGCAATGATGCACAACACCATATCTTAACAATAGTGAGCTCAATTATATGTTGATAGGTCAGAAATATTTCAAAATCTCATTAGTAGTTGAATATATTACATTTCAAAACAAGTAACCTTGATGTTAGATGATGTTCATTTATATGATGTGTAGAATAGATTGAATTTCATATATTTTTAATGATAATCTAGATCCCTAACAATAAGAGTAAGTTTTTGAGATGATTGTGTGTTTTGTTTCATCTTTCAATTGACTTGAATTAGAGATTTAAATATAGTTCTTATTAGACCATGATTAGCTCTAAGTAACTTAACTAGAGATGAAAATGATACAAATCATATATGTGTTGTGTTTTAGATAGCATATTGTGTTACTATAGAAATTAGATTTAATTGGCGTGCAATACAAAGTAAAAGTGATTATGAATGCTATGAATATTAGGGTTCTATAAAGTATGCAATTATGTTGACATATTCAATTTATATTTCTTTGACTATCCTATCAAGCATATTAATGGTTGTAAATGAGTGTGCAAGTAAAATACTTGGACAATGGAAATCAAAGGTCCTCTATGAAAACCCTAGTCATGCAGTTCCTAGTGAGGCCATGACCTTAGTCCATGATGGGAACTAAGGTCTCTAAATGTTTGATTGTTGTTAATGTGAAGTCTTATTGTTGTAAATGTGCAGTCTTATTATTGTAAAAGTGAAATCTTATTGTTGTAAATGTATTTTTTAGATGTCTTAAATATTGGTAAGGGTTGTATTTGATGACAAATGTCATCCATGTTGGACAAAATCGGATTAGATTTTGTAGGGGATTTTAGAAGGTCTTAAAGTACTTTTCCCCACTCTTTTTGAGTTAGGTCCTAAGGTCAACCCCCTATGGTTTGGTTACCTTTTAGGACCTATACCTCAGGTTTTGGCTATGATTTAACCCTTCCCAAATGCCTTGAGAAGTAGGTGATACATTTGTGGCTTATGGGTGAATAGAAAGTGACTTGTCACTTCTAAACCCACTCTCCCAAGTTCATTCGTTGGGCTTCCCAAGGCATCACATATGTTATTTATTCCTAAGGATCCCCCATGAGGAAGAGTGCACATAAGTACACCTCTTATCCCAATTCTCACACATGTGAGCATCTTGTGGGGACCACTCCTTTAGGGTTTGTTAGGAAAGGGAAGAGAGGATGATTAGGATCCATGTATCATCTCCTCATTGAAGGAGGGATGGTGACATGAAATCCATTACATAGTAGTATCCTTGAGTCTTTGGAAAGGTTTCTCATTCATTTGATTATGGAATATCTTGCTTGAGTTTTGACCTTGAGATTTGAGGAAGAGATCTAGGGAAGGAATTTGAGAGTTAAGAAGGAGCTTCAGCAAGTCATCCTACACCATGGAAAGCTTAGGAGGTACGATCTTATATTCTTTAATGGTATTTATTGTTGTTTAATTATTTTTGATGTTGCATTGAATCCTTGTTTTGTGGATGGCCATTTCTTGTGTGTTTGATTTTTACCTTTTGTTGTGCAGTCTAAGTGTGGTGGTTGTGTGGGGATGGTAAAAGTGAGGAAATCTCTATGTAAGAAGGTTTGTCTCATTGAGAGAAGAGTGCGTTGTGTATTTACATAGGTGGTTCCTATTCCCATTTTGGAATGAAACTAATCTCCATCTCGTATTGTTGAATCTTGTGTAGGATTCAAAAGTGTATAGCTTCAGGTACTTGTTTTGTGACTAAAGATTGAGTTTAAGAAATATGGTGCGGTGTCTTGATTTTGAAAAACTTGATTTTCTAAAGGGCCTCCTACCTTGGGGGTGGCTTATGACTAAGCCTACAATTGGGAGATGAGTATTCTGATGTAGATCAATGATTGAGGACCCAATAATGGATTGTCAATCATTGCAGCAAACTCAAGCATAATATTTTAAACTTTCAAAACATAAATTGCAGCAAGAAGCATGAAAAATCAACATTTTTATTCATGAAATTCCATACATAAACAAATATGATAGGTGCACACTCCTGTAGATGAATATTAAGTCTATCTACTAGAATCAAGTCCTAGTCCAAACTCTATCTCATATTATTTTAAAAATCAACATGAAAAGCATCTTTTAACATGAAGTAAACACAACAAAAAAATTTCCAGCTACAGGCAAGAAGATTCATCCCAAATCTATGTGAAAAACATCTCTAGCAACTCACTAGCAAAACTATCTCCTCTCTTGCATCCTTCTACTCTCTTCTCTTCACTTCAATATTTCTCTTTTCCTCATCACAATCATGGGCGTTGAATTCTTTCACACACCAACAATATCTTTTCATTTTCCCCTATATCCAGGCATGGGAAATTTACCCAATTAGACCTCCGCATAATGGACACCAAGATTCTTCCTGGCACCACACTCTCGATTGCCAATCCCTTCCCACTCCACTTTCTCCATCACCAAGCATTTTTGGGGCTATCAAAGCTCAAAATAGGCCAATAAATTATGAATTCAAAATGCTCCATAATATGTATTAAATGATCTATTATTGCCTGGGCATAGGTTTTCTTTCCTCTTAGATTTTGAAGAACAATACATTAAAATGCAACTCTATTAGTAAACTTCAACTTAAAAAATCAAACTCCCCAATTTAATAATTTTTTTAAAGAGTTGGAGGAGAGCAAATATTTGAAGGAAAATCCCACCTACAAGACCAAAAATTAAATTACAACAAAATAATAAATAAGAGGAAAATAATAATTATTTTGATGTGCAGGATTTTCTATGCACCCGGATGCTCCTGCATCAAACACCCCAGGTAAGAATAGATGTTTCATGAGTGAAGCTCATGAACATTTGAATAACATGTGCTTATTTTGGATCCACCTTTCTTCTTTATCATTTTGAAATTTCTACTTCACCTTACCTTGTACCTTCATGTTTGTCTCTCCTTTCATCCTTCCTCTCTTCCTTCCTCTTATGAAATTCAATCCAACATAATCTAACTCGCAACAATATGCTTATTCCTACTCCATGTCATCATCTTCAACACTTGCATACAAATCAGCTCCAACAAATTTATGGAAATTAATGAATTGTACTTCTTTCTCACATGTTTCTCCTTCATCCTCTTCTTATTTTGGGTCAATAAAATGAGTAGAATCTTGCTGCAAATCATCTTGCAACCTATGATTGCTGCACCTAACCACTCTCATTTTTCCATACTCTTTATCCATTTCTTTCAAATAAGAATTAACTTCAATGCCAATGTCAACAAAATGTGAAAATTTGACATTTACCTTTGAGATTTCACCTTTCCTTACTGCTGCAACATTTCTTCTAACATCATCATATAATCCCTTTACAACCATATCATTTGCATGTGAAGAAACATTATCAATTTTTTTGTGAAAATAAGGCCTTATCTCATCACCCTTTACTATAAATTTATCATTCTTCCCCACATGTTCTTCTTTGCATTGTTGTCCCAAAAATTTCACCTTTCTTATGTTCATAGAACCAAAATCAACTACAAATTCACTATTATCCATTCTTGCAACTTCATTATCATCTACTACAACAACATTATTATTTTGAGTCATCCTCATACCCGCAAATACATTGTCTTATTTTGCATGTAACTTATTTTCAAGTTCATATTGATAAATCTTAGAAAAACAACTCTCTACTTGTGTAATCTCTTGCCTTGTTGATGTTGCAACCTTCTCTTCTTTATGGTTATATGCTAAAATATTGTTGTTTTCTTCTTCTATCTTCTCTCTTGCACTCAAATTTATTGTTTTCTTCAACATCATTATGCCCTTCCAAGGACCAACTGCTGTCCCAACTTTAGAATTACTTGCTTCAACATATTCCTTCATCTTTTCTACATGGAAATCAACATCAATATTATCTTTGCAAAACTCATAAAAATGAGGTAGTACCTTTGATTTTGCTGCTGCATTTTCTTTTTCTTTACATGCAACTTCCTTGTCCTCCACTTTGATGCCTTCAACAAGACATATATCAACTACTACTTCTTTATTTTCCTCAATTTCTCCTCTATCTTCTTGTATGAGGAATCATTCTTTTCCAATGCCAAATGTGTGACACTCTTCTAGATCTTCTTGTCTACCTACATTCAAAGTAATGTTAGCACATAAAACATTGGATTCATCTTTTCCCATCTTCATTTCCTCTATCAACTCTTCTTCAAATATTTCTTTTGTATTCATTATCTCCTTTTTATTTCTCCGTTCTTTCCTTGTGTCCTTTCCTTGCTTTCTTTCATCTATATTTGAGTGGGTTGCTCCCACATGACTTTCTTTCCTTGTTCACTGCAACATTGTATTTCCACACTACTCTTTTCACTTTCCTCTTTGTCAAACCTCTAATTTTCCTCTTCAACCTTTTTCCTTGTTGCCACTTCCACTGTTGCAACTTTTCTCTTTTCTATAATCACAAATTTTTTAGGAAAGTAATATCTTTCCAAGGCCTCCACTCTAGCCTCAATCTTCTTTATTTATTCAAATAGCCATTTGTTAAATCTCTTTTCTTCCCATTCTTCCCAATACTGTTCCCAATATAGGATTCTTATAGGTCTTTTCAAGACCCATCTTGTCCTCTTCCTCAAAGACATTTTGTCAAACACTTTCCACACACACACTACCCTCTACCCACTCTCTTAGTGGAGGAACTCTACACCTTCTACCCAACTTTATCTTTTTTGGAGGATAGTATTTACATACCCTCTCTTATGCCTACAACAAAAAACTCGTTCTCATGCTTGTGACAAACAACTCTTTCACAACTCTCTCTTTTTCAACTCTCTCAACACATCTCTAGTAATCTTAATGCTCCACACATTTCAGCATCATACCCACTCTGATACCATTTGATGCAGATCAACGATTGAGGACCCAAGAACGGATTTTCAATTGTTGCAGCAAACTCAAGCATACTATTTTAAACTTTCAAAACATAAATTGCAGCAAAAAAGCATGAAAAAGCATCATTTTTGTTCATGAAATTCCATACATAAAAAAATATGATAGGTGCACACTCCTGCAGATGAATATTAAGTCTATCTACTGGAATCAAGTCCCAGTCCAAACTCTATCTCAGATTATTTTAAAAATCAACATGAAAAGCCTCTTTTAACATTAAGTAAACGTCACAAAAAAAAAAATTCTAGCTACAGGCAAGAAGATTCATTCCAAATCTATGTGCAAAGCATCTCTGGCAACTCACTAGCAAAACTACCTCCTCTCTTGCATCCTTCTACTCTCTTCTCTTCACTTCAAGATTTCTCTTTTCCTCCTCACAATGATGGGCGTTGAAATCTTGCACAAACCAGCAATATCTCTACATTTTCCCCTCTATCCAGGCATGGGAAATTTACCCAATTAGATCTCCACATAATGGACACCAAGATTCTTCCTGGTCGATTTTCAATCCCTTCCCACTCCACTTTCTCCATCACCAGACATTTTTGGGGCTGTCAAAGCTCAAAATAGGCCAAGAAATTATGAATTCAAAATGCTCCATAATATGTATTAAATGCTCTATTCTTGTCTGGTTGTTGGTTTTTTTTCCTGTTAGATTTTGGAGAACAATACATTAAAATGCAATTTTATTAGTAAAATTCAACTTAGAAAACCAAACTCCCCAATTTAATAATATTTTTAAAGAGTTTGAGGAGAGCAAATATTTGAAGGAAAATCCCACCTACAAGACCAAAAATCAAATTACAATAAAATAATAAATAAGAGGAAAACAATATTTTTTTGATGTGCAGGATTGCCCATGCACCTGGATGCTCTTGCATCACATTCATATGGCCTTGGAGATATTTTTATGTTACTTGTATGATTTGAAGATTATTTTTCTTTCTATACCTTGTTACAAAAATTATTTGAGATTTTTTTTCCAACATATTCTCCAAAGTTTCCTTGCAATGATTGTGTCTAAATTGGTAAGTGTCATAATCTAGAGTGAGAAGTTGTTATAATTCTACTCTATGGAAATGTAAATATGATTCCATGAAGAGTTATAATGATAGAATTACCTAAGTTTATTCAAGCTGTAAAATTCATTATAATTATTGTTGGCCCACATTTTTTGTTGCGTCAAAAGATTGATCTATCAACACCCGATACAAACGATGGAGACATGGATCACATGGGAGGCGATTAGTCCCTTGTCATGAATCCCAAGGGGAGCATTGACCATCTGCCAACAATCTCCCCATTAGCATTACTCAAGGGGATTCGAACCTGTGACCCAATTCTCTGATACCAATTGTTGGCCCACATTTGTCGTTGCATCAAAATATTGATCTATCGATGCCCAATACAAATGGTAAAGACATGGATTGCACAAAAGCTAGTTCCTTGTCATGAATCCCAAGGGGAGCGTTGACCATCTACCAACAATTATGTTGTGGGAGAGATTTAATTACAATTAGTATTTAAGTGAATGGTACTCTAATAGTAACTTCTTTTAAAAATGTTTGTACATTGAAAGGAAAATATAAAAAATTGTGGTATGTAATATAGTAGAAAATACCTTGAAAATCATTATTTAAATCTACCAATATGAATGTAATGAAAATATATATTAAAAAATCTAGGCAATAAAATCTCACATTATTCTTTATTGCAGATTAACTTATAGCTATTCAAAAACATTAATAGCGAAATTGTATCTCCCTATCCAACATTTTGTTCAAATGTAAAAATGAAAGTCAGCTAAAAGTCTTGTTATCCATAACATTTGAATGAACTTTATTTCTTTGTTTTGTTGTTCATTGTTACCCATAATGGCTTAATGTTGTTCAAAGACTTGTAGTTGAAAATATTCCCAAGTATACTTTGTATTAGGTGTGGAAACTAAAGTTAAAAAAGGGGGAATATATATATATATATATTCAAACCATACTCACCTTAAAATGACTATAATAAGAATTAATTTAATATATTTAAGAAATAGATGGAAATGTATTTTACAATATTATATACATATATATTATATTCTTATTATGTGCTAATAATCATATGAAATATTCAACAGTATTTTCTTATATAATTTTCAATATATGTTAAATAAATTATTCAATAAATTTCACAAATTACATAAATACTATAATATAAAATGAAATATATATATATAGAAAGGAGGGGGAGATATATAAATAATAGAAATAGAGAGAATTTTAACAAATGAAACAAAAAAGATGGTTGTCATGAATGCTAGAACTAATAGACATTTCGACTAGTGTGATCTACCATACTTTTGAGACCACCTTTGGCTCCACCTGTGACCTTGATTTCGTTATTTAGGATCTATAAATTTCATCATATGGTTTGGCTTAAACCCCAAGAGAGGGAGAGGAAATATTTTGGCTATCGTTTCCTCCCTATGGGGCTCAACACATCCTGCCAAAGAGCATGTCCTATAATTCATAGGACAAATAAAATTAGAAATTATTTTCTTCACTTTTGAATAACACCTTATAGATAGGGATGTTAAATTAGTGAGATAAATTGTTCATAAGATAGGAATTTAATTATTCACAACTTGGGCTACATCATAAGCTAATTGTTATAAAACATTGGCAATGACTTCAATAATCTATACTAATGCCTCCATTCATAGGTTATTACTGAAATTATCCAATGAGGGATATATTCTAAATTTTAAAACAAATGTTGCCTACATTATAGAAAAATAAAATAAGATGATAAAATGAAATTAAATTAACCATAGTTATTATAAGATGTTTAATCCATTTATACTATAATTATTGGTGTAGGAGCACCTACAACCATAATGCAAAGTTTGAATTGGTGACATGCAACAAATTGTAACTAGGTGTGAGTAATGGGGTCTTGGGGGTGTTAAAGTCTTGTTTACATTTAATAAGGTCTAAGAGACCATTTGCAATGTAACTAGGAGGGTTTTTAAGTCATTTGTATTTGGGGTCCAAAATTGCACCAAAAATGCAAAATGTTGATTAAGCCAAAAATTTTTAAAATGATGTTTTAGGGAAGTTGAAAAGACAAAAGGATTTTAAAAGTCAGTTGGGAACGCTGGGTAGTTAAAACTTGTTTTGAAAATTTATTTAAGGGCCTTAAAAGGCTCGAACAAGGTTGTTGGTTAAGATCTTGAAGCATTCAAATCAAAATACAACGTTTCCTTTACACTTTTCTCTATTTTTTTGCACTTTCTTGATACTGTATGAATCTGTACAAGTGTTGAATGTCCTGAATTTTACTGTACTTTGTAGATATATGTTTTATCTTTCAAATGAGTTCGTTGTGAGAGTCTAATTCAAAGTAGAAAGGGAGATATTGCCAGTTTTCTATTGTAGCCCCATTTCACCATATTTGAGGGTTTGATTGTCTTCTAAAATGGAAAATTGACCCTTTCCACTCATTGTAACTACTATAACTCATGGAAAGGGTCCCATACAATGTAATTTAGATCTTTATAGGTTTTGGTAGGATGGGAAGTTGTATTGGTTAAAGTGGGAAGATGCCCTAGGGCTGGGAAAAGTAGTTTTATGTGAAAATGGAGTTGTCAGGTGATGGTTATGATGAAATGTTGATAGATTTGTCTAGGTAAAGGTTTATTGAGTATTTTTAGGGTATATTAAAGGTGTTTGATGCTTTTGTTTGGTTTGAGAAGCCCAAATTATAAGTTTTTCATTAAAACCCTCGTGTTTTTGCTTGAAAGTGAGGGTTTGTTTGATCAGTGACTTAAAGGCCTTGCAACAGCAAAAAAATTGGAGAATTTGGTGTTTTTTCACATGTTTGTTAATTTTTGAGGAGTTTTTGTAGAGAGAAGGTTTTTAAGAAGGACCCCCTTTGTAAAAAATGGGCTAATTCTAGTAGCCTTTGTAGGGTTAGTTTATGTTCCTCAATGTTGACATGAAGTCTTGTGGGATATTTTTGGGATCTTGTATTGGGACTATGGTAGGTCTCTATTGATGTTTTGTAGGCCTTTGTACGAAATTGTTCAAGAGTTTTCATCCATGGTTGTGTTGTGAGGGCTAGAAGCCTTTTGAGTGAATCTTGGAAAGATTGGGGTTTGAGTGATCAAAGGTTGATTTCTTGGGTTGTGTTAGGTCATTTTGAGTTGGATAGAGTGAATTCACCACCTAGTCTGCATCAAAGTGTTATCAGAGCATAGAAGATTCCTAAAGGAGATTGGTTGCAGTTGGAAGTTGAAGAGTCAAGTTAGAATGGATATGGAGATCATAGAAGGAAGACAAAGGAATAAAATTTTCAAGACTACCTGCAAGTGCCAAGGCAAGGTATGTATTGTGATGGTTGATTCAGGTAGTTTAGACAATTTGATCTCTTAGGAAATGGTAGACAAGTTACAATTAGAGAAGATACCCTATGAGTCACCCTATTCAGTTTCTTGGGTGAATGTGAACATGTTTTGATGGTTAAAGAGCAAGCTTGGGTTGAACTCCACATAGGTGCATATAGAGAAAAAAAATTGTGTACTATTGTTCCTATGATTGTGTGCCATCTCTTGTTAGGAATTCCATGGGTGTATGATATATTTGCTTTATATTACGGAAGAAAGAATAGTTATGAGATCAAGAAAGATGGTGTTACTTTTTCTTTGATTCCTTTGATGGAAAAAGATGAGAAATAGTGCAAGACAAAAAGAATTTTTATGTAGGGTAGTAAAATGTCCATGATACATGAGAAGAGAAAACATAAAGAAGAAACATCCATTACAAGGAAGGAGAATGTTGGAGCAGTCAACATTGCAAGAGATGAAATTGTAAAGAGCAAGGTGGATAGTGAATTGGTGACGAGGCCTGAAAAAAGATAGGTCAAGCATGAAGACAAGCCAAGTCAACAAGATGGGAACAAAGAAAATATGAGATTGGTCAAGAAAGAGCCAAAGAAGTGATGAAACAATCAAGTACTATAGAGGGAAGATCTGATCTAAAAGAGTTAGTTACAAAGCAATGGGTTTTGAAGGCTTTTGGAGCAAAGACCCTGGAAAGAAATAGATAAGAAAGAGGTTTTCCTATTGCAAGGCAAGTAGAGATTGGTAAAGATACTATGAAGGAAGAAATATGTCCATAGATGGGACGAGCACACAAAGTGTAGCAGCAACAAGGTGAAAAGAATGGCAAGCAGTAAGAGTTTGAGGATAGAGGTGTTGAAAGACCCAAAGGAAAATAGGTCTTAGAGAAAGGAAAATTGAGGAATGAGGAGTTGAGTAAGAGAATATTGAATGAGAAGATAATAGAAAGCCATGGAGGGCTTGTAACAAGTGAAGAAATCAAGGTGGGAATGGTAATGTGTCCCTTGAAAGGGAAAGAGATCAAGGAGCAGCCAAGCACTGCTAGAACAAAGGAGAATGGATCAGGAAATGCAGAGATCAAGGAGGCAACAAGTTGGATGCTAGAAAAGAAGATGACAAAAGAAGAAAGAAAAGATAAAAGGCTAGACAAAGAGGGAAAGAAAGTTGAGAATGTGAATGAGAACATGGAGAGCATGATAAGAGGAAAGAGTTGTTCAATGAGAGGACAAGAGGTTAGAGAATCTAAAAATACAGAGATCATAGAGAGCTCAGACAAAGTCAAGAAGTCTGAAAGAATTGTGAGTTTAAGTGATTGGAAAAGGTATGAGGAAGATGTTGTAGTAAAGCAGATTGAAGGTAAGAAATTGAGTGAAGATGATGATGGACAGTGGGGAAGAGTTAGGACAGGGTTCCTAGAGTAAGAAAATTAGATACAAGACAAGACAAGAGTGTGGACAACATGCCAAGAGAAATGTCAAGAGATAATGAAAGAATTTGAGAAACAGTTTGTAGAGAGTGTGGTAACCATGAAAGGTGAAGATGGAAAGGAAAAGAGTTTGAAAAGAGTCCCAAAGATGAAAGGGGCTAAAAGTGATAAGTTGATAGAGGTTAGCCAAGTGAAGGCTGAGAAGGAAGAGTTGATAAAATCTTCAAAATGAGATGGAGAAAAGAGCGAGTGATGTAGATTGTCATAGATTGAAGGAATTTCTAACATGGTAGTGGTATGCTATTGTGAAGGTGGTTCTAGGCATAGAGAACCTAAGGATGAAAGTGAGAAGAAGAGTTAATTTAAGGGGGTTATATGCTACTCCCTTGTTTTGTTAATTGTGATGATGAGAGTCAAGCCATGGGTGAAGATGAAAGGGGATAGAAAGTTCATGAAGTTACTAATCATTGTTTGTGTGTAGGTACAAGGGCAGGAAAATAAACAAAGCTTTGGACAAAGAATGGAGAGAAAGCAGACATCAGGTCTGAGCCTAAAAGCACAGTCACTTTCAAGTGCAAATACAGTTCAAGGTACAAGTCAAATTAAAGGAGCACAATGGCAAGGGTTTATGAACCAAGGAGATGTGTTTGAAAGTCAGAGAACTATGTAGGAAGGATGGTGGAGTTGGTACCAACCTCAACTCATGAGGCATGAGTTCTTTCCAGTGGGGTTGTATGGTGCAGGAGCACCTACTTGACCATAATGCAAAGTTTGAATTGGTGACATGCAACAAATTGTAACTAGGTGTGAGTAATGGGGTCTTGGGGGTGTTAAAGTATTGTTTACATTTAATAAGGTCTATGAGACCATTTGCAATGTAACTAGGAGGGTTTTTAAGTCATTTGTATTTGGGGTCCAAAATTGTACCAAAAATGCAAAATGTTGATTAAGCCAAAAGTTGTTAAAATGATATTTTAGGGAAGTTGAAAAGACAAAAGGAATGTAAAAGTTAGTTGGGACATTGGGAAATTAAAAATTGTTTTGAAAATGTATTTAAGAGCCTCAAAAGGCTCAAACAAGGTTGTTGGTTAAGATCTTGAAGCATTCAAATCAATATACAACGGTTCCTTTACACTTTTCTCTATTTTTTTGCACTTTCTTCATACTATACAGACCTATACAAGTGTTGAATGTCCTGAATTTTACTATTCTATGTAGATATATGTTTTATCTTTCAAATGAGTCCATTGTGAGAGTCTAATTCAGAGTAGAAAGGGAGATATTGCCAGTTTTCTGTTGCAGCCATGTTTCACCATATTTGAGGGTTTGATTGTCTTCTAAAATGGAAATTTGACCTTTCCACTCACTATAGCTATTGTAACTCATGGAAAGGGTCCCATCCAATGTAATTTAGATCTTTATAGGTTTTGGTAGGCTGGGAAGTTGTGTTGGTTAAAGTGGGAAGATGCCCTAGGGTTGGGCAGAGTAGTTTTATGTGAAAATGGAGTTGTTAGGAGATGGTTATGATGAAATGTTGAGAGATTTGTCCAGGTAAAGGTTTATTGAGTATGTTTAGGGTATATGAAAGGTTTTTGATGCTTTGGTTTGGTTTGAGAAGCCCGACTTATATGTTTTTCATTAAAACCCTTATGTTTTTGCTTGAAAGTGAGGGTTTGTTTGATCAGTGACTTAATGGCCTTGTAGTAACAAAAAAATTGGAGAATTTGGTGTTTTGTCACATGCTTGTTGACTGTTTGAAGAGTTTTTGCAGAGAGCAGGTGTTTAAGAGGGTCCCCCTTTGTAAAAAATGGGCTAATTCTAGTAGCCTTTGCAGGGTCAGTTTATGTTCCTCAATGTTGACATGAAGAAGTCTTGTGGGATATTTTGGGGATCTTGTATTGGGACTGTGGTAGGTCTCTATTGATGTCTTGGAGGTCTTTATATGGCCTTCTTCAAGAGTTTTCATCCATGGTTGTGTTGTGAGGGCTAGAAGCCTTTTGAGTGAATCTTGGAGAGATTGGGGTTTGAGTGATCAAAGGTTGATTTCTTGGGTTGTGTCAGGTCATTTTGAGTTGGATAGAGTGAATTCACCACCTAGTCTACATCAATTATGGTAAGTGTTCTTTCAAAACATGGAATAACATATCATGGTTGGTGATTAGTTGATTTTTTTGGTTTTAAGTTGGTGTAATTTAACATATATGAAGATCATAATCTTTGAGTGGGTTTAAGTAATGGAAGGGAATAGAACTATAAATATAGGTATTTTGTTGGTATAAGGGTTTGAATTTAAACATTATCGTGGATTCATTTATTTCATTTTAAATGTAAATTTGTTGTGTTTAAGAGTTAGAAATTTAATTAATATGGTTGAATGTAATTTTATTTTCTATTGAATTTAAAATTATGAAGATATTTCATTTTTTTATATCTTAATAAGACAAATGAATAAATTGGTCATTTCATTTTTAAATAGATTAATCAAAATTATAACATCAATTCATTTTAATTAAAGGTTATGAATGTGAGAGTAATAATGATAACATATTTTACTAGTAAAAGTAAGTTTAATATTTTGAATGTTGCTTTAATCCCTTTCAAATTAAGTAGGAAATTTTAAATGACAACAATTTATTAGAGGTTTTAAATCCAAAAATGCAAGTTTTTAATTTAGTTGCAAGCTAGCATTGGAATACTACAACACTAATAATAAATCTTCTTAGAAGTCAAACCTAGAGGGTAGTTAACAAAATCAAAGTTAGATATTTTATCGTAATCATTATTCAAACTTAGTTAACTTGATATCCTCAAAAAAGAATAGGATTCCTAGTGTGGCTTGAAGGGATAAATCATCCTTGCATGGTTGCCATGAGCTCACTATAATATTGTGTGTGTGTGTGTGTGTGTGTGTGTGTGTGTGTGTGTGTGTGTGTGCGTATGTATGTATGTATATATATGTATGTATGTATGTGTGTGTATGTATGTATGTATGTATGTGTGTATGTATGTATATGTATGTATGTATGTATGTATGTATGTATGTATGTATGTATGTATGTATGTATGTATCTTTTATTCTTAAAATGTAATAAATAGGTTTAAAATTGGGTGTGACACTCATCTTGTGCGGTATACCCTTCTCTGTGTTATTTATGTCTTTTCATCAAGTGTGTTTGATTGTACTATCACAAGTAGTGAGATATGAGTAAGTTGAGTATCCAGATTAATTAAAAAATAAATTAGGTTCATGTTTCATGTTCATGTGAAATTTTGGGCATGAAAATTATTCTTCTACTTCTCATATGTAACATGGTTTATTATGCCTTGATGATGATTTATTATCTTGTCATATCAATACTTCATTGGTTCTACATAATGATATTATGTCTAGTGAGGAGTTATTACATGATGATTATGCTAGTTCTATGGATTCTTCTTTGTATCTAAAATCCTTCTTACTTGCCAATTATATGCATGTAGATGATGATATTTTGTTGATTGATAAGTATATATTGTACCTATGTGGTAGAGTTTGGGAATTCATTGATTCACCTTACTTATATTGTCTCTTTTTGGTTCATGATTTCCAAGAATTTAATCTAGCACTAGTTCATATTAGAGTAGTGTAGACTTGGAAATGTTGTGTATTGATTTATCCATTGATCCTTTTTATGATAAATATACTTTTGATCATATGTGTGCATATTCTAAGTATAGATATGCTATTCCAAAATTAAAAAATTAAAAAGGGAAGATACAAATTAAGTTCTCATGACATAATAGTGAAACCACTTAATACCATCACCAAGACCATATAGGAAGGTGGCTTAAACATCCAAGATCTCACAAAAAGTTTTGCTAGTAGTCTCCAACAAAACCAATATGTTGGGATTAAGGTGTCACAACCTTAGTGAGTCCCATAATTAATTTATTAATTATTAACCCCTAAGTTGTTTATTTAATTGATTAAATACAATAATATTTGTTTCCATATTGCTAAGTTACTTTGTGGGAATTGGCAAGGAGTTGGCATCCTACATGCAAGGCATGAAGTGCAAGATTGTGACACATGTCACATGGGTGCTCAATTGGGAAGAAAGAAAACATTAAATGCTATAGAATGGGCGCCATGTTGACATGTGGCAATGTATTTTAGAAATAAGTATTGGTGGGGTTCACTTGTGTGCTAGTTTATCTCTTTGAAAAAGTGAACACAAGGAGAAGTGACACTTGTCAATTGGGCTCTCAATTTAGCATTGCAAACTATAAAAACCTTTAAGAGGGGCGCCATGATTCCATGTGGCATGAGTTTGACTTGTTGATAAAGCTTTCAAGGGAAACTTGCTTAACGAAGACTAAGTTGTCACTCAAAGTGACTAGGAGTTGTGGGTGAGTTCTAAATTGGTAGTTGACTTGATTTTCTCTATGGAACACCTAACATGTGAGGTTGCTTGATTTTTGGAGCTACAAGATTTGCATGTTGTTGCATGTTGGTGCATGTATGTGCATGTTTGATAGGTTGCTAATTGGGTCACTTGGGACTCATGCATGTTGTTGATTTTCATTTTGCATGCATGCAAAGACTAGGAGATTGATACATGGAAAAAATCAATGCCCATGTTTGAGATGCATTTATTGATTCCTTAGTGAATTTGTGTAGAGAGTTTGATTACAATTTTTTGAGACATTGTTATGCTATTGGATTCACTCTAGATTTGTATCACAGTGAAACTACACCTGCAAGAGCATAGACTCTACACATTGTATTGTAATTATTTTTTATTGGAAATACAATTGATCCACACTTTGGTGTGTGGGTTTTTTCCCGAAAGGGTTTTCCCATGTAAATTATGTGTTATGTGTTTTATTGCTTAAATCTAAAATTAATTGAATGCATGTGAAATCTTAAAGGTTAAATATGAAATTAAAAGGATTCGAAACAAAGTTTTGCAACATATTCCCTGATTGATTTGCATTACACAAGCATTTCCACACTTTCCTTTCCTTTCAATTGGTATCAAAGCTTGGACAAATTTTCTATCTTTGGTGGGTTAGAAGGGGTTTTTGTGCTTATATAGATTTAGTGTGAGTTCTTGAAAAGATAAATTTGTAAATCTTATTATAGTTTTAAGATGGAAAACACATATGGAAGAATAGAGATGGAGAAATTTAATGATGATAATTTTGAGTTGTACAAAAAAATCAAAATGGAGGATATGCTCGTAGATAGAGATCTATGGGTTGCAATATCTATTACAAAAATGGTAGCAACCTGGCAAGAGGATTAAAATCTATAGGATCAAAAAGCCAAGGGTCTAATAAGACTTTGTTTGGATGATTCCGTGCTACTAAATGTCCTCGAGTAGAAGACTGTAGCTAGTCTTTGGAAGAAGCTTGGTGACATTTATCAAGGAAATCCTTGGTGAATAAACTTTTCCTAAGAAATAAATTTTATTCTCTAAGGATGGAAGAAGGAGGATCAATTTCTGATCAATTGAATGCATTCAATATTCTAGTGGCTCAATTGGGTTATGTTGGTGTGAAGATTGATGATGAGGACCATTGCATGTTATTTCTATGAACTTTTCTAGACTCGTGGGACCACTTGGTGATGGCTATTGGAAGCACAACCATCACCTTCAAGATGGAAGATGTGGTTGGTTTTTTGTTGTCTAAAGAGATGCAATGGAAGTCTTTTGAGATGACCAAGGAGGCCTTGACTGTTTATGGTAGATTAAAGGAGAAAGGAAAGAAAAAGGAAAAGAAGTCTAAGTCCAAGTCTATGAGAAGATATAAGTCTCTTGATAAAAATTCCAAGGCTTAATGCTAGAACTGCGAGAAATTCAGATATTTCCAAAAATACTACAAAGAGGAGAAAAAGAAGAAAGGTGATAAACATGATTTTAAATCCTCAAAGAAAGATGTAGATGCATTTGTTGCATCCTTGAAAACACATGCATTAGAAGATGTGTGGTTTATTTCCTTGAGTGCTTCTTTCCACATGACCTCTTAGAGAGGTTAGTTCTCAAAGTATGAAGGGCATAATGATGGGCAGGTGTATTTGGGTGATGAATCTCACTTGAAGAATATTGTTGTTAGTGGAAGAGTCAGATTTGATCCCTAATGGCAGAGTGAAGGGGATTGATGGTGTATTGCATATCCTTGGGTTGGAACAAAACCTACTCTCAATAAGTTGGGTGATGCGAGAGTGTAGGTTATTTTCTTGAGTGGAGGATGCAAGATGACTAGAGGTTCTATGGTTCTTGCTAAGGCTGTTAGGATTGGAAACTTGTATAAGTTGGATGCATGCACTATTCAGTGCAATAACACTTCTATGAAGTCCAAGAAATGATGTTATGATTCTTCATCCTCACCATCAGATCAAGCAAAGATGAAGACTGTGGTGTCTATAGATCTGATGGTCATGCTTTTTGGGTACCTAAGGGTTCCAATGCTTTGGAGATGAAGCTTCCAATGGAGAAAACAATGTTGTGGAACCAAAGGCTTGGCCATGTTGATGAGAAGGGTTTTAGAGCCCTAAAAAATAAGAGCCTTGTTGAAGGCCTTGATGATTGAAATACTGAGTTTGATTTTTGTGAACATTATACATATGGAAAACAACATCATGTTTCCTTTTATTCTACTTCTCATAAATCTTATGGGGTTTTAGATTATGTGCATTTTGATGTGTTTGGTCTAGTTAATGTTTCTTCATTGTCTAGATTTGTGTACTTTGTCTCATTCATAGATGACTATTCTAGAAGAACATTTGTGTATTTTCTTAGAAGTAAATCTAAAGTTTTCAGTCAATTTAAGGAGTTCAAATCCTTGGTTGAAAACCAAATTGGTATAAAAATAAAATGCTTGAGGATGGATAATGGTGGTGAGTTTTTTTCTACATAATTTGATAGGTTCTATAAGGACCATGGAATTGAGAGACACAAGAAAACTCCATACACCCCATAACAAAATGGAGTTGTGGAAAGAATGGATAGAACACTAATGGAGAGGACAAGGAGTATTCTAAGTGGTGTTGGCCTTGAACAATTCTTTTGTGTTGAATTTGAAGCCATTGCATGTTACTTGATCAATATATAGATCTCCTACTTTGGCTCTTGTAAAAGAGACACCCATTGAGGCATGGTTTGGAAAGAAGCTCTCAATGAGACATCTCCGATTCTTTGGTTGTGAGGCATATGCTTATGTGCTTGATGTGAAGATATCTAGGTTGGATAACAAGGTATTGAAGTGTATCTTCATTGGCTATTGGTACGCATGATGTAAATTCCTAGATGGAAGGCACAAATGAAGAGATGACAACATTGGAAAATAATTCTACATGGGATATGGTACCTTTTCCAGAAGGATGTAATCCCATTGGATGAAATCTGGTGTTCAAGAATAAAATGGGTCTTGATGGTAGTGTTGAGAAGCATAAGGAAAGGTTGGTAACAAAGGGATATTCCCAAGTGGAGGGAATAGATTATGGGGATATTTTCTCTCCTCTATCCAAGCTAACATCCATTCGGTTCCTACTATCACTTGCAACAACTCATGACTTTGAATTCAAGCAAATGGATGTGAAGAAAAATTTCCTTCTTGGTGATTTGGAGGAGGAAATTTATATGTTACAACCAGAGCATTTTGTTGTGAAAGGAAAATAGAATCTAGTATGCAAGTTGAGAAAATATTTGTATGGTATGAAACAATCTTCAAGGATGTATGATCAGAATTTTGACACATATGCACTATCTTTGGGATTTCTAAGATCCAAATATGAACATTTTTTCTATTACAAGATTGATAATGGTTGCATTCTCATTATTGTCCTATATGTGGCTGATATGTTGTTTATTAAGAATGGAAAAAGCATGATTTTAGATTTGAAGTCTCATTTGTCAATACAATTTGATATGAAAGATTTGGATACAATGAGGTACATTATGGGGATTGAGATCAAAAGAGATAGAGCTAATAAAAATATTTGGTTAAGCCAGAGCAAGTATGTGAACTCTATGTTGGAGAGATTACATGACTACTAGCATACATTTAGTTGTTCTTGTTATGCAAGGGACAAAGCCTTTTGCAGAGGATTGTCCAAAATCTCCTACTGAGATGGAGGACATGACCAAAGTTCCTTATGTGAGTGTTGTTGGAAACTTGATGTATGCTATGGTCTATACTAGGCTAGACATTGCACAAGCAGTGAGTCCTTATTCGATGTATGGCTAATCCTAGACGGGTACATTGGGATGCAGTTAAAAGAATGTTCAGGTACTTGCAAGGTACTTCCTTGTATGCCTTCAGTTTTCATGGTTATCCTATTGGATCTCGATATTCAGTGAGAATTCATGGATATGTGGATTCTTATTGGGTGAGTGACATTAACAATTGGAGATCCACTAGTGGATGTGTTTTCACTTTGTTTGGTGGTGCTATTAGTTGGATGAGTAAGCGACAAGTTGTAGTTGCTTTGTCCACTACTAAAGCCGAGTATATAGCAACTACTTATGCTTTTAAAGAATCTATTTTGATTAAGAGACTATTTTTGGATATTGGTTTTAATGCAAGATAGATTACTATTTGTTGTGACAACCATAGTGCTATTTGTTTAGTAAAAATTCCTACTTTTCATGCTAGAAAAAAGCACTTTGATGTGTAGTTTCATTTTTTTTATGATATGGTAGAAGATGGAAAGGTTAACCTAGAAAAGGTGGACATTTTGGTTAATGTTGTAGATGCATTGATGAAGCTAGTGAGAGCATAGAAGTTTAGATTGTGTGTCAGTTTTATGGGACTTGTGGCTTGAGTAGTGATACAAAGACTCCTGAAGGACATCGACAAGTGGGAGATGTTGGGATTAAGGTGTCTCAACCTTAATGAGTCCCATGATTAATTTATTAATTATTAATCCCTAAGTTAATGATTTAATTGATTAAATGCAATAATATTTGTTTCCATATTGGTAAGTTACTTTGTGGGACCCAACATGGAGTTGGCATCCTACATGCAAGGTATGAAGTGCAAGATTGTGACACATCATATGGGTGCTCAATTGGAAAGGAATATAAAGAATTAAACCCTCTATAATGGGTGCCATGTTTACATGTGGTAATGCATTTTGGAAATAAGTATTGGTGAGCACTTGTGTTCTAGTTTATCTCTTTGGAAAGAGGAGGTAAGGAGAAGTGACGCTTGTCACTTGGGAGCTCAATTTAGCATTAAAATTTGTAAAAACCTCTAGGAGGGGTGCCATGATGCCATGTGACATGAATTTGACATGTTGAATGAAGCTTTGAAGGGAAACTTGCTTAACAGAGACTAAGTTGTCACTCAAAATGACTAGGAGTTGTGGGCGAGTTCTAAATTGGTGGTTGAATTGATTTTCTCTATGGGAAGCCTAGCATGTGAGGTTGCTTGATTTTTGGATATGAAAACCTTGCATATTCTTGCATGTTGGTGCATGTACGTGCATGTTTGACAAGTTACTAATTGGGTTACTTAGGATCATGTATGTTGTTGATTTTTAGTTTGCATGCATGTAGAGAGTGGGAGATTGAAACATGGAAAAAAATAATGCCCATGTATGAGATGCATTTATTGATTCCTTAGTGCATTTGTGTAGAGAGCTTGATTATAATTTTTTGAGATGTTGTTATGCTATTGGATTCACTCTAAATGTGTATCACAATGAACTACACCTATAAGAGCATAGACTCTGCACATTGTATTATAATTATTTTTATAGGAAATTTACAATGGATTCCTGCTTTGGTCTATGGGTTTTTTCTTGAAAGGGTTTTCTCACATAAATTTTGTGTTTTTTGTTTTATTACTTAAATCTGAAATTAATTGAATGCATGTGCAATCATAAAGGTTAACTGTGAAATTAAAAGGATATAAAACAAATTTTTGCAACCTCTTCCCTGACTGATTTTCATTAGGGAATCATTTCTACACTTGGCTTTCCTTTCACAATATAACTTCCATACTTGGTAAATGAGGGAAATATATTATGTCATTTGTTCTAGCTAGTTAATAAAGAATGAATAAACAATGGTATTGTACAACCACAAAAACAAACTGAAAACTTAAAAGAGCACTAGGGAAAACTATGAAGGAACTAGAGGTAAGATTTGGAAGATCAATTAATGGCCAAGACTTTGATTGGAGGAGTAATCCAACGAAGAACAATTGTGACTTGATAAAAGAAGAGAGGGAAAGAATGAGAGTAACAATGTCAACCATCACTTGAACATAAGGTTTGAATGAGAATATTGAGCTATTGATGGGAAATCCTAAAAGAGAACCAACATGAGACTTCTAGGAAGGAAAAAATCTAGAGATACCAAAAGTGGCTTTGCAATCACCAATGTAAGTGGGAACATGAAAGAAAGTAAGGATTTCTAGGAAACCAAATACAACTGAAACTGAATGAGAACTAATGAAAAGAAGGGGGTTTTGAAAATGAAGAAATCGCCAAACATATCACCAATACATTCACAAATACAATTTGTTGAACAAGGATCCATATCATTGGAAGACATGAATTCATTTTCTCTAGGTCTTGAAAGTGACATGTATACTTTTCCACAATACAATATGATTGGTATAGAACAAAGTGCATAACATGTATTGGTTTTTTTGTTAATACCCACATGAGGACCAAGATTTCTAGGGCACCAAAGACCATCAAAGCCAAATAAGAAATAATGAAAGGAAGAAAGCTAGGTTTGACAAGGAAGAGATTACCAAGCAAATCACCAACATTTACACAAATCCTATTTTACAAAAAAGCACCCATATCATTGGAAAAATTAGACCCATTTTATTTAAGCCTTGAAAGCTATAGGGATAATTTTGTGTGAGGAAGTATGACTAGTTTAGAACAAAACATATAAGATGTATTGTTGTTTGTTATGGATATGTTAGGGTCATCTTAGAAGCAAAATTGGGTATAATAGTGATGGTTGTAATTCCTGTTATGACATTCACACTAGGTGGAGAGATCTAGAAGCATAAGAAGATTGGGTGAGAATTAAGGAAATGAAATTTCAAGTTACACAAGTAGCACAAATGATAATACACAGAGCAAGTGATAATGAGAAGGAAATTTGTGGTGTTGCATAGTCTTAGACTAGGTGAGACATGGGCACAAGTTTTTGGAAAGGAAATTATTTTCCCAAAATTTGAAGATGGTGACTAAATCATATATAATATTATAAAGGAATAACTTGTAATTTATCATTTATGTAAACAATTTGAAAATACTTAATCCAAAATAATGAATACTTAAATAAATCAAAATGTTTTATATCATAGTACAATTGCTTGGGATTGAGTTTGATTTGAGAAACCAAAAGTATAAATGGAATTCAATTACTTAGGATTTAATCGAAAAAAATATCAAAGGAAAAAAAAAGTTTTTACATTTGACACAACCCAAAACAATTATTATTTTTTCCTAAATTTGCAAGGCAATATTTTCTGCCCACTTTAAGCTAATATTTGATAAGACAACAAAGACAAAAAATATTTATTAAATTTATTGAGCTTAAGTGGTAAAAATAGAAATTTACAATTTATCAGTTTATAGACAATAAACAAGCATTGGTAGAAAAACATTAAGTGATTGATTTTTATATCTAGTTGAAATTCAAGCTTTACAAAAAGTAAAACATAAATCAACTAATATTAAGTTTAACAATTCTTTTGAATTTTAGTTAAAACCAAATGAAGAGAATGGTGTAAAATTTACAAAGGAGAGCTGGTTGTTAACATTTTAATTTAAATTTTGCAAGACAACACAAAATGGAATAGCTTGTTTCCAAATTAAGAGGAGAAGCTCCTTGGGACCTAAAATTAACTTGAATGTTGATTTGAATTGACCCTAAACATGAATCTATAGCCAAGTTATATGAATATTAACATTGCACAATATCTTCTTTGGAGTTTTGCATTAATAAAATGACTACTTATGTTTTTTCCTTAGATTCAAACACCATACTGACAACATCTTTGTCTTGCAAGTAATATTTTTAGATTATGAACGAAAGTAAATTTGAAAGCACAAGCAACATTTTCTGCTTGCTAAATAAAAGCCATCAATTAGATGCAAACAAAATTGGAAGGAATAACAACTACTTCAACACATCACAACAATTTAAGATTGAGGAAAATGAATCACTTAGAAGCACATAAAGTTAGTAATATTTAGGGATAAATCACTTGAATGCACACAAAGTAACCACTAAAACAAATCGTTATGTTAATACAAAGTTCAACACTATTCTTCACTTGTAATTCACTTAATACATTCATGAAACTTGGATTTTACACTCAAATGACAATTTTGTGCAATGTAAAATTTATTTCAATTGATTTTCCAAGAAGAAGGCCCCATTCCCTTGTGAAACTTTTTTTAGCTATCATTGCTCAAATATTTTAGGAGCCTCTTGTGGAGCTAGTGTTCCCATGTTTTCTTTCTATTCTTCTACTTATTTAAGTAGTTGTCAAATGAATGATAGATCTAACTGTATTTATTTGTGTTAATATTAAATATTTTTAGAGGTAAAATTTGGAGTGAATTATAAATGAGAGAAGTATATGTACAACCACCTTGTAGATTTCTTGTGTCTAAAGCTATATAGGTAATACATAATATCTTTTTTTCGAAATTTTAGAATACTAATTATTTATCTCACATAATCGTGTTTTAAAGTGAAATGCTTAAAAGCTTAAAAAAAGAGGAAAGAAGATAATTTAAAGCAAAACTATTCTAAAGAGCTTATAAACAAAACTTATAAATGAAACAACCTAAAAATAGGTCTTAGCTCCTCGCTTGGAAATAAAACCTTAAAAATAACAAATATAGAATGTGGCTATTGCGAAAAGTAGCAATTTGGCATATGAATGATCCTTTGTGATTCTAAAACCACTCCTCGCTCTGAAATTGATGCTGATGAACTTTAGACTCCAAAGTGTCATGAAACTTCATTGATCCAATCCTAATGACTCCAAACCTCAAGTCTTGTTGTGGAAGATTGGAAACCCTTATTAATTACTACACACAAAACCCTAGATGATGTTTGATGAAAGTTATTACTGAAATGTTGTAACAAGTGTCAAAATCTCAATGATAAATGACCCTTGAGATGTAAATGATTCAATGGAAGTGAAACAATAGCTAGTTAAAGCAAATCAACAAGGAAATGGCACCATTCTTTTAAGTGTTTTGTTTCTAATTTCTGCTTCAAAACATGGTTGATTGATGATTGCTGGACATGAATCCTTCGTAATGATTCCATTTGCCTTCTTATTAGCACAATTCTTAGGTTTAGGCTGATTTGAACTTTTTCTTTTTTCTTTTTATACAATAGGGGTGTCCTCGCGACCCAGCCTAGCGATCCAGCTCGTATCTTGGGTACCTGGGGCAAGTTGGGGCAAGACTAGTCCCCTGCGGGTGAGATCCGCCGCTCGTAAGAAGTCCCACCTCTTAAACCCGGGAGCAGAGTCGAACCCAAGATCAATGAGAAGCAGACTCATTGCCCAAGTCAACTCTGCTACCCATACGGACTTTAACTTGAACTTATTAAGCATGTGATTTACTGCTAACTTCTACCCTCTAACAACCTTGTAGCGTGATTTGAATGCAAATCCGACTTGAATCAGTCTTAGGGGGCATGCTTTTCACATAAATACCAATAGATGACTATTGATTGTGCTATTTCAACCTGTGTGCCACCTCCCATATCTTGTATCATGCCTTTTACTTGTTCGTGTTATCATTAACAGTTTGGTCGTGCAGATAACTCCAGCTTGTTGACTGAACATTTCCAGGTTGAATGTTTTACTTATTACTGTTTTCCGAAACTCCATGCCCTGCGATTTAGTGATTACTGCCAATCAAACATTATTAGATACGTTTTTACCCTCTAGTAGGGGAGACCAGTGATAACTAGGATTTTTTTCATTTTCAAAAGTCATATAAAATGACTTTGTTGGCCTTCAATAAGATGCGCCTTCAACATGCACTTACCATATTTTCTATGACTTTATCAATCCTAAAATTTACTCGGAGAACATACTTTCAAATCCCAATGAGTTTTCACAGCCTTTTCATCAATTGATGATTCTTTGATTTGAGAAATATATTCACATATTTCTTTTCGTGGTTCATCAAAAGAGAAAGGTAAGAGATGACAAGATGACATAGACCAACAAGACAAAGCTTTGAATATGACAATTGATTGAACAAAAATATGGTATTTGTTTAAAGATAAATGCAATACGAAAATTTCATATGGGTACAACAATTGGTTCTATTTGGGGACCATGGCATATACTTGTAGTGTAGGCATATATTTGTAGTGTAGGATTAGTATAGTGTAGGCATATATTTGTAGTGTAGGATTAGTTTCTACTCATTAGGCAAAAAGTCAAGCCTATTTCATAACATCTAAATAGAAAATTAACTTAACCTAATCAATTACCAAAGCAACACATTGTGAAAAGGGAAACACATCACTATAAGATGAACATAGAAATCAACAACTAATACATATAGGTAAACATGAGGAAGTAGATTGGCTAGATGAAGCCATTTATAGGTCAAGAAAAATAGCAACTCTTCTATTTGAGCTTGAAGCATAGTGTGGTAGCTTGCATCCTTGAAACCTTTACAAACACAAGCACAAAATCCATGGTTCAAGACAATAAGACTTATCATGCAAGGAAATCTCAAGCATGAACTCATCAATGTTTAACCATTCAAGATATTCCTCTACCTCATTGAATTTATCTCCATTTGTTGGAGAGTTTTCTTTCTTCTAAAGACATTTGTTGAAATCCTACAATTGTAGCACATCCCTGGTAAGGATGATCACCTCATATTTTATCTAATCCTCTTCACAGGTCACTTTGGCATACTCAACTATAAACTCAAATAAAACATTATTCTCTCAAAGAGGTTGAAGTTGTTGAAGAAAAATTTCCATCACTTGCATTTCAGTTTTCAAGTGTAAAATTGACGTTGATTGCGAATCTAGAGTCAAGTGGACTTATTCAATCTCATTTGAACATATTAAAACTTGGCCTGATAAACCTTTAAGGTTTGACTCTCTTTCAATCTTAGGATCATCATCAAAGTAAACATGTTTAATGAAAATGCCAATCTTGGGCAACTGACTTTGCAGATCCTTCTCAAATGACGATTTGGAGACTTTAGTGAACCATAATTCTTTAGCTCTTCATTGTGATAATCCTCTTCAAAAAATAAATCAAGAAAAAGTGAGGAAATGGTTGAATTGAGCATTTTCAATTATGTAATTGTTGTTTGTTGACGCAAGATTTAAAATGGGAAAATGGTCCTTTAATAGAATTTCTTCTTCCATGACATCCAATTCTGGTCCTTGAATTCATTGATAGTTGTTGTATGATCAGCTGCTAATTTACTGATATTCATATTAGTTTTCTAAAATAAGGATGAATCAAATCCTAAAAGAAGATATCATGCCCCCGAAATTGCAACACTAAAGTATATTTAACGTTGAAATGTAAATAAATAAATATTGATATTAATATAAATATTAACAAAACTTAAATAATATTATTATTATAATCATTATATATATATATATATAATTTTTAATATTATCATAATATACATACAATATATTAATATTCTAAAATATTTAAACATAAGATAATACATATATTGAAAGCAACAATTAAATTTAATGACAATGACAACAGTTCATTACCAAAGGCAGTGATTACACAACAGTGATTGAGTTTTAAGAAGCAGTGATTGAGATGTAACAAAAAGAGTGATTGAGATGTAACAAAAAGATGAGGACTAAAGGTAGCGCTAGGGGATAAGACAAAACAACGCTTAATTTTAAACAAAAATTCATGTCCTTTGATACGATGCATCACTCCACGTAGACATGGGGATATATGAGGGGAGTAATCAGAAAATGGAATATATATATATATAAATAAGTTCATAAACAGTGATTATTACATAATGGAATAAATTTTAAATCTAGAAAATTAACAGATGGGAAACAAAGGAACAATGATAGTTCATAAAAAGTGATTATTACAGAATAGAATAAATTTTAAATCTAGAAAATCAACAGATGGGAAACAAAGGAATAATGATTGGAAATTATAAGAGGTCTATTGGATTAAAATATTAGCAGCAATTATTGAGTCTTATAAGTAAGTATGGTTCTTTAATATGAATATGGACCTTATTCATTTGGTTTACACTAAGCAACATCTTATGAATATATTAAGAACAGATCAAATAAAGGAATAAAAGGGCTATCAACATCTATTAGGAGATCAAAACATCTTGGAATTTATATTATTTTCAAACAGAATATTTGCAAACCACAACGGATCGATCATAATAAGTCATCTACAATAGTAATCATTATATTTGCATAGTATGGTTATAGTAGTAATATAAGTTCATAGATATTGCGGTATGCACTTTGATGTTTATTTTTATATACATTAATTCTATGCATTTCATGTAGAGCCTAATAAAGAACTACAAATCAATTAAGTGTTAGTCCAACCATAAGTTATTTATGCCTCTATAATCGATCATGGGAAGAGGAGACGAAAGTACAATGGGGGTAGCAGTTACGATATTTCATGCTAAGTAGAACACCCATAATGAATGATTGAAGTATCCGCCATTTTTGGGCCAAGGGGGCTGCCTATCTTCCCTTGGGCTTAGAAAGAGGAAATGCTCTAGGCATCCTATTGTGGCTTCATCTCTGATCTTCCCAATGGTTGATTATTAGATTGGATAATAACTTTGATTTCATATTGAAAGTTACTTTGCTATTTTAAGATCAATGAACCTTATATATGTATTTAATAATTTAATGGATGTTGTTAATAGTACAAATGATCAACTAATTGTTTATGAATTATTGGCTAACAATATTGCAGGGTTAGAATCAAAGTTTAAATTGGAAGTTGTAATTTAATAAGATGCACCTTACTTTGACATTATCATTTTGGGGAAAAAATATAAGTATCTCCAAAAGGGGACATTACAATTGGTATCAAAGCCTTAATCCTGCTAGCCTATAGTCAAACCAATTTTAACCACCATTCAATTAGAATTAACTATTCAACACTCTTCTTAAGTAGGCCAATAATGCATTTCTTTATGTATGTGCCTTTCATGTGCATACTTTGTGATGTGCCTTTCATGTGCATACTTTGTGACTTACATGAATTCATGTCTATACTTTGTGACTTACGTGTATTCATGTGTACACTTTGTGACTTACATGTATTCATGTGTATACTTTGTGACTCGGGTATTCAAATGTATACTTTGCAATTTACATATATTCATGTGGATACTTTGTGACTTATGTGTACTCAGGTGTATACTTCACAACTTATGTGTATTCATGTGACTCACGTGTATTCATGTGTATAATTTGTGACTTACATGTATCTATGAGTATACTTTGTGACTTATGTGTATTCAAGTGTATACTTTGTGACTTACGTGTATCCATGAGTATACTTTGTGACTTACATGTATTCAAGTGTATACTTTGTGATTTATATGTATTCAAGTGTATACATTGCAACTTCATGTATTCATGTGTATACTTTGTGACTTCATGTATTCATGTGTATACTTTGTGACTTCATGTATTCATGGGTATACTTCGTGACCTACATGTATTCATGCAACTTACATGTATACTTTGCAACTTACATGTATTCATGTATATACCTTGTGACTTATGTGTGTTTATGCATATACTTCATGACTTATGTGTATTTAAGCTTCATGCCTTATACATATCTATGTGTTTTCTACATTATGAATGTGTCTTCAACAAGATTACTCCATGTGTGTTTTCCTTAAAAATTTATGAAAGTGTTAAAAACTTTGTCTATCAAAATACTTCTTAGGTTGAGAAGCACTAAAAAATTATCTTATCTAAAATTAAAGTATTATTAGTATCCAAATGCAATAGCGAAGAGTTGTAACTATTCAAGTGAAAGGTGTGACTCCCTCAAACTTGTGATATAAAAGGAAGGGCACTTCATTTGAAAAAGACATTCATAACACCATTAAAGAACTAATTGAGAATAAAACATAAAGCAATTTTGTGAATTAATTAATTTAGGTTCTCATAGATAGTGATGATGCAAGGAAGGATGTGACTCCTAAAGTGAGAAAGGTTGCGAATCCTAATACGAAAGGTTATGACTCTTCAAATGAAATATTGTGACCCTTCAAAGGAAAAAACTTGCAATCCTTCAAATGTAAAAGCCTATGACTCCTTTATGATGAAGGGTGACCTAACTCCTTCAAGAAATAGATATAAAGGAATAAATCTATCTAATGGGTTCACCCCATGACCAACATATGCCCAAGAGAAGTAAGTAAACCCAAAATCAAATAAATAACATGATTGTACATGGCTAGTTGCTATGTCAAGCTTTTTAGAATATTGAACAGATCATAAATTGTGTTAAGGTACAACTTTCACACATACAATTAGGATGCAATAAACATATTCCTTTAACATGACAAGGTTTCTATTCTATGATAAGCATTACCTTTGGGTATACTCATACCAACAATACATAACATATCTATTCCATGTATGGTTTCCAATGCCACTAGGGAAAAGAGAATTATTAAGGCATATAATATTTATCATTTATAGTGTATCACCATAATGCTCCTTTCTTTGCATATTGGGTGAGGGGAAAAGAAGACCAACATTAAACATCACCATTAAGGTCATAAATGTGTGTCATGCTTCTAATCCTCATCTTAACATGTGGAAAAATGCCAAAGGTTGCTTGAAAAAAACCTATCTCTGGGAAGTTCATTATCTTACTCAAGAATATTTCCCAACAATCCAATCCATGAGATCTCTTAAATTTTTGAAAAAAATAAAGCGTCTTCATTAACAATATTTATGCACAATTAAATCCACAACACATAATATCTATCTCACACTCATAGAAACAATTGTAATACATAACCTACAAAATTGATCTAGTAAACTTGTCTTATGAACCAAATTCACTTCTATATGTAATATTTGGAGTAGATCACTTCATCCAAGGGTATTCTTCTCTCTAGTCCTTTTCTTGATCAAGGTAATTCTACATTCATGATCAAGGACATCAATATTAGATACCAATCAGGTTACATCCAAAAGTTGCTACATAAGTTAAGGGTCCATAACCCACAAATTCCAGGATCATGTTCTTACCTCAAACTTGGTTTAAATGTCTATGTGAAATGAAGTATACTTTATCTAAGGGAAATTATGATTTGATTGTTTAGAAAGAAAGGATACAACATGTAGTAAAGGAAACCTAGATCTTTCTCCTCAAATGTAAAATTGACTTTGCACAAAGGATTTTCTTATTCATAACACTAATCCATCATGATGAAGGATGCAACATTTTTTCTATCATTGTAGAGTTCAAAAATGGGTAATGAAGAATTTGTATCATTGCCTAGGATCCTTGAGGTAATGAAATGAGAGAAAACTTGTCTTAAATAATAGGTCTAGCCAATTTCCAACTCTTGGTTTCATTGTTAAGAGTTATTGGAGAATAACAATACATAAAACAATGAATTTTCCTCATGATTTAGAGGATGGTATTAACCTTATTGGAAGCATACTAACAATCACTCTCTAAGGACATCATTGCATTATTAATTCAGACTTAACAAAGACATTCATGACTAGCTATAAAGTTTTCAACTCCTAAGTACATCAAAGTATAACAACAAAAGCTAATTACATTCCAAGAAGGAGATATACAAATCTACAAGGTGGATTTGAGATCTTGGTAACTTCAAGAGCATCCTAGATTGTGATTGCTTGAGGACAAACAATGTTGGGAAGGACATACTGCCATACCCTCAAAATTGCAACACTAAAATATAAAACGTTGAAATGCAAATAAATAAATATTAATATTAATATAAATATTAACAACTTAAATATTATTATAATTATAATCATTATAAATAATACTATAAATATTAAAAGTAAAAATAAAAAAATATTGGCAATTTAATATTATCACAATATACATATAATATACTAATAGAAAATATATAAACATAAGATAATACCTATATTGAAAGCAACGATTAAATAATGACAATGGCAGCGATTCATTACTAAAGGTAGTTGTATACGTCTAAAAATGGTCATGATTAAGCTTGTTAATTAATTGAATATGAGTTATTTAATTAATTCTCTCAAAGTCATCTACATATAAATAAATTTAATTATTTATTTATATTGTTCATTCTTATGATTCTTCTACATTAATTAAATAAATAACTTTATTTAATTAATTACCCTTTCCCATATTCTTCTTAATTAAATCAAATAAATTTTCATAATTTATTTATATTTGATTATCACATCATTCCAAAGTTTGAATATTTGAATATTCGAATAATGGAATATTCTCCATCCCATAATCGAATTAAATATTTAATATTTTCCTCACCCTAATTTCATTTCTAAAACATAATTAAATATGATTTATTTAATTATGTGAGTTTCCATTTTTATCTTCACTTCCAAATTAAATAAATATAGTTTATTTAATTTCTAACTCACTCTAAACTCACTCTTCCAAATTTTTGACTCATCCTTCGAAATGGAAGTTTCCCTTCGAAACTCAATGATGAAAATTGAAAGAAAAGGGAAACCTTCCATCCTCCTCTCCACTTTCAAAAATCTGCCACCGTCTGTTCGAACAAGCTTAATCCAGGCCGTTGATCGAATCATCCAATCGAATCCATTCGAAAACTCTATAAATCAAACATTTTACAAGCCATTTGAGGAAATCTCCTTCACACATCCTCATTCTGCCAAAATCATTCCTCAATCTTTCAATCCATCTCTATCATTCTTCATCGTCGCGTTGTTATGCTGCTGAAGTGAACAACCAACATTTCTCCATTATCAACCTTCAAAATCTTGCATTCTTAGTATAGTATGCATTTATTTTTAAATCTCGTTCTTTAGTAGTCATTTTGTGGAGCTTAGCATACAAATCAGAGAGCTTTAGCAAAAATACTAGAGATAGAGGACAATGGGACGTCTTCAAAGGAGCTGCTGCATTGAGAGTTTGCTTTACTTTGTTTAATCAGTTTTCCTTTGATTTAAAGTTTCATTGGTGTGCTTGAATAGTATTTATCTCATTTTAATACACATATTTTCAATCACACATTTTTTGGTGCCCACCGTGGGGCTCAAACCCACGAATTTAACATTCTCTACAAGTTTTTTTTTATAGTTTCTGTGTGCTAGAGTCAACTTTCAAAAAAAAATTGGCGTTTGAGCGCATTCGACATTTTCTGTGGTGCATATGAAGGTTTATGCAGCGCATCTAGGGTCTGTTCTGTGCATATCGGGCTTATTTAGCATTCTGAAATTTTTTTGTAGCGCATATGAGGTATGTTTTAGTGCATCTGGGTCTTATTTAGCATTCATGATTATTTTAACGCACTTTGACCTATTTAGCATTCTGGATTGTGTTTTAGCGCATCTGAGGGCTTATTTAGCATTCTGGATTGTTTTAGCGCATACAGACAACATTTTCATAGGAAATCTTAAAATGGCCATATCTTGGTCATTTTTTGGTCTTTTTCAGAGTTTTTTTTTGAAATGGGGTAGAATTTCATAAGCTATCCAATGGTGTAAGTGTTTATCATATTTGACAAAGTTACAGCTTTCAAAATTGCACATATTTGAAAAAATTTGCATGTTTTGGGATTTAATCACACTTTTGCTTGCATGCATGTGTTTCTTCTTGTCTTGGTGACTTTTTGGTGAATCATACGGAGCTAGAAAAGCATTGGGATAAATCACATCAACAATTTGGAAAGCGAAAAATAACCAGGTACACACATTCTAATCTTTCATTTCTCATTAATCATTGTTTGTCAACACATTTCAATTTAGGACATAAAATCCAATCTTGTTTGATCACATCATTGCAATTGGTTTAAAATGAATCTTGTCTTCAATCACACTTCAAAAATTGTGTCTAAAATTAATCACTGTCTTCCTACACATTTGATTTGGGATCTAAAAAGAACGAGTGCTTCATTGCTTCCTTACACATATTTCATTTCTAAGGGTCAATTAATAATTGTGAGTGTGAATCAAGTGCGTGTGTGATCACAAACACCTCACTTGGTTTGCTTTTGTCAAACCCTTTCTAGGAGGCCTGCTAGGGGATTTCATCACCCCTAGGGATGACCTCAATCGACGTGTGAATTGAAAGACACGCTTGTTTGGAAGTTCAAATCTTGTCACTCTTGGCTAAGCCCCAAAGAACTTTATACCTTTGGGAAGTGAAGGTGAAGGGTGGGTTACCCCTTTCTCCTAGCTGTGTGGTAGGATTTTGCTTTCAAATCATCCTTAGTCAACCTTGTGCAGACTAGCTTGAAACCTAATTGGCCATACCCACTTGACTAGTTCTAGGAAATGTTGATGTGTCTTCTTCAAGTGTGTGCTTAATAATCACATTCATAATTTAAAATTCAAAATTGCTTATGTGTCTTGCGTGTGTGATTCATGTGTGTGCATGTGTGATCATTCATTTAAACATTGCTAAATCAAGCTAAACACCAAACACATAAAGATAAGTCACTCTACACGTTCTTCCAACACATTCATATCCAATCACTTTCATCCTAATCAATCAAGTCATCCAATCTAATCATTCCACATCATCACCATCACCAACCTAGTCCTAGTCACCACTTGTCAAAATGGTCATAATCATAAACAAGCCCAATCCTAAACCTAAGCATGAAGTCATAATTTGAGTCTCTTTCTCTAGTTCAAATCATGAAACAAAACCAAAACATAAAATTAGACTTTGAGGGGCTTCTCCTTCCACCTCATACCAATCTAATCCATCCACTTCTTCATTTGTCAATGCCACATCATGACAAACACATGTGACTTTAAGTTCTACCTTGCAACAAGGTCAAAATTCTTCATGTTCTAATCCAACCATTGACAAGGGGAATACCAATCTAGCACATGCACCCTATAACTTTATCATACCATCATCCAATCAAAATCAAAACCCTAAGCCAACACCTTCCACCCATACACCTACAAAGGATGTGACCCAAAGGCTACTAGCAAGGAATCAAACATCGCCATGTAATCCAAATCATATTCTTGAACATAAAAGAGTCATCAAACATCATGCCAAGTCCTTCAAGCCAACCATGTCATCCACAACCACTTGATCCAATTCAAAAGTCTTCCCCATTAAGTCCAAGTCACCCTCTATCATGCTCCTATGTTGTTGACCATCAAGAACATGACAAGTCTCTCCATGAGAAATCTCCTTCCACCTCCATTCAAATAAGTCATGAGGTATGTCAAGATCACCATCCTAAACATGAGAAAATATTACCCCCTCATCCACATAAAGATCAACACCCTCCCAATGATTCCATTCATAACATGCCTAATACTATTCATGATCAATCTTCCATCTTTGATCAAGACCCCTTTTATGATCAAGAAGACCATGATGATCCTCTTAGCCAACTTTATGCATTCCATGGTCAGGAGCTTTCCACCTCACCCATCCATGATGCACAAACATCCACTTCCCTTAATGAGACATATGCCTCCCAAGCACACATAGAAGATCAAACAAATACATTGGACCTAAGTGAACACAATGCTAATCAAGATCCTAATGATCCCCCATCACCCATTATTGACCCCATTGCAAGCCCTCCATCATATCCTATTGGTTTTTCTACCCTCATTCATGAATGTTCCTCCTTCGAACAACAACCATTATCTTCCCTTGCTTCATTTTCTCCATCCAATAAGGAACTTGTGTCTAGTGTTTCACTTACACCTAGTCCCATTGTCCATTGCACACTCCAAAACATGAAACACCAAGGTAAAAGTCCAGAACTTCATGAACAAGGTATTTTGGAGCCCATCCATGTCAAAGTCCCTCCACACTCTTATGGCCTTGGACTTACACCCCAAGGACAACAACCTAAAGATGTTGGTACTTCCTCCATGCATCCCAAGTTCACTTTCCATCATAAAGCCTATCATATCCCTAAAACATATGCTGCCATTCCACCTCCATCATCCTACAAATGTCAAAAGCATGTGACCATACACCTTCCACCATCAACTCTACCACCATTGATTCCAACTCCCAATATTCCTCCATCTAATCTACCTCCACTTCTCCCAACACCTAATATCCCCATTATCCAATCCCCTTATCCCTCCATCCATAAATCCTCTAAACATCTTAATCATGACCAATCAATGCACACATTGTCTAAACATAAAGCTTCCACCCATTCCACCATACCCATGGGATTCAAAAATAATTTCAGTGCCTCTACCTATAAAGTAAAAAATTCTAAAGGTTCTCATGCCTTAGGAAATCAATATAAAATATTAAAGCCAAGTACATCTAAAAAGTTATATAAGCCCATACCTCCAAAAGTAAAGGCCCAAACTAAATTGGTTTGGGTACCTAAGCAAAAAGAAAGCAAGTCAAATGAGGCATATACATCACAAAGACCCCAACCATCCACTTCCAACCCACATTCTCATTCCGTTCAAAAATCTAAAATTCCCAAAACCCACAAGCAAAATAAAAGTCATAAAAATACTAAGTCTATGTGGGTACCTAAAACATTTCATCCACCACCTCCTAAGCAAACATCTCCATTGCTTCCTACACCCCATCCACATCAAAAGCTTCAAATTTTATCACAGTGTGTGCAACCATTGGTCATGGTTCCCTTCCATTTCACAACAATTCCACATACCTCCATCTTCTCATCCTTCACTCATTATCCTACATATCTCCCCCACCATCTTCCCATGGTCCATGATTTTGGATAAGCCTCCCCATTCATCTTTTTCATAAGTCCCATATAATACCTATCATCTTCCCTACATAATCAATATCATAATCCATTATTGTCCTCCATCATCCACATCATAATCCATCATCTACCTACTCCATCTCCCTTTCATGTCATCCCTTACCACGTCTATGAGCATAATGAAATTTAACATGGTCCATGCAATGAAATCTATCTAGTGGGACTACCAACTTTCATGCAACTAGACACTTGATTTCCTCCTATCCATATTCCCCTTCTCCTATCCAAAACCAAAAATGAAAAAAAAAGTAAAGAGAAATCCCTTCGTCCAGCGGTGAAAACCTGGTAAACAGGCACCTTGGATAAGTACCATGATGAAAACCTAGCAAATAGGCATCATGTGTAGGTTTATCTTCTATGTCACTTACACTTGGGGGCACAATGTCTTATCTATTCAACCTATCATTTTTATATTATATCATTTCCATCCTACCTACCATCTTTAGCCATCATACATACCTATCATATTGAGTCCATTCATCCACCCTTCTTCTTTTGATCTTGATGAAGATTTAGGGGTAAAATGTTGAAACATGTCTTGGGTATCTCTTGACATACCTCATCCAATCTAAACCAATCATATCGTTATCCTATTGTCATAAGCTTTGTCATGAAAAATCCTAAGTCTTGTACCTAGAATGGGGCATGTTATTCCTATGCAACATAGTCTTTGGAAATCACATCCTTGCTCTCTTATGATGCATACATCCATTTCATTCACTATGACTTATCCTTTCCATCCATCCATATATCATGAGCCTTTTATCCCCTATCCCATCACCCACCCTTTCATCCATCAATCCCATCTATCCCCTTGCACCTAGACTTGGTTTTCCCCTTGTCATTGGTATCTAGCACAAAGGCTACTCAAATTTTCATCCTTTGACATGTCAAAACATTTCAAAAATCCAAAAAAACCAAAACATCTCAAAAATCCAAAAAAATCAAAATATTTCAAAAATCCAAAAAAATCAAAATATTTCAAAAATCCAAAAAAAACTAAACATTTCAAAAATCCAAAAATCAAAATATTTCAAAAATCCAAAAATAAAACATTTCAAAAATCCAAAAAATCAAAACATCTCAAAAAGTCCAAAAAAAAAAAAATCCAAAAATCTAAAAAAAAATCAAATATCCAACAAAAATCCAAGCAATAAAATCAATCCATCCAATTAATTCTTCCAACTTCATCTACTTAATCCATCACCTCAATCCAATCATTCAACCATTCAACCAAATCAATCATCTTCATCAAATCCATTCATCCATACATCAAATCATCTTCAATCATTCCAAGCAAATAATCCAAATGCAAGTCAAAATCCTTAATCCATACCAATCAAGTCGGTCAATCTTGTCAAACTATCTAATCACATCCTTTGGTCTTGATCCTAATCTTGTCGTAAACCAAATCAAAGTCAATCAATCAATTATCAGTCATCCTTGTGTTGCTCTAGGGATATATCACTTCCCAACGATGACAACACTATCATCATCATCAATCAATCAATCAATCAATCACCAATTTACAACTTGACAGGCACAATTCCTTGTTTGTTTTTGTATCATTTGTGCATGCTTGCTTGCTTGCTTGCTTGCTTGTGTGTGTTATCATTTTATCTTGCATTTGTTTCAAATCCATATCATTCTAGCTAATATTCATATCTTGTGTATGTTGGAGTAGCTTTTTGCACTATCCTTTGCATATAAGGTCATATCATACCTTTTGTGCATTAGGACTTTAATGCTCTAAGTCTCCTTTCTCATACATCTAGACAAGGTTGTATTACGCTGGGGCATGGGACACATCGTCACCTTGGTCCTTATATCTTGGTGCATAACGTCTAGTGCTATATCAAACATCATGGTTGCTCCCCTTCATTGCAGCATAACGTATCATTCATTTCTTTTATCCACTTTCTATCTTACATCATTTGTCTTATCCCTCCCTTTATCATTTCATTTCGAGAGCCTACCCGTGTTTGTTCAACCCACCTATCCTCTTGAGGGGGCATCATCATTCCATCATCATCTTATCTTTCTATCATTATCCATTCTCCTCTATCCATACCTTAACTTCTTTGAAATGATGTTACTCGACACAAATCTCATCATCTCGAATATCACTTCAAAGAGGGGCAAAATGTATATGTCTAAAAATGGTCATGATTAAGCTTGTTAATTAATTGAATATGAGTTATTTAATTAATTCTCTCAAAGTCATCTACATATAAATAAATTTAATTATTTATTTATATTGTTCATTCTTATGATTCTTCTACATTAATTAAATAAATAACTTTATTTAATTAATTACCCTTTCCCATATTCTTCTTAATTAAATCAAATAAATTTTCATAATTTATTTATATTTGATTATCACATCATTCCAAAGTTTGAATATTTGAATATTCGAATAATGGAATATTCTCCATCCCATAATCGAATTAAATATTTAATATTTTCCTCACACTAATTTCATTTCTAAAACATAATTAAATATAATTTATTTAATTATGTGAGTTTCCATTTTTATCTTCACTTCCAAATTAAATAAATATATTTTATTTAATTTCTAACTCACTCTAAACTCACTCTTCCAAATTTTTGACTCATCCTTCGAAATGGAAGTTTCCCTTCGAAACTCAATGACGAAAATTGAAAGAAAAGGGAAACCTTCCAACCTCCTCTCCACTTTCGAAAATCTGCCACCATCCGTTCGAACAAGCTTAATCCAGGTCGTCGATCGAATTAGCCAATCAAATCTGTTCAAAAACTCTATAAATCAAACCGTTCACAAGCCATTTGAGGAAATCTCCTTCAGACATCCTCATTCTGCCAAAATCATTCCTCAATCTTTCAGTCCATCTCTATCATTTCTTCATCCTCACGTTGTTATGCTGTTGAAGTGAACAACCAACATTTCTCCATTATCAACCTTCAAAATCTTGCATTCTTAGTATAGTATGCATTTATTTTTAAATCTCGTTCTTTAGTAGTCATTTTGTGGAGCTTAGCATACAAATCAGAGAGCTTTAGCAAAAATACTAGAGATAGAGGACAATGGGACGTCTTCAAAGGAGCTGCTGCATTGAGAGTTTGCTTTACTTTGTTTAATCAGTTTTCCTTTGATTTAAAGTTTCATTGGTGTGCTTGAATAGTATTTATTTCATTTTAATACGCATATTTTCAATCACACAGTAGTGATTACACAACAATAATTGAGTTTGAATAAGTAGCGATTGAGATGTAACAAAAATATAGGAACTAAAGGAAACGCTAAGGGATAAGACAACAATGCTTAGTTTTTTAAAAAAAGTCATGTCCTTTGATAAGATACATCACTCTCCATAGACACAGGGATATATGAGGGGAGTAAAATCATTTGCAAAGGGGGAGTATATGGATGAAAAAATAAATGAGAACTTTGTAGTTTATTTCTAAGTATAGTAGCAGTCATAATCAGAAAATGGAATACCATTATCTATATATAAATAAGTTCATAAAAAGTGATTATTGAAATGGAATAAATCTAAAATCTAGAAAATCAACAAATGAGAAACAGAGGAATAATGATTGGAAATTATAAGAGGTCTATTGAATTAAAATATTATTATTCAAAAATATATTTAGGAAGAAAATATATAGATAATTTGATTATGTAATAATGATGCTTGCAACAATTATTGAGTCTTATAAGTATGGTTCTTTAATATGAATATGGATCTTATTTTTTTGGTTTACACTAATCAATATCTTTTGAATATTAAGAATAAATCAAATAGAGGAATAAAAGGGCTATCGACATCTATTAGAAGATCAAACCATCTTGGAATTTATTTTATTTTCAAACTAATATCCATAAACTACAAAAAAATGATCATAATAAGTCATCTGCAACAATAATCATTATATTTGCATACTATGTTTATAGCAGTAATATAAGTTCATAGATATTGTGGTATGCACTTTGATGTTTATGTTTAAATATATTAATTCTATGCATTTCATGTAGAGCCTAATAATAACTACAATTCAATTAAGTGTTAGTCCAACCATAAGTTATTTATGCCTCTATAATAGATCATGGGAAGAAGAAATAAAAGTACATGGGGGATAACAATTATGATATTTCATGCTAAGTAGACCACTCAGAATAGATGACTGAAGTGTCTACCATTTGTGGGCCAAGGAGGTTTCCTATCTGCCCTTGGCCTTAGAAAGAGGAAATGCTCTGGGCATCCTATTATGGCTTCATCTCCAATCTTCCCAATGGTTGATTATTAGAGTGGATAATAACTTTGATTCCATATTGAAATTTACTTATCTGTTTTAAGATCAATGAACCTTATATATGTCAAATAATTTAATGGATGTTATAAACAATAAAAATGATCAACTATTTGTTTATGAATTATTGGATAACATTATTGCAAGGTTAAAATTAGATTTTATTGGAAGTTGTAATTTAAAAATATGTACCTCTTACTTTGAAATTGTGATTTTAGGGAAAAAATCTAAGTAGCTCCAAAAGGGGACATTACAAAAGATTCACCATGTCTTCTATTGACGAGCCACTTTCAAGATGTTGTAGGAAGATGTCAAGATTTGGCAACGAATTCTTTATATCCAAATTGATATAGGAGCATCCCTGATTGTAAAGGAATCTTGTATCAACCAAAAATAATTCTTTTCTTGCATTGCATTTAGTAGCAGTTTTAGAATTTCATTTTTCATTTTATCACGGTTTTGTATCTCATCTCATGGAGCAGGATACATCTACACATTGACATCTACCACATATCCAAATTTAACATCATTTGCATTTTCCTATCCAAAGTTATCGCTCTCATAATTTTACTGTGATTACTAGTCAAAGCATTTGGGGCCAACCTAGTCCAAAATTCTTAGTGCAGACCTATTCTAGATCGTGTGAAGCTTAATGGGACATCACAAGCATCTTGGGTTCATTGGAACCTATCTGGAGATTCACAAGTTATTTCTTTTCATGTGGGATTATCTTTCCATATATTGAGGCTGGCCTTCAGGTATGATCATTCATTGGGTTTACAAACCATTATGGTTGATGCAAACCTTTGTTGGAGCTTGAGAAGCATATTTATAAGCATTTGTAATCATTTAGGATTCAACATTCAGTTCAGTTATAAGTTAGACTCATTATATTTTCACAATAACCCTTCAGGGGCATGTAATAAGGCCTATAGGCTAGTTGTATCATTGAAGCCCTTATGGCAGGCCTGTGAGCCCTTGTGATTCACCCTTGAGGCATATTTTGCATGTAAGTGCAAATTCAATGGAATATCATATCTATAGATTTGTTTCTTGTGCTATTTTTGTTGTGTTGACTTTAAGCTGCACAGTTTGGATTGTTCCTTCTATAACCCTCCCACTGTGACTGCACCAAGTGGTATCAGAGCGAGTTTACGAGTCCTAAAGGCATCCCTTGAGGTGAAAAAATCACTAATCTGAGGTAGACTACATTCATTTTCAACTGATCGTCGATTGTGAGGCAGTTAAAACTCTTGTAGCTAGATCATCGAATTGAGGAAGTTGCACTGAATTCGAGACAAAATATGCTACCAAGGAGAGCAACTGTTATGGTGAATTTTGTTGGAAGAATGGATGAAATGTTAGAAATGATGCATGAGGTTTTAGTTTGATTAGATGCAGTTGAAGAGGACCGAAGGTGAGGCCTAAACTCTAGGAAGGATGATGAAAGTGATGATGAAGCATAACATCTTTCAAATTGAATTGTGGAAGCCCTAGGTGAAGAGGAAGAAGAATTGGATCAAGTAAAGATGTTGAAAGTGATCTCAAAGATTGGAAAAAGAACTAGAGTTGAAATTCAAAATTACATGGGAAATTTGAATTTGGAAGAATTGATTGATTGGATAAATGAAATGGATGAATAATTTGAATATGAAGAAATTGAAGATTTGAAAAGAGTTAGATTTGTGAAAACAAAGTTGAAAGGTCATGTTGCTTTATGGTGGAAGGAATTTCAATTGGACTAAAATAGAAGAGGAAAAGAAAGAATCATCAAATGGGATAGGATGGTGACAAAATTGAAGAACCAATTCATACAAACATATTATGAACTTGAATTGTTGAAGAGATTGTAGAACCCAAAGAAAAGGGAAAAAAATGTGGAGTACACTGAAGAATTCTACAAGATGATGATCAAAACCGGTCATAGTGAGGCAAGCAAAGAAAAGGTTGCAAGATACATCAATGGACTAAGAACTAACATTCAAGAAGAACTGAGCTTAGTAAAGATGACATTAGTTGAAGAAGCATATCAATTTGCATTGAAAGTGGAAGAGAAGTTGAATAAGAAATTTCAACAAAGACAGAGAAGCGCAAGAGGAATATTTTAGAAAAGTGGATCTCTATCCAAAGAAAGAAGACCTTATGTAGATTGAAACAAGGATGCAAAACCCTACCAGAGTGAAGAAAGGGATGCTAATTCGTACCATAGAGGAAAAGAAGATAGAAATTTCTACCAAAGTAATAGAGGAGGTCATAATTCTTACCGCAATGATGGATACTAGAGAGAAGAAGGAAGATCTGAGAAGAGACCATTTAGAGGAACATATTTCATGTGTGGAGGTGAAGGACATAGAGCATTTGAGTGAAATCAAGGAAGCACCAGCAAGAAACTAGAGCATATTGGAAGAGTAGCCTATGTGGAAGAAAAACATGTTGAATCCCTTGATTCAATTGGGAAAGTAGAGAAAGGTGAATCATTGGTGATGAGAAGAGCTTTAATGCATGAAGAAGTGATTGAGGAACCACTGCAAAGGAAAAGTCTATTTAGAACCAAATGTAAGTCCAGAGGAAAGATATGTAAAGTTATCATTGATAGTGGAAGTATTGATAATATAGTTTTAGAGGAGATGGTAACCAAGTTGAATTTGAAGAGATTGAAACATTCAAACCCTTATAGGATAGCATGGATTCAAGATGAGCATAAGATATTGGTAAATAAGCAATGTTTGGTAAAACTTCATATTGGGTCATATAACGATGAGTTATTGTGTGATGTTATGCCTATGGATGTGTGTCATTTACTATTAGGAAGACCATGGAAATATGATAAGAAAACAATTCATGATGGGAGAAGGAATACCTAGACTGTCACATCAAATGGAAAGAGAATCAAGTTGATACCTATGGAAGAGGAAGAGGAGAAAACTAAAGTTTGTAGCATTTCTAGACCATGTTTTGTTGATGGAAGGAAATTTTTGGATGGATTAAAGCATGAGAACATGTGTTTTGCATTGATTCCAAGGACTAGTGGTAAGCCAAAAGAAGAGAATCCTATCACAAAGAATGAAGAAGTTGCAAAATTGTTAGCAGAATACGAAGACATCATATCAGAGAATGTACTAGAGGGAGTACCCCTATCTAGAGTATCATTCATCATATAGATCTCATATCGAGGGAAATTTTTCCAAACAAGGTAGCACATAGAATGACACTGATAGAGAATGCAGAGTTGAACCGACAGATACAAGAGTTGTTGAGGAAAGAATTGATCAGAGAAAGTTTGAGCCCATGTGTAGTACTTGCTATACTTGCACCAACGAAGGATGGGGAATGGAGAATGTGTAAAAATTCAAGAGCAATCAATAGGATCAATGTCAAGTATTGATTCCAATTGCCAAATACGGATGACATTATGGATTATTTGAGTGGAGCAAAGTATTTCACAAATATTCACCTAAAGAGTGGATATCATCAAACCAGAATCAGAGAAGGAGATGAATGGAAGACTACATTTAAGACTAATGAAGGATTGTATAAATATTTAGTAATGCCTTTTGGATTGACTAATGCATCGAGCACTTTCATGAGATTAATGAATGAGGTATTGAAGAAATTCTTGGGTAAGTTTTTTATTGTTTACTTGGATGATATTCTGATTTTAGTAAGACCAAAGAAAATTTTTGGCACATATGGAAACTAATGCAAAGGTTGAGAGAAAAGAAACTTGTTGTTGATTAATGTCAAGAAGTGTAGTTTCATGAAAACAGAGTTAGTATATCTGGGATTTGTCATTTCTACTGAGCCTGGATTGAAGATGGTCCCTAAGAATGTTAAAGAAATTCTTGATTGGCCTACACTGAAAAACATTGGAGAAGTTAGACCATTCAATAGAATTGCAAGTTTTTACCAGAATTTTATCAGAAGCTTTCTAAGTAGTTTTTGTAACCCCTTGATAGAGAAAATGGGAGGAGACAAGAAGGATTTTAAGTGGACATCTAGAGCACAAAATAGTTTTGAATTGTTGAAGCAAAAGGTGACAGAACAAGCAGTATTAACATTACATGATTTCGACAAAGTATTTCAAGTTGATTGTGATGCAAGTGGAAATGCAATTGGAGTAGTATTGAGTCAAGAAAGAAGACCTATAACCTATTTTAGTGAGAAGTTGAATGAAGCCAGAAGAATATACTCAATTTATGATCAAGAATTTTATGCCATAATTCAAGCCTTGAAAAAGTGGAGATATTATTTTTTGCCTAAGGATTTTGTGTTGTATACAAATCGTCAAGCTTTGTAGTATTTGAATAGTCAAGGGAAGTTGCATAAAATACATATGAGGTGGGTTGAGTTCTCATAGAGTTACACATTTGTGTTGAAACATAGAAGTGGTAAGTCAAACAAAGTTGTAGATGTATTAACTAGAAGGAATTTGCTGGAAAAAATGAGGATAGAAGTATTAGGATTTGAAGAATTGAAGCACATGTATGAGGAGGATACATATTTTGGTGAAGCATGGAGAGCATGTAAGAAAATATTAGCGACAGATTAGAGCAATTGGTTGGACTATTTCATTGAAGAAGGTATGTCGTTTAGAGGAAATTAGTTTTGTATTTCGAGGAGTTCAATGAGGGAGAATTTGATCAAGGAGAAACATATTGGAGGTTTAGCAAGACATTTTGTAGTGGATACGACAGTAGCTTTGGTGAGTGAACACTATTTCTAGCTACAAATATATAAGGATGTAAGGAAGTATGTTCAAGGTTACATAATTTGTCAAGTTGCAAAATGAAATAGTCAAAATATTGGATTGTATAAACCTTTGACAGTACTAGAGAGACCTTGGGAAGATTTGAGCATGGATTTCATATTAGGATTACCAAGAACACAGAGAGGAAAAGATTCTATAATGGTTGTAGTAGAAATATTTTCTAAAATGACACCTTTAATCCCTTGTAAGAAGACTAATGATGTTGTGCATGTTACTAACTTATTTTTCAAGGAGATTGTGAGATTGCATGGATTATCTAAGAGCATAGTTTCAGATAGAGATACCAAGTTCATTAGGTACTTTTGGAGGACATTGTGGAAGAAGATGATGATAGATTTGAAGTTCAGTTTAGCATATCACCCACAAACAGATGGACAAACAAAAGTGGTGAAATTTTTTTGGGTGACTTGTTAAGATGTTCAGTTGGAGACAAGGCAGGAAGTTGGGATATATTTTTACCATAGGTAGAGTTTGCATACAATAATTTAGTTAACCAGAGTATAGGAATGAACCATTTGAGATTGTTATCAAAACACATCCTAGAGGAGTTGCATAATTTAGAGAAATTAGTATGGAGAAAAAGAAGAGTGCAGAGGTAGAAGAGTTTGTAGATTTCATGGAGACATTGCATAATCAAGTCAGGGAGCATTTGGAAGGCATGAACAATAAGTATAAGGAGAAGGTAGATGAGCACCAGATATATAAGAAATTCGTTGTTGGAGATGAAGTGATGGTATATCTAAGGAAGGAGATATTTCCAGTTGGCACATACAATAAGTTGAAGATGAGGAAGCTTGGTTCTAGAAATGCATATGAAGTGGAGTTACCAAATACATTGGGTATATCACCTATTTTTAATGTTGCATACATATGTGAGTTTCATAAAGGATAGTCAAGTGTAGTAATGATGAAGTAGATTTGAAGGAGCAATTACCACATCAAGAATTGAAGGAGATTAAGCAGATTTTGGATACTAGAACTGGAAGAAGCATTAGGACCAAGTAGTACAAAGAATATCTTGTGAAGTGGAAAGATAGACTAGTGGAGAATTCATCTTAGATTTCTCAGGCTGAGGTGGACCGTCCTAGTTTTCCTCTTAGCCTTGGAAAGTGAGGGACTCATTTTTCTTCCAACCCTAGGTGTCTAATGAAGAAGCATCCCTGATTGTAAATCAATCCTATATCAAACAAACACAATTATTTTCTTGCATTGCATTCATTTGTAGTTTCATAATTTCATTTTTCATTTTACCATAGTTTCATTTCTCAGCTCACAGGGCATGATACAAAATCTACACATCGACATATACCACATATCCATATTTCACATCATTTGCATTCTCCTATCAAAAGTTATCACTCTCAAAAGTTCATTGTGATTACCAGTTAGAGCATTTGGGCCGACCTGGTCCAAAATTCTTAGTGCAGACCTATTCCAAATCATACAAAGTTTAATGGGACATCATACAAGCATCTTGGGTTCATTGGGACCTATCTTGGAGATTTACAAGTTATTTCTTTTTGTGTGGGATTATCTTTCCATAGATTGAGGCCAACCTTCATGTATGATCATTCATCAGGTTTACAAACCCTTGTAAATAACGTGAACCTTTGTTGGAGCTTGAGAAGCATATTTATAAGCATTTGTAATCATTTAGGATTCAACATTCAGTTTAGTTCTAAGTTAGACTCATTACATTTTTGCAATAACCCTTCAAGGGCATGTAATAAGGCTTGTAGGCTAGTTGTATCATTGAAGCCCTTGTGGCAGGCCTGTGAGCCTTTGTGATTTTCCTTTGAGGCATATTTCACATGTAATATTTCCAATTCAATAGAATATGATATTTATAGATCCATTTCTTGTGTTATTTTTTTTGTGTTGACTCTAAGTTACACGGTTTGGACCATTCCTTCTAGAACCCTCCCACTGTAACTACACCAAGAGGTATCAAAGTGAGTTTGTGAGTCCTAAAGGTATTCCTTGAGGTGAAAAGATCATTGACTTGAGGCAGACTACTTTTTTTTCAACAAAGTACCTCTTACTTTGAAATTGTGATTTTAGGGTAGAAATCTAAGTAGCTCAAAAAGAGGGCATTACAAAAGATTCACCATGTCTTCTATTGATCAACCACTTTTAAGATTTTGTAGGAAGATGTCAAGATTTTGCAATGAAATCTCCATATCCAAATTGATCTACTACATGACTTTGAAGCTACATTGCCTTGAGGAAGAAGAAATTACTTATCAACCAACTACTTAATTTGTTTACTCTTCTATTGAAGCTACATTGCCTAGTGTAGACCTTCATCAAATCATCCTTTGAATACAAAAAAAAATTATCTAATGCTTCTTTGTCCATGACATAATTTTTTCCTTCTTGCTCAACATAAAAAATTGGATCGTCATTTTTCTATATAGATGCTTGTGAGACGTTGTCTCTCTTAGGTAACATGTGATATACTTGTGTAGTTCCTTCTATGTTCAAGAATGAAGGTTGTTTTTCTTTAATGAATTGTCCTTCCTCTTCCTAGTAAAATCTAAGAAAAGCCTATGTGGTAGATAGAAAATCCAACTACTTTTTGTGATATGTTGGTGAAGGGACAATGATGGGATCTTGAGAGTAGGACATCATTGGTGCATACTCCATTTCTTCTCTTCATACACTTTGATGATTTTAGGTACATGAGCTCTTTCTTAGTGTGTTGACTCCATGAGCACATGTTGTCATTAAATATATTTATATTTTTATTACCAGTGATTCCATATTAAAAATATATTCTCATAGATTTGTCATCAAGTTCATCTTGAAGATGTTGAAGGTTACCTAAAACATTTGATGATTTATTTGAGAAAAAATCATGAGATGCAACATGTGATGCATTGCTAGAAAATATCTAGCATAATGGTCTCTTATCGTGTGGAAAGAGAAAAATATATTCAATTTTTCATTAGGTGGTGCCTCCAAAGCAAGCCTTGTAAGGGGAGGTCATCTGAATTTGTCATTCTTGTTATTTGTTATTTTTTTGATGATTCCATTGATATTGTTGAGTTATATTTTTTTTTTTGAAATCATCTCTTCATATTTGTGACATCAATCATCAACCTTTGCAAGAGAGGATTAACTGAACTATAGAACATGGGTTTGGTGGAGATTTTTTAAAGAATTTAATCATGCTTTTTAATAGCTTACTATTGAGTTTCTTCTAGTTTATTAGTTTTATTGGATTTAATCATGAGCGTGATCTTTTATGGGAGTAAATTTATAAAAAATATTGAGAGGATCTCCAAAGATGGCTTGAAAGTGGCACCAATTTTGTTAACAAGATAATCAAATCTTGTAATAAATTCCTTTATTGACTCATTATTTTTTATCTTTATGTTGGACAATTGTGAAAAAATGATATGGCCATCCTTAGCTGGTTTCAAATGTGACAAGAAGCTTTTAGGAATGATCTTGCAACTTGTGATTGAACCTACAACAAGATAGTGGAACCAATTAGTTGCACCTCCCATAGTGTCTCAATAAAGAGTTAAACTATGATATATTCATGTTACACTCCCAAAATATTGTAATCTATAGTGAAGGCCTCAATGTGTTCACTTAGATGTTGTGTGTTGTCACCATGAAACCTAGCTAGGAAATCCTTCCCTTAAACCATGTGGAAAATTGTTGTTTTTTTCAAGATCCAAGGGACCAATGCTAGTTCTGCACAACAAAAGGGGGTGGAGGTGGAAAATTACAATTATTATGGGTATTGTCTCCAATTCTCTTAAGAGGTTCTTATATTTGAAGGTGATAGGACTAGCATCTTGTTGTAAGTTTGGTTTGTTTGTATGGAATTCCCTAGTAGAGTCATGAGCTATATTATAAGCAATATGCGGTTTGGAAGAATTGAATTGAAATATTGTTATTTTTTAATTTATTTCATTGTTTCTTTTAATTTTACTTGCTTGCTAGGAAATACTAATGAGGATTCAAAAATTTACATGTATTTATAATTTTTTTGTAGAGCTTAAATTTGAAAAATGATTGTTTTAGAAAATGATGTGGGAATGCCTTTTAGTCCTCAAGATGGTTGATGGATGTTTGGATGCTCCCTTGTCATGTTGGGGATGGTAGATTATCCCCAAAAACTCCCCATATAAGAGAGAATTCTTGGGAACATCCCTTGCACTATAGATCCATCTTAAAGATGATCACTTTTGTAAGTGTTTTGAAGGGACGATGTGGGGGTGTTTTGTAACTATCCTTGGGACACCCTCTTTCAAGTGTAGAAAAAATTACCTTGGGGATGTGTCCCTAGAGAACACTAGATGTTTGTTAGAAAAAATATTTTAACAAACCTAAGGAACAAGAGGTAGACTCAAATGCTTTTGATGGCTCAGTGATAGATTTTGTTGATCTCATTGTAGATACTTTCTCTTTTCATGATTTGGTTGTGTAATTTTATATTCTCCAGTGAATGTAGGTGTGAAATCTAATGATCCCAATCATCATCTAACAAATTTGTCACCAATGAAAGAAACTCATATTTGTCTTCAATTTGCAAAGGTTCCACTTTCGAGGTTGGTATCAATGTTTTAAGAGGATTCTTCATTTCTTTCTTAGTTTGTAAATAGTTTTCAAATTTTTGGTTAGATTTTATCATGTAAATCTTATTGTTGTATATGTATTTTATTGAATGATGAAGCGTTGAAGGAAATCCATTCATTTCATGAATCCATGTTCTCCCCAAGAGAAGATTATATGAAATATCATGAGGCATGACATGGATGGGAGTTTGCAATGTAACCTTGTTGACTTTGATAGTTAATGTTATCACACCAAGTAGTTGTTTTCTCACATTGTCAAAACCACAAATGGAAAAATCAACTGGTTGAATTTTAGTCTTATCCACCCTAATTCTATCCAAAATGTTTAAACTACAAGTATTAAGGCCTAAACCATTGTCAATAAGGGTATGCCTAATCCCAACCTTGTTAATTGTTGGAGTAATTAGGATAATCACTTGATAATTAATTAATCATTAGAATGTAATTAGTAAGTCCCTTATTACTTTATTCACTCAAGCTAAACTTAGGAGATTTTTTTTATTATTAGATTGGGCTAAATTTAGGTCTAGTTGTTGCATTGCATGAGATTAAGACAATTGTCACAATCTAATGCAATCCTCATCTAGGGTTTTCTTTTTATTTGCTTTTATAAGCATGCACATTCATTATAATATTCAATCTGGTTTATTGTAATCCATTACAATTGAGAACCATTCAAGTTAATACATTGCACATATCAGTGCTCTTTTCAATTCAATATTTTTCTCTCTTGGTTGCATAGTAAATCAGTTGCTTTGATCTCTTCCTTGTGACAGGCGTTTTAGTTGTAGGGATTTTTGAGAGCTATGGGGTTCACTATCAACTCCATCATGGCATTAGAGCTCCAGATTTGTAGCTTCCTGTCCGAATTCTAAGAGATCTGGCCTTAAGGGAAAAATTAGCACATCCTAAGGTGAAATAGGCATCACCGTCACATTCTTTTGTAAAATTTTATTTTTCTTGAAAATTTAAAAAAAAGAAAAAAAAAAGGTCAAAAAACTTTTTTGAAAAACAAAAAAAGAAAAAAGCAAAAAAAAAATTGTAGGTTTTAAATCCTATGTAGGCCATCAATCCTTGCATAGGTCGTATGGTTTATGGGCCCCCATCCCATTGCAGGCCCACTTGGCCGATCGACAAGTGCCTTTCAAAACCCAATGACTCTTTCTATTCAATAGTCGCTCATTAAAAACCAACACATTAAAATCTCTGTCAGCTTCAAAAGTCTTCAAGTGGAAAAAAAGTAGGTGCATGCATAGACCTTCCTCGCAATGCAAAAATAAAAATTGGTGCATCTCCCAATTTTTTTGACAAAATCAATGTTGGCGATAGGCAAGGAATCTCGAGAGAATATTCACCTAGTGGAGAATTAACATCTTGCAAAATAACCGGAAATATTCCAGCAAAATCATCCCTTTTTAGTTGACTAAAAACTTTTATTGACGACCAGATTTTTTGTAGATCAAAGGAATATTCCAAGCATATTTGCTGACATCAACATGATGTCAAAAATTGTACGACAACAACTATATGACCATGCATTGCCCCCTCCTAGGCCCCATTTTCCCTAGAGGAGTTATTTTTTTCTTCTATTTGGCATAACTTGGGCATACTGTGTCGAAATCGGGAAAATGAGATATCATCAGAAAGCTAGTTCCATGAACTTTCTAGTCTTGTTATCAAATTTTTCTGCTAGTTACTATTAGTATCAGTCAAATTTAGATCTTCATTTTTCACTTTCAAGCTCACAATTTTTTTCCTGTATCTCTGATTTTCGTGATTCAAGTGGCATTGAAAAGGTATTCTAGAGCTCTTCATATTCATTCATCCACTTTTTCTAGAATCTACCCCAGGTACATTTTATTTGGTATTTTGTGTTTTCACATTCTACTTAATTACTTGGACATCTTGGCACTAGGAAATGATATGTTTGCGTAGGATGCCATCATTTGAACTGCTTTATGTGTACTGAGGTTTTCAGTCTCTGATTTTTTTATTTGAGTATCATGGGTTTTTTTGTTCATCCTTCTGTGATCAACTTGGATAAGGATAACTATGAGTCTTGGAAAAATGGCATCCTGACACATCTCAGGTGGCTTGATATTTTTCCTTATCTATATGGGCTTATACCTACACTAGACACACCAAGGAGTTTATTAGCATCGAACATCATCAGAGATCATATTATAGGGGAACCTTATATGTTCTATTGTTGATCTTGAAACTATGTGTGTTGTATAGAACATTGAATACCTCCAAACACTTTGAACACAACTTTGGGAGATCCCTGGAGACCCTCATATCTCTCCTTACCCAAAAAATCCTAATGCAGATTCTCTCATCCCTGTTGCGAATTAAGATTTCATACCCTTTGATGGCGATACTTTAGAGGAGCTTGAGTATATCATAGGTATTGCATGTTCCAATGGTTTAGAGACTTTTCTTTATGTTCCCTCTCTATAGATTTTGGCTACATCATCATCTCCTATTGTTCCTAATTAGTTTGGCATCAACACATCTTTGGTCCCTATTGATTCAATGTAGTAGGACATCATACATCTTCGAGACATAGCTACTTGGGATTCGTATCTCACTGTAGATCTCGAGGATTACTTTTAGGACATTCATCTCCTCTTTTTTGATAGCCACATCATTGTTGTTGGCCCACCATCTTCATCACTTTTGCAACTTGTTCTATATCAGTCTTCACAGGATCTTGGATTGATATCATCGATTTCTGACATGTGGATATGTGAGCACTTTACGAAGGCACACATTGTTTGGATTTGGATTCTAGAATCACCCATTCTTTTAGATTGTCTTCTCCAATCACTAGCTGATCAATTTCTTCCTAAGGGGAGAAATGTTGTTTGTAGGCAACAGATCATATTCTATCTTTAGACATACATCATTGGCATGGGAGCTACTTCTGTGGGGGGATTCATATCCTCATTTTCTCTACCCTATCGGGGGGACATCTATTGTACTTACATGATAGAAGCAGTTCTTGGGGGGTCACATTAAGTCCTCCTTCTATCCTTCTTTCACTAGTGCAATCATTTCTTTTTCTCTCTTTCGGATAGTTTTCCCTTGCGGTTTTCTCTTCTCTAGTTATGAGAGATTCATTTAATTGTACATGGGTACCTCATCAATACTTGTAAATGGGACCCATCCATGCATCCATCATTGCATTTTACATCAGGGATTTATAGCTTCTCCCTAAGTTGATCTTAAGGGGGGGTGTTGGAGTAATCAAGATAATTTCACTTGATAATTAATTAATTATTAATCAATTATTAAGTCCCTTATTACTTTATTCACTTAAGCTAAACTTAGGAGCACTTTTTTATTATTAGATTGGGATAAATTTAGGTCTAGTTGTCTCATTGCATCAGATTAAGACTATTGTCATAATCTAATGCAATCCTCATCTAGGGTTTTCTTTTGATTTGCTTTTATAAGCATACACATTCATCGTAATCTTCAATCTAGGTTATTGTAATCTATTACAATTCAAAACCATTCAAGTTAATACATTGCATATATCAATACTCTTTTGGATTTAATCTTTTCTCTCTTGGATGCATATAGAAAATTAGTTGTTTTGATCTCTTGCTTGTGATAGGTGTTTTAGTTGCAGGGATTTCTAGGAGTTGTGGGGTTCACTATCAACTCCATCATTAATAACAACCAATATCATCAAAGATTATTTTTTTTTACATTTCCAATGGAGGTAATTCATTCTGATGAAAGATAATGTCCAAATAAGGTGAATTCATATTCTCAATCAAAGTTGTCACATCATTTGTTTGCACACTAGGAGGGAAAACAACTTTTTGCAAAGCATTTTGGAGCATTCCATGGTAAGTAGGTGATGTTTGAATCAAATCCCAGAGAAATATCTTAGCAAGAGTGTTATGAAGTTGCTCAACAAGATCAAATTCTTTACCACAATGCCACATAATGTTAGGTGTGAGTGGGATATATGGTTGAGGCAATGTGATGTAAGTTGGTGCTTGTTTTGGTTGCTTGTTGTTTATAGTGTTATATGTGTGAGCTACAATATGATAACTTGGTTGTTCTGACACATGATTACTAGTAAGTTGTCTTGAAAAGCTTAGGATATGGTCATGAGGTTTAGGAGGTCCTATAATGAGAGGTGACTTAGGAGGTCGAAAAGGAGTTTTAGGAGGTTCAATAATTAGAGGACTCTTAGGAGGTCTAATAATCAAGGGAGATCTAATGGAAAATTGTGCATTCATAACATCAACATATTTGACTTCTTGTTGATGATCTTCTATTGAGAGGGGATCTAAGGTTACCTTAGCATCTTCATCTAAGCAAGCCATCTTACTGTCTTTCAAAATAAATGTATCAATGATGTCATATTCATATGCCACAATATCTTCCCAAGTGGGGGAAGCATTGGGAGAGGGACAAGAAATATTCTCATGATGCTCAATGATTGGATCTTCTCACACCAAGATACCTTCATCATAAGTAGGAGAGGTATCAAGAGAAGGAAAATTATGATTGTCATGATTGTCTATGATTGCCTCCTATTGCACCAAAAATTCTCACAAGAGGGAGGGATGTTGGAAGATAAATGAAGACTAGGAAAAGTGATTTTAAGAAATGTGTCAATAACTTCGTCCTCTTGTGCCATAATATCTTCCCAAGTAAGAGAGGTTTTAGGAGAGAAACAAACAAGATTAGAACCAATTAAATAAATTCAAAGGCGACATAGAAAAGGAAACCCTAAGATTAGACCTTTAGGGTCTATACACTTTCTTTTTTTTGTCATTTATTAGAGATTTGGTGTGTGTGACATGGAAATGAATGGGGGTTTGATGGGTTTTGGACAAGGTATGTGATTGAATTACATCTTGATAAGTGAATCAACCAGCCCTTAACCAAATCTAAAAATGAAATGGAATAAACTTATTGTCCTAATGATGAAAATTGTTGTTTTGCTATGAAAACAAAAAATATGAGATGCCACATAGGAAATCTAACAACATAAATGGAAAGGGGAGGACACTTTGCACCTATGGTACAAATTGTAGCTAATTTTCCAAGGACATTGTTAGATCCCCAAAAATCTTGATGGATTTTTGTCCCTCTCCATAAGTTTAGTCAATCATTGATAAACCCTTATCCTCATAGGTGAGTAGGGTTTCATCCTCAAGCCTAAAAATGTTTTAATTCTCGGTTGACTTGCTTAGTCGGTCATTGACCCCTTAAGTCATTTCTTAATCCATCCAACATGTTGATCTATTGGTCCCATCGATCCGATTAATCGGTCATCACTTTCGCTTTTCTTTAAGTCTTTTCCTAAGATCGGGTTTTAATTTTAACCCGCAAAATTAAACATTAAGTCATTACCCAATGGTCACATCACTGTCAACTAGACTCAGACCATTCATTTAATGCTAACCGTGCCATTTGCAAGCTTTTCATATTCAAGGATATGGGAGAAGATCTTGATCATACCCTGCCAGCTCGTGGATTTGAGATGTCGACTAGTTACTTGGCGCGAGGTCGGTGAGAGGTGGACATGTGTCATGTATGAGATGTGGGGCCTAACTTCCACTATTGCACTTGTGGCCCATGGTTTTAGCCCGATGACCGTGATTAAAAGTTTGAATTGATCTCTACCATTCCTTACTGACTCACAAAAGAAAGATGAAGGCTGGTTAAAAACTGCAGGGTCAATGATATTGTGACATGTAGCTCCAGTCATTTAAGGTTTGTAAGATGCATAGGGCCTGCCGACATAGTAGTTGGTGTTCGAAATGGATTAATGTGATTGTCCAAAGGGCATGCCAGCAGTGCTTTGTTGAATTTCAAACTTAGTTAGCCTGAGGTGAACCGTTCAATTTTCCAACTCTTCAGAAGATTAGCGGGCATCATTCAAAGCTAACAAATGGCACATGGTAGCCATTCTATTCTACAGCTGGTGAAGCATTAATGAATTATTCCTTGTGTAATCATGTTGATTTCAATTCATGTGAAGACGTAATTGTGGGAAATCATGAAGGGTGATCCACAAATTCTCATGCAACTCAATTTAAATGGTGACAATGCATACACCATCAAATTGCCATGTTTGTGCGTGTGCTTTTATGAAGGCTACTATTTCCTTACATGATAAATATAGGAAGGATTAATTGCTAACTGTGTCATTTATATTAGCAATTAAAATACTTTTTGAGCTGAATCCGACTAGGTTCGAGTGCTAGCGTGCTTAAGAGGAAGATGGGTGAACCAGTAAGAAGGTCTATTCGCTTAAATGCCATGAGGTTGGGTTCAGATGCACCAAAATTTGCTAGGAAGCCCAGGATAGCACCTAGCAGATGCAGTTGGAGACTACAATTTTAGGATGAGGCTACAAAAAGAGAGGATAACAAAGGTAAAGGCCCAGTGCAATCATTTACTGGATGAAAGTGAAAATTAAGGTATGGAAACAACTCTTATGGGTGACAACATTCTCCCATCGACCTGACGAGCAGTGCTCTCGATAGTAGCACCTAGACCGACTCTGCATATAAGCAGTATTTAATTCTGTTGAATGATGGTTCGCTCTCCAACGAGGAGGTAATTTTAGTGCCACCTTTGGCAGTCAAAAATCCTAGTGGGCAGCCTAGAACTATGCTTGGTAATGAGAAGAATGAGGAAGAGGTTGAGGTGTCCTCTCTTCCTTTGGTGATGACAAGAAGCAGTCATGTTTATTGTGGGCATAGTGTTGATTTCAGTGGGGTGACGGGGAATTAAAAATTGGTTGTGTGTGGATTGAAATTTTTGTGTTGATACATTATGCTGTGGTGGTTTGGGTTTTGGTGTAGGTGGCAATTTTTTGGTCTTCAACGATGGTCGTGTATGCTTCTGTAGCACTTTGGGTTCTTGGTTCATGCTGATGCAGATGGCGACAAGGAGAATTTTGGTGGCAATTTACATTTCTCCTCTCAGATGGCAGTTACGTTTTGGTTTTCTCAATTGTACTGTTTTAAATATTTAGCATGTGGGGTTTTGAAGTATTAAGAAAATCCAGTTGAAATTTAAATGAAATGAAAATTTATAGTGAACTGCATCTGAGCCGGAAGCTTGTTACTTCACCTATGTTATAAAAGGGAAATCATGGCTCATTTTGCAAAAGATAGAGATAGAAGAGAAGGAAATAGTCTCTGGTTAGGGTTTTTGGTTGAATGTATATGAATAGATAGGAATAGAATAGTTGGTCATCTTTGAGTTTTATGAGTGAACTTATGCAAGTACCTTAAATTGTTCCTCAAACATGATTCAAGTATAAGTGAATACATATAATTCTGATATATTTCTCTCCTCCTGTGAGTTTGGGTAAATTTTGAATGAAGTATCAATGGTATTTCTATTCTGCTTTGAATATTTGTTCAAATGCATGTCTCTAGTCTATATGTCGATTCAAGTAATCAATTAAATACTTAGATGGGGCCATGAATTTACTTTTATTTGCAAAGGATTTGATAAGTAGTGATATATCAAAAAACTCGAGCTCCATGATGCAAAATATTGTGTGGGTAGTCTATTTTATTACTGAGTCATTTCTATTTTACTGATTCTTGCATATGTGATTCCATTTTTCCCAATAAATATGACATAGGTTTGTTCCTTAGTGGTTTACCTAAGGGATTAATCTAATAATCATTTAATGACCAGCCTGTAGCCAGGGCTTAAATTCACTTGAAAATTCATTGATTCAAATATTCATGTATGTCAATCCATATCAGGGATGTTTTCATTTTGATGAATGGGTAGCAAATTACTTAGAGACAAGCCAATTTCTAGGTAATTATTGCATAATTATCCTTCATCCAAGTGTGATATGTGTTATGAAGTGTTCAACATAGCTAAATCTTAAATGAACACACTAGGAATACCCTCCTTGGTCCCACATAGCCTAAAGTGCAGAAGATCTTTGTCATAGGCTAGATCTTGTTAGTTGGCCATTCATTCCAAGAGTCTTGAGTATAGGAACTGGCTATTCCTTAGAGATATCTTGGGTGCAATAGAAAACACCAACAAACCTTTCCTCTGGGGGCACTACTGTTATAATAGGGATTTTTTTGGATCTATTTTTGTAGTCATTTGATGTTAGATCTGCACATTTGTTTCTTGTTTGCAAACTGGTTGGATTACTGTTGGATATTTTTGAAATTGAGTTTTTATGAGTTGTCAAGGCCTAGGGTTTTGTATGCAACAATGAACAAAGTGTCTTCAAACTTCCTTCAATATTCAAAATTCCTAAAGCTTGCACATTCACAAATACAGGAAAATATCAAGTTCCATATAGTGTTTTCCTTAGTTAAACCTTGTTTAAGTGTTCCCACTTTCACAATGGTAATGCTAATGGATAAATGATAATTGAAAGGATGGAATGATGAATGAACAAAATGATGCAACTCACTACCCTTCAATGGCTTCCTTTAAGGATTGATGTCATGGAAATCTCCTCAAGGATCTTGGATCTTGTTTGCTTGAATGCTTGAAATATGCTTTGGAGACCTATAACAATGTTAGCCTTCACAAAATAATGGAAACATGAACAAACATAAAATTTGACATGATGTTGGATCTAGAATTGTTATAATAAATCCTCTAATGACTACTCTTATTTTCTCTTGACAATAATTTTCTTAATAAATATTCACTTAGGTTTGAAATGATGCAATAACTAGGTATTTATAGGCATTTATTCAATTTCCTAAAAATTAAATCTTGATGGCCGACTTTAAGTATTTGAATTTAAAATAATAAAGTGCCACAACCCACATATTTGAATTTGAAGCTGAAATAGAGGGACATAGGTGCCCTAGGCACCAATGTTCCATCCCTATTTTTGGAAGCTTAAAGAGTCAAGGACAAAGTATTAAATGAGAGCATTTATTTTATGCTTGCAAATTGTTGAAAAATAATTAAAATAGACTATGGAATGCATAATTTAGGAAGTTGAATGCTTAATTAGGTCCACTAACTTAAGGAGGAGCAAAACATGTAGTGTGAAATTATCAAGTGTGACAATTTATGATGTTGCAATTGTTAGGGTCTATTTTTTAATTTTTTATTTGATATAATAAAGTGGGGGAATTATTGAAAGGAAAGCAAAATTGTGATCTTCTCTTATTAATGGTGGTTAAAATTTTATTTGAATGTTCATTAAGAATCATTCAATACAACAAATCATTAACTGAATTTATTTTATTTTATTTTAGATTAATACTCTCGTATCTACTTCCTTTTGGCAGTAAATAATTTTTTCATTTCACATTTCATAGTGATGCTAAATGATACTATCATTAACTAAAAAAGAGCATTACAATACTTGATGCATGATATGCATCATTCCTTCCCCAAAACAAAGGCTCTCTCAATCTAAGAGGGAGAGAGTAAATCCCCATTGGATGCCATGAAATTTCCAAAGGGCCTCAAGTCCCGCGCTTCAATGCCCTCCCTGTACAATTTTAGAGCTTGCATAGCCACTCCTTTTTTACCAACCACACCAAAGTCAAAAATCCTGACGATGAAGCTCGTGGCGGGATAAACAGGCACTGTATCCATGGCAATTTTGACGAGTTTTGCATATTCGGGAGCTACCAGGCAATGCATGTAGATGACTTCCCATGTAAGACTCCCCATGATTTGCACGATACTTTCCATGAATCAAGCAAAGATAGCACCATCTGGACGTGGCCATCCACTCATTAGGAGCTACCAATGATATTGATATTTTTTGAATGTACCTCCCCCTCCTCAACCTTAAAGAGACTTTAGACTTTCTTCTTCGCATTCACAGTCCACCTCAAACACTACTTTATTATTATTGTTTAAATAAAGAGCTAAAGTCCACTGGGGGAGGACGACAACAAAATGCAGATCAACGACATGTTTTGGCAATCCACAAACCACCCCAACAGAAATCCTGAGAAGATTCATGAACACAAGTCCCTCAGGACAGTACACTCAAAGATTGCCGCCATTACTCGATCAGGGCATGAGATCAGATTGGGTTCTACCACGAAGAGATCAGAGAGTGAAAAAGGAACCATCTCAGTCATTGAGATGAGGCTGGACGCTAAGTATTTCTTGATGACTTATTGATTTTTCTAACTTATAAATATTTCCCCGGTCAGGTTGTACATGCCTATCTAGATCATCCCACGTTGTATGCGCATTGAAGATTGTCTTCGATACAGAACTCTCAACAATAGCGTTGGCCAAATTATTTCTATCCAACTTTGTATGTTGGGATTGTTGAGAATCGTGTCTCAACCTTGCAAGTTTTTTTCAGAAAATTCTAGAATTTGTTTGTGGTAGTTCTTCACATGTTTATGTGTTGGAAAAAGGTGTATGAGTTGTTAAAAATGTGCCTTGTCCCTATTAGAATATAGGAGGGTTGTTTTTAGAGTATAAACAACTCATTGTATGAATTTAATGGGGGTCTAAACTAGAGGACAAAATTATGGACGAAAATGTTATTTTAACTTGGTTGTGGGTAACATTTGGCATGGTTGTTTTACCCATGGTTTTGTAAAACCACAAATGGTTTTCAGGTTGTAAATTACTATAAAAGGAAGGCTTGGGGAGGTGTTTGAATCATTGAGTTCAGTTTGCAAGACTAAGTGCTAGAAGGAGTCTCTCCGATTCTAAGTTTGAGTTGTGGTGATACGCTCCTATAAGAACTTGCATTGCAAGTGTATTGTAATCTTCTTAATTTGATAATACATTGTGTGGGTTTTGGAGGGTGGGGTTTTTCTCCCAGAAGGGTTTTCCCATAGTAATTACCGTGTTATGTGTTTATTGTGATATTTCATTTATGCATGTTTATTTGTCCATTGAAATCTCTGTAATAGTTAGTTCAATTTGCATAATCGTCCTCTCAAGGTTAGCGTAAGAAGCGATTCCGCGCACCTTTGCTTCCTTACAGGGATGACACAATGAAAACCATTCTAGAAACTTTATTGAGAAAGATGCATTTTGTTGTCATAAAAATGTATAAAAACGTCTATGCATTTTGTTTTCATAAAAACACGTATGTGTTTTTATTTCATAAAAAATTGTGCATTTTTTATTCAAATAGTGTGTTTGTGTTATTGCTTAAAAAGTTTGAGTCATAACTTGAGCATATTATTTGAATTTCTTCAAAACAAAAGCATTTTTTGTTCATTTTTAGGAACTTGGCCACTTTTTTACACTCCATCTTGTTGCACATGCCCAGTTGTTGTACTTGTGTGAAATCTTGTTAGATCTCAAAGTGCAAAGGATTTGAATTCACTTTTGTCATTAGTCTATCTAGTCAACCTTGTAACCATTGGATGGTATTTTACTCTTAAACTTGATTATAAAATTCAAAGGTTTCTATAAATTCTTTGATGAGCATCATAGAAATATTGACACTTGACAAATCACCAATATGACCTTCATTTGAACTTGCTTATGTGGTGGCCTTTAGGTGTTTCACACACCCTATATTTGAAAAATATTGATTAGGGGCAAGTTTTTTACAATCAAATGAAATTGCTATGATACAATATTTAACAACATTGTAGCCCTAAATATCATCTTTTTGAAATGTATAATTCTTGCAATCTTTTTATTTAGTGATTATATTTATTTTCTATTTTCGAGTGAATATAGGTTTTGTAATAAACATAAAAGTTTAATAAAAAAATAAAACATAAATATAAAAATCTATGCATTTCCTAAATATTAGTGTTAAATATCTATGTTTAAGAAACTAGCTCAAGTTATTCAATCTTGAAAAATATTAATTATTAAAAATACTATAAATTATATGAAGCAATTTACTAACAAATATTTAAAAATAAGATAATTTAAAAAATATATTTAAACTATACACACAAAATCTAAAAAATCACAAGCTTATATCATTTTCAAATTCTTAAGAGTTTACTTGCTATGAGTGATAGAGTGAATATTTGGCTAAAAATGTTAATTTGAGTATCCCACTTTGATGAAAGAGTGAGAGACACCTTTATGCTTCCATCCAAAGGTTCCTTAAGGGAAATAATTTAAATTTGTCATTGTTTTCTTTTTATTGAATATAAGATTATTAATAATCATTCTCCTATATTTATTTATCAATATTATTTATTAACAATATATGAGTTAAGCATTATGAATTCTTGTGCTTGTAATCATTTAACATTAATATTTAATAGAAAATAGAGGACCAAACAAAAATGTATTATTACATATAAAACATCAAAGATAAATATCTACTAGCTTCTTTTTAAATATTACAAACTAGTTGTTGATATAATGCAAACCTTCTATGTCTACTTTGAAAACCTTTTTATAGACAGATCAACAAAGGACTCCTTGCTTCCTATCCTTGAAGAAAGTGTTGTTGGTTGCATTCTCAAAAAAATAGACCCTAGATACAACAAATTCCTCGATCACTTTCTTTCTATTGAAGAGATTGTTGAAGCTTTGCAAAGTATGGCTTTGGAAAAAAGCCTCAGAATTGATGGTTTACCAGTTTAATTTTACAGAGCTCTTTGGCCCCATATTAGAGAGGATTTCTATAATGTTTACCTTGAGGGAATTGAAACTAGATCTTTGGGTGCTATTATAAATCAAGGACTAGTTAAACTTATCCCCAAAGGAAAAAATAAGACATTATTAGTGGCTGGAGACCTATTACCCTCCTTAACACATCCTATAAAATCATTGCTAAAGCTCTAGCAAGAAGACTCAAGTCCATCACACAACAGATTGTTTGTTAAAAAAAAACTGGATTCTTAGGAGGGAGATTCATTTTAGACAAATTGATTTGGCCTAGGAGATCGCTGAATGGGCTCAACAATCTACCTAAGATGCTCTAATTATTAAACTTGACTTTGATAAAGCTTATGATCGAATTCGTTGGCCCTTCATTCTTAACATGTTAAAGTGGCTTGAATTTGGTCCCAAAATTCATGACCATATCAACATACAGGTTGTTTATGGATGCTAATGCCAAAATTGTTGTTAATGGAGTCCTTTCACCCCACTTCCCCTTACAAAAAAATCCATCTGCCAAGGCTGCCCCCTTGCACCATTTCTTTATGTTCTTGCTACTGACGCTCTTGGATATCTCTTTCAGCATGCACTTTCTACCAAACTTATGTAGGGTATCCCTCTTCTTGGCAATGCTAAAGCTCTAAATTATCACTTTGTTGATGACAACATGCTATTCATCTATAATTTAGTTGATGAAGTGGCTAACACTCGATATATTGGACCTTTTCTGTTCCATTTCTGGCTCTAAGTTAGCTATGCATAAAACAATTTTTTTTATGATCTACCCTACCCCTCAGCCACCCTGGATACCTTGTGAATGGCATGAAGTTAAACATGGTGTTGCGAACAAAATCCTTTTGCTAGTCATGTTTATATCTCTTCTTGTTAGCTGCCTTCCAAAAATTGCTGTAATCAACTTACACAACTGATCAGGAGTTCCCTTTGGGCTAAATGGGGTAATAAGAAAGGGTTTCCTACTTCCTCGTGGATCCATTGCATTCAACCAAAAGACAAGGGAGGGTTGGGAGTCATTGATCTTTTTACTCGAGGCATTTGTCTTACTACTAAATGGATTATAAGGACTTTGGATGGGGATGCTCCTTGGAAACGTTTAGTTCACCATCGAATACAAATTGCTACAGCTGGTCACTTTTGGGACTTGGTTAATTGGAAGGACAAGCTTCTTATGGCCCCTTTCTTCAAGACTCATGGTTCTATCCCATTTAACACCATCTAGACTACTTGGTAGATGACTTCACAAAGACTATCTTGGTATGATCAATCCTTAAGTCATGGTCTAAGTTTTGCATCTTCTTCCATTTTGTGGAACTAGTTGGTTCAACAAGACAATGCTCCTCTTGATAAAATCAAAAACCTTAAAGAAAGATGCTTGTTTAATAAAGACATCCAAGTTTTTTGTGAATTGTGAGATTCAAATAATTTTAACTGGTATTCCTAGTCACTTCTCAAAGCCCAATTCAAACTTTCTCCAACCGACAAAGATGCTATTATGAAAATCCAACAACTTATTACCCTTGAACTTTCATGCCTACTATCCACATCTTGCCATAATAACTTTCTGAAAGACTAGAAATGGCCTAACAACCGCAACTTCCGACGGTTTCCTCTCAAGATTGTCTATCGACAACTCCTGCCCCCCTTCTCTCTTGCCCCTCGACTTAATCTTATATGGAATTGTAAGTTAAACCGCCCTAAATGGAACAAGCCCAACTCCCGGATTTGGCATTCCAAAGCTGATGGTCAGTCCCAACTACTAGCATGGGAAATTCTTCATGTTAAATTGCCTATTGGAGATCGCCTTCATTTCATCACTCCTCCCCTTCTTGCCCATTCTGCTCCATACAGGTGTCTATAAAGCACACATTTTGGCTTTACCCCATGCTCGTAACATCTGGTGTTGTCTCTCCACTTTCCCTACTATTGTTCCCCACAATTGGACCTGGAGATCTGCGCTTCTTGAGCTTTCTCAACATCATAATATAATCTCCAGATTTTTTTGTCTTCATTCTCTCGCACCTTTTTCCCCCTCCATATAGAGGTCTTGATGATCTATGCAGATTTCTCACTCCATTCCACCATTCTTCAGCATACTCTCCAAGCTAAACCGTATCTTCAAGATACGCTCGCCAACCTACAGGTGCAAATTAAATCTTTTAAAGTCAGTTTGCAGGACATTAGCTCAATCGACATGCATGGTTTGTTTGCTATAAACGGCAATTTCAGAGGTTTATTTTGAAATGTATTTGATGCAAATCGATACATTAGTTACTTCTCTGATTAAGGCAGGCGTCTCCAATATGACTATCCTCGTGGGAGAGGTGGGTTGGCCCACAAATGGTGATAACCATGCCACTGTTGAATATGCACAGAGGTTCTATCAGGGGCTTATAAAGAAATTAACGAATAGCTAATATGCCAACTTCAACTTCCAGGTCAGAATGGAGGGTTGGTTTCTGCCAAAACGTCCAGTATATGTGCATAACATGTATTTTCAGATTTCCCGGACTCTACTCAAGAGATGCTCTGTTCTGAACCGTAGGCAGTGAACACATATGTAAGCTTTAAGTGCTTTGCAGGTGGGTTAATTTACAAATCAGGAAGGAAGGAGCAACTTGCAGTATGTGACAGCTATATCCTTTTTAGGCTTTGCTAATTACCTTGGCCGCTCCTCTCAACTTGTTCAATGTGGAAACATGGAAGTTACTCTTGCTACACATCGCTCAGCTGCCAAACTCCAGGTGGACTGCAATCCTGTGAAGCTTTCTTATTGGGTGGAATTTGAGCTTCACTGTCCTATGTATATTCATCATAGTGGATCATCTTTGCCTGCTGTGACTGAACATCCATACCATATCATGCAAGAGAAACTCTTTTTCAGTGTTAACCTCAATCCCAATGTTCCTGTTCCGGCTGTTGTTGGAGGACCAGAAATGAACGACTTTCAGATACTAGATAAGATTATTTCTGCCTTTCAAGAGTTCTGATATCAATTTACGGGAGGCTAACGAGGGCACAGTCTGCATTTTTTGGCTACCACTCCTCTTTACTGGTTGCCAGCTTTAAATTGTAACAGTTGATTTGATTTTAATAAAAGATTTTCTTCCAGTAAAAATTAAATAAAATAACAAATATAACATCTCCAAGAAATACTGGCTATACAAGAAAGTATATATGATCAATATATATCAATTTAATCTCACATAACAACATTAAAAAATCTCAAATTATTAAACACAATTACTAGAATAATTCTCAATCAAAATTTATAAAATTTGACACACAATATGTTTCATAGTTTTTTATTATACATTGCACAACATCAAAACATGACAAATATATGTCATATGATTAACTTATTAATTAAAAGTAGAGCAGAGATGAACCCACCTTTAATAATAAAATTTCTCCCTTATTGTTTGAAATAGAGAGATGATGAAGTCATCCATGAATTTGAAGCACATGACACTCCATGTTTTGTTGAGCCACAACATTCCCAATACAATTGAAAAGCTAATTACAAAGCCTGTTGCCATTCCCATATCCCACCATATATCATCCTCTGAATCTTCATTATTTTCTTCATGTGTCTTTAGAGAATCAGTAGGGTTACTTAAGCATGACACATAGATTTGTAGGCCACATAGATCTAGATTGCTGGAGAAGTATGTAGAATCAAATGTCATCATTTGTCCTCCTTGTGGAATCATCCCTGATAGGTTATTATAGGATACATCAAAGTAACTTAAGGATGTCAAAAGTTACAAGTTGGTAGGAATAGTCCCAGACAGTTTATTTTTTGAAAGATCAAGTGATTGCAGCAATGTCATATTTCCAATAGATATAGGAATCTCACCACTAAAATGATTTCTTGAAATATTGAGAATAACCAAACCTTTTAGTGATCCAATATTTTGAGGAATGTTTCCTGACAAACTATTGTTAGAGAGGTCGAGACATTTTACTAATCTTAAAAATTTTGCATACTCCAAATCTTGTCCTTTATTTTTTACTGTTACTTCATCTATGTACAAGATTTTATCCATTATAGGGGATGTTTCTTGAGAAATTTGTGCAAGGATTTCGGTGATTTCTGATTGATTTTCCATTGCAGCTAACTTCATAAAGTCATTTGGAATAATCCCTGAAAAATAATTATTTGACATGTCCAAAATTTGAAGATTTTGTAATTTTGATAATGGTAATGGAATTTCACCCTTAAAGTTATTATTTTTTAATATTAAAATATGGAGATTGTGCAATCTTTCAATCCAACTTGAAATGTTCCCTTGCAAACCATTGTTTCTCAAATCAAGAATTTTCATTTTCTTACATTCTCCAAGAAATGATGGAACTTGCCCTTCAAGTGCATTGTCTCCTAATTTCAATACCTCAAGAGATTTCATTCTCTTACATAAATTAGGTATTGTACTAGTTAATGCATTCTTCTCGAGGTTTAAGGTAGACAAGTAAGAGCAAGTTTTTGGACATTGGGGAATCCTACCACTTAATCTATTATTCGACAAGTCTAAAATACTCAAACTGTTCCATTCAAAAATGGAATTTGAAATAGAGCCACTAAGATTATTTTTGGCCAATGAAAGAAATCTAAGGTATGTGTATTTTGGGATTAATCCATTGAATAAGTTATTGGATAGATCTACATGTTCAAGGTGTGTGGATTTCCAAAGCCAATTTGGAATAAAGCCACTAAGAAAGTTGCTTGACAAATCCAAATACCTAATGGAATATTGAGTTGAAATAAATGCAGGAAAATTTCCTCTAATATTACATTGATGTAAAGCTAAGTAATCAAGCTGAAATTTAGGAATGGTAGAGGTGCTAATTTTTATAGTCAACCTATTGTTTGAGAGATCCAATTGAAAAAGTTTGGGACAATTGTTGAAAAGAAAAATTGAAAAAATTCCATTTAACTTATTGTTGGCCATATCAAGAACCTCTAGTTTAGATAACTTTCCGAAAGAAGTTGGGATTGGACCACTAAAAGAGTTATTCTCTAGAAAAAGCACACTCAGGGCTGAGAGATTACCTACAATAGACGGAATGCTGCCATTTAATTTGTTTGAATAAAGATGGAGATTCTGCAATTTTGAGAGGCCACCTAAAGAGGAGGGAAGAGAACCTTCTAAATTGTTCTCAGAAAGACGTAGTCCTGACAAAGGAAGAACTCCACCAAATGAAGGAATCTTACCTCTTAATGAGTTTCTTCGAAGATCCAAATCTTGAAGCCGTGAGAGATTCGCAAAGGAGGGAGGAATCTCTCCTGATAGTCCACAACAGTACATGTAAATTGTGGTGAGATTGGTGAGAGAGGCAATGCTCCCCAACAAAGTATCTCCTACAATAGTGAGATTATTGTAAGCGAGGTCCAAGTGCTCCAACCCTCTCATATTTGTTATCCAGTCACCGAGCTTGCTGTTCTGCAAACCTTCATTCCGGGAGAGGCCAAGGAATTTCAAGGTGGACATATTACCGATCTCCCTCGGAATGGCACCCTGGAGATTGTTCATACCCAAGTCCAAATGCTCCAATTGCTGCAGATTAGTCAATTCTGTTGGAATTTGGCCGACAAATCCACATCGGAACAAGCTTAGATACTTCAATCTCCTCAGCTCTTCAATCTCCCTTGGAATGGCACCCTGGAGATCATTCCCCATCAAGTCGAAATGCTCCAATTGCTGCAATTTGGTCAGTTCTGTTGGAATTTGGCCAGTAAATCCACACCATGACAAGCTCAGATACTTCAATCTCCTCAGCTCTCCAACTTGTGGAGGGATGGATAGAGGGAAGAAACTCCTAGAGAGGTCCAAGTGCTCCAAATGCAGCAGTTGGAATAGCCCCCCTCGAATTTCACTCCATACAAGGACAGAATCATACCAATAGCCAGTGTCATAGCCAGAGTTAAGATCTAAGGTGAGCACATGACCAGTGTGTGGGTGGCAGCCCACTCCTTCCCAAGCGCAACAGTTGAACCCTCTCCACGACTCCAACTTGTAAGAAGAGAAATTTAAGTTAAGACCTTTCTTGAAATCCAAGAGATACATTCTCTCCTCTTTCGAACATGCAGAGCAACACATAACAGGCAGCAACATCAACACCATCCAAATGCCCAAAGCCATTGTCATTGCCGTCAAAAAACAGAAAAAGGGTGAGGTATGAGAGAAGAGAACAAATAGCTCACTTTGCGAATCCCAAAGGCTTCTTTGACATGAGTTTGCAAGGTGAGGGAGATTTATAGGCCATTGAAAGTGCAATGCAGGTGAGGAGGGAGAAAGAACGAGGAAGTTACATCTGTTCAGTCAAACACGGCATCAGGCCACTGACAGTAGAATGCAGTGGAGGAGCTAAGAAGATTTGAAGAAAATGTGAATGGAGGAAGGAGGAAGTTACATCTGGTACGAAAATGTCGGTGGAAGAAAGCGTAAAGAAAGGGAGATTTATAGGCCATTGAAAGTGCAATGCAGGTGAGGAGGGAGAAAGAACGAGGAAGTTACATCTGTTCAGTCAAACACGGCATCAGGCGACTGACAGTAGAATGCAGTGGAGGAGCTAAGAAGATTTGAAGAAAATGTGAATGGAGGAAGGAGGAGGAATTTACATCTGGTACAAAAATGTCGGTGGAAGAAAGCGTAAAGAAAGGGAGATTTATAGGCCATTGAAAGTGCAATGCAGGTGAGGAGGGAGAAAGAACGAGGAAGTTACATCTGTTCAGTCAAACACGGCATCAGGCGACTGACAGTAGAATGCAGTGGAGGAGCTAAGAAGATTTGAAGAAAATGTGAATGGAGGAAGGAGGAAGTTACATCTGGTACGAAAATGTCGGTGGAAGAAAGCGTAAAGAAAGGGAGATTTTTGAAAGTGCAATGCAGGTGAGGAGGGAGAAAGAACGAGGAAGTTACATCTGTTCAGTCAAACACGGCATCAGGCGACTTACAGTAGAATGCAGTGGAGGAGCTAAGAAGATTTGAAGAAAATGTGAATGGAGGAAGTAGGAGGAAGTTACATCTAGTACGAAAATGTCGGTGGAAGAAAGCGTAAAGAAAGGGAGATTTTTGAAAGTGCAATGCAGGTGAGGAGGGAGAAAGAACGAGGAAGTTACATCTGTTCAGTCAAACACGGCATTAGGCGACTGACAGTAGAATGCAGTGGAGAAGCTAAGAAGATTTGAAGAAAATGTGAATGGAGGAAGAAGGAGGAAGTTACATCTGGTACGAAAATGTTGGCGGAAGAAAGCGTAAAGAAAGATGTGAAGGACCCGTTTCAAAATTAATAATTGTAATTGTGAAATTTATATGTTCAATTGTGTTAATTTATTTTGTTTAAATTATTTATTTTAGTTTATTTAAAAAATATTGTTATTTATTTGTTAAAAGAATGATTTTATCTTATTATATTTATTTAATATTATTTAATATATTTGTAATTATATTTAGAGTTATTTTATTTTATTTTTATTTATTTAAGAGTTGTTTTATAGTTTTGGTTGTTTTCAAATAAACAATTTTGCTGGTTTTCTCTCAATTAATGTTTGGGACAAGTTAGACGATAATCATCATCTCCTTCTTGATGTTGCTCTCCTCACTTAGTAGTTTTGCTTTTTGTTTTTAATTGGGCTTGACCTAATTATATTTTGTCATCTTAATGTTTTGGGCTTAGATTCAGATAAACTCCAAGGATGTGCCTTCTACAACTTGTCCCTTTCTTTGTGTGTAGTATATTTTTTATTGTTTTGCTCGTAAAAATTAATAAAAATGTATTTTTGATTTAAAAGCCTAGTTAGATCAAACTTTAAAAAAAAAAAAATGAAACTCGGCTAGCATATATTAGAGAGCTACTACCAACAAAATATGAGACATAGAATAAAAAACAAACTTTAGAAATAGAAACATAACTAGAGATTAAAGTTGGATTTTTTTACAAGATGTAACACTAAAGCTTGTGAACTTGATGGATAAAATGTATGTGAAATTGAATTGCTGAAAATACTTTCAAAGAAAAATTTTGAAGCTTTGAGAAGTGTCCCAAAAGACACTAGTGATTCATTGATAGAATGCAACTAAATTAAAATGAAAAATTCATTTGAAATTGATAGTCACCAATCTAAAACTTGCACAAACAAACTTAAACAAAAAAATAAAAAATGATTTAAAATAAATCAATGCACAAATGATAAAACTTAAACAATTAAAACAAGTGTCGGAGTGTGTCATCTTGCCACCTAGTGAACAACTCTTTTGAGTTTTGTATTGAATGCATAAAAGAAAATTGGATAGGTAAATATTAGATACATTCTTGAATTAGGAAATTATTGAAGTAGTTGTAGGAAACTAATTTTTTAAATTAAATCATGTGAACCTAATGGTTGAATAAATAGTAAGTACGTCTAAATAATTTAGAAGATAAGTGCTCATTGCTTTGGGAAAATATGTTAATTAATATCAATTTTGTTTTCAATATAAATTAAATGATTTGTAATAGTAATTAGTATAATTAGTAAATGAACATTGTGCTTGGTAAAATTGCTTATATACCATTGGCAAATAATTACATCTATTTTGAAAATTATGAAATCATTAATATATTTTTTTTGACTAAAAGAGGGGTAAAAATTTATTCAATCACAAAAGAGATACAACCAAAGTACCTAGAAGAGAGAGCACCAAAGAATTCTATCACTATCCACTAATTGATTAAACATTAGAGCCAAATCAGGAGGCAATTGCCCCTTATCCACTATATTCCAACCTTGCATTTGATCTGAGGCCCATTTGGCCAAACAATTTGCAACACCATTCCACTCCTTGGGTATATGTGTGAAAGTAACAAAATCCAGGGAGCTACACAACTGAAGAATCTATTTAATAATTGAATCTAAATGCCAGCTAACATCTCCATGGTCTTGCCTGGTTAACAAGTTCACCACAACCTGAGAATCAGACTCATAAATAATTCTACACCAACCAAGAGCAGAACAATGTTGAACGACATACAAAATGGCAAGAGCCTCCATTAAATTATTAGTATGAAGGCCCTTGTAGACAGAGAACATAAATTGCACATCACTAGAACTGTCTCGCCCAACACCACCAATACCAACATGCCCAGGATTCCCTCAAGATGAACCATCAATATTATTTTTTAAAACTCTGTGAGGAGGGGGTATACAACAACCCTCTCAATTGACCTATCATAATGGGCGTTTGCATCTACCCTGACCCCCAAACACCAGAGCATGCCCTTGAGGAGGAAAATTAAGATGAGTACAAATAGCTACATCGCTAGGATCCACACCTCCAGTCAAATCACATTTATCCAAAATCGTCTCGTGAAGAGAGTACATAATTTTCCACCACAGGTGCATAGCATCCATCCTAGCATCCTGAAAAATCCTTCGATTACGTTTCAACCATACATGCCAGATGATAAAGGACTAAGAGCCCAAGCAATCTGAAGAAAATAAGTTTTAGCATGGGGCTTTCCCCAACGAGCCCAGAGCTCAAAGAAAGAGACATGGTAGCAAGTCTAACCCTAAACGTCCCACCAAAAGTGCCATACTTCCCTAGCAAATGAGCACTAAAAGAATAGATGAGAAACAAAATCCTCACTATTATGACACAAAACACATGCATCAAGGGGCCCTGAAAACCCTGCCTACAAAGATTATCCCAGGTAAGATAATGGTTGTGAACCACAAGCAACAAGAAAAAATTGCTTTTGGGCCAGGAAGACTTATTCTAGATTTGCTTCCACCAAGGCACCTCAATAGCTCCAAACAATTGTTTGTTAAGCTCCAAATACCCTGCCAAAACAAAATATCTACCAGATGACTCACTGCCCTAGGCCAAGACATTTGGACCCCCCAAAGAGCATCACACCCTACAGGCAAAAATTTGAGTCAACTCATGTTTGTACCTCTCTGAACCACCTGGTGGCCAATCAAAAGAATCCTTCCATCTATAACCAACAGCTAGACCAAAGTTCTGAACAACCTTATAGTGCACAACCTTGTCCCACCCAGCATCAACAAAGCAGTCATAGAGGGCCTGCAAATGCGCTGGATACATGGAAAGAAGAGGGAGATCCCCATCCCAAGAATTTGTCCAAAAGAGAGCCTTAGAGCCCCTATTGTAGATCCAAAAAAGGCCCCTCTTCACCAACTAAGCACTAGTCTTTAGAGTGTTCCAAACCATAGAGCCCTTACACTCCAAAGGATAGCAAGAAACATCCAAATAGTCAACTCCTGGTAAATACTTATGAGTGAGAATACAGGCCCACAGTTGATTCTGATTGGTACACCAACACCAAGATAACTTAGCTGCAAGAGCCTACCCATTCAAGACAATAGAACGAAGACCAAGACACCCTTCCTTCTTAGGATGATAGACAAGTTCCCACTTAATTAAGCTCCATTTGGAATGCTGCAGATTACCACTCCAAAGAAACTAGCATGAGAGGGCATCGAATTCCTTAAGAAAATACACTGGAGCTGCCTGGACTAAGTTTATGTAGATAGGAATGTCCTGAATCACCGATTTAAGAAGGGTCACTAGAGTAACAGTAGAAAGCCACTGATGAATCCAATTATTAACCTTTCGATGCAACTTATCCAATAAATCCTACCAAAATGGCCTAGGATGTCTACCAACAACAATAGGAATGCCTAGATAAAGCAGGGGAAGAGATCCAATTCAAAATCACAATATGTTGGCAATCCTCCTCTGGATAGGCTCCCGAGTATTAAAAAAATAGATCGAGCATTTGTGGTCATTGACTTTTTGACCTGAAGCAGCCAAATAAATATCCAACGTACACTTGAAGGTCTCAGCTTCACGCAGTCTAGCAAGCCTCATAAGAGTAGTATCATCCACAAATTGGAGATGAGAAAGCTTGGGCAGCCCATTACCCCAACTCCAACCATGAATTTGGTCCCGGGGAACCTGAGACTTAATAAATCTGCCAAGGCTCTTAGCCATAATAATAAACAAATAGGGAGAAAGAGGGTCCCCTTGGTGAAGACCTCTAGAGGCCCCAAATAACTCTGAAGGCTCCCAATTTAGAATAACAGAGAAGGAAGAAGACGTAACACAACTCATAGTCCAACTAACCCATTCTGGGTTGAAGCCAAAGGCACAAAGGACCTTCTACAAAAAGTGCCACTTAACTCTATCATATGCTTTAGCCATATCAAGTTTAATGAACATAGATATCTCCTTAGAATTTTCCATAGAATGAATGGCTTCAAAAGCAACTACCACCCCGTCTAGAATCTGTCTTCCAGCTACAAAACCCCCTTGCTCATCTGAGATCACAGTGGCTAGCCATGGTTTAAATTTTAGATAGTAAGTAGCCAGTAGTGTGCAAAGATGTTTTGAAAAATGTCATTTTTGTTGTGAATGTAAATTAAACTATTACTAGTTATTTAGAAAGACAAGTTAGAACTTGATAATTTTTTTAAATAAGTAGAAAGTGTAGTTTGCATGAATAAATGGTATTAATATTTTTTAAGATTATGCGTTGAATTAGTTTTGGAAAATAATTTGGCAATGAAATGAATAGTTTAGTAGTAATTACAAAATATGGGAAACAAATAGACAACCCACTCACCCATTGCACACCATTCCTTCAACTCCTCCCTCGCTCAAGCACTACACAGAATCACAAGCGTTCAAAACGACAACACAAGCTTCTCAACAAACAATAAACAAACAATAAGCAAAAAATATAGCACTTGCCTCATATTTCATGGATTAACTATGCATTGTCTACTTGTGTATGCACCAGCTGTCCAATACATATTGCAAAGTTTTCATTTAATGCATTAAACATGCATTCACTGCTTCAGTACACACCAGCCCGCTGCCAAAACTCATGCTACATGCATCCCCCAATTAAATATTTTCCACAATATATAATGTTTATAATGTTCCCGAATTTCTCGAATTTCCTAATGCAAAATGAAAATCTACCTACTCAAACCACAAGAAAAAGAGATAAACCATTTTTTTCTTGCTCAAATAATTTAAGCAAAAATCCCGACTATAGGAAAAAGACAGATATTTTAAACAACACGATCTCATTGGCCAAAGATCTAATTATAAAGCAAATGCAATGATTGCAATAGTAAACTTTCCTATCGACAGGAACTAAAAAATAACAAACATAATAAAAATGATTCAAGTGAAAGGGAAAATGAATAAAGCAACAAAAATAGATACATTGATTCCAAGAGATGTCCTCCAATAAAAGGAGAGGATGTCCTTCTACGGGTGTGTGGGGTCATGATAAGATACTTAGAGCTACTCCCAAAGACCTATTACATATGTTCGGTCAAGCATGACATTACATGAAGTCAAGCACATAAGAGGAAATTAAAGAAAATATCATGCGAACAACTACCTAAATAGAGAGTGTGAACGAGGCTTTGAAAGAGACTATCATTATTATGTCGAAGGCGTGTCACTCATTGAGCTTTCCAAGCTCATTTTTACAGTCGATGGTTGGAAAGCACAGAGGCTCTTGGCAAGGTTCTCCATTTATGCACAACCGTTGATCCTTTCACTGACAAGGTGGCTACGCAATAACTATCTTCCTTCCTCTCCATATGACAGTTGTGTCCACAAAAATATTTGTGTTTGGCAAGGTAGCTACGCAATAACTATCACTGCCTTCCTTCATCTCCATACGGGAGTTGTGTACACAAAATATCTATATTTGATGTCGCATTAACTCCTTCCAAAATATCTGCCCTCTTAATATCTGTGTTACTTTGGTTACCTTGTTTTTTATCAGCGACATCAAGAGATATTTGTGCAAAATCGTGAGGTAAGTTGCATTTCTAGGGGAAAAGGGCACGCAGAAAGTCAAAGCGGGACCAGGGACCCCACAAGCCAGCGAAACAAAGCAGATTTTAGGATCACGGGAAGGCGTGGACAGTGGGTTGCGTTTCCAACAGGTCTCCCTGTCGCCCTTCCTTATTTTCTGTTATTTTAAAGTTTATTTTGTCTCTTTCTCTGTAAGAAGACAAACTTGCATACCCGCATAAAACCAAAACCACAGCATTTCGAATAAATAAATCCACAGCATGTCAAACGCATGAGGGTTAAACAAGGAGTTATGGGTGAGAACCTAGACCTGGCATGCCAGAGGGTCCCTCCAGTAGGGACACAAATCTCAAATACAAACCCAATCTCAATGCAGCTGGGAGTTTTAGAACATCTACTGGGCAATAGAAAATTGGAAAATAAACCCCAGATTCAGTTGAGTGACCTTTTTGCTCTTCTGGGTCAAAAAGGTTTAATATCTTCAGGTTATCACATTCCACAGTGGTCAAACGGGTGGTCCACTCTCTACCCTACTGTTCAAGATGAGGGTTTAGCGAGTGTTTGGGACTCTTGGCTTACGAGATCGCATTTATCAAGCATATTGAATCATGTAAATACAGAAGAAAAGCTGATCTTGGTAAATGCAAAGCAATATAATGGGATTCTAAGACGCAGACAAGCTCAGAGACGTAAACTGAAACAAAATCAAAAGAAAAAATTCACTTGGATTTTACCAAAGGTTCATAACAGTAAGGCAGGTATATATAATGAAACATTTCAGAAAGAAGATAAAACTAATCAAACTGAGTATGAAGGAAAGGGAAAGCTAATAGGAGGCATAGAGAGCCTTGGGTCAGGCATGAGTAAGATGGAGGAAGTCATGAACAAAAAGGAAGAGACCATTGCAAGCAAGGTCACTGAAAAAGTATCCACTGAACTTTATAGCCCTACGTCTTCACCACTTCTATGGTCCTCAGAGTTATATGTGGAAGAGCTCATGAGAATGAAAAATAGACTTGATGTTTTAGAAACAAAGGAGAGGTTGGAGGACAGCAGATTTAAAATAGTTACAGAGTCCAAATGCAAGCTGGAAAGGGACAATAAAATACTGCAGGAGCAAATTTTAAATCTACAAGCTAACATGGAGAAGGGACAACAAGAACTGATCACTCTAAGGCAGGAGTTAGATCAACTCAAAACAACTGAAAACAAGAAGCCAGACGTGGAAGGAGGTGAAAACAAAATGGAATTAGAGTTGATTCAATCAGCACTAGTAGACTTGGAGAAAAAAGAGAATCAGTTAAGAGACCAAATAGAAGAGGCCAAATCATGGTCACATGTGGTAAGTGGCTCAGCAAGTGAGCAGCAAGTAATCATTGAGAAACAAGTCAAGAGGCAACTAAGGGAAGAAAAAGATAAACAAAGCAAGGCTACAAACATTATTATTAAGGGTTTGAAAGATTTTGGTGAAAGGGAAAGAACAGACATCCTAGCAAGAAACTTCCTTAAAGACGAGCTGAAATGGACAGGTTATATTCAGCAAGCAAATAGAATTGGAAAAAAGATAGATGGTGGAAGGGATAGGCATGTAAGAGTCACCTTGAGAAGCTTAGAGGATAAGAACAAAATTCTAAAAAACAGAGGGTTACTTAGAGGCACACATATTTACCTAGACGAAGATTTGACTTTCGAGCAGCAGGAAGCACAAAGGAAAGAATGGGAGAAAGTGAAAACAGCAAGAAATGAAGGAAAGTGGGCATGGTTGAAGAATGGGAAAGCCCAAATTGGTGATCGTTTTTCAAACAAGAAATAGGAATTGGGGGCCCCACAGGAATACTTACGTGTTGTAAGTTGGAATTGTAGAGGATATCCATGGAGAAGAGGACCTGGATTGGGGCCCATAGCAAAGGGTAAAGATATTATCATTCTTACTGAAACACATGAGCATGAAGGCTGCAAAGTCCCAGATTTTGAAGGATATAAGAAAGTCTCAGTTTGGAACAAAGGGAATGAGTCAGGCAAAGGTTATGGTGGAGTTACAGTGCTAATAGGTGAGAAATGGCAGGGAATTGTTGAATTCGAAAAAGAAGACGCAAATAAACAGTACATATGGCTGCAAATAACAGAAAATGGGGTGACTTTCAGATTGGCTGCTTGTTACTTTGCTCCAAAAAATTCTAAGTTCTATAAGAAGAGAAATTTAGACAATGAAGACCCGTATGCCTCACTAAAAAGAGACATATCTATTTTCAGCGCACTTGGAGATGTTGTCTTAATGGGTGACTTTAATGCAAGGACAGCTAATAATCAGTCTCTTCAGCTGAGCAGGGATGAAAAAGGGGAGAACAATCCTTTATGGTTAGAGGAAGGTGGAGATCAATATTGGGAAAGAACATCCCAAGATGACAATGGGGATGTGACCCCGTTTGGGACTGAATTACTTGGGCTTTGTAGTCTGTTTGGCATGGTTATTTGTAATGGGATGAGAGATTGGCCAAAGTCGGGGGGTATCACTTGCAAAACATATAATGGTCAAAGTGTAGTGGACTATGTGATTTGCTCTCAAGGTTTTGTTTCTAGATTGCTAGAGTTTGATATTGAGGACTGCCCTATTGGGATGAAATCTGACCACTTACCTCTTCTGGTTAAACTCCGCATGTCCCCAATCAGCCAACACATTAAACAGGTTCAGCACATGCAAAATAAAACCCTCCCCAAGGGTAAAATCCTCTTGAATAAAGAAAATAGAGAAAGATTTAACGCTGTTCTTAAACAGCATTTCCATGATTTAAAAAACAACGGAGAGGTCAAAGCGACAAAGGATGGGGACATCCACATTCACAGCAATTCGCTGATCCCAATAATTCACAAGGCTTTAAATGCATGCAAAAGGTCCCACCCCAAGATGAAGGCTACAAACACTTTCCCGGCAAATCCTTGGTATGATGAAGAATGTAAGGCAGCCAAGAGATCACTAAAAAAGAAAGGAATGGACAAAGAGTACAAGAAAAAATATGAAAAATTGGTGCAGTCAAAAAAATATGATTATGTAAATGAAAGAAGGAAGGAGCTAATCTCGCTTGGAAAACAGAACCCTAAAGGTTTTTGGAGAGAATTGCAGCAAAAGAAAAAGAGGACTGAAAACAGTATTACAGATGGCCAATGGCTAGAGTATGCTAGGCTTCTTTACGAGCGGGTTCATGAGAAAGACCATCCACCTGTTATTAACACATCAATGGAACTATTCACTGTGGATGATATCAAACAAGGAATAAAGAATTTAGCAAGTGGTAAAGCACAGGACATAGATGGGTTGCAGGCTGAATTCTTAAAATGGGGGATCGAGACTCTTGCTCCTTACATAAAAAGAATTTTCAATAATGTCAATCAAGAGGGATTTCCTATGGAGTGGACCACTAGTGTGGTCATTCCTCTATTCAAAAGTGGTGATATCAACAATCCATCTAACTACCGTACGATTATGGTCAATCCTATCTTTGGCAAGCTCTTTGGGAGCATGATTGAACGTAGGATCAGCAGTTGGGCAGAAAATGAGGGCAAAAGAGCAAAGGGACAGGCAGGCTTTAGGTCAAGACACTCTACCATTGATCACTGCATCACCCTTAGGCATTTGGTTGAGAAAGTTTGGAACACTCAGGGCGAGGAAGCTTATTGCTGTTTTGTTGATTTCAAGAAAGCTTTTGACACGGTACCTAGAGACAAACTATGGAATAGAATGGAGGAATTAGGCATCCCAAATGTATATAGAGCAGCTGTTCACAGATTGTATGAGAATGTTAGAGCTAAAATCAGAACAAGGGATGGTATGTCAGAATGTTTTGGTAGCGACATTGGAGTTAAACAGGGCTGTCCTCTATCTCCCACGCTTTTTGGGTTATACATTGATAAGTTGGAAGCTTGGTTAAGCAAGACGGATGGGGATGGTATTCAATTGGCAGGTTATGTGGTGAAGCTACTCTTATATGCTGATGATCTTATCCTAATTTCAAAAACAGCACATGGGTTAAGAGAACATCTGAAAGGTCTAGAACTCTTTTGTCATGAGGTTGGGATGCAAGTGAATATCACCAAGACCAAAATCATGATTTTCTCATTGAATAGAAAAGATAACCAGAATACCTTTCTTTTTGAAGGCAGCCCGCTTGAAATAGTCAAAGAATACAAGTACCTTGGGATTGACTTTCATTATAAGCTCAGTTGGGAGACTTGTCGGACGAAAAGGATACAGGGAGGTTGGAAAGCTTCTTACCTTTTACAAAATAGGTGTAGAAAAGCCGAGCTTTGGGATTGGAAAACCAAGAAAACCCTTTTTGGTTTGCTTGTTGCTCCGGTTGTACTTTATGGGTGTGAGGTATGGGGAAATAGTATGTCAAAATGCAGTTGGAGACAACTAGAAAGAATTCAAAAACATCTAATAACAAGCAGTCTCAAAGTCAAAACCACTGTCCCCTATGAAATTCTTTTAGCTGAAACAGGGTCTTTTCCATTGGAAGCATCGGCTTTAATCCGGTTGATAAGCTATTTAAAGAAGGTTGAAAACATGGATAACCACCGTTGGCCCAAAACAGCTATGAAGGAGACGCTAGAACGTAGGAAGAAAACTTGGATGAAACAAAACCACAAGTGGATGAACAAGTGGGACATCAATTTGCATGAGTGTCCTAGCACCAATAGTGAAATAAAAAGCTATGTGACTGAAAAATTCAGAACTGCCATGTGGACAAACCAGATTGGGCGAAAAAAAGCATACTACATCAAAGAGTTTAACCCGACAAAGGATCATGGTGAAAAAACTTATTTAGGTGCAGATATTAAAGGGAAAGCGAGGTTGTTAGTGGCACAATTGAGGACGGGATCACATCACCTTAGATGTGAGACCGGTAGGTGGAAGATACCCAAGGAAACTTGGGAAGAAAGAACTTGTATTTTCTGCAATAAAGGGGTTGTGGAAACAGAATGGCACTTCATCATGGAATGCATTGCTTACGAGGATATCCGCACTCAACATGAAAATAGTTTGAAAGTGGACAATATGCACCAGCTATTTGAGGAAGATAAGATTAATCAGACGGCCAGCCTTCTAGTCAAACTTAACAGCAGGAGATCTGACTTGGAAAAGAGTATGAAGACAAATTAGGCCTGTTTTGTCTCGGTCCCATAGACTGTTTGGTCTCGCGGACGTCATTAAAATCTTTCATTCATTCATTGCCGTTAATGGTTTCCACTCCATTTCTTACTTCTTTTTCTGCCGCTAAAGCTTTCTGCCCCTTAACTATGAACAGATTGAAGCAACAAGCAACAATAGTAGACAACTTCGGGTTTCTTGAAAATTTCCTACGACATCTGCCCATTTTCTTCCATTCGCATCATTGACAGGTCGACACAATTGGCACAAAATCTGTAGGTAAGTCACTTCCGGTTTATTGTATTTTTCCTTTCGTATTGCAGAAACGATTTGCATTTGCTTCAAATTTTCTAGGGTTTTTCTTTTAAATCGTGCCTATTCTGCCATTGCTAGAATGTCTTTCTCGTATGAACAGAGGATTCTTTTTATTGTGTCAAAAAATTGGTCTATGTGCTCTCAATCATAGTGCAGAGCAGAGTGTAGGGTCTGCAGGTAGGTCGCATTTATATTTGTCTTATGTGCCTTTGACATTTCTGATACTTAGGGCTTCTGAAAACCACAGTTTCCCCCAACCCATTACGATTTAGGATTATATAATGAAAGAATGAAATGGAAACAAAATAAAAATTAATGATGTCCAGGCCGAGTGTTGAGATTTTCTGGGTCTACCAATTTTCTCTGAGATTTTTGAGCAAGCGCCTCCCCATAAGACCCCACCCTAAGTCACTTCCCATGATTTCAGTTAATTACATTTTTTTAACCTTCTGCATTATAGAAACAGGTTTATATTTTTTTTTATCTAAATCCCCTGTACCATCTGTTAGGTTTGTCAAGTCGCAGTTCCTATGGCCCTCCCTTTGCTCTTTGCCACTTTCTTTTCCCAAAGCGTGTGCCTTCATAGCCTTGTCTTTACATTCTTTAGACTTCAAACAGAGCCGAACTCACTGTAGGTGATGGAAACCAATTATTATCTTCTTCAATGGAGGTTTTACACAGTTAATACGCAGTTAACAAAATCTGTCTTCTACAGCTCTGCAACTAAAATATGAGATTATGGTATGCCCAAGGTCATTGAAAAAATCTGTGTGCTTTTACATCCTATAAGACCAGTATCCTAATATCTGAACTGGAGCCTATTTTTGTTCCCTTTGCTTAGTCAGAGAGGAAGTACATAGAATTTGATGATGGCAGGAAGGGACTGATGTTATGCATATTGTGTTTCTTCTATTGTTCATTGGGACAATGGGTGTACAGACAAAAATGTAACGTCCTTGTTTGTGAACAATCAGCCCTGTGATCTATAATTTCTATTGTAATTTCCTATACAATTGTAGTGATTTGCTAAATGTTGGAGAATTTTTATGGTTTATACAGAGGATTTGCTTATTGTCATCTCATTTTATTTTAGGAATCACTCATCCCCCTTCCTGCTATATTGTTATGGTAATTGGTCTGTATGTGTTTCTGATATTCATCGTTGTCATCCATTAGACAGCCAAAACAATACTTTATTTTGAAACTCTTCACCCTACTATATTATTTTACTCACAATAGACTGAAAGTTTGCAAGCCCATCACCAAAAAGTTCCTTCAATTCGAATGCGTCTATCATTGTATCCTCTAATTCTTTGCTTCATTTGGAAAAAATCAGGAAGTCTCTAAAAGAGCATAAAAAATAAGAATTAAGAATCTTTGTATCACCCTACTCTAATAGACTGTTGTATGCATTAGGTTCCTATATGTGGAGATTGCATCTGCCTTCTTGAGCACAGTGCTTGTGAGGTGATCTCGGTTCATAAACTCAATCTTTATGGCTTTTTTTTGGTGGAAAATAAACATGTTATGGATATAAGATACAAAGATAGATGTTTCCTGCTTGTTCTCTGTTACCAATTAGACCTACATTTGATACTTGATAAATATAAGCTTAACTACATGCAGTCACCATGGAATATCCTCTGTTCGTTTGTGTAATCCAATGCATAATTTAGGGGTGTGGGCTTCTTTTTTGCTTTCTCCAGGATACATTCTTAATATGTTGTGTATTATTGTATATGGGTGGCTATCAAGTGACCTGGACATATGCAGAGTGGACAAAAACAGAGGAGTTTATGTAAGGAACTTGTTTTATCTTTAACATATATCATAAGAAAAAAGTTTTTAGACAATATTCTGAAGTAAATTAATATATAGAATGCAACTATCAATAAAAATTATTGAAGTGAAATATTCAATTCCATTCAAATTTAAAAATTATGTTAGCTATTAATGTACTTTGTGCATGAATGAGTGCACACTGAGATTAAAAAGTAATCTGTATTGGTTGCAGGAGGTAATCGGTTCAGAACACAATGATAGAACATTAAGAAAGGCCCTGGCAGAACAAAAACATAATTTAAACTGAAACAAGATTACATGTTTATGAGGAATTTCGGGTGGTAACTCCCTGCCACAACAAAGCTTATGCGGGGTAAGGATTCTTGGAAGATATTTATTTCAAGATCATCTTTGTAATGTATGGGATGAACATGATAATCTGGTTGTTGACATACTGTGTTGATGATATTTATTTGCTATGAATCAATATTAAATCATATTCTTCAAAAAAATTTCAGGGTCCTTACTTTGTTTCCAATGCTAATTTATATAATTACTAAAATGATGTTTTATGTGGTGCCTATTCAGTGCACTTGGTTCACATATGACTGGACCATCGATTGGTTTTAGTTGTCCATGGATATAAATAAAATAGTCTCTGCATGTAGAATTAGAGGTAATCTATCTAGAATTTCTAATGGCTTAAAAAAAAAATCTTTGAAGGATTGTTAATCTGTTTGAAATCCTTTTGCATGCAACAAGATTGTTAAGACTTGATATTTCCTATTTTTTTTTCTCTATATCATACTGAAAAGTCAGACTATTTGTTGGAATGTTTGTTCATAGGAAAACTCTTGAGGGAACACGATTGACAATGCAAAATAAGTACAGTCATTACCTTGTAAATTTGATAATCCACATAATTTTATGCTGTTTCTAAAGCTCTGCATTTTCTTCACATGCTTAACTATAAATGCTGATATAGCTGAAACTTTCTAAAGTTTCCAGTCCACTTTCTAAGCAAAAGGATATGATTAAAAAAAAACAGACCAAAAACTCTCCCTGATTGATCTTCCACAACTCTTCGGCGTACCTATTGCACACCAAGGTGCCATTGCTAGTTATTGTTAATGTCAAATTCACTCATTGTGTCTCCACTAAAACTTGTCCAAAAGACTTTACATTGAAGTGCGAAATTTTCGTAGTCTTTATGTTTATAATTCTTGTCATGAAAATGATTTAAGTTAAACAAAACAATTGAAGTTCCATGACTTTTCAACACTTCACGAAGCAAAAGAAAATAAGTGCCTTTTACAAATATATTTATATTGTATTAATAATTTTAATTGTAAAATTTATATATTTTTTATTTATATAATTACTTTTATTTATTTAGAGGTTATTTAATTGAAGAGTTATTTTATAGTTTTTAATTTACTTTAAAATTATTTTATTTTATTTTTTATTTATTTAATAATTGTTTCATCATTTAATTTTTTTAAAAAAATATTTTTTTTTCTGGTTTTTTCTTCATTGATGTATGAAGTCAAATAAACCATGATCTTTTTCTTGATGGTGTAGATTTTGTTGCTTAGTAGTTGTTCTTTTTCAAGTTGAACTTGGTCTTATTAGAATTTTTGATCTTGATGTTTACAGGGAAGACATTCTCTATATGAAATGGACGACGTGCTTATTGAAATTGAAGAAAAGGATGTAAGATGATGAAATCTCAATCATTGTTCTCTATTTTTATTTTCAAAATGATTTAACAATTTAAAAGTAGGCTTTTTGTTTTAAAATAAAGAAAATGAAAAAAGTTGATAAGATTGAAATGAAAAATAGAATTATATTTTATTAATATTTCAATTCTAAAAAAATTAAAATTGGAATTATTTTTATTTAATTATTTATTTATTTAATAATTTTAGTATTTATTATTAATATTTTAAAAATATTTTTATTAATATTTACATTTTGATATATTTATATTTTTCATTTAGTTTATGTTATTTTAATTTTTAATTTAGACTTAAGTTTTAAATTTATTTTAATTATTTATGTTTTCTTATGCTGACTTGGGGAGTGGGTTTGCTCCCCATTGGTCTCAGGTTCAACTCCGCTCTCGGGTTTAAGAGGTGGGACTTCTTGCGTGCGGAGGATCTCACCCACAGAGGACTAGTCTCGCCCTAGCTCACCTTAGGTACCCAAGGTAAGGGTTGTTGGGCTGCCGGGCTAGATTGCGGGGACACCCCTATAGTAATAAAGATAAAAAATATATTTATAATTTTATTTTTATTTATATAATAAAATAAATTTAAAACTTAAAATCTAAATTAAAATTTAGAGAGGGAGAGAGAAACTAACTTTTGATCAATCATTTCATGCAAACAATCCAAAGATAACATGTTTCCCTGCAAAGTTATGCTCAAGGTAGCATGTCATTTGATTAAGGATATGATACTTCACCTTTAAGACCTCTTCAATGTACCCATTGCACACTTAAGGAGGAAATAGATATAGAGAAAAAAGAGAGGAAGAGAGTAGGGAGAGGGAGAAGTAGATAAGGTATAAAGATGCACAGGGAGAAAAAGAGAAAGAAAGGAAGAGATATATGGAGAGAGAGGTAGAGATAGAGACATATATATAGAGAGAGAGAGATGGGAACAAAAAGAGAGGGAGCTCTTTATGTATGTCTCCCTCTCCATCTCTATGTTTTTTATTATATCTCTCAATCTCTCTTTCTCTCTCCCCTGTTTCTCTTTATATTTATCTTCCCTTCTATCTTTCTTTCTTTTCCCATCTATCTCTTTTCCTCTCCTTATCTCTCTCCCTTACTCTCTTTTTCTATACCTATTTGTCTTCCCCCTCTCTCCCTCTCTCCCTATTTATCTCCCTCCACCTCTCTCTCTATATATATAACTTTATATCTCTACTTTTCTATCCCTCCACCCCCCTCCCATTCTCTCCCACTTTGTAATCTACCTCTGTCTATCTATATTTCTTCATCTCCCTCTTCTCTTCTTTCATATCCCCCCCTCTCTCTCTCCCTCTCTATATATTAATCCTTATCTTTGTCTCCATCTCCATCTCCATCCTCATATCTATCTTCCCCTCTATCTCCTTGTCTATTCCTGCATCTCCTCTCTCTCTCTCTCTATGTATATATATATATATATCTTTCCCTTTCTATCTCTATCTCGATCTCAATATCTCTCTCACACACATACCCATATTCCCCCTCCCTATCTTTATATCTATATATCTATCATTAACAAACACACACTCCATGTTTCTCCCTACCTATCTCTATGTCTATCTCTCCCCCTCTCTCTATCTCTCTCCCTCTCTCTATCACTTGTCTCTATCATCTCCTTTATCTCTTACTCTTGCCCCCTTTATCTTTATCTTTCCATCTATCCCTTTTTATATTCTCGTCTCTTCCTCTTTTTCTCCCTCTCCCTATCACTTCCTCTTTCTATATCTCTCTACTTCTCTCTCCTCTCTCTCCTCTCTCTATTTCTCTCCACTTCTCTCCCTCTCTCACTCGCTCCCTACCCCCTATATATCTCTTTATCTATACCTCTCTTCCATTTATCTTCCCATATATCTCTATATGTCCATCTTTCTCTTTCCATATATCTTTCTCTCCCTCTCTCAATCATTATTAAATTCTACTTCTACTTTTATCTATTTTTATATCTCTATCTTTTCTCTCTTCCCCTCTCTCTATATCTCCTTATATCTCTTTCTATTATTATCTCACCATATATATGTCTTTGCATCTCTCTCTCCCTCTCCCTCTATATCTATCTATCTATCCCTCTTTATCTCTTACTCTTTATCTCCAAATCTCTATCTACCTCTCTCTATCTGGAATTTTTTTTTTCTCCTTCCTCTCTCTCCATCTCCCCCCCCTTCCATCTTCGTGACCTCTGTAATCTATCTATCTTTGTTTGTTTATTTCTATCTCTTCATATTTATTCTTCTATGTCTCCCTTTATACATATCTCATTATCTATAAATCTATCTATACCCCTATATCTCTCCCCCTCTACTTCTCTCTATACATCACTTTTTATTTATATCTTTATCTTTCAATCCATCCCTCTCTCTCTCCATCTCTATGTATGTATCTCTTTAATCTCTATCTATCCCTATCTCCTCTCCCTCTCCTTCTCTCCATACCCCTCTCCTCCATATCCATGTCCATGTCCATGTCTATCTCTATCTCTATATTCCTGTCCATCTCTATCTCCTTATCCCCTGTCTCTCTCATGCTCTTACCATCTCCATATCTCCTTGTTTATATCCCTATATCTACCTCTCTACCTATTGTAAACATAGCATGACTCTCTTGGTAATAAAGCCTAATTATCTTCTTGATTTAGAGGTTTTGTTTCAACCATGTCTAGATCCATGCAAGTGGATGAATACTTGATTTGAAGCTATTAATTCTCCATTTCAAGGCCTTTGTTGCACAAAAAAAATTATTTTCTCAATGGCCTACCAATTGATCTCACATTTTGTGCAAATATATGCAAAAATAGAATAATTTTTTTCCTAATTAACCTTCCACACTTTTGGAATACCCATTTCACACCAATGTGTGATTACTAGTTTAGTCTCATCCCTATATAGAATATAAGGACTTGTATTCTACTACTTGCCCCATTTTTGTGAATAATATATATTTTTATTATTTTTCTCTTAATAATTAATATTAAGGCATTATCATTTATTTTTATGTTTTTCTCCTAAAAGCTATTTATACCAAACTAAAGATCTCTTATTTGAAGACAAGCATAAGAGACATACACTTAGAAATAGAAATATTGATATAGACTAAACTAGGAAAATAAATTTGCAAGAGGTAGAATTGAAGCTTGTGCACTTGATGCAACAAATTTGTGTGAAACTAGATTTCCAAAAATACTCTTAGGTGCCACAAGAGAAATTTGGGAGCTCTACAAGCTTTCATCTACTAACAATGGGCAATTTTGACCATGTACGAAGGAGGAAATTAGCTCAAGGTGACACTTGTGGTTTAATAGAAAAATGAAACCAAAATAGAATGAAAAATTCTTTAGGTCACTTGGGATTTGGAACTAATAGAAAGCTATCCAAAACTCACACAAATATGGATAAATAGAGAAAATAAAGTGGTCAAAATTTTAAGAAAATGCATAAGAAAAGTAAACCTTAGACAAAGAATGAACATATCAAGTGCATAATACAAATTGATTCAAATGAAAGATAAAATGAGTAGAAAATGGAAAAGAGATACTTTCGTACAATTTTATTGATTCCAAGCCATGTCCTCCAAGAAAAGGAGATATTTTCATATATTAATGTATGCCAACTCTAAAATTTTAAGCATTTTCCCATGATGGTTTACAAATACATTTTCATTATACAAACCTAGCATGTATATACTCCCAAACACCTATAAAACACAAACTTGTGTCACACTTTATAAAGTAATCGCAAACAACAAAAAAATTCTGATTTAAATTTCAAAATGATGTAAACTAATGAAATGTAGAAATTTTGATGAAGTTTATTCCTGTAATTTTTCAGATATAAAAAAATGATTGTTTTCTTATAAATTTAAGAGTGGATTTTGGAATGCAAGAAATTTTAGGAAAAAGTGATCTTCATTTGACGTCAAGAAACAAATAGAAAAATAACTTCATTTTCCCCTAATTTTTTTCTCCAAATAGGTATTTTTTTTTTAGACTACAAGAATTGGAATCAGGTAGCCGCTCCCCTATAAATTGCAATGCGCCTAGTAAACTTTTTCACATGATTGGTGATGCTAGCACGATACACTCTCTGGTACTATGGGGACCATGGGGAGACTAGAACTCATGACCTCTTTCCTACAACAGGTTTCTTTAGCCAATTGAGCTAGGCCCATTGCCCCTCCAAATAGGTAACTTCAATATCTAGTGCATAGATTTTATTTTTGAAAATTTGATGTATATTTTTCTCATAATAACATTTAAAAGTCAAACTTTCCAGAATTTAATAGTTTTCATTTGACATCAACTATTGTCTACTTTTTTAATAATTTTCAAAAAATAAAATATACCCTTTTGTAGATGATTCTCTCATCTAGTGCACTATATATTTTTCAATATGTTTTACTATTTTTTTAAATTTATAATTATCCTTTTTTTTAACTTTAACAACCTACTTGCATTATTTACAAAAAAATTAAAACTAATCAAAATATTAAAAAAAATACATATTTGGATTCATCACTCTGAGCTCTAAAAAAGGGTATTTTTATTTTTTAAAATTATTTTGACTGAAGAAATATTTAGTTGAAGTTGAAAGTTTCAATTTTTTTTGAAAAAATCTGAGTTGGATGCCAACTAGAATACCACATAGATAGTTTTGGTAGAAATGGTTTCGACCAAAACCCTTTTTACCGAAATCCCACACATAAATGAACCACATTTCAAAGCGGCAAAGGGAAATATTCAATTTTTTTGTTTTTGGATGAAAGGGTTTCGCCCAAAACTCTATGTGCCACATATAGTGTTGGTATAAATAAAGTCCTGTACCTAGTTAATTCATTACTAGGGGAATTGTTTACATGTTAAGTTTACTTAGGTCCTATGAATCTTTCTAAAAAGTGTTAGTTGATATCATTAGTTGTTATCTTATCTTTTGAATTGTAACACATTGTGGACACAGAAAAAACAACCCTTCTACTTTTTCTTGTTTTGTCCCTCCTTATGCTTATTTGGCTTGATTTCACCTTGATTTAATGTTGTAATGTGGCCCACACATTCACATTAGGTCTTTAATCTTTATGAATCATTAAGAATTTATGATGTCTTGTAAAGGTTTGTGAAGTTTTGTGACACATTTTCACACTTTTCTATACTCTTCTTATTATAATTCACTTACATACCCTCTTTTTATCACTTACCAAGTCTTATTTTAAAGTGTTGTAAAGTATTGTAACAAAATTTCACACTTTTCTAGGCTTGTCATCAACAAATACACCTTTCTTATGCTTTATTTGGCCCCTTTATGCACTTACAGGCCTTAATTAAGTGTATTTTTTAATATAAACCCAACAAACATAATTTAATACAACTTAATTTTTGACACCCATTCACATGCCTTGAGTGGGACCTATTCACCACTAGGGGGCGAATGAGTCCCTCTTGACACAAAAATAAAAATAAATTCAAATTACTAGTGGGTTTTTATTCCTAAAGACCTAAGGTTGGCCTATGATGTATTTTCAAGAAATTAGGGCATAATTGTGTATAAATACATGATTTTCTATTCATTTTAACCCCCAATCATCTCATACACTCTCATTCATCCATTCACTCATTTATGCATTCATCATAGCATTTTCAACATTCTCATCACTCAATCAAGCATTCACGCATCTTGGAGCAACATATCTTTAGAATTATACATCAAGGGTTTGCTAAGTTTATGAAATTGCATGTTGTTTATTTATCATTCTCTTCTTATTTCATTTCATTTCATAGGGTTTTATTACCAAAGTGGGGTTTGACCAAGGCAAACCCTTATACTCTATCCCTTAACCCTTTTCCCCCTCTTTGCATGTGAGTTTGTAGGTCTTGTAGGAAGATTTGTTAAAGAGAAAGGTGTCAAAAAGGTGTTGCAAAGTCATCAAAGTCATGAAAGTAAACATAACCCTATTTGAAGCTTGGAGACCACTTTCTTGTCAGATTTTCCAAATTCAGATCCGATAAGCTGTCAGGCAGAAAAGTGCAGACCAGGACCCACAGAGTTGACCTTTGACTTTTCAAAAAATTTTAGGTGGACTGATTCGCCATATGTGGTGAATAAGTCCCACTTTTAGGCCTAAAAAAGAGTTTTCTTGAGTTTTGTATTCCCAACATCCTGAAACCTTTTCAAGCAGATTTTACCAAAAACATGACTAATTCATTATTTGTGGCAAATGAGTCCTAGTGGGCTTCAACATTGATCTCTTTAGCATTCTAAAAACTTTCAACATCAACTTTCAATCTCCAAGTTCACCCCATTCAGTTTCATTAAATATTTTTCTTGTTTGTTCATACTTCTAGTTCATGTTTGCATACAACACTGTGTTTTCAAACACTTTGCATTTCTTAGTTTTCCTTCAATTAGTGATCTATTTTATTAGTTCTTTGCATTTATATCATCTCATCTAGGTGTTAAATAGGCATAGAAAAACTGAGAGGGGGGGGGTGAATCAATTGTCACACAAATTCAAACTTAAAACTTTATCAATTATGAGCATGAAACACATATAACATAAAGTAAATCAACACAATGAACACCTTATTTTAGTATTTTAAAAAGGAGGCTCACTACCAAAAGGACTCACTGTCCAAGTACAAAGGATCACTACCTATACAAAAAGGACTCACTGTCCAACAAGAGGCTCACTGCCTATAGAAAAATTATACAAAACAAAGTAAGGCTTTACAACCCAAAATGAACTAGAAAGATGCACCTAACATGTGCTGATATAGTTCCAGATATGCTCACAACTGTTGCCTCTTTGATTACACCTTCACATTCATTATCTCTTCACTATTTCCTTTGTCACTTTCCTATAGACTCATTGCATATACTCATACAACCCATTCACACTTACTCACTCTTGCTTCTAAACTATTCGCCATATACTTATATATATACTCGATCTCCATCGCAGACACTAATTAGGTTGGCTCCACAAAGTATTTTCAAAATGGTTTAACCATTATTACGTCGGCTCCAATAGTTCACAAAATATTTCCAAACACACAAAACAATATTTAGCACATTTCATCATGTCGACTTGGACCAAGAAATAGGTCGCCCATAAGTTTTCACATCAAATCAAAATTAACTTAACAAGTCATCCAAGAATAGTCACAACAAGGAAACCATCAATCTATTGGTTGCTACTATGTTGTACGAGCACCAGAGTACAAAATAACCTAATCATGCACGCCTTTAACATCCATCACTAGTTTCCCAAATCTACAAACAGAGATTATCATCCGTAGAGAAGTATAGACTAGAATACTGGATAGGCAACCAAAGTACCAGACTAGCCACTAGAGAGGATAAACATCGGTATAAGAGTACCAGAACCAATTTCCAGCATACTACCAACATGGTGGCATCAATGAAAACAAATAGATAAATTTACTCATTTTTCCAACAATCTCCCCCTTTGTCATTGATGGCAACATGTAAACAAAATTTTCCAACTCCAATCTCTCCCCCTAACTTCAATCTCTCCCCCTTTGACATCAATGGAAAAGGGTGCCAAAAATGAGTGCAAACATGGTGACATCAAAATTTCAAAAAGATAAAAAAATTTCAACAATCTTGATCATTTAAGTAAGCAAAAATTAAGTGAAGATGACACTTTTCACCTAAAACAACTTCTTATACCTTTCTTTGAGAACTGGATACAACTTCCAGTTAAAAGCAACAAACTCCAATTTCATACATGTACTTTCCAATAATCCCAATAGAGTAAAAGAGGGTGACCTTGATCTTCATCATAACATTGTTTCTCAATATCTTCAGTATCAACAAGAATTCTGGAAAGATGCTCTAATCGGACTTCAATAATTTCTTTAAGAAGCTAGAAGGTCTTTGTCACATCATCTCTGTCTTTGTGTAATGATCAGTTCAACCTGAAGTTCACCAACTGACTACTGAATTTGACTCCATTTTCCGACGAACATTCGTTGGTCATTCGACAAATATTTGTTAGAAAATCAACGAATTCATGAAAATAATTTCATCGCTATTTTTTTGTTGAAATTCCAATGACTAATTAAACGTCGAAATAACGCCGTAGATTCGTCGGTCATCGGCATCATAAAATGACTCAGATGTTCATTGGAATATCAACGAAAACTTCGTGTATCCACTGCTGAATTACAACCAAAATGTAATTGCAATGACTCTTCTGAAGCGTCAAAACAACATTAGAAGTTCATCGCTATTTCGACAAAATCGGTAAGGAGTTACGACAGAGTCTTCGTCGTAGCTAAGCAACTTCGTTGGACCTTTTCTGTGATTCGTCGGTGGTTGGTGTCGAAATTGTGATGAAATGGGTAAGGAGTTATGATGAATCCTTCGTCATAGCATAGCAACTTTGTCAGACCTTTTCTGTTATTCATCGGTGGCCTCCGTTGAAATTGCGACAAAATGGGCAAGGAGTTATTATGAAGCCTTCTTCGTAGCTAAGCAACTTTGTCAGACCTTTTCTGTGATTTGTCAGTGGCCTGCGTTGAAATTACAATGAAATGGGTATGGAGTTATGACGAAGCCTTCGTTGCAACTATAGAAACTTCATCAGACCTTTTCGGTGATTCGTCGGTGGTTTTTGTCGAAATTACGATGAAACAATGCAATTTTTTAAATATTCCTTGAAATGTACCATCACAGAGACTCTTGATAATGACCACCAAATCCAACCCATTGGTTAGTGATCAATCATCGGCACAGGATAGAAAACTCACTCCGATAGTCCATGTCTTGCCGATGACTTCCATCAAGAGGATAAATCCAATGTCACACCAATTTGACCTCTTGAACAGTTTTGAACATTGCTGGTTATTAGCAAGACATTTTGAGGGTCTCGCCGATTAAACAAGTCTCTAAGAGCAAGTAAACAAATGGAACCTATTAATTTTCCTATTTTGGGGCTCTTTAAATCATAAAATAGATACCATCTTCTTGTGTATAATGTACTTATATTCAGATTTGAATTCGAGACCAATTGTCATTGCACATTCCATTTTACTTGCATAGAGTATTCTATAAGCAATATATTGATAATGCCAAATGATTTATGGTGTTTTACAACTCTACCTATCATCACAGTTCTATTGTTCCCCCCGAGAGACCTGCAAAGACAAGTTTACAATACCAAGTCAAATAATATGAAAAAGACTTACTTCCATACAAATTAAATAATTATTCTCACAATGACAATTGTCTAATTACAACAACAATTCCATAAAAGGTTATCCATGCTTTATAAGAGATGACTGATCATACATACAGATTGCAAGATGCATAGAAAAAGAATTACACTTGAGAACAACCAAGGGATAACAAGGGAAGGAGTTAAGAAACATCTGGATTGAAGAGAAAATGTGTAGGGAAAATGCTGAGCAGTGTCAAGAGAACAGAGCTTGTACAACATATTCTTGACCTAATCAAGCTCTTGAACAACTTAAACAAAATTAAAATACTAACACATACATGAGACATGTAATGAACTTCCAATATTTGCTATCTTTTTCATTAATATAGAGGTAGGTAAAGGAGAAATAATTATAATTGTAACACTATTCATAGTCCAGTAAATTATGTTCGTAATTTGTTTTCAGTGGACCTCAGTTTTATCATTATACTTCCCATCTAATATACCATATTTTAATCCAAGGTTCAACTATCTTAGATCTAAGGAAGTACCTTCAATTAACCATTTAAAGTACTATAAAATAAGGTAAGAATTTTACTTGAGAAAGATTGGGTACACTTGTAGGATTAAAGTTCTCGTAATCATCAAGATTAATTGGCACACAGACACAACCTGCAACATATGAAGTAATGGATGACTAAAAGTTAGTGAAATGGTCCTTAATATGTGAGTGGTTTGCAAATTGATTGGTAGAAAATATGGTTACAAACAGATCTACATGAAAAATTATGAGGACAATCTACTGTAATCATCAAAATAGATGAATAGTGCAAAGGAAAGAGCCAAGCTACATCTCTAGAGCCTAAAAAACACATGCAAGAAACATAAAAAAGAACAAACCAATTTTTGGATGAATACAAAATGGTGCCTTCAGCAAGTGATTCATATGCTTTCACAGCTGACACAGGACATTAAGAAAATTTTGGTCTTCCTTTGTGAAATTAACTACTTATAGAATAAACCAAGAAACCAATATTATATATCTCCATGTCTAGCCGAGGGTAGGTATAAGAGAAAAAAATTTCTTCAATGCAATGCCAAAAAATATCAATGTGTGTAGGTTTGTATTACTCAAAATATCATTTCACTTCCTAAGGAAAAATACCAAAGTGATGTTTTAAATTTCAATCTTCACATAGGCTCCCTTATTGCTACACATGCATATAAAAGCATTATTCAAGCTCTAAACTATTCAAATATTAAGGATTTAATTAACTATAAGATGAAAAGTTGTTGTTTAGACATAATCCATCATCTTTTACATATCTTTATTCACTCCTAGCACTTTAGATAAATTTGTGTAAATGAGACAGAAATGTGAATCTTTTATGACAAAGAAAATTCTTAAAAGGAGGGGGGAGAGAGAAAAGGGTAGGGGGCAAGAGAATGCTTGAATGTATAGCAAAGTATAACATTTTGATCATTATAACAATGAAACAAATCTTAAGTTTGAAGAATTAATATCATTTACAACATTTATGATCAACAATGAATGTAAGTAGAGAAACTTTTGCATACTTGCAGATGGTACAAAATTTCATGGTTAAGTCGAAGCCTCCCATCAACAACAAGATCCAAATATCTGTGTATCTATCTCAATCAAGCCTCTAAACCCTTCAAAGTGTTCAATTTTTCCACTAGCATGTTATGCACAAAAGTCAAATTTTAGAGTTATGTCACCACTAAAAAGAGAAGAAACAGAGCCTTGAAACCAAATCCACACACAACACAATGTGGTATTCATAAAAATCCAACAAACAAAATAAACTCAGAACATTGGAATGGAAACAACTTCAAATTGTGATGTAGAGCATGGATTCAGGGCATATAGAATCATTTTTCTACCACCATAGTGAAAAGTTAGCACTTTCTTTCATCTTTGCATATTGGTTTGATGCTTCAAACGATGCATTTATTATATTGAAAAGTGCATTACCTTATTGAGCTTCTCTTTGTTTCGATAATAGTTTTATATTCACTACTTAGCAGGGCCAACCATGTGATGGTGGAAGCTCGTTTGGCCCCTCCCCCCTCCTCACATCACTCTTAATTCCCCATACCCAATCATATTAAATTAATCATTCATTCATCCATTAATAACATATAACATTCATTCATTCATCCATTAATAACATATAACATTCATTCATTAACATATAACATTAATTAACATATTCACATTCGTTCATTAACATATAACATTCATTCTTTCAGTTTTTACATATCAAAAATATGGTTGTTATGATATGATTACAATCACTTTTTTTTTGTTTCTTTTTTAAAGCTAAAAAAATATGAAGTGGAGTATCATTTTCTAAATCATCTATCCCCCCTTTAGTTGTTCTGCCCTCTGCTCATGATTCTAATGTACACCTAGTCGTCTACTCATGATGTGGACGCCGCTACAAGGGGGTCTACGGCAATAAGAAAGAAATGTTAAACTGATATGTTTTATTATTATTGTTACACATATTTCATTAATTAGAAGAACATTAGAGTGGTTCTCTTTACCTGATGGGTCCACACCATGTTCTTGAAATTTTGTTATAGATTCATGCTCAACATGCTGAACACCCTCTAAATCTTGATCTGTAGTTGAAACACGAAAGGTTACATTAATTAACACACCAATTGAAATTAAATATGTTTAAGAGAACATGAGAGTGGTCCTCTTTACCTGATGGGGCCACATCATGTTCCTGATCTTCTCTAATTTGATCATGCTCAACACGTTGATCATGCTCTACATGCTCTAAAGTTGAAACATGAAAGGTTACATTAATTAATACACCAATTGCAATTAAATATGTTTAAAATAACTTTAGAGTGGTCCTCTTTACTTGATGGGGCCACATCATGTCCTTGATATTCTCTAGCCTGATCATGCTCAACATGTTGATCATGCTCTATATGCTCTAAAGTACCGAGATGCACACCATGACCTTCATTTGCTTGGGGTTGTATACCCTCACCAAGCTGCATTCCAATGTCATGTGTAGTATTATCATTGCTTGAATGTTTAAAAAAAATAGGCATGTAATTACTTTATGGTGGAAATTAATATTGAATAGATTGCACAAGTATTCAATTTTAAATAAACTTTAATGAGTTTATTTACCTGCGTGTTGGATGTATTGGAAGATTGTGTTTGCCTAGTCAAGACTCTTAGGCGTTCAACCATGACTCCATAGCCTTGCTGGAAGGCAATCTTCAGGTCATCTTCTATGGGAACTCTGTTGAATTCAGAGCCCTACATTTTTGCATAAGATCATGAATTTTGCTTCTATGGTGTGATAAAACTAGAATTGTTTTCAATTTATTATTTGGATACTATATTTCATTTATTGATACTTATAATTCGTGCGGATAATTTCATATAACCACCAGAGCCAAGTTTGTGTTGCCTATGTTTTTCTAGTCTTCCTTTTGTTTTCTTCAGCGATGTAAGGTTCCTGAAGCCTTATGAAAGTTTTTCCCTTTTGTCCGATGGTATCTTTCTTTATTTCTACCTCCTTTTCCATCCGACTAGGGTCCTTTTCCTCCAGACCTCTTTGGAATCATGGGGGGACGCTCATACTTTTTGTTCTTCTCTAAATATGACCTATATTGGTCCCTCACATACTTTAGATAGGTACCAGCTTTCTTAAGGACCTTGGTTCAGTTGAATGTTTTATCACCGAATAGCACAACTAAACGGTTAATGAGCTCATCTTTTAAATCTTCATTTTGGGCATTCCACCATGTACGTATGGTGGGCCCGAAGAGCTCCAATGTAATATCACTTAGATGTTTATAAAAAACATCATTTCCTACAAAATGATCATAGGATCAATAGTTTAAAAAGAGCGATCAATAAGTAAATTTCAATTGGATTATATATAATAATAATTAAAACTTTTTAAAGTACCTGTGACCTTCTCTATCTTTAAGGAATGAAATCCTCTACACCAAAAATGCGACCAACAATGTGTTCCCTGGTATCTAAAATACAGAAGATCCAGAAATGCCAAACAATTTACTAAGGCTCTGATTCCCTAAAAGGCGCTGTCCCGATGCATGTTGTAAGCATGTGTTCCCCTGTAGGGTGCACTAACGATGCCTGCATGGTATGTGTTTCTCACATTCTCGCACGCATAATATAAGCAGGGCAAAGAGATTTATGGCCGACAGCGATGATGTATGCACTGCGTGGAAGATCAGATGAACACTTCGTACCTTCAACCCTACCTCTTTGGCCTAGGTGCGACTGATCATGGCTTAGAAGCACGCTGTGAGGACTAAAAAAATCCGTAAAACAACAATATTACTAGTTCGCTTTAACATAAAAGAAAAGCAAAATATAAAACCATGAAAGAACTTATGCTATACTAAAGAGCCTCATGATAGCTTACTTGCAAAGTTTTGTAATCTCGGCCTAATATTTTAACCCCTCTTATCTCATTTGTTTGAGGCACTATGAATAACAAACTCTTCAAGAATTTCTTCATTGCATTTTTTTTGGTCTTCCTTATCATGTCGAGAGGGTTTTGTTGAATAAGCAATGTCATCATCACATAATATTGATTGCACCTCCCTATGGATGCTCTCATCTACTGCTGGTGGCTTTCCCCGATCAGTCAACTTCAACAAGAATAATAAAAAATTATCAAAATTAACCCAATAAACTTATCAAAACAACATAATAATAAAACATTTTGCTTGTGTCTAATTTGTACAATTACAATGAGGTAAACTTGTCAGGTAGAAGTGCATGAAGATAAATCATGATCTGTGCTCTGGGTCGAAGCCTTCTCCATACGATCAATGTCCCGTTGTGATAAAAATTAAATATAAAAAAATATTACCGAAATGAAACCAATAGACTTTCAAAAAAAGAAGAAAAAAATGGTATATTGGAGTTATTAATTGAAGGTTGGGTAAAATGGTACATAGTATCTACCAACCCCATAGTAACTGTATTTGTAACTAAGCGATTCAAATTGTAATCGATTAGTAACTCTTCCCTTGCAGTTATTGATTTTATCACACATACAAATACATGGTTTCCCTCGCGCGCCTCGAATATGCAATTGGGTTGCTTATTTGTTGACCCAGGTTGTGTATTGTTTATAAACCCTGCAATATTCCCTGATGCTTTTAACCTTCCATCAATGTACATAGCCACTCCTTTTTGATCCTTATCTTTTAGCTGTATATAATTTGCTGACAGTGCATATCTATGCATACTTCGTGTATATCAAACCAGTTGCATCCAATCTTTGTAACTATAACAGGGTCCGACATACTCCATCAATTCAGTAACTTTGTCGTAATAGACCTTTATTCCATCCATGCAAAATAGGTCCAAACCATGTAATGATGATGGTGCTATGTAATATATCCTCTCATTGACACAAAAATTAGTGTTTATTGGAGGAAGTTCCTTGGGTACCCATTGTTTCCATAGATGTTTGTACCTCGAGGGTACCTCAACGTTGCCTATGCTCTCATCATCATAAGAACATGACCCCCCTTCAACAAGAAAAAATTCCATGCATTTACAAAATTTTCTTCTAATATTTTGACCTCTAGTTGATCTCCCTATTTTAGACATACTACATATCTCACTTTCCTCTTCTCTTCCTGAATTTCCCTCGCTCGAGGAAGATAGATCTGACAAATACCTATTTGGTGGTACTTGCACTCATAAGGATGTTGGATGAAGTTCTTTCATGGTGATGTGATCGTAAGGTGACATTATGATTAATCTATCATTTTATCGCTAGAATTTCATAGGTTATAAGGTAATCAAGTCTTGATAGATTGCAAGCTATTGTTACTACCGTCCAAATGTGTCCATCACTAATCAAATCTACTTAACATTTTAACTCCCAAACTTTGTGTGTAACAAGTGTTAAATGTGACTATGGTCCACTAGTTACACAACCAAGGCCTCAAATATATTCTCTAATTGTAATCAAAGGACTTTTTCTCTTCATTCAAGTAAATAAACTTGAAGGGAAACACCACCAAGTGGTTTATTGGAAACCTACATGACTAAAAATAGCAGAAAATTTACATTTAATTTCCATATGTCTAAGTGGTTAATGGAGAGGGAGTGTGTACTAGGCCTTGTTAAGTCATCATAATTTTATGCTTTGACGATAATTTTTTTTAAGTCATCTTAAATCTTACTATGTCTAATTGATAGGATATTTTTGCTATGTTTTAAGGTAGGATTATTGATGAAAGAGCCCAAAGAGCCTTTCTCCATGGTATCCAGGTACACATAGCAATGGTGTTCTCTTATACGGTTGGACATGATTTAAAGAATTTAGCTAGGAATTATTCATTAAAGCTAAGGTTTTCTCATAATTCCATCATTGGAAAAGTATGATCAAATTCTTCTATTATGAAGAATTGGTCTATGTGCCTCTAGTAATCAATATAAATGATTGGACGGATAAAATGACTAATTGCATCAGGTAGGAGAGAATCAACTTTGATTTCTTCAAAGATTATATTCCTCTATTCATAATTTTTAATGGTTGTGTGTGGAGGATGTTATCACTACGAAGGCAAGAGACCTTTCCTTGTATTCTTTTATAATTTTCATTATTCTTATTTATTTTACACTTACATTTACAAATACACATACATATGCATTTACTGTTTTTATTTATTTCGTATGTAGTTTAATAGTTTGATCGATTTTATATTATGTGTCGAAGACTTTAGAATTTAAATTACATTAATTTATGGATATGTTGTATCTATAATACTACAAAACCATATGCTCTTTGCATTTACACTTGCATTTAGAAATACACATTTATATAATAGATATATATTTCTTTAATGATATGTTGCATTTATTGTTCTAGGAGCATCCAGTAATTGCATTCACATTTACATTTAAAAATATACATACATACATACATACATACATACATACATACATACATACATACATGCATGCATACATACATACATACATACATATATGTGTGTGTGTGTATGTATATCATTTATATTCAGTGTTCAGAAACAACCCATTAGGTCTGCACATGGATAAAAATTCATAAGATCAGATCTACCATACATGTTTTGTTGAAACCTAAGCTTGAACCTCTCATTTCACATGCTTTTCTTCACAAAACTATTGAGGACAATAGGTATTCCTTTTTTATTTATCATCCTACACCCTATTCATGCATCCTACAATTACAGTAGTATCCATGGGGCCTCTTACACAAGATACAGTAATTACAAAAAGTGTAAGAGCCCCTTTATATAATGCTTCGACTACAAAACCCTCAAAAATAGGGTAACTCAGATTATGATTTGTTGGTGAGCTGTATGGACAAAATCATTAGCACCAGCTCATTCTTAGAGTCTTTTGAAAGATAAGCGAATCAGGTGGAAGTTAAGTACAAACCTTATAGTGTCAAGGTGAATGAGGTGATAAATTTTGATTGGCCAACTAATGAAGAGTACCAGAAATGGATAAATGTATATTTAACTGAGGAAGAGTGAAAAGGAGTAGGTTGCTAACGGTTGACAAATCAGTTGTTACAGTTACAATAGATTCTAGTTTTTTTTTGGTGACACTCTAGGCGTGGAATTCTTGAAGTTTTTTCTTGTTGCATCAACCATTCTCAGCAGGCATGCTAAACAAGAATATTCTCTAGGGAGATTAATGTTGTACAAAATTTTTGGAATATCACAAGGTGGTCCAATTGGTTGGTGACACGTGTGCTTTCTGGCTCGATGCTTGTTTGCTCCTTCTTTTTCTATAACAAGGATTTCAAGGCCAAAAGTATGGGTTAGCAAGTTAGATTTTTTTGGTCGAGTCTAGATGAAGTTACATAGAAAATTGTAAAGTCTGATGGTTTTAGGGAAAA
>VDFB02075321.1:142601808-142618166 GCA_007258455.2 Sequoia sempervirens | reverse complement strand
TCTCTCACTCCTCAGTATCTCCACTCTACCCTTAGCCCTCTACTCTTAACCCTTAAATCCTTAAATCCTCTACCCTCTATCTCTCTCTCAAGACTCTCCCTCCTACCCCCTCTCCCTCTCTTAGGTCTCTCTCTCTCACTCACTCCCTCTATCTCTCTCCCCTCAGATGGAACTTTATATTTTTGCTCCTAATGTTCCATTCCTACCTTGCCTAGTGTTCTGGTCTTTCATGGTGTCAGAATTTTCCTTGGGTTGGTGGTTTTAGCTTTATTTTCATATAAAACCCTTGTGTTTATTTTATGCCTTGGTTGGGATCTATTTTGATGTTACTTTTTGAGGGGTTTTAAAATGACTTATGTCCTATCGTTCAATCTAGGCTGAGTCCATTTGTTTTAATATTTTATTTCCTCTGCAGGGTTTTATTTTCCTAAGTCTTAGTTGGCCTTGTGTTTCATCATTTAAAATCAACTTATGTCGTTGTTTACCATCCACCTAGTGATGTGCCCTTGTCCTTTTAATAAATTTTTTGTTTTGCAGAAGGATGAAGTTTGCGCGACCGTTGATCAACTATCATTTGATCTCAGTCGCTCCCCGCCATTCTGCGATGACCCCACCACACCACTTTGGTTGATCACGATATCATGGGCTAGCGCCACAAGTCCTATATGGTGAGGCTGAAGGTAATAATTTTGGTTGACCGTTGATCAATTGTCATTAGATCTTAACGGTTGTGTGCCATCGCGTGATCGAAAGTTGCAAGGTTTTTACTGATCGTGATATCACGGGCAGGCGCCACGTGTCTCATCTGATGAAGCTAAAGGAATGAAGGAAATACTATGGTAAATTAATCTAGCCTTAATACATTAAAAGGTAGGTTACTAAAGTTTTCTTGAGCTGCACATGTTTTAAATCAGCAGATATGTTATAATCTTGATGAAAAAGTTGCTTGACGGTTAATACTAAGGCTGGCGGCTATGTTGAAGGAACAAGATCACGAATGCTCAAGATCTATGGTTTCCCGCCATCATGTGATCCAAAGTTGTAGGATCTTTACTGTTTGCGATATCATGGGTGACCGCCACATGGACTTCCTTGGCAACGTATGGTATGGTGGGCCCCTTATTTCCACATTGGCGATTGTGTCAGCTTGTTTTGAAGATGACCGTTCGATGATTTGATCTAACTGTAGGATCGATGGCTAAAATTTAAATCTGCATCAAATATGGTTGGAGTCGTTCATGCAGCGCGAGTGAGCCTTAATGGTGGATGAGACATTTGCTGGCATGATTTGATTGAGATAAAATCAATTCTCCTATTTTATTTGTATCACAAAGCATTCAAGTATTTTGCAGAGCAGTTTTAGAGCTGAAAGAGAAGTTGTGAATCTCTGTAGCTAGAATTTCGGACTTCTACAAACAAAACCGTGAGTTAATTTATGTGCTTCCTAGTCATTCTGCACTTGAATTTGGGAAAATAGTTGTTGTGCTTGTGATTGAGCTTGTTGATAAATATGTTAGGGCTATAGTTTAATTATAGTTGTGAGAAATTGCAATGTTTTTTTCTGTAATTTCCTATCTCTGGTTAGTCCTAGCTATTTGAAGTGTGAAATTGTAAAAAGACCCTAGTTTGTCCAAGATGGCACCACCAAAGCAACATTATGGCCAAGTTGAATATTTAAGAAGAAACCTGTACGATGATTTCTTGGATCAATTTCCTTGGTCAATGAATGATACAAAGAAGGGATTGGTTCTAATACAAGGGAAAATCCTGGGGGAAGGGTTAGTATATAATTGCTCTAACATTTCCAATGCTAGGGTTCCTCTCACAAGCTTGGAAATGTTCAGATTATGGTATGGACAGAGGAATTTGCCTCACCCCTTTTCAAATGGCTAGATGTATGATTTGGGAAAGCTGGTGGTCCCAAATGTGTTCCTTGACATAGACTTACTTAGGGCAGTGGCTGCAAGATATGACCCTGACACATGGGTAATTAGGGATAATGATGGCACTACTGAATTTGACACCATTTTTTGATAGACGTTTGTTAGTCGTTCAACAAATCTTTGTCAGAAAAGTGACGAAATGACAAAATCATTTTCGTCACTATTTTTTCATCATAAGCCTAACGGTGAATTAAAAATAAAAATAATGGCACAGATTTTTCGGTCATCAGCATATAAAATGACTCAGATGTTTGTCAAAATCTTGACAAAAACTTCGTGTATCCACTGACGAATTACAACCAAAATGCAATTGCAATGGCTCTTCCGAAGCATCGAAAGAACACCAGAAGTTCTTTGCCATTTTCACAAAATGGGAAAGTATTTATGACGAAGCCTTCATTGCTAAGCAATTTCATTAGACCTTTTATGTGATTCATTAGTGACATTCGTCAAAATTGTGACGCAATGGGCAAGGAGTTACAACGAAGCCTTCATCGTAGCTAAGCAACTTCGTTAGACCTTTTCTGTTATTCGTTGGTGGAATTCATTGAAATTGTGATGAAATGGACAAGGAGTTACAATGAAGCCTTCATCACAGCTATAGAAACTTTTTCAAACCTTTTCGGTGATTTGTCGGTTGTGTTCGTGAAAATTTTGATGAAACAATGCATTTTTTTTGAAAAAAATATTCGTTGAAATGTACCATTGATGAGAGATCAATCAAGTGGCATCCCTTCATATTCAAATCTCAGGAAATTATTTTATTCGGTCATTTTCCATGTTTATTAGACACCCGCTAAGATGTCATGTAGTTTCGCCGACACCTTGAGTCTCTTCGACAGTCAATATTACATATCACTTTGGTGTCACAAAGTCTCATTGATGTTCTGAGTCTCACCGATAGCCAATAGATCATATGTCACTATGGTGTCATGCAATCATATCGACATTCTGAGTCTCCCCAAGAATTATTCCTTTGGTCTTAAGTGTATCGCTACGATTCTCACCAATCATAACTTATTGCTATGACTTTGGGGATCACCAGGACTTTCCTTTGACTACTTGTATCTTGCTGAGAACCTTCCTTCAGAAATTTTGATCGCTAAAACAAAATGTTTCTCCTACCGATAAAGCTATATTCGGTTTGGCTTCCATATCTCTCTCCAATGATGCCAATCTTGCCGATGAATCTTGTTATCGACAAGACAATGAATATCGCCAAGTCCTATTACCGATATAATTCCACTATAGCGATATGATGGGTCGGCAAGACTTCCTCAAACTCACCCCAATGGTACTATACTACTGACGGTACCCACTTTTCTAGGAAAATTATTGAGAATATTGCAAATTCCTTTTTGATGCTCCAGAATTGTACCACGATCGGTAAGATACAAATATTCTCGTTATGACTTACACCGATGACTTAGGTCTCACCGACAATCATTTTGTGCTTCATCGGTATAACATACATGTGCTCATTATGACTTATATCGATGAATATTTTCTTGCTGATAGGATCCTTTGGTCACTGAGAAAATGAATTGTGTCCTGTCGATATGTGTCTTCAGATGAAATCATATCAGTATGACATTCCCAAACTCTTGCTGATAGACTGCAAAAAATATATGTTAATATAAAAGGCTTTATGGATCAGGGAGACCCTCACCATCTCTTGCCGATATGAATTATACATTAAAATACTCAGGGTTAGATGAATTCTATGGGATCACATGACAGAATATAGGCAAAAATGTTATGAAAAGAGGATTCTTGTGCTTATGGTATGGGAATTATTGGGAACTAATGAGTATGTGCAGCCATGAAATTTTCAAAAATTTACATTTCTAATAGTGGCTCTATCTGGGGATGAATGATTGTGAGATCATTGCAAGGATCTATATTTCTGGGTGAGCAGACCAAACTCAAGGTGATGGACCAGTGAGCAAGATGGAATGAATGGAAATGGAGATGAACATGACCCTATACTACTGTACATGGAAAGATTTATTTTAAAAGAAGGAATATCAAGATTGTCCATGTACTGGCAATTCCTATTCCTTTTATTTCCTAAAATATTATGTATGGAATAGAAATTTTTGAGAGGATTTTCAAGAGTCGTCCATGCACTGGCAACCCTTAATCCTCTGTATTCCTTTGACAACAAAATCAGATTTCATTTTGGTAAATGATGGCTCAAGGCCACCCAAAAGAAAGGCCCATACTTTCCTCTATCAAACACCCGATTTTTCTTTGAATTCATTAGATTCTTCTTGAAGACATTCATGCAATCTTCCCTATCACTATTATTGAAATTTTTTAGAGAATCATTATGCTCAGCTTGGCCCAAATTCCCTTCACCATTATTTAGTTCATATTCTCCATCTTCTTGTGTATAATGTACTTATATTTAGATTTGAATTCGAGATCAATTGTCATTGCAAATTCCATTTTACTTGCACAAAGTATTCTATAAACAATATATTGATAATGCCAAATGATTTATGGTGTTCTACAACTCTACTATCATCACAATTCTGTTGTTCCTCCCGAGAGAATCCCACAAAGACAAGTTTACAATACCAAGTCAAATAATATGAAAAAGTCTTACTTCCATACAAATTAAATGATTATTCTTACAATGGAAATTGTCTAATTACAACAACAATTCCATGAAAGGTTATCCATGCTTCATAAGAGATGACTGATCATACATACAGACTGCAAGATGCATAGAAAAAGCATTACACTTGAAAACAACCAAGGGCTAACAAGGGAAGGAGTTGAGAAACGTCTGGATTGAAGAGAAAATGTGTAGGGAAAATGCTGAGTAGTGTCAAGAGAACAGAGCTTGTAGAACATATTCTTGACCTAATAAAGCTCTTGAACAACTTAAACAAAATTAAAATACTAACACATACATGAGACATGTAATGAACTTCCAATATCTGCTATCTTTTTTTTTGTATTGAAAATAGTTTAAGGTCCATTACATATCATGAAAATTCCTATCTGACATTAGGATTAGTACAACAACAAAGAATTTCCATAACAAAAAATATATCATATTAGTACTTTACATAGCAAGAAAGAAACCAAAAAGCACCAGTTATTTTCAAAACTAGCATAGATAATACAAATTATTGTTAACAACACCACAGGTTGCTACCATTCAAATCAGCGTAAACAATACATAGTGTTGATTACATTCTCCTCATTTCTAACTTCTTCAATATCAAGGTTCACCATTGTCTCTCCTTGGGGATCCAACTACTAGGGGCCACGCTGTCTTTCTGGGCTTGCAGCTTCATCGACTGCTCTATGGAGCTCATCAAATGTCTGTTGGAATAGCACAGTCTCTTCCAAGCTCAACCTATAGGTGGGTCCCCTTCTCAGATCCTCTCTGGTATTGTTAGCAACACCTTTAGTTATTGAATTCAAGAAATTCTCCATTGAGATCTCCACAAGAGTTGAAACCTGTAGAGCAACAAAGTAGAAAGTGAGTCTCTTGCAAGACTCAGTAAGTACCCTCTTGATACCATTAAATTTATCATCATTTCTCGCCTTCCACAAATGCCACATGATCTCATTGGATAAGAAATACCAAAATAGCTTACAATCAAACTTGAGCTTGAAATTACAAAATAAAATATCATGCCAATTAATTTTACCATTGCTATTCCAGATCTTCAGCTTATGACAAAATAAGTACCAAAATTCCTGAGCATAAAAACATTCAAAAAGAATATGTTTGATAGTTTCCGAAGTCCTGCAGATACTACAGATTTAAACACTTTCATGGTTAGATTTACAGGGATCTATCTTTTTCATTAATGAAGAGGTAGGTAAAGGAGAAATAATTATAATTGTAACACTATTCATAGTCTAGTAAATTATGTTCATAATTTGTGTTCAATAGACCTCAGTTTTATCATTATACTGCCCATCTAATACCATATTTTAATCTAGGGTTCAACTATTTAGATCTAAAGAAGTACCTTCAATTAACCATTTAAAGTACTATAAAATAAGGTAAGACTTTTACTTAAGAAAGATTGGGTACACTTGTAGGATTAAAGTTCTCACAATCATCAGGATTTATTGGCACACAGACACAACCTGCAACATATGGAGTAATGGATGACTACAAGTTAGTGAAATGGTCCTTAATATGTGAGTGGTTTGCAAATTGATTGGTAGAAAATAAGGTTACAAACAGATCTACATGAAAAATTATGAGGACAATCTACTGTAATCATCAAAATAGATGAAAAGTGCAAAGGAAAGAGCTGAGCTACATCTCTAGAGCCTAAAAAAACAAATGCAAGAAACATAAAAAAAAGAACAAACTAGTTTTTGGATGAATACAAAATGGTGCCTTCAGCAAGTGATTCATATGCTTTCACAGCTGACACAGGACATTAAGAAGATTTTAATCTTCCTCTCTGAAATTAACTACTTACAGAATAAACCCATAAACCAATATTATATATCTCCATGTCTAGCCGAGGGTAGGTATAAGAGAAACAAATTTCTTCAATGCAATGCCAAAAAATATCAATGTGTGTGTAGATTTGTATTACTCAAAATATCATTTCACTGCCTAAGGAAAAATACCAAAGTGATGTTTTAAATTTCAATCTTCACATAGGCTCCCTTATTGCTACACATGCATATAAAAGCATTATTCAAGCTCTAAACTATTCAAATATTAAGAATTTAATTAGCTATAAGATGGAAAGTTGTTGTTTAGACATAATCCATCATCTTTTACATATCTTTATTCACTCCTAGAGCTTTAGATAAATTTGTGTAAATGAGATAGAAATGTGAATCTTTTATGACAAAGAAAATTCTTAAAAGGAGGGGGGAGAGAGCAAAGGGTAGGGGGCAAGAGAATGCTTGAATGTATAGAAAATTATAAAATTTTGATCATTATAACAATGAAATGAATCTTAAGTTGAAAGCATTAATATCATTTACAACATTTATGATCAAGAATGAATGTAAGTAGAGAAAATTTTGCATGCCTATAGATGGTACAAAATTTCATGGTTAATTTGAAGCCACCAACAACAAGATCCAAATATCCATGTATCTATCTCAATCGAGCCTCTAAATCCATCAGAGCTTTCAATTTTTTCACTAACTTGTTATGCACAAAAGTCAAATTTTAGAGTTATGCCACCACTAAAAAGAGAAGAAACAGAGCTTTGAAACCAAATCCACACAAAACACAATGTGGTATTCATACAAAACCATACAAACAAACTAAACTTAGAACATTGGAATGGAAACAACTTCAAATTATGATGCAGAGCATGGATTCAGGGTATAAAGAATCATTTTTCTACCACCATAGTGAAAAGTTAGCACTTTCTTTCATATTTGCATATTGGTTTGATGCTTCAAATGATGCATTTCTTATATTGAAAAGTTAATTACCTTATTGAACTTCTCTTTGTTTTGAGAATAGTTTAATATTCTCTACTGAACAGGGCCAACCACGTGATGGTGGAAGCTCATTTGGCCCCTCCCTCCCCTCACATCACTCTCAAATCCCCATACCCAATCATATAACATTAATCATTCATACATTAATAACATATAACATTGATTCATTCATCCATTAATAACATAGAACATTCATTCATCCATTAATAACATATAAAATTCATTCATTAACATATAACATTCATTAATTAACATATTCACATTCATTCGTTAACATATAAAATTCATTCTTTCAGTTTTACATATTATCAAAAATATGGTTGCCATGATATGATTACAATCACTTTTTTTTTTGTTTCTTTTTTAAAGCTAAAAAAATCTGAAGTGCAGTATCATTTTCTAAATCATCTGTTCCCCCTTTAGTTGATATTCCCTCTGCTTGTGATCTTAATGTACACCTAATCATTTGCTCATGACGTGGATGCTGCTACAAGGGGGGTTTGCTGCAATAAGAAAGAAATATTAAACTAATATGTTTTATTATTATTGTTACAAGTATTTCATTAATTAAAAGAACATTAGAGTGGTTCTCTTTACCTAATGGGTCCACATCATGTTCTTGAACTTTTGTTATAGACTCATGCTCAACATGCTGAACACCCTCTAAATCCTTATCTGTAGTTGAAACACGAAAAGTTACATTAATTAATACACCAATTAAAATTAAATATGTTTAAGAGAACATGAGAGTGGTCCTCTTTAGTTGATGGGGCCACATCATATTCCTAATCTTCTCTAGCCTGATCATGCTCAACACATTGATCATGCTCTACATGCTCTAAAGTTGAAACATGAAAGGTTACATTAATTAATACACCAATTGCAATTAAATATGTTTAAAAGAAATTTAGAGTGGTCCTCTTTACCTGATGGGGCCACATCATGTTCCTAATCTTCTCTAACTTGATCATGCTCAACATGTTGATCACGCTCTACATGCTCTAAAGTACCAGGATGCACACCATGACCTTCATCTACAGGTTGTGCTACACCCTCACCAGGTTGCATTCCAATGTCATGTGCACTATTATCATTGCTTAAATATTTTAAAAAAATAGGTATGTAATTACTTTATGGTGGAAATTAATATTGAATAGATTGCACAAGTATTCAATTTTAAATAAACTTTAAAGAGTTTATTTACCTACGTGTTGGATTTAGTGGAAGATTGTGTTTGCCCAGTCACGACTCTTAGGCGTTCAGCCACAACTCCATAGCCTTGCTAGAAGGAAATCTTAAAGTCATCTTCTGTTTGAACTATGTTGAATTTAAAGCCCTATATTTTTGAATAAGATCATGAATTTTGCTTCTATGGTGTGATAAAACCAAAATTGTTTTCAATTTATCATTTGGATACTATATTTCATTTATTGATACTTATAATTCATGCGGCTAATTTCATATAACCACCAGAGCCAAGTTTGTGTTGTTTGTATTTTTCTAGTCTTTCATTTGTTGCCTTCGATGTGTCAGGTAGCCTATGAAAAGTTTGAAATACGTTAGATTATCTAAGAAGAAAGAGTAATTAGTATATAATTACATTGTTGATAGTATCACATACCTTCCTTGGCTCAGTGGTGTCTTTCCTTTTTTCTTTTAAACCTTCTCCTTTCCATCTGACACCAGGTCCTTCCACTCCCTTTCCAGAATCATGGAGGGATGCTCGTACTTTTTGTTCTTCTCTAAATGTAACCTATATTGGTCCCTCGCATACTTTAGATAGGTACCGACTTTCTTAAGGACTTTGGTTCGATTGAATGTTTTATGACCAAACAACACAACTAAAATATTAATGAGCTCATCTTTTAATTCTTGATTTTGGGCATTCCATTGTGTAAGTATTGTGGGCCTGAAGAGCTCCAATGTAATATCACTTAGATGTTTATAAAAAACATCATTTCCTACAAAATGATCATGGGATCAATAGTCTAAAAAGAGGGATCAATAAGTAAATTTTTTTTAGATTATATATTAAGAATTAAAATATTTTAAAGTACCTGGGACCTTCTCTATCTTTATGGGAACAAAATCATTGGTCACCACAAGTGTGACTGGAAATGTTCCCATAATAGTAATACGGGAAGATATAGGAAATGCTACTAAAACATCACTAATACTAGTGGCCTCTGCATCCCCAAGTACATGTCTTGACGCATGTTGTGGCATGTGTTCGCTGCCAGAGGGTGCATTAACAGATGCCTGCATGGTATGTGTTTCCGACATTTCAGACGACAATATAGGCACAGATGATGGGGTCAGATGATGTGATGTATGTGCAACAAGTTCAGGATGGACACTTGTACCAACCCCTACTCCTCAGGTAGCACTTACAGTACCCTAATCATGAGCAGGAGCATCATGAGGAGGCAAATAACCTTGTAAAAACAACAAATATTTTAGTTCATGACATAAAAGAGTACAAAATATAAAACCATGAATGAACTTATGTTATAATTAAAGAGCTCATGACAACTTACTTGCAAGTTTTGTAATCTCTCAGACAATATTTTAACCCTCTCTTTTATCTCATCTGTTTTAGGCACTATGATTATCAACTTAACGATTTATTCATTGCATTTTTTTTGGATCTTTCTTTATCATATCGAGAGGGTTTGCTGAATAAGTAATTTCATCATCACAAAATATTGACTGCACCTCACCATGGATGCTCTTGTTTATTGCTAGTGCCTTTCCCCGATCAGTCGACTACAACAAGAATATTAAAAATATTATCAAAATTAACCCAATAAACTTATGAAAAAACATAATAACAAAATATTTTGCTTGTATCTAATTTGTACAATTACAATGAGGTAAACCTATCGATTAGAAGTTCCTGAAGATACATTGCGATCTATACTCTAAGCCGAAGCCTTCTCCATATGATCAATGTCCCACTGTGACAAAAATTAAATATAAAAAAACATTACCAAAATGAAACCAATAGACTTACGAAAAAAAACATAAGAATAAAATCGTATATTGGAATCATTAATTGGAGGTTGGGTAAAATGGTACATAGTACGTACCACCCCCATAGTAACTATTTTTGTAACTAAGTGATTCAAATTGTAATCGATTAGCAACTCTTCCCTTGCAGTTATTGATTTTATCGCACATATCAATGCACAGTTTCCCTCATGTGCCTCAAATATGCAATTGGGTTGCTTATTTGTTGACCCAGGTTGTGCACTATTTATAAACCCTGCAATATTCCCTGATGCTTTTGGCCTTCCGTCAATGTACATAGCCACTCCTTTATTTTGATCCTTATCTTTTAGTTGTATATAATTTTTTGACAGTGCATACCTACACATACTTCGTGTATATCGAACTAGTTGCATCCAATCTTTGTAACTGTAATAGGGTCCGAAATACTCCATCAATTAAATAACTTTTTTGTAACAAACCTTTATGCCGTCCATGCAAAATAGGCCCAAACCATGTAATGACGATGGTTCTATGTGATATATCTACTTGTTGACACAAAAATCAGTGTTTATTGGAGGAAGTTCTTTGGGTACCCATTGTTTCCGTAGATGTTTGTACCTCAAGGGCACCTTGACATCGCCTATGCTCTCATCATCATAAAAACATGACCCCCCTTCAGCAAGAAAAAACTCCATGCGTTTACAAAATTTTCTTCTAATTTTTTGACCTCTAGTTGATCTCCCTCTTTTAGACATACTACATGTTTCGCTTTCCTCTTCTCTTCCTGAACTTCCCTCACTCGAGGAAGACAGATTTGAAAAATACCTATTTGGTGGTACCTACACTCATAAGGATGTTGGATGAAGTTCTTTCATGGTGATGTGATCCCAAGTTGACATTATGATTAATCTATCATTTCATCGCTAGAATTTCATAGGTTATAAGGTAATCAAGTCTTGATAGATTTCAAGTTATTGTTACTACCATCCAAATGTGTCCATCACAAATCAAATTTACTTAACGTTTTAACTCCCAAAATTTGTAACAAGTGTTAAATGTGACTATGGTCCACCAGTTACACAACCAAGGCCTCAAATGTATTCTCTAATTGTAATCAAAGGAATTTTGATCTTCATTCAAGTAAGTAAACTTGAAGGGAAACACCACCAAGTGGTTTATTGGACACCTACATGACTAAAAATAGCAGAAAATTTACATTTAATTTCCATATGTCTAAGTGGTTAAAGGGGAGGGAGTGTGTACTAGGCCTGGTTAAGTCATCATAAGTTTATGCTTTGGCAATAAAATTTTCTTAAGTCATCTTAAATATTCCTATGTCTAATTGCTAGGAGACTTTTGGTATGTTTTAAGGTAGGATGATTGATTAAAGAGCCCAAAGAGCCTTTCTCCATGGTATCCAGGTACACATAGCAACAGTGTTCTCTTATACGGTTGGACATGATTTAAAGAACTTAGCTAGGAATTATTCATTTAAGCTAAGGTTTTCTCATAATGCCATCATTGGAAAAGTATGATCAAATTCTTCTATTATGAAGAATTGGTCTATGTGCCTCTAGTAATCACTATAAATGTTTGTAAGGATAAAATGACTAATTGCATTAGGTAAGAGAGAATCAACTTTGAGTTCTTCAAAGATTGTATTCCTCTATTCATAATTTTTAAGGGTTGTGTGTGAGGAGGTTACTTCATACCAAGAAGGGAGAATCTCGTTGCAATTTTATAATTTTCATTATTCTACTTTATTTTACACTTTACATTTTATACCACACATACATATGCATTTAAATGCTCTCACTTGTTTCTCAAGTAGTTTAATAGTTTTGATCAATTTCATATTATAAAATGAAAGATCTTTTAGAATTTCAATTACATTAATTTTATGATGTTGTAATTTATAAATAATACTCAAAACCATATGCCTTTTGCATTTCTACACTCTCACTTAGAAATGGCACATTTATATACATAGGATTTGATTCTCAATGATATGTTTACTACGTTCTTAGAGAAACCACAATTTGTATTAATGATACATTTAAAAAAATACATATACATGCATATGTGGGTGTGTGTGTGTGTGTGTGTGTGTGTGTGTGTCTTTGTATGTATATCATTTACATTCAACGTTCAAAACAACCCATTAGGGTCTTACACATGGATAAAAAATTCATAAATCAGATCTCCCATACATGTTTTGTTGAAACCTAGGCTTGAACCTCTCTCATTTCACATGCTTTTCACAAAACTCCTGAGGACAACTATACTTTCTTTATTTCTCATACTACGCCCTATTCATGCATCCTACAATTACAACGATATCCATGGGGCCTCTTACACAAGCTACAGTAATCACACAAAGTGTAAGAGCCCCTTTATATTTCAGCGTTTTGATCTACACAACCCTAAAAAAAATAGGGTAACTTAGATTATGATTTGTTGGTCGTATTTTGTATGGAAAAATCATTAGCACCAACTCATTCTGGAGTCTTTTGAAGAAATGAACTGTGTGGCGCTATACAACCTTTATAGTGTCATACGCGGAATGAGGTGATCAATTTTGATTACTAACCATGAAGAGTACCAAAATGGGTAAATGTATATTTAACTCCTGAGGAAGAGTGGAAAAGGAGTAGGCTGTAATGGCGATAAATCACCAAGCAGCTTACAATAGGAGATTCTAGTTTTTATTTTGCATGCCTAGGCATGAAATTCTTGAAGTTTTTGTTGCTCCATCAACCACAATGCTGGGCAATTTATGAACAAGAAGATTCTCTCGAGATTGTTGTTGTAACACTTTTTGGAAAATCGGCGGTCCACTGGCCGGGTGACACGGTGCTTTTGGCCCGGATGGTTTGTTTGCCCTTTTCTATAAGAAGGATTTCAAGGCCAGAAGTACAAGTTAGCAAGTTAGATATTTTTTGGTCAAGTCTAGGTATAGTTGTAGAGAAAATTTTAAAGTTTGATGGTTTTAAGAAAAATGTAATTTAGGTTTTGAGTCATTCTATAGTAGGTTTTGAATTCATGGGGATTTGATATTTTATGACAATACTGGCATTTGAATTGAAATGATTAATTCAAACTCATGTCTCTCCATTGTACATGCATATCTGAATTTTGAATAAGATAATCAAGGGTTGTCTCATTCATCTCAATCAAGCAGTGGTGTGTATGATTCTTGTTTTAGGTTTAATTCAAAGAATTAATTAAAATGATTGAATGGGATTGTAGGTGGATATGTTTTGTATAAGGATTTGATAAGTAGTATTGGGTTAGAATACATATTGATGAGATTGTAAAGCAATGTTATTAAGGATCTTATATGTTATGTGTTAAATCTATCATAAACCCTCAGATGCTTATAAATTTAACTCCTCCAATTGATATATGGCACTGATCTAAGTTGTACTTATTCATATGGTTAGATATTTGTTTTCCTTTACCTAGAGCTTGCTACAAATTGTAAATCAATGACTATCTTATACTATAAAATGTTGTTGTAGTTATCTCATGCTCCAAATAGTTGATATTATTGATAAACAACAAATTCTATTTGGTATTATCCTATTATGTTGAGCTATTAAATGAGATTATCTGTTGTTGTTAATGTTGTTTATGATGATGGTGTAGAGGTTGTAAATGCATTAATTTATCACCCTACCGGGTCTTGCAGAGCCCAAGGTGTAGGAGGTCTTTCAAATCCTTGTCAGCTGGTCTAGGTCATTCGAGCTACCCTTTATTGAAATTAGAAATTGCATAGGTAGATTATAAGATCAACCTTCTTACAATAAAAATAACCAACACCTTGCAGATGTTTGTGGTGTAGATATTAAAGAAGAATTGCATGCCTCTATTTCCATTCATTAGATCTACCTTAGCCTAGCATATACTTGGGCTAAGTCTACAATTGCTTTAGACTCATGCGATGAAGGCTATGTGTGATGAAATCCTAGACCTCAACTAAGATATGGGTAGATTATGGGAGTTTTTCCAAGACCTGAGGCTGGTGGATAAAAATGTGAAAGACTAAGCTATTTTATTTTTTATTTCTTATCTTATACCATTTTACAAGAATGGGGGTGCCAATGTATGAGAAGATCTTTGGAAACTAAGCATGAAAATTAAAGGTTAAAGAGAATGGGGGTGCCAAACTTACAGTACTCATTGCCCCTTGGTCATCAATTTTCCCTGAGTGTCATCAACCTCGTCCTTGGCGCTGGTATTGAACTTGTTTTCACTCATCCAAACTCTTCCTCGGCACTAATATTGATGTTGTTTTCACTACAAACTCTTCGTCAATGCTGATATTGACCTTGTTTTAACTCCAAACTCTTCCTTGGCGCTAGTATTGACCTTGTTTTCACTCTTCCAAACTCTTCCTCGATGCTGATATTGACCTTGTTTTTAGTCCTCCAAACTCTTCGCTGGCACTAGTATTGACCTTGTTTTAACTCCAAACTCTTCCTCAACCCTAGCATTGACCTTGTTTTCACAACTCCAAACTCTTCCTCAGCGCTGGCATTGACCTTGTTTTCGCTACTCCAAACTCTTCCACAACGTTGGCATTGACCTTGTTTTCACTACTCCAAACTCTTTCTTGGCGTTGGTATTGACCTTTCACTTCTCCAATTTGACGAGCTACAACTTGGTTTCGTTAGGTTTTACAATATGTTAATTAAGTTTAAAATTTTTACGCCATTTAGCTAGGTTTTAATATTCTACACTATAGTTAAGTATATATTAGCAATATTTTACATAATAAATAATATAATTATTCAACTTATTATAATTATATATTATATTCTTTAACAAAATTATTAAATACATATAAAATTATTATAATTAATAATTAATAATAAGTATATTTTTATATAATGCAACATATATTTAATATAATAGTAATATATATTAATATGAGAGAGAAACTAAATTTTGATTGGTTGTTTCATGTCAACAATCCAAGGATGGCATGTGTCCTTGGGGAGTTATGCTAAAGGTAGCATGCCATTTGATTAAAGATATGATAATTCTCCTTTAAGACCTCTTCAATGTACCCATTGCACACTTAAGGAGACAAAGATAAATACAGGGAAGAAAATATAGAGAGAGAGGGAGATAATGACACTCATACAAATAGAAAGGGAGACAAAGAGATAGAGACTGGTAGAGAGATAAAGAGATAAGGATGAATAGATAGAGATATAAGGAGGGTGATTGATATATCTCTCCTTGTCGCTCTCTATATCTCTATATCTCCCACTATCTATGCCACTCCCTCTTCCCCATTCATTGAGCTATCTCTCCCTCTCCCCCCTTTCTCTCTCATTCACTCCATCTCTCCCTCCATCTCTCCTACTCTATATCTCTATCTCTATTTCTCTTTTTATCTCCCTCTCACTCCTCTCTCTATCTCTTTCTATCTATATTCATTTCTCTCCCCCCCTCTCTATCTCCCCCTCTCTATCTCTAACCATCTCTCCCTCCCTATCCCCCCTATCCATCGACTCTCTATCTCCACCTCTCTACCTTTCTCTTCCCATATATCTCCATCTCTCTTTCTCTTCCCAAGTATCTCTATCTCTCTCTCTTTCTCTCCCCATTTATCTCTATCTCCCCATATATTAACTAAGAAGCCATGCAAGCATACAATAGTACATGTTGGTAAAATTATAATAGTGTTTTATTAAACTATAAGTAACACTTATCTTTCTAATGTCAAGCCTTCTTATAAAAATGGTTTTTTATTAAACTATAAGTAGATTATTGTCACCACTCTTCATTCAACATGAAATTCCAAATATAGCAATTGTTTTGTTTCTTTTGTCAAGTTTCATTAACCAAGGTATTTACTGGGTTGAATAAAGTTGTGTTATGACCCTTCATCTCTATTAAATAATTAGACAATATTAGCGAGATTAGGAAGGGGAGAAAACTAAACTCCTTCAAAATAGG
>VDFB02075321.1:142504572-142593677 GCA_007258455.2 Sequoia sempervirens | reverse complement strand
AGGGAGAGACTTGAGAGAGAGAGAGATAAAGGAAGGGATGGTTAAGGGTAGAGGGTAGAGGGTTTAAGGGTTTAGGGTTAAGGGGAGAGAGATAGAGGGAGTGAGTGAGTGACCCATTTACATATTATTCTTTTATTCTTCATTAGTTAAATATTTAGTTACCCATTTACCATTAGCATAAATGACCCAAGAATTTAATAGAGATAGAGGGAGTGAGTGAGTGACCCATTTACATATTATTCTTTTATTCTTCATTAGTTAAATATTTAGTTACCCATTTACCATTAGCATAAATGACCCAAGAATTTAATAGAATGGACTACTCATATAATACCTTGCATTATGGAGCTCAATTCTCTGATATATTACTACTTATCAAATCCTTTTTAAATAATTGTAAACTTATGACTCCATTTAACCATTTAATTGATTTTCTTGAATCAAAGCAAAAACATAGACACACAATTGAACAAATTCTCAGAAGAAGAATGACAACATCATTAACATTTCATTCAAAATTCACTCAAATCCACATAAGGAGAGAAAATATATTAGAATTATATGTTTATTCATGCTTATAAATCATATTTGCATACAATTTAAGATAATTTGCATATATTCATCCAAAACTCAAAAAAGGCTATCTATTCTATTCCTATCTTTCTACCCATATATTCAACTTAAAACCTAGCTAGAGCTTTCATCAGTTCTCTCCCTACAAATGAGCCTTGAATTCCCTTTTATATGACAAGGGAGCAACAAGCTTTGGGCTCAAATGTAATTTCACCACAAATTTTCATTTGAACAAAATCTCCATTGCATTTGACTTTCATTTCAAAACTTCCCACATGTTGAATCTGCAAAACATAGTGCAACTAGGGAAAGCTAAAGTTGTAACTACCATCAGAAAAGGGAACATAAATTGTCATCAAAATCCCCTTTGTTGATATCCAAACAAAAAAACTAGGCAACCAAATTTCCACGAAGGCACACAATTGACATCAAAATGTGCCACACACGCAGAACCAACACCACCACCAACAACAACATCATCAACACAAAATTTTACATCCCACACAACAACTTCTTATTTACCCGCCACCCTACCCTTACCAACACTCAAACCCCGGTATACATGCCCACTTCTAGTTGTTGCTAGAGGAGAGGAAACCTTAGCCTCCTCTTCTTTCTTCTCCTTTCCCAATATGGTTTTAGTCTGTCCACTTGGGGTTTTAACCGCTAATGGCACCACAAATATCACTTCCTCATCAGAGGGTAGACCGTGATTGAAGCGAGGTAAATACTGACAGTAGTCAGAGTCCATCTCGGTTACACCATCATAAGTGTTGCTTGTAAGGTCAATGGGTGAGTGTTGGCATCCAAAGGAGCCATGCCCATACCTTATTTTCCTACCGACACTAATAATAGAGCACATCAACTGCTTACCTTTGCCATCTACTAGCTGAGTAGCAACATCCTAAAATTGCAACCTTCTACTGCATCTAGTGGGAACAAGCCTAGGCTTGTCAACCAAAGCACCTTCCTGAATAACAGGATCAAGCTTTCGTGATCTCAAACGAACAGACCTCCTTACTGAATTACTCATTTTCTCTTGTCAGACAAGCACTCAAACTTGATTAGACTCAGCCCAGAAAGTGCTCTAATTGCTACAAGAATGACACAATTAGCAGTTAATTCCTCTTGTATTTATTGTGCAAGGTAATGGCAACCTTCATCAATGCTTAGTACAAATGCATGTGCAAACATGGAAATTTGGTGGCGTATGTACTGTCACCGTTTAACTTGAGCTACATGAGAATCTGAAGATCACCCTTCATGATTGCCAACAACAACATCTTCACATAGATTGCAATCAATGTGACTACACAAGAAAGGAATAATTCATTAATTCTTCACCAGTTGTACGATAAAATGACCACCATGTGTCATTTTTCAACTTTGAATACTTCCTGCTGATATCCTGAAGAGTTGGCAGATGAAACGGTTTATCTCAGGCTAACTTGGTTTGACATCCAATGAAGCATCGTTGACCTTCCTCATGACCAATAACATTAATCCATCTTAGAAACCAACTACCATGTCGGTAGGTCCTATGCGCTTTGCAAACTAAACGGCTAGAGCTACGCATCGCAATCTCGTTGACCTCATGACTTTTAACCAACCTTCATCTTCCTCCTATGAGCTAGCGGGGAATATCAGAGATTTACATTAGCTTTGATCTTGGTTGTCGATCTAAAACCATGGGTTATGAGCTCAATAGTGGAGATTGGGCCCCACATTCCATACAGGACACACATCTACCTTTTGCTGACCTCACACCATATAACAGGGCAACACCTTAGGTCTATGAGCTGGCAGGGTATGATCGAGATCTTCTACCATATCTTCAAATCTGAAAAACCTACACATTGCATGGTTAGTATTTAATGAAAGGATTTGGCTAAGCCATTGGTGATATGACCATTGGGGTTAATGGCTTAGGCTTATGTCACCAAATTAAAATTAAAACCCAACTTTAGGAGAAGACAAAATGCCATTGGAAAATGATGACCAGTTCTACAGGCTAATGGGGCCAGTGAACTAACATGCCGAATGGCTCAAGAGGTGACTTAAGGGGTCGATGATTGACCAAGTAGGTCAACCTAAAATTATAACATTTACGTGCTCTAGGGAATAAAACCCTACTAATTTATGGGGACAAGGGTTTCAAATTGGAGACCCATGTCAAGTGGCAGAGATAAAATTTCTCAAAATTTTATACTTGAGATAGAGTGACTGAGTGAGTGAGAGAGAGAGGGAGGAAAGGAGAGAGGACTGGAGGAGGGAAGGAAGAGAGAGAGGAAGGGGAGAGGAAGGTTAAACAGTGGAGGGAAGGAAGGAGGAAGGGAAGGAAAGGAAAGAAGGAAGGAAGGAGGGGAGAGATAGATAAAGAGAGGAGAGGGGCAGGAGGGAGAGACTCTAAGAGAGAGAGAGAGAGAGAGGGTGAAGGGTTTGGAGTTTAAGGGTTAAGGGTTAAGGGTTTAGGGTTATGGGTAGAGGGGAGAGAGATAGATGGATTTAGTCAAAGACAAAACCCCAACCTTAGGATTTTCCCAATACCATAAAAGACTAGTAACATAAGACAGGACAAAAAAGGAACCTAAGACAAGACAAGAAATGACAAGTTCAAAAGATGCAACATACTGTGTTGATATGTCCTTCAATATTCTTAAGAAGACCCATGATATGCTTATAAAGGAAGTGACTTCATAGATGGATCAAGTTCAATTATGCATCTTTTAAACAATGAGGAAGCATTTCAAGTTGTTGTGAAGCCCCTCTCACCATAACCCTATTGGATAGTCACACATCACATGGGAAGGTTAGTTGTTAGGTCACCCATATATGTGATAGGTGGCTGTCCAATAAAGATAAAATGAGGAGACTATGTGTATTTATTACACATAACAAAAGAAGATCAATGGTTGAATCAAGGTCATGATACAAGTACAAGGATAACACCTTTGCAAGAGCTACAAGAGGCAAAGGGGATTGATATTATTCATTCATGGGTGTATTGGTGAAAGTGAATGCAATAGGTAAAGGTCATTGTCATTGATAAGGACAACCAACAATGCATGCTACAATGGTCTCATGAAGGACAACAAAAAAAACAAAATCTAAAGTTGCACAAGGCTCTATTCAAGGCCTTCACAATCAAACATTAGGCGAACAAGTTTCCAGATAACATTCAATGCATGATGTTTTAAGGAAAGGCATAAAAGGAAAAGACATTCAAGATTAGCAGTCTGGGAAGATAGGGTAACTGTGAAGAAGGCAATAGGTTGTGCCCCATTTGACTTGGTTTATGGGATAAATACCAGGTTTCCCCAAAATAGCTTAATGGAAATGTATAAGTTTGTTTGGATGTATGATAATGAAATTGATGATGAGATGCAATTGAGAGTGGAAGCTCTTATAGAATTAGATGAAACCAGGAGGGAAGCCCAAAAGAGAAATGCAAAGTTGCAGTTGCAAGTAAAGAATCTGTATGACAAGAGGGCAACTGCAAGGAGTTTCGAAGATGGAGATTTGGTTTTAATGTGGAATGCCAGACTAGAAGATAAAGGGAAACATGGGAAATTTGATGCAATCTGGTTGGGTCCATTTTTGATTAATGGTAAGTGGGGTGAAGATTCGTACTTCCTCCAAGATATGACAAGAGATATTCTGGAACTACTAGTTCATGGATAGTTCTTGAAGTTATACATAGTTGGGGTTGTTTTGTCCGAACAGTCCCTTTTTGGTCGTCTCTGCATCTTGGTCTGCTCTACCTGAGATTTTGGATTCTCACTTTATTCTAGTGGAATGTACGTCCCCAACTGGAGCCACTGATGGAACTTCAATATTTTTCTCCTTGTTTTTCACTCATGCCTTGCCTTATTTCTCTTGTCTTTCATGGTGTTCGATTTTTCTAAGGGTTGGGGTTTTAGCTTTGTCTTCATGTAAAACCCTAATGTTTATTTCACGCTTTGGCTAGGTTCTATTTCACTTTTACTTTTGATGGGGTTTTAAAACAACTTATGTCATATCGGTTCATCTAGGCCAAGTCCCTTTGATTTTAATACTTATTTCCTCTACAGAGTTTTATTTCCTAAGTCTCAGTTGGCCCCATGTTTCATCTTTTTAAAAAAACATATGTCGTTGTTTACCGTTGGCCTAGTGATGTCCCCTCATCCTTTTTAATGAATTTTTTATTTTGCAGAAGGGATCGAATTCGCACTACCATTGATCAAATTTCCTTCAGATATCAATGGTTGCCCACCATCACATGATCAGAAGTTGCAAGATTTTTATCGATTGCGATATCATGGGAGGGCGCATGTGTCATTTTGGGGGATCAAATTGTGTGACCGTTGATCAACTACCATTTGATCTTAGCCATTCCCCACCATCTCGCGATGGCCCCACCATAGTGCTTTGGTTGATTGCAATATCATGGGTGGTCGCCACGTGTCTCATCTGATGAAGCCGAAAGAATAAAGGAAATATCGTGGAACATTAATCCAAACTTAAATACATTAAAAGGAAGGTTACTAACGTGCTCTTAAGATGCATGTGATTCAAATCGATGTATGTGTTATAATATTGATGGAAAATCTACTTGAGGGTTAATGATAGGGCCAATGACTGTGTTGAAGGAATGAGATCATTGATGCTCAAGATCTATGGTTGCCCGCCATCGCGTGATTCGAAGTTGCAAGATTTTTACCAATTGTGATATCGCGGGCAACTACCACGTGGAATTCCTTCATAGTGTATGGTATGATGGGCCCCTTATGGCCATGTTGGCTATTGTGTCAGCCTATTTTGAAGGTAGTCGTCGATGATTTGATCAAAATAAAGGATCGACGGCTCAAATTTAAATCTGTATCAAATATGGTTGGAGCCATTTGTGTAGTGTGCAAGTGAGCTTTAATGGTGGATGTGACATTTACTAGCACAATTTGATTGAAATAAAATCAATTCTCCTACTTTATGTGTGTCACAAAGCATTCAGGTATTTTGTGAAGTAGTTTCAGAGCTAAGAGCAAGGTTGTGAACCCTGACAGCCAGAATTTGGGATTTCTACAAAAAGAGCCATGAGTTAATTTATGTGTTTCTCAGTCACTCTGTGCTTGAATTAAGGAAAATATTTGATGTACTTATCATAGGGCTTGTTGATAAATGTTTTAGGGCTATAGTTTATTTACATTGTGAGAAATTGCAATATTTTGTTCTGTAATTTCATATCTTTGGTTAGTCCTAGCTATTTGAAGTGTGAAGTTATAAGAATCCCTAGTTTGTCCAAGATGGCACCACCCAAACAACATTCTCGCCAGATTGACTATTTAAAAAGAAACCCATATGATGATTTCCTAGATCAATTTCCCTTCTCAACAAATGATAGAAAGAAGGGATTGGTTCTGATGCAAGGGAAAATCTTGGGGGAGGGGTTAGTATACAATTGTTCCAACATAAACTATGCTAGGGTTCCTTTCACGAGTTTGGAAATTTTTAAATTGTGGTATGGATAGAGGAATTTTCCTCACCCTTTTTCAAATGGATGGATGTATGATATGGGGAAGCTAGTGGTACCGAATGTTTTCCCTAATGTAGACCTACTTAGGGCAGTAGCTACAAGATATGACCCTGTCCCACGAGTAATTAGGGATAATGATGGAAAGGTTTTGTTAAGCATTAACATAGATGATATTCAACAGATTTTTGACTTGATTGAATCGAGTGAGGACTTGATGCCTATCAACCTTGAGGAAATGAAGCAAGAATATGCAAATTTGAAGTCTCTTTTCAGAGCTAAATTGCTTCCACCTCACCTGGCTAGGGCAGGAGGTTCAAGATTTCATATCAGCCCCAGTGACTAGGAACCTTTCAAATTAAATTGTTTTGCAAATCATTTCCTGGCCACTTTTTATTCATTGTGTTAGATTTTGGGTTTCAATCCTAGTGTGGTGATGCCCATTGCATACATGTTCATAGGGGTGCAAATACAACACCCTAACTTCTCTGTCACATATGACTTTTCTTCTTTTTTGGTTGAGAGGATACATGAGGGGCTGTCAAAGCTACAGAAAAATGATACCGGAACTCAATTATTTTGGTATTCTATGCTGATGCATATGTTTTTATTCAAGAATGCTGACTTCTTCTCTGAGAAGATGAAAATAAGGCAATCGACTGATGGAGAAAGCTTGCCAATGCAGATATGGGCTGCAAATTTATCTTGTAATAAGGAAAGCACTAGTTATGTACAATTTGATAATATTTTTACTTCCAGATTGAGGGCTAGATTGATGGTGAATGTACCTAGGATTCCTAAGGAATTACATGATTTCCTCAAGCCAAAGGGGAGGAAGCCAAAATTAAAAGTCAGCCATAACTGGGGTGACATTATCCCATACAAAGTCAACACTATTTTTAGGGTATATGGTTTTCAAGGATCCCCTCATATAATGCCATACAATGTGCCACCAAGAGTGGGGTTTGCAGAAGTTATGTGGCAGATAGGTTGCATCCATGAGGACAACCTCACAGGGAGGGGTAAGGGAACATTTTTCCCTGATTATACAATAGTATCTGATTTTTCCTTTTCAAAAGGAGGTTGGGTGCACTTTGAGAAATTATTTGAGGATTATCATTTGAGATGTGGTCCAAAGTGGCAACATGATCTTGAGGGTTTCTTTACCCTTTTTAGACAAAGAATAAAGGATGGAAAGTTTGTGCATGAGTTCAACTTTCCTGAAGACCTGATCAGAAATGAGTTCGACCTAAATAAGTAGGAGTTGAAAAAGGAGAAATGGATAGCTTATGATAAGCTATTATATATTGTGCACAAAATGGATTTGAAATATGATCCACTGTTGGAGTTCAGTCCCCACCATAAGAAAATTGATTTTTTGATGGACAACTTCAAAGAGATTATGGGAACTTTGAGAACCAAAAAGTAAACGTAGAGCTGAGTTTGGGTGTACAAGAACAAGGTGCTAGACCATTTGAAACAAGGCTAGCATACCAGCCTATAGAAAAGTGGCCCATTTATAGGAAAGAAAAGGATAGCAATAGTGATGAGGAAGAAGTGGACAGAAAGGGGAAGCAAATTATGAAGTTTCCTTCAAAACCAGGTCCAAAATTCAAAGTGCCTGGGGCAATTAAGATCATTGATTTAGAGTCATCACCAAAAGATAGTCCCCCATCACCACCATCTAAGCCAAGCCCTAAAAGGAAGAGAACTGATCAACCACATGAGAGTTTGATGGATGCAATTATTGTTACTGATCAGGACATGCAGGTTGGTATGCCTTCCCCTCCTAGGCTAGTTGAATTGGTTTTATTTGATTTAAATATGAAAGTAAAAAGTGTACAAGATGCAAGAATGAAAGAAGGTAAGGAGTTTCTAGACGACAATGCATTTGAAAAGACTCATGTATTCTTGCAATTGGTATGGAGGATGAAGTTTGAAGAATATCAAAATAAATGTAAGGAGAGAAGAGAACTAAGGGCTAACAGGTCAAACCAGGAGAATTATGAGGAAGTGAAAGCTGAATTAATGGAAGAATTTAACATCACTCCTGAGGAAGGCATAAAATTGGTGAGCCAGGCTGGTGTATTGATTCTTCTTGAATGAGACATTGCAGATGCAGTGGCCTTTAATTCTATTATGAAGTCCAAGCATCCCTTGCAAGAATCTGAAGAAGTCAAGGCAACACTTCAAGATTTTTTTTAGTGAAGAGTATGAAACCTTGGCAATTTGGGCATTGGCCTCACAAGGGAGAAAGCCAAATATTACAGAAATTAATCCAAATTTTAGAGAGGTATTAATAATAAAGAGAGCTTCAAATTCCTCAACCACCGAGGCCACTAGTTTAACTGTGAATGTGGCCAAATTGTCCCAAAAGAATGTTGGAAGGGAGGAGGTTGAAAAGAAAAGCCTAATGGAGAAGTATAACCTTTTGATTGAAGAATACAACAAGATGCAATAGAGGAATGTTGAGTTGCAAACTAAGGTGGAAAGGTTCAAGTATAGACAGAGTGGGGAGAAATCAAGTGCTCCAGGGACCAGTACATTACCTTCCATAGCAGGGTCAGTGCCTCTTGCTTCTCCAATTGTTTCCACACTAGTGTCTTCCAGTCAGAATCTTGCCTTCACCCCTTCTTTAGAGGAAATTGATGAAGAAATAGAGTGCTCTTTTGATCCTACAAAGAAGCAGCTCTTGCAAAGAATTGATGAGTTAAAGGCATCTTTGAGGGTAAGTGAGGAGGGATCTCTTTCAAAGCAAAAAGAGATTGTTACTACTATTTTAAGGAATTTAAATAAAAAGGTTGATAATAAATTGCTATCTATACATTCTTTATATTCTTTTCTATTAGATGAAATAAATAATATTGATAGGGATCAGGAGGTAGTGATACCATTGATTGAAAATTGGATCCCTAGGGCCAATGATCTAGATGTCATGTATAAGGCCTCAAGGTTTGATACAAACAATAGGCCCCAATCATTAAAGCCTTCTCATGTGTTAGTAAAATCATTGCAAGGTTTTTAGACCTTACCAGATGACTTGAGTAGGAAGATTAGGGAATTGATGAAGAATTTCAATGATTGGGGTAAGACATTGTTACCTAATATAATTGATGAGCAGGGGAAAATCAGGTCATTCCAGCAGTGGCAGGGTCAGGCAGGTGAGGCCATCAATGATCAAATTAAATTAATTTGTGATGACTTAAATTATGACTTGCTGGTGAGCTGTATGGATAAAATCATTAGTACCAGCTCATTTTTGAAATCTTTTAAAAGAGATGCAAATCAAGTAGCAGTAAAATACACACCTTATAATGCCAAGGTGAATGAGGTAATTAATTTTGACTGGCTGACTGATGAAGAATATCAGAGGTGGGTAGATAAATATTTGACTGAGGAGGAATAAAAGAATGAATTACTAACGGGTGGTAAATCAGATGTTGCGGTTACAATGGCCTCCAATTTTCCTTTGACGGTAGTCTTGGCGTGGGTTTCTTATGGTTTTTTTTGTTGCCTCAATTTTCCTCAGTTGACATGATGAACAGGAATATTCTCTAGGGTGATGGCTATTGTAACGATTTTTGGAATATCACCAGATGCTTCATTTTACTGGTGACATGTGTACTTTCTGGCCTGATGGTTTTAGAGAGAAATACAATTTAGGTTTTGAGTTATTCTGTAATTGGTTTTGAATTCATGGGGATTTCATGTTGTATAATAGTACTAGCATTTGAGTTGAAATGATAAATTCATACTCATGTCTCTCCACTGTACATGCATATCTAAATTTTGAATAAGATGACTAAGGCTTGTTTTATTCATCTCATTGTTGTGGTGTGTATAATCCTTATTTTATCTTTAATTCAAGGAATTAATTAAAATGCTTGAATGTGATTATAGGCGGATATGTTTTGTATAAGGATTTGATAAGTAGTATTGGGTGAGAATGCATACTGATGAAATTGTAATGCAATATTGTCAGGGATCTTATAAGCTATATGTTATGTATTAAATCTGTCATAAAGCTTTAGATGCTTATGAATTTGACTCCTGCAATGGATATATGGCATTGATATAAGTTGTACTTATTTGTGTAGTTCAATAATTGTTTGTCTTTTCCTAGAACTTGCTACAAATTCCAAATTAATGACTATATTTTACTATAGATTGTGTTGTATTTATCTCATGCTCCACATAGTTGATATTATCGGTGAACAACCAATTTTATTTGATATTATGCTATTGTGTCGAGGTATTCAATGGGATTATCTGTTATGTGTTAATGTTTTTTATGATATTGGTGCAGAGGTTGTAAACACATTAAGGGATCACCCTCCCGGGTCTTGCAGAGCCCAAAGTGTAGGAGGCTTTTTAAAGTCCTCATTAGTTGGTCCAAGTTCTTTGAGCTGCCCTTGATTGGAATTGACAATCCCATAGGTAGATTAGAAGACCAACCTGGTTACATTATAAAAATCAAACCAACACGCTCTACCTTTAACCCTAAACCCTAAACCATTAACCCTTAAACTCTAAACCCTTAAACCCTCTACCCTCTATCTCTCTCCCACTCTAAACTCTAAACCTTTCCTTGTATTCTTTTATAATTTTCATTATTCTTAATTATTTTACATTTACATTTACAAATACAAATACATATGCATTTATTGTTTTCATTTATTTCTCATGTAGTTTAATAGTTTGATTGATTTCATATTATATGTGTTGAAGACTTTAGAATTTCAATTACTTTAATTTATGAATATGTTGTATCTATAACACTACAAAACCATATGCTCTTTGCATTTACACTTGCATTTAGAAATACACATTTATATACATAAATATAGATTTCTTTAATGATATGTTGCATTTATTGTTCTAGGAGAGCATCCAGTAATTGCATTTAGATTTACATTTAAAAATACATATACATACATACATACATACATATATATATATGTGCATGTGTGTGTGTATGTATATCATTTATATTCAATGTTTAGAAACAACCCATTAAGTCTGTACATGGATAAAAATTCATAAAATCAGATCTCCCATACATGTTTTATTGAAACCTATGCTTGAACCTCTCATTTCACATGCTTTTCTTAACAAAACTCTTGAGGACAATAGCTATACCTTCTTTATTTCTCACCCTATGCCCTATTCATGCATCCTAAAATTACAACAATATCCATGGGGCCTCTTACACAAGATACAATAATCACAAAAAGTGTAAGAGGCCCTTTATATCATGTTTGGACTACAAAACCCTCAAAAATAGGGTAAATGAGCTGTATACAAAGAGATGAAGCTTTCTAACTCAAATAAATGCCTTAAGCAATCAAATCAGATTCAAATCAAAGATAACACATATCTTCATGACCTGAAATTGATTTCACATCAAAATATGGTTGCATGTGACCATACAGTGCTACATAATAGGAAAAATACATAAATTTTGAAGAAAAACATAGATTTTTGAATGTCAAGAGCTTGTATTTTAAATCCTCAACCATCAACAACCATTACACTAATCACTTTATGCCTTTTAAAGGCCTTTACATGTCAACCACTAAACAAACACCTCTACAATTGACATTTTAATCTTTTATGATCACATGAAACATAAAACACACTAATTTTAAGGTTGTTAACATCACTATTGAAATGTTTTAATGTTTTGACTTTTCAAACATTAAAAAGTACATCATTAAATTAATGATGTAATGGCATAAAAATTAAAAATATCATGAATTAATGATGTAACCACATAAGTCAAATATAATTCTATCAAGAAATTAATATCAAATAGATAATATAATCACATAACTCATACATTTCAATTTCATTGATCTTCTTCTTCATCCAACTCTTTGTCTATATCATTCGATCCAGATTTGACATTGTAAGGATTGGTCATATCATCATCATCGTCATTGATATCAGTTTTGATTATGTCATCATCCACACAGATATCATCTTCATGAACATTAACTCCTACATCATCATGATCTAGTTCCTCCTCTTCGACATCTTCGTTAGGGACATCACATTGGCTTAGAAGAACATAGGGCTCATTTCCAGCTCACTCGATCAACCTTGTATTAATCATGGTAAATCCATTATCATGTTCAATAACAGTTCTCTCAAGATCATTTTCATTCAATCATAGCCTGTACCATAGGACGATGAACAAAATTAATCTGAAGGACTTAAAGTCACACTCAAGTATGTCATCCAAAATCCCATAGTATCAATTTTCTGAGACTTCTGGATATATGTCGCTTCTAGATGAAACATTAGTAACCTAAAAGACTATAGTTATACCAGAATCACAAGTTTTCTTCATGTCATCCAACAATTTTATTTGAAATTTATGATCATTGCACCACCTAGCCTTGTGGTGTTTCACCTGCAATATGTCAAACATGTAAAAATTATTGCAATATCATCAATTGATAAAAATATTTATTCTTGGAAGAATGTATGCAAAGAAAACAATCTCAACATATATATAGATCAATATAATTAAAAATAATTAAATAATATGGGTGATTAATATATTTATATGTACCTATTTATCTCTTAAACCATATGCTAAATCAATTACCCTTTGTGTAACATTGGAATCTCCATTACTATGAGCTTCTTTAACCAATGAAGCCACACCTTCCCATGTTAATGTGTGACCAGATTGTTGACGTCGTTCAATCCATACCATCATCCAATCAAGATTGTTGGTGATTTACAAGTGTAGTGCATCCCACTGTCGACCAACTATATCAAAAAAAATTCAAATTGACGAATGACATATAATTAGTTAAATACCATAGTATATGACCTTAATTTATAATTAATGTATATTGAAGATTAAAAATTAAATAAGTACAATATACATAAAAACCATATGTAAAATTTATTCCAATTAATCTTCATGAATATCTTATAATTACCTCTCACTTTCCTCAATCTACCTTTCCCCATTAGGTACTCCCCTTCAAATTTGTTAATGGAGTTGGGATCCCAAATGCGATCTACATGGATCTTTGCTGCAAACTTTAGAAGATATTCACTAATTTATACCATGGTCTGGTATACCATATATCCCTTCACCATAGAAGCCTTAGGACGTACTCTTTGTCTAACCAAAGCCTTCAAAAATTTCAAGTGCCTCTCAACCATCCACATTGACCTTGTGTGTACAGGTCCACACAATTCAATCTCCTCAACTTGGTGTATTAGGTAGTGTTCTTGTGCATTGAAAAATGTCAAAGGTAGACACTTTTGCATTTCACACATTAGAAAATGAAGTTTTCTCTTCCAATAATTTATATCTTCTTTATGTATTTCTTTAGATGACATCCATCTACAAGTGATTCAAGGTGCAAATATATTAACGGGATTTAACAAAAATATACAGTGTATTACATAACAAGTAAAATAAATGGCAATTATAAGATGTATACAACGAATTGAACAAATATCGCTAGTTTCCTCATGTATTTTCCAAGATCATATATAACTTGCTTGACATTGTTGTCAAAGTTGTCTAAGAGAGATATAGGTAGAACGTACTGCAACAATAATAAAATGATCTTTTCATTATTTTTCCAAAAGTAGTAAATACAATATACTGAAAAGTACATGTGTTATACAAGTGTATATAATATACAAGAATAATTACCTTAATGAAGGTATGCCAATCATGCATTTTCATCCCTGACCTAAATTCACCTTTCTTTGCTATTATATTGTTTATGTTTGCAACAAATCCTGTGGGAAATCAAATTTTTCATATGACTTCTTTTATAGCATTGCTTTGTTGCTCTGTTAATAACCAAGGAAGGGAACTTATATTAATTTGGTCTCCATCGCTATTTAATTGAATGACATTTTTCATTGCACGATTGGCTTCCTGAATGTCACTACAAATTTTGATGATTTTTTCTTTGTCATGCCTTCCATCCAATATTTTCTATAACATTTCTTTTATATTCTTTATGATATGCATTGTATCAAACAAATGCACAATTTTTAGCTTCTCATAGTAGGGAAACCTACTAAATTGTCTAGGATAACTTTTCATTCCCTGTGGAAGCCAACCATTAATGCCTTGATGACCTTCATGAAGCATATAAGTTAAAAAAATTAACAACGAAAATCATTGTCAATTACAACATGAGTAAACACAACACAATATAAAAATATAAATTCAAAAAATATCATATATGATAGATAAACAATTTGATCTGATGTATAACTTTGACAATTAATTCTATTATATTCCAACTTCCATAGGCGAGGTGTCATTCTTTGTGGTTTTGATGTAGTCTCCTCTTTCCCATTGAAAAAATATTTTTCAGTAATTTGATACTTATGATTTCTATAGAGGAAATGTCTATACTCATCAAACACCTGCTTTCCTAAACTTGTTGAACAATGAGATTTCATCTTTGGACCACAAATTGGACATGCAAAATTTTCCTTTGTTTGAAGACTTGCAAGATCATATATAATTGGATTAAATATGTCAATTTTTATAATTATATATAATGAATAGATTATTTTAAAACAATGAATGATATCTACTTCATCAAATTAAATATTGTTAAAGTGCAGTTGAACATTATAACATACCACAAAAATGTGTTAGCCCTCAGGCATCATGAATTTTCCATACAAGCATTGCATGGAATTGAAATTGTCTTTTTCCTATTGTTCTAGAGATGTAATACAGTGTCGCCATTCCATAACTTTAGTACCTCGTCGATAAGAGGCTCGATATATACATTCATATCTTTAACTTGGTACTTACCTAGCTAAATGAACATAAACATTACATAATTATTATAACCATTTTACTACAATATATATAAATTAATGTACATGACTATTGAATGAAAAAAATATATGGCATTATGCAACAAATAAGACAAATGAGATGCTACTACGTTAAAGAAAATTGATGTAAACAAATACCTGGAACAATCATTGACAAGATTATGTGCTCTCTCTTTATTGACATCCATGGAGGAATGCTATTGTTGATAACAAAAACATGCCACATCGAGTAAATAGATTTCAACTCTCCAAATGGATTGACACTGTTTGCTCTCAATGAAAGCCTAAGATTACAAGGTTCTTTAAAGTGTGTCCATTTTTCCTCCATGTCCCTAAATGTAGAACCATCCGCAGGTATTTGAAGAATGTCATCTCCATTTCTATTCTGTGCATGGTAATCCATAAATTGCGCTAAGCTTTCACACCTAAATACGTGGAATAATGGTAATATAATGAAGAACCTTGCGAGACACATTTTTTGTTAGTTGATTTGTTCGATATTTACTAATATGACATTCTAGGCATTCTGTTGCAAATTCTTGTTGTGTCTGATATATAATATGATCATTGAGACATGCATCTATTGCTTGATACCCCATTCCAATATCTTTCATAATGGAAGATAAATATCAGTATGAGCGAGGTAAAATATTTGATGGTGGTAACAAAAATTCACCAATCAATCTACAAAAAAAAAAAATTGTTAATATAAAGAACATTAATGGTACATATTTCATCCTTTATTTACTAGTGATGAAATAACAACAATTAAAATAGATGAAAAAAGAGGACATATATGACATGACTTAACATCCATGAGATTTCTATGTTTGATAAGCCATTCATAACCTTCAAGTTCAACAACAATATAGTAGAGAGAAGAGTTGTTTGGGATCCTTCATAAAGGGGCTTGTATGCCTTCTCAAGTATAGGTAAATCTTGAACATCATGAAAGTCATCTTGATCATAATGATCGGCTCTACCACTAAATGTGTCATAGATCAATGTATTCGTACCATCATCTTCAACTGTGTTTTTTGGCGCATGATCATCTTCTTCCATAGGATCATTAACTTTATCTTCGATATTCACAGCTCCATGTTCATCCGCTTGCAAAACCACATTCTTTGGGCCATGATAATCCATATCATCTACCCTAGGGTGCCCCACATTTATAATAAAGATAGACACAAACAAACCATGATCATGATCAAGTGATTATATATATATATATAAAATGTTAAAATGATATAAATATTTACAAATTCAATTAATATAAATAAATATAATGAAGAACTTACCAATAGACGATAATCCTTCAATGTGACCATGCTACCTACAATGTTTCTTAGCTATTGTTATTAAAAGTCTTGTCTTTAAACCCTTGCAATTATTGAAGGGACAATGACATTTACCATCACCCTTTCTTTTCAATCTAGCCCACAATCTATCAATTGTCTCTTCATTTTGTTCTGAACTAATATTATCTGACATAATTTTTCTTTACCAAGCTTGACTATTTAGATCTTCAAAAAATATCAAAATCACACTGCAATAATTTTTATTCATAGATAGGTAACAAAATCTAATAATTATGATATTTAACACCAAAAATTTGGCATGCAACCATCACTGCAAAAGAGAAGATAGTCTGAACTTAATGACCCAAAAAAACACTTTAAAATGCTAATTCCAAAACTTATTAAATTCTGATTTTACTATGATTTCCACCCATTAAGACTCCTAAAATAAGAATATTGAACTTGATCACAAACTTCCTACAATGATGGAGGTAGTGAGCTAGTAATAGCAAGTGACCCATTCTTAAGGAGCAACAAGTCAGAATTATCATTGCTAATGTCAATACGGATTTATCCTTTTAGTTAAAGATGCAATGTGTCACTTCTTATGAAGAGCTTATCCCTAGGGCCCTCAATAGTGAGAGAGCCCTAATCGTACAAGGAATCAAGCACTAGTATAATTTGGAAAATAAATGACTAGGTGACTAAAAATTTTAGTCACAACAACTAAAAATGAGTAAATTCTACTCATTTTTTGCAACTCGGCTATAAATGAGTAAATAAATTACTAGTTTGGTCATTGATTAAAAATTATTTAATCACACAAATGAAAATGACTAAATAGTTAGTCATTTATTTAGTCACAACCCATTTGAATAAATCATTTAAGGAATCAAGAATATAGCACGCCAAAATAATCTAAAACTTTAATAAACATACCCTATAACTTTTTTCAAAATCTTATTTTCAGGCGTAGCCCACCAGAATGGATTTTTCATTTTAATAAACATACTCTAAAACCTTCGTCAAAACATTATTTTCAAGCATAGATTGCCAAAATGGAGAAGTGTTTCCGTAAAGAATGACAAAGAATGGTGAGCAGATGTGCCTGAAATGAGGTATTAGATTCATTGCTGCTTATATCATTCCTTCTCTGCTAAACAAATTTTACATTGTTCTTGCTACTATTTGTAATCTAGGTATTTACTTGACATATATTTGCATAATCTCAAATTCCTTTAGAGGATTTTAAGTATCAATGTTTCTTATATAGGGTTTAAAATGATTTCTTTTAATTAAAAAAATAAATAAATGATGTATTTCCCTATAATTAGATAATGTGGAGATCTCCTAAATTTGCCTCAACACAAAATCCTCTTTGGCACTATATTCATTACTCCAGCTACTAGGTTTTTGCATGTGACATCTTTAATATCTTCATGATTGTGACTTTTAAATAGATCTCAATCTTTGCTTTAATCCTTTTCATGGTAACCTTTGAGTTCCATAATCCACCTTCAATCTTTTCTAAGAACAGTTTCTTAAGCTAGACTGCATAGTATGAATATAAAACAAGTCCTTCATACTTGCCATTGTTCCAAACCACCACTCACTGCCTTGCTTAAAATGTTGCCTCCATAAGCACAATAGCATGTTTTAAAATCATGGTTGCCAGTGATTGGCCATTAAGGTCACCACTTTCATCATGAAGATACAATGAGATTTTTGTTTTCAAACTCAAGGCATTATGCAAGATAACATTGTGAATTGTTTGTTGTGTACGATTTTATTTTCTTGTACATTTACTACTTTGCTAACTTCCTTTAAGACTGGGTATTGCACCCTCAGCTGCAATCTTAAACAACTCACTCACTATCACTTAAAGATTCCTTTCATGAGCATCCTTCTATAAAATAAAACTATGCCCTATAGACTGCCTACTTACTATAGGGGACTCATTTTCTCATGGTATTGTAGTTCTTAAGATTCTTCAATTTTATTGACACTACTTCATAGTCCACAAAGTATTATTCACTATTCTCCCATCTTTGATGAGTCACAAAACATTGCTCAAACATGCAATCCACTACCTCCATTATACATTAATGGCTAAGAAGAAACATTGAACCTATGATTACCACTATTACTTCATTTGGACAGTCATTCCCTGATTGCATTTTTCTTGTCTAACACTACCAAAAGCATTTGAAAAACCCTTAAGGTCAACAAGGGGGTAAGGAAACTCACTGTTAAAATCTCCACTTTACTATGCAAGGTTTGAGCTTTATTATCTTGTCACTGCTCAACCTCTTTTTGATTGTCACATTTCAAGTGAGTGTCATTCTTCTTACCATAGATTGAATTTACAAATGTCACAAAGCTACATAGTGTGCTTGTTATTGGATACAATCTTTAGATTGCAAGATTTTTTTATTACCTACAATGTCTCAATATTTTTGGTATCGCAACCTTACTAATCTACCAGAGTTAATTTTATGTTTGTACGGAGGCCTAGGGTTTGTACCCTAATCATGCTCTTACCAATTCTTCTATTGGTATTAAAAAAAAAACCTTAAATATTGAATTAGAAAATTAGTTGTCTTGACAAAGTTGTGGTATGATCTTGGATTGTATCCTAGAGTGTGTGGGAAGCTTGTGTTTGATCATTAAGGTATGTAAACCTGACCAGGGAAATGTATCCTATATATCATGGGTCTTGCTTTAATACTTTCCATAATGGTTATTAGTAAATCACATTATTATAGTTTGCGGTAACCCAAGATTGCATTCAAGTATGTAACAAACTTGGTTTGTAGTTTAAGCTATACACTTTTAAGTAACATTCATAAGGTTTAGAAAATCTTGATCACTCTCTAGAATAACCCATTAAACATGTGTTATGCTTGAATGCACTACATAATTGATATAACACAACCACTCTGCATATCAACCAGAGTTATAGGCTCTTTATTGGAGCAAAAGGTAATTACTCTTCAATCATGCTATAATTACATCCTAACATATTAAACTTGAGACAACATGAATGCACCTAATGATGATTGACACCTACATTATACAACTTGAATTAACTACATTATATGAGTGCCTCTATTTCTATCACAACATAGCCACATTAAACTTGGGTCACACATGAATGCATCATGTATTTGTTATAGCACAACTATGTCACATGACCAATAGAGTTATGGATCACATAATTATAGTCACAAGAATATGTTCGTTGGTTGTGAGTTTATGGTGATTCCACACAACAAAATATGGACATGAAATTCTCAAAACCCTAAACCTCTAAAAATGAAATTTAATGAGATGTTGCTTTTCTTTTGGTATTCTATGTTGATGGATATGTTCTTGTTAAAGAATGCTGAATTTTTCTTTGAAAAGATGGAATTAAGGCAATCAATTGATGGAGAAAGATTGTCAGTACAATTATGGGCTGTAGATTTATCTTGCAATAAGGAAAGCACCAATTATGTGCAATTTGATAATTGCTTTGATTCTAGATTGAGGGCTAGAATGATGGTGAATGTACCTGGGATCCCTGAGGAATTGCATAATTTTCTCAAGCCAAAAGGGAGGAAGCTAGAATTGAAATTTTTCCATAACTGGGGTGGCATTATCCCATGCCCAGTCAACAGTATTTTGAGAGTACGATTTTCAAGGAACCCCCCATATATTGCCATACAATGTGCCACCAAGAGTGGGGTTTGTAGAAGTTATGTAGCAAATAGGTTGTATCCATGAGGAAAACCTCATAGGGAGAGGTAAGGGAACATTTTTCCCTGATTATACAGTGGTGTTTGATTTTTCCTTTTCAAAAGGAGGTTGGGTGCATTTTGAGAAATTCTTTGATGATTTCCATTTGAGGTGTGGTCCAAAGCGGCAACATGATCTTGAGGGTTTCTTTTCCCTTTTCAGACAAAGAATAAAGGGTGGAAAATTTGTGCATGAGTTCAACTTTCCTGAGGATTTGATCAAAAATGAATTTGATCTAAATAGGCAGGAGTTGAACAAGGAGAAATGGATAGCTTGTGATAAGCTATTAGATATTGTGCATAAGATGGATCTGAAGTATAATCCATTGTTGGAGTTCAATCCATACCATAAGAAGATTGACTTTCTAATGGAGAACTTCAAGGAAATTATGGGCACATTGAGGACCAAAAAGATAAATTTAGAACTGAGTCTGAGTGTACATGAACAAGGTGCTAGGGCAATTGAAACAAGGCTAGCATACCAGCCTACAAAAATGTGGCCTATTGACAGGAGGAAAAAGGATGATAGCAGTGATGAAGAGGAAGTGGAAAAAAAAGAAAATAAAATAATGAAGTTGCATTCACAACCAGGTCCAAAATTCAAAGTGCCTGGGGCAATTAAAATCATTGATTTAGAATCATCACTAGAAGACAGTCCCTCATCACCACCATCTGAGCCAAGCCCTAAAAGACAAAGAATGGATCAACCACAGGAGGATCAGATGGATGAAATTATTGTTATTGATCAAGACATGTAGGTTGGTATGCCTTCCCCTCCTAGGTTAGTTGAATTGGTTCTATCTGATTTAGATATGAAAGGAAAAAGTGTACAAGATGGAAGAATGGAAGCATGTAAGGAGTTTCTAGATGACAATACATTTGTAAAAATTCATGTATTCTTGCAATTGGTATGGAGGATGAAATTTGAAGAATATCAAGAGAAATGTAAGAAGAGAAGAGAACTAAGGCTTGATAGGTTAACCTAGCATAATGATGAGGAGTTAAAAGTTGAATTAATGGAGGAATTTAAGAACATCACTCCTGAAGAGGGAAGAAGACTGGTGAGTCAGGCTGGTGTGTTGATTCTGCCTGAATGAGACATTGTAGATGTTATAGCATTTAATGGTATTTTAAAGTCCAAGCATCCTTTGCAAGACTCTAAAGAAGAAGTCAAGGCAACATTGCAAGATTCTACGTTTAGTGAGGAATATGAAACTTTAGAAATTTGGGCATTGGCCCCTCAAGGAAGAAAGTCAAATGTTACAGATATTAATCCAAATTTCAGAGGAGGATTAATAATAAAGAGAAATTTAGAGACCTCAACCACTGAGGCCACCAATTTGACTGTGAATGTGGCCAAATTGGCCCAAAAAATTGTTGAAAGGGAGGAGGCTGAAAAGAAGAGCCTAATGGAGAAGTATAACCTTTTGATTGAGGAATACAACAAGATGCAACAGAGGAATGTTGAGTTGCAGACTGAGGTGGAAAGGTTTAGGTATAAATAAATTGGGGAGACATCAAGTGCTCTAGGGACTAGTACATTACCTTCCATATTAGGGTCAGTTCCTCCTGCTTCTCCAATTGTTTCCACACTAGGATCTCTCAGTCAGAATCTTTCTCTCACCCCTCCTTTAGAAAAAAATTATGATGAAACAGAGTGCTCTGTTGATCCTACAAAGAAGCAACTCTTACAAAGAATTGATGAATTGTAGACATTATTGAAGGTAAGTGAGGAGGGATCTCTTTCAAAGAAAAATGAGATTTTTACTACTGTCTTGAGGCATTTAAATGAAAAGATTGATAGTAAATTTCTATCTATACATTCTTTATATTATTTGTTGTTAGATGCAATAAAGAATATTGATAGGGATTAGGAAGTAGTGATACCATTGATTGAAAATTGGATTCCTAGGGCCAATGATTTGGATGTCATGTATAAGGCTTTAAGGTTTTATACAATTAATAGGCCCCAATCATTAAATCCTACTCAAGTTTTGGTTAAATCATTGCAAGGTTTTCAGACCCTACCAAATGATTTGAGTAGAAAGATCAGGGAATTGGTGAAGAATTTTAATGATTGGGGTAACACATTGTTACTAGATATAATTGATGAGCAGGGGAAAATCAAGTCACTCCAGCAGTGGCAGGATCACGCAAGTGAAGTCATCAACAATCAAATTAAATTAATTTGTGATGACTTAGATTATGACTTGTTGGTGAGTTGTATGGATAAAATCATTAGTACCTCCTCATTTTTGGAAGCTTTTGAAAGAGATGCAAATCAGGTAGCGGTAAAATACACACCTTATAATGCCAAGGTGAATGAGGTGGTTAATTTTGACTGGCCGGCTAATGAAGAATACCAGAAATGGGTAACTAAATATTTGGCTAAGGAAGAGTAAAAGGAATGGACTACTAACATTTGGTAAATCGGATGTTGCGGTTACAACGGTTTCCAATTTTGCTTTGATGGCATTCTCGGTGCAGGTTTCTTGTGGTTTTTTGTTGTTGCATCAACTTTTCTCAGTTGACATGATGAACAAGAATATTCTCCAAGGTGATGGTTGTTGTAACAATTTTTGGAATATCACCAAGTGTGCCAACTGGCTGGTGACATGTGTACTTTTTGGCCCAATGCTTGTTTGCTCCTTCATTTTCTATAAGAAGGATTTGAAGGCTAGAAGTACGAGTTAGCAAGTTAGATAATTTTTGGTCGAGTCTAGGTGAAGTTGCAGAGCAAATTGTAAAGTCTGATGGTTTTAGAGAGAAATAAAATTTAGGTTTTGAGTTATTCTGTAATCAGTTTTGAATTCATAGGGATTTAATGTTGTATAACAATACTAGCATTTTTGTTGAAATGATAAATTCAAACTCATGTCTCTCCACTGCATACACATCCAAATTTTGAATAAGATGACTAAGGGTTGTTTAATTCATCTCAGTATTGTGGTGTCTATAATCCTTATTTTAGCTTTAATTCAAGGAATTAATTAAAATGATTGAATGGGATTATAGGTGGATATGTTATGTATAAGGATTTTATAAGTATTATTGGGTGATAATGCATACTGATGAAATTGTAATGCAATATTGTCAGGGATCTTATATGTTATGTATTATATCTGTTGTAAACCTTTAGATGCTTATGAATTTGACTCCTACAATGGATATATGGCATTGATCTAAGTTGTACTTATTTGTGTAGTTCAATAATTGTTTGTCTTTGCCTAGATCTTGCTACAAATTGAAAATTAATGAATATATTTTACTATGGATTGTGTTGTAGTTATCTCATGCTCCACATAGTTGATATTATCGGTGAACAACCAATTTTATTTAATGTTATCCTATTGTGTTGAGCTATTCAATGGGATTATCTATTATGTGTTAATGTTGTTTATGATATTGGTACAGAGGTTGTAAACATATTAAGGGATCACCCTCCGAGTCTTGCAAAGCCCAAAGTGTAGGAGGCTTTTTAAAGTCCTCGTTAGTTGGTCTAGGTCCTTTGAGCTTCCCTTGATTGGAATTAGAAATCCCATAGGTAGATTAGAAGAACAACCTAGTTGTAGTGTAAAAAACAAACCAATATCCTCTACCTTTAACCCTAAACCCTAAACCATTAACCCTTAAACTCTAAACCCTTAAACCCTCTACCCTCTATCTCTCTCCCACTCTCTCCCTCCATCCCTCTCTCTCTCTCAAGTCTCACCTTCATACACCCTCTCCCTCTCAAGTATCTCTCTCTCACTCACTCTTATTTCCCTCCCCTCTACCCTTAACCCTCTACCCTCTATCTCTCTCCCACTCCCTCCCTCTTTCTCTCACTGAATCCCTCTATATATCTCCCCTCTACCTATTGGTTGTTTTTATTGTAACCGGGTTGGTCTTCTAATTTGCCTATGGAATTTCTAATTCCAATCAAGGGTAGCTCGAAGGACCTAGATGAACTAATGAGGATTTTAAAGACCTCCTACACTTTGGGCTCTGCAAGACCTAGGAGGGTGATCCCTTAATGCATTTACAACCTCTACACCATTATCATAAACAACACTAACAACAACAGATAATATCATTTAATAGCTCAACATAATAGCATAATACTAAATAGAATTAGTTGTTCATCAGTAATATCAACTATTTGGAGCATGAGATAACTACAACACATTCCACAGTGTAAAATAGTCATTGATTTGCAATTTGTAGCAAACACTAGGTAAAGACAAACAAAATAATGAACCATACAAATTAGTACAACTTATATCAGTGCCATATATCCATTGAGGAAGTCAAATTCATAAACATTTAAGGGTTTATGATAGATTTAACACATAACATATAAGATCCTTGAGAACATTGCTTTACAATTTCATCATGTATTCTAACCCAATACTACTTATCAAATCCTTATACCAAACATATCCACCGACAATCCCCATTTAAAATGTTTTGAATGCTTTGTGATACCAAAAGCAGAAGAATAGTTGCTTTATTTCGATTAAACCATGGTAGTAGATGTCATGGCTTCCATTAAAGCTTACTCACGTGCTGCACGAATGGATCTAATCACATTTGATGCAGATTCAAATATTAGTCGTTGATCCTTCACCTTGGTGAGATCATCAGATGACTTCCTTCAAAGCAAACTGACATAGTCTCCATCATGGCAATAAGGGTCCCACCATACTACTCATTTCCAAGGAGATCCATATGGCGCTCGCTCGTGATATCACAATCAATAAAGACCTCACAAATTTTGATCACGTGATGGTGGGAAACTGTGGATCTCAACCATCGACAATCCTGTTCATTCAACATAGTCACCAACCTTGTTATTAACCAGCAAGCACCTTTCTACCGAGATTATAACATCTCCATTGATTTAAAACACATGCATCTTATAACTGCTTTAGTAACCCGCAACATAATGTGTTAAAGACTCATCAAAGTATTTATCATTCCTTCAGCTTCATTGGATGAGACACATGGTGCTCGCTTGTGATATCGTGATCAACAAAGATAGTGTGGTGGGGTCATCACGGGATGGCCGGAAATGACTGAGATCACACAATGATTGATCTATAGCCATGCAAACTTGTCCCTCTGCAAAATAAAAACATTTATTAGGGGAGAGGGCCCAGTAGTCGTGCGAGGTCCAATAGTCAAGCACTCAATCGTGATGATAATAGTCAGTGTTACAAAATATTTATACTATATATTGTAAATAAATAGTCCAAATGTAAATAAAAAAAAACCAAATGTTGATAAAAAATGGACCCATACTTGAACACATGAGAACCTCTAAATGTTATATGAAAAAAACATAAATACATTCATGAAGAAATGAAATAAGTATTTTTTTGTTTCAAATAAAATATCACAACTCTTCACTATAATTATATCATTTAAAAAATAAAATTCTCATTTAATAAAATAAGACACTCATTTAAACAAGTATTGTTATCATAGTGAAAAATATTGTTCTTATGTGTACAAAATTGGGGTAGCAATGTACAAGAATTGGATAATTTTATATTAATAGTTTGTCCTATCAAAATATAAAAGGTGAGCACAATAAATAACATGTATTTTCCCATTAAATGTGAAGGATTTTCAAAAAGTTTTAGTGTTCAACTATTGGTCCATTTTTGTTCAATATAAGTTGTATTTTAAATAATTATGTGTTGTTTTCATAACAACAAATAGATTTTTTTGTGTTCAACTATTAGTCCATATGTGCTAAATATAAAAGGTAGAGATATCAAATATTTATGGTTATTAATAAGTATTTGGTCCACTTAGGTTGTATATTAATTTTAATTTAAATAAAAATATCATATTCTATAAGCAAAAATGATATTTTTTTGGTTCAACTATTGGGGGTTCCATAATTAAGTTTTGGTCAAACCTTTAAAAATTCAAATTTTAGACACTTCTCAAAACATCTACCGATGTGGCAAGTTACATGACGAGTTGTGCTTCCAAACCTTAGTTATAGATAAATAAGAGACCAGTCTACATTTCAAAAAAAAATGAAGGTTCTACGATATTCCAGTCAATTGCTACATGTTGAGAAAGTTAGCCTGCATGACTATTGGGCCCTCTTCCCTAAAGGAATAAGGGAACATCACTAGGTCGACGACAAACAATGACATAAGTTGTTTTAACAAGGGAACGCAAGACCAACAAAAGACTTAGGAAAAATAAATTCAGGCGAAGGAAATAGTGATAAAAACAAAGGGGCCCGGCCTAGATGGAAACGTGGGGCTTGATGGTTTTAAACCTTCCCAAAAAGTAATGGCCAAATGGTCATCAAGGTGTAAAGGATGAACACAGGGTTTTACGCTTGAAGACAAAGAGTAAAACCCCCATCCTCAGATTTTCCCAAACACCATAGATGACTAGAGACACAAGGTAGGATAAAATAGAACACATAGAACAAAACTTTGAAGTTCCATCACTACCCATAACCCTAAACCCTAAACCATTAACCCTTAACCCTTAAACCTTCTACCTTCTCTCTCTCAAGTCTCTCCCTCCTATCCCCTCTCCCTCTCATAGGTCTCTCTCTCTCTCTCCTCCTCTATCTCTCTTCCCTCTACCTAAACCCATGCGACCCTCTACCTCTATGTTTAACCCTCTACCCCTTATCTCTCTCCCTCCTCCTCTTTCCCTCTACTCTCAAGTCTCACCCTCCTACCCCTCTCCCTCTCTTAGGTCTCTCTCTCTCTCACTCACTCATCTCCCTCCCCTCCAACCTTAACCCTCTACCTTCTACCCTCTACCCTTAACCCTCTACTCTCTATCTCTCTCCCACTCCCTCCCTCTCTCTCTCATTGAATCCCTCTATCTCTCTCCCCTCTACCCATAACCCTAAACTCTTAACCCTTAGAGCTGAAGCCCTTAAACCCTCTACCCTCTACCCTCTCTCTCTCTCCAAGTCTCTCCCTCCTGCCCCTCTCCTCCTCTCTTAGGTCTATCTCTCTCACTCACTCTGTCTATCTCCTCTCCTCTCACCAATATAGCAGCAAACTTATTGTAACCCTCTGCCACTCTCTCTCTCTCTCTCTGAGTCTCTCCTCCTGCCCCTCTACCCTCTCTTAGGTATCTCTCATCTCTGTCGCTCCTCTAATGTGTCTCCCTCTACCCTTAAACCTAAACCCTAAATCCTAAACCCTTAACCCTTAAACCTAAATGCTTAAACCCTCCACCACCCTCACCCTTAACTGCCCTGCTCCCTCATCTCTCCTCCCTCCCTCTCTCTATCTTTGGAAGTCTCTCGGAGTCCTAGCACCACTCCTCTCTCGGGGTCTCTCTCTCTCTCCCCTTCCTCCTCTTCTACCCTCTCCCTTCCCCCTCAACTCTCTTTCTCTCTCCTAAGTCTCTCCACTCTACCCTTATACCTCTACCCTTAACCCTTAAATCCTTAAATCCTCTACCCTCTATCTCTCTCTCTCACTCCCTCCCTCTCTCTCTCAAGACTCTCCATCCTACCCCCTCTCCCTCTCTTAGTTCTCTCCCTCTCTCACTCCCTCTATCTCTCTCCCCTCTACCTTTAACCTAAACCCTAAACCATTAACCCTTAAGCCCTCTACCCTCTATCTCTCTCCCACTCCTCCTCTCTCTCAAGACTCTCCCTCCTACCCCTCTCCTCTCGGTATCTCTCACTCACTCCTCCACTATCTCTCCCCCTCTGCCTTTAACCTGTCGTGACCATTAACCCTTCAAACTCTAAACCCTTAAACCCTCTGCCCACTGTTCTCTCCCTCCTCCCTCCTTCCCTCTCTCAAGTCTCTCTCTCTCTCTCACTCACTCTTATCTCCCTCCCCTTTACCCCTTAACCCTCTACCCTCTATCTCTCTCCCACTCTCTCCCTCTCTCTCTCACTGAATCCTCTCTATCTCTCTCCCCTCTACCTATTGGTTGTTTTACTATAACCAGGTTGGTCTTCTAATTTACCTATGGAATTGCTAATTCCAATCAAAGGTAGCTCGAAAGACCTGGACCAACTGACGAGGATTTTAAAGACCTCCTACACTTTGGGCTCTACAAGACCCAAGAGGGTGATCCCTTAATGTATTTACAACGTCTGCACCATTATCGTAAACAACATTAACAACAACAAATAATCTCATTTAATAGCTCAACATAATAGCATAATACTGAATAGAATTGGTTGTTCATCAGTAATATCAACTATTTGGAGCATGAGATAACTACAACACATTCCATAGTGTAAAATAGTCATTGATTTGCAATTTTTAGCAAGCACTAGGTAAAGACAAACAAAATATTGAACCATACAAATTAGTACAACTTACCTCAATGCCATATATCCATTGAGGGAGTCAAATTCATAAACATCTAAGGGTTTATGACAGATTTAACACATAACATATAAGATCCTTGAGAACATTACTTTACAATTTTATTAACATGTATTCTAACACAACACTACTTATCAAATCCTTATACAGAACATATCCACCTACAATCCCATGCAAGCATTTTAATTAATTCCTTGAATTAAAGCTAAAATAGAAATCATACACACCATAAGAGTGAGATGAATGAGACAACTCTTGATTATCTTATTCAAAATTTAGATATGCATGTATAATGGAGAGACATGAGTTTGAATTAATCATTTCAATTCAAATGCCAGTACTATCATAAAACATAAAATCCCCATGAATTCAAAACCTACTACATAATGATTCAAAACCTAAATTGCATTTTCCTTAAAACTATTGAACTTTAAAAATTGCTTTGCAACTCTACCTAGAATCATCCAAAAAATATCTAACTTGCTAACCCATACTTCTGGCTTTGAAATCCTTCTTATAGAAAATGAAGGAGCAAACAAGCATCGGGCCAAAAAGTACCTCTCATTTCACAGGATTTTCTTCACAAAACTCTTGAGGACAACAACTATACCTACTTTATTTCTCATCCTACACCCTATTCATGCATCCTACAATTACAACATTATCCATAGGGCATCTTACACAAGCTACAGTAATCACAAAAAGTGTAAGAGCCCCTTTATATCATGTTTGGACTACAAAACTATCAAAAATAGGGTAACCAGGCTGTATGCAAAGAAATGAAGTTTTCTAACTCAAATCAATTCCTTAAGCCCTAAAATTAGATTCAAATCAAAGCTAACACATATCTTCATGACTTGGAATTTATTTCACATCAAAGCATGGCTGCATGTGACCGTACAGTGCTGCATAACAGGAAAAATACAGAAATTTTGAAGAAAAACATAGATTTTCGAATGTCAAGAGCTTGTATTTTAAATCCTCAACCATCAACAACCATTACTATGATCATTTTATGCCTTTTAAAGGCCTTTACATGTCAACCACTAAACAACCACCTCTACAACTGACTTTTTAATCTTTTATGATCACATGAAACATAGAACACACTTATTTCAAGGTTGTTAACATCACTATTGAAATGTTTTAATTTTTTGACCTTTCAAACATTAAAAAGTACATCATTAAATTAATTATGTAATGGCATAAAAATTAAAAAACATCATGAATTAATTATGTAACCACATAAGTAAAATATAATTCTATCAAGAAATTAATATCAAATAGATAATATAATCATATAACTCATACATTTCAATGTCATTGATCTTCTTCTTCATCCAACTCTTTGTCTGTATCATTCGATCCAGATTCGACATTGTAAGGATTGGTCATATCATCATCATCATCATGGTCATATCCTCATCTTTGACATCTTCATTAGGGACATCATCAATTAATTGTTGATCCTACTCATCATCTATATCATCTTCTATTTCTTCGGTATCTTCTTCTTCCACTACATTATACTTTACCGGCCTTCCTCTTGGATCATTTCTAACAACAAATGACCAACCTGGTTTACTTGGAACCTCTAAGTAAAATACCTACTCATATTGGCTTGGAAGAACATAGGGCTCATTTCCAACTCGCTTGATTAACCTTGTTTGAACCATGGTAAATCCATTATCATGTTCAATAACAATTCTCTCACGATAATTTTCATTCAATTGTAGCCTATACCATAGGAAAATGAACAAAATTAACCTAAAGGAATTAAAGTCACACTCAATTATATCATCCAAAATTCCATAGTATCAATTTTTTGAGACTTTTGTATGTATGTCGCTTCTAGATGAAAAATTAGTCACCTAAAAGACTGCAGTTATACTAGAATCACAATTTTTCTTCATGTCATCCAACATTTTTATTTGAAGTTTATGACCATTGCACCACATAGCCTTGTGGTGTTTCACCTGCAATATGTCAAACATGTAAAAATTATTGCAATATCGTTAGTTGATAAACATATTTATTCTTGGTTGAATGTATGCAAAGAAAACAATCTCAACATATATATAGATCAATATAATTGAAAATAATTAAATAATATGGGTGATTAATGTATTTATACGTACTTATTTATCTCTTAAACCATATGCTAAATCAATTTCCTTGTGTAACATTGGAATCTCCATTACAATGAGCTTCTTTAACTAATTAAGCCACACCTTCCCATGTTAATGCACGACCAAATTCTTGACATCATTCAATCCATACTATCATCCAATCAAGATTGTTTGCAACGTTTAAATGTAGTGCATCCCACTCTCGACCAATTGTATCAAAAAAATTTCAAATTCACAAACGACGTATAATTAGTTAAATACTACAATATACGACCTTAATTTATAATTGATGTATATTGAAGATTAAAAATTAAATAAGTACAATATACATAAAAACTATATGTAAAATGTATTCCAATTAATCTTCATGACCATCTTATAATTACCTCTCACTTTCCTCAATCTACCTTTCCCCATTAGGTACTCCCCTTCAAATTTGTTAATGGAGTTGGGATCCCAAATGCGATCTACATGGATCTTTGCTACAAACTTAGGAAGATATTCATAAATGTACACTATGGTTTGGTATACCATATATCCCCCAACCATAGAACCCTTAGGATGTGCTATTTGTCTAACCAAAGCCTTCAAAAATTTCAAGTGCCTCTCAACCATCCACATTGACCTTGTGTGTATAGGTCCACATAATTCAATCTCCTCAACTTGGTGTATGAGGTAGTGTTCTTGTGCATTGAAAAATGTTGAAGGTAGACACTTTTGTATTTCACACATTAGATGAAGAATTTTTCTCTTCCAATAATTTATATCTTCTTTATGGATTTTTTTAGATGACAACCATCTACAAGTGATTCAATGTGCAAATATATTAATGAGATTTAACAAAAATATAGAGTATATTACATAACAAGTAAAACAAATGACAATTATAAGATGTATACAACGAATTGAAAAAATATTGCTAGTTACCTCATGTATTTTCCAAGATCATATATAATTTGCTTGACATTGTTGTCAAAGTTTTATGGGAGAGATAGAGGTAGAACGTACTACAACAATTATAAAATGATCTTTTCATTATTTTTCCAAAAGTAGTAAACACAATAAACTGAAAAGTACATGCATTATACAAGTGTATATAATATACCAGAATAATTACCTTAATGAAGGTATGCCAATCATGCATTTTCATCCTTGACCTAAATTCACCTTTGTTTGTTATTATATTGTTTATGTTTACAATAAATCCTATGGAAAATCAAATTATTAGATTATTTTAAAAACATGCATGATATCTACTTCATCAAATTAAATATTGTTAAAGTGCAGTCGAACATTATAACATACCAAAAAAATGTGTTAGCCCTAGGGCATCATGAATTGTCCATACAAGAATTGCATGGAATTGAATATGTCTTTGTCCTATTGGTCTAGAGATGTCATACATAGTGATGCCATTCCATAACTTTAGTAACTCGTCGATAAGAGGCTCGATATATACATTCATATCTTTAACTTGGTACTTACCTAGTTGAATGAACATAAATATTACATAATTATTATAACCATTTTACTGCAATATATATATAAATTAATGTACATGACTATTGAATGAAAAAAATATAAGTTATTATGCAACAAATAAGACAAATGAGATGCTTCTACGTTAAAGAAAATTGATGTAACCAAATACCTGGAACAATCATTAACAACATTATGTGCTCCCTCTTTATTGACATCCATGGAAGAATGTTATTCTTGATAACAAAAACATGTCGCACTAAGTAAATAGATCTCATCTCTCCAAATGGATTGACATTGTCCGCTCCCAATTAAAGCCTAAGATTACGAGGTTCTTCTTTAAAGTGTGGCCATTTTTCCTCCATGTCCCTAAATGCAAAACCATCTGCAGGCATTCGAAGAATGTCATCTCCACTTCTATTCCACGCATGTTAATCCATAAATTGCGCTAAGATTTCACACCTAAATAATCGTTGCATACATGGACTAATGGGAATATAACGAAGAACCTTGCGAGACACCTTTTTTGTTAGTTGATATGTTCAATATCTACTGATATGACATTCTAGTTATTCTGTTGCAAATTCTTGTTGTTTATGATATATAATATGATCATTGAGACGTGTATCTATTGCTTGATACTCCATTCTGATATCTTTCATAATGGTAGATAAATCTCGGTATGAGAGAGGTACAATATTTGATGGTGGTAACAAAAATTCACCAATCAATCTACAAAAAATAATAATTTGTTAATATAAAGAATATTAATGGTACATATTTCATCCTTTATTTACTAGTGATGAACTAAAAACAATTAAAATAGATGAAAAAAGATGACATATATGACATACCTTAACATTAGTGAGATTGCTATGCTTGATAAACCATTCATAACCTTCAAGTTCAACAACAACAATAAGGTAGAGAGAAGAGTTGTTTGGGGGCCTTCATAAAGGGGATTGTATACCTTCTCAAGTACAGGTAAATCATGAAAATCATCAAATTCATCTCGATCATCATGATCAGCTCTACCAGTAAATGTGTCATAAATCAATGTATTTTTACCATTTTCTTCAACTGTGTTTTCAATCTAGCCCACAATCTATTAAGTGTCTCTTCATTTTGTTCTTGACTAATATTATTTGACATGATTTTTCTTTACCAAGCTTGACTATTTAGATCTTCAAAAAATATCAAACTCACACTCCAATAATTTTTATTCATAGATAGGTAACAAAATCTAATAATTCTGATATTTTACACCAAAAAAACTTGGCAAGCAACCAACCCTGCAAAAGAGAAGATAGTCTAAAGTTAATGACCCAAAAAGCACTTTAAAATGCTAATTCCCAAACTTATTAAATTCTGATTTTACTATGATTTCCAACCGTTAAGACTCCTAAAATTAGAATATTGAACTTGATCGAAAACTTCCTACAATGATGGAGGTAGTAAGCTACTAAGAGCAAGTGACCCATTCCTAAAGAGAAACAAGTCAGAATCATCATTCCTAATGTCACTACGGATTTATCCTTTTAGTTAAAGATGCAATGTGTCACTTCTTATGATGAGTTTATCCCTTGGGCCCTCAACATTGAGAGAGCCCTAATCGCACAAGGAAGCACACACAAGTAGAATTTGGAAAATAAATGGCTAGGTGACTAAAACTTTTAGTCACAACAACTAAAAATGACTAAATTATGCTCATTTTTTGCAACTTAGCTATAAATGAGTAAATAAATTACTAGTTTGGTTGTTGATTAAAAATTATTTAGTCACACAAATAAAAATGACTACATAGTTAGTCATTTATTTAGTCACAATATATTTGAATAAATCATTTTGAGGAATCAAGAATATAGCCTGCCAAAATACTCTAAAACTTTAATAAACATACCCTAAAATTTTTGTCAAAATCTTATTTTCAGGCGTAGCCCACCAGAATGGAGTTTTCATTTTAATAAACATACTCTAAAACCTTCGTCAAAATATTATTTACAAGCATAGACTGCCAAAATGGAGAAGTGTTTCTATAAAGAATGACATATAACAATGAGGAGATGTGCATGAAAGGAGGCATAGGATTCATTGTTGCTTATCTCATTCCTGCTCTGCTCAACAAATCTTACATTGTTCCCGCTACTATTTGTAATCTAGGTATTTACTTGACATATATTTGCATAATCTCAAATTCCTTCAAAGACTTTTAAGTATCAATGTATCCTATATAGGGTTTAGAATGATTTCTTTTAACTAAAAAAATAAATAAATGATGTATTTCCCTGTAATTAGATAATGTGGATATCTCCTAAATCTGCCCCAACACACTATCCTCTTTGGCATTGTATTCATTACTCCAGCTACTAGGGTTTTGCATGTGACATCTTTAATATCTTCATGACTATGACTTTTAAATAGATCTCAGTCTTTGCTTTAATCTTTTTCATGGTAACCCTTGAGTTCCATGATCCACCTTCAATCTCTTCTAAGAACGGTGTCTTAAGCTAGACTGCATAGTATGCATATAAAGCAAGTCCTTCATACCTACAATTGTTCCAAACCACCACTCACTGCCTTGATTAAAATGTTGCCTCCATAAGCACAATAGCATGTTTTAAAATCATGGTTGCTAGTGATTGACCATTAAGGTCACCATTTTCATCAAGATACAATGAGATTTTTGTCTTCAAACTCAAGGCATTATGCAAGATAACATTGTGAATTGTTTGTTGTGTACAATTTTATTTTCTTGCACATTTACTACTTTGCTAACTTCCTTTAAGACTAGGTATTGCACCCTCAGCTGCAATCTCAAACAACTCACTCACTATCACTTGAAGATTCCTTTCATAAGCATCCTTTTATAAAATCAAACTATGCCCTATAGATTTCCTACTTACTATAGGGGACTCATTGTTTCATGGTATTGTAGATCTTAAGATCCTTCAACCTTATTGACACTACTTCATAGTCCGCAAGGTATTATTCACTATTCTCCCATCTTTGATGAGTCTCAAAACATTGCTCAAACATGCAATCCACTACCTCCATTATACATTAATGGCTAAGAAGAAACATTGAACCTATGATTACCACTGTTACTTCATTTGGACAGTCATTCCTTGATTGCATTTTCCTTGTCTAACACTATCAAAAGCATTTGAAAAACCCTTAAGGTCAACAAGGGGGTAAGAAAACTCACTGTTAAAATCTCCACTTTACTATGCAAGGTTTGAGCTTTATTATCTTGTCATTGCTTAGCCTCTTTTTGACTATCACATCTCCAGTGACTGGAATTCTTCTTACCATAGATTGCATTTACAAATGTCACTAAGCTACATAGTGTTCTTGTTATTGGCTACAATATTTAGATTGCAAGATTTTGTTATTAACTACAATGTCTCAATCTTTCTGGTATTGCAACCTCACTAATCCGCTAGAGTTATTGTTTATTTTTCTATGGAGTCCTAGGGTTTGTACCCTAATTAGGCTCTTATCAATGCTTTTGTTGGTATTAAAAAACAACCTTAAATCTTGGGTCAGAAAATTAGTTGTCTTGACAAAGTTGTGGTATGATATTGGATTGTATCCTAGAGTGTGTGGGAAGCTTGTGTTTGATCATTAAGGTATGTAAACCTGATCAGGGAAATGTATCCTATATAGCATGGATCTTTCTTTAATACTTTCCATAATGGTTATTAGCAGATCACATTATTATAGTTTGCGATAACCCAAGATTTCATCCAAGTATATAACAAACTTGGTTTGTAGTTTAAGCTATACACTTTTAAGTAACATTCATAAGGTTTAGAAAATCTTGATCACTCTCTAGAATAGCCCATTAAACATGGGTTGTGCTTGAATGCACTACATAATTGATATAACACAACCACTTTGCATATCAAGCAGAGTTATAGGCTCTTTATTACAACAAAAGGTAATCACTCTTTGATCATGCTATAATTACGTCATAACTTGTTAAAATTGAGACAAACTAAATGCACCCAATGATGATTGACACCTACATTATACAACCTGAATTAACTACATTAGATGAGTGCCTCCATTTCTATAACAATATAGCCACATTAAACTTGGGTCACACATGAATGCATCTTGTATTTGTTATAACACAGTTGTGCCACATGACCAATAGAGTTATGGATCACATAATTATAGTCACAAGAATCTGTTACTTGGTTGTGATCTTATGGTGATTCCACACAACAAAATATGGACATGAAATTCTCAAAACCCTAAACCTCTAAAAATGAAATCTGTTGAGATGTTGCTTTAAAATATGATTTTCAAACCTGAAACTACAAATTTGACTTCACAACTAAATTATGCAAAAAGACAATGACTACCCTCAACCTAGGGATATCTTCTTGAATTTTTTCTAATTTTTCCCAAGAAAATCATCATTAGTTCTCCACAAACTATCTCAAGTAGAGCAAAACACTGTTGCAATAAATCAACGAACTCACTTTTCTTTATGTTGGCCACAATTTAATTTTTTTCTATTTTTCATGTTTGTCAAAATTTTAATGAAACCCAAGTTCATTGAAATTTCAACGAACGTCAGGGATAAACTTTCAAAAAAATGAAAATTACACATCAAATTTTACAAGCACCTGACAATACATCAAATTATACATATTTCGTTGGATTTTGTAGTCAAATGAGTTAGTGACTCTTATCCTTTGTTTCCCTTCTTTACCTTCAAATATGTCAAAGTTCTTTCCAATCTCATTCATCTCGGCTTCAATCTCTTCAATTCTGCTTCTAAAGTTGTCTATAGTAGCAGACCACCAAAGACAATACTTGTAAACATTTGAAATTTCTTTAACACACTTCTTAGTTTCTGCAATCAATCAAGACAATCTTTGCATAGCCTTTTTACATCTTCTTTCAACTAAGATTCCCAACTTACATCCTTCTGGACCTTCAAGCAACACCCTTTCTTCAACAATCTCAATCAGATTCTTTGGTAAGAAATTAGAAACAATAGATACTTCAATACCTTTCTCAAGTAGATAATCTACTAGTGCATCATCAATTTTCAATCTGTCAATAGGCAAGGAAACATCCCATAATTCACCAATCTTATTCATTTTTCCTTCAACTATCATAGACTGGATATCATCAGGATCAGGGGATTCAATACCAATCAGCGATTCTTTCTCCTTTTCATCTGAAATATCAATGATGTCTTTAGCCATTTCCTTTCTCTTTTTCGATTCCAAAGGGGAATCACTGATAACAACTTCCAATTTTCTTTTCCCAGACGAAGAGCCTACTTCGAATTGACTTAATGTAGATATACCAGAGCAAGGGTTTACTTACAAGGATGAGAAATATGATCTGCACATATTTTCATTATCTTCCAAATACTCTAGATGTCTGTAAATTTGTTTTCCAATAGGAATACCAGATTCCCACACCACATTACCTTTTCTTGGTTGAGAATTCAGAATGTAAAACACCAAACATACCAGCAAGGATTCAAAATGAAACGGATAATTCTCAACCAATGACAGTCAAATATTTTCAATAAAATTCTCAAGTAATAGGCTACATAAATCAAATTGTCTATTCTCCTTAACCATCATGTGGGAAATGTGTATGAAAATAGCCGAAGTTGAGCTTTCATGATTCTTGAAATAAATTTTATATGAGATACCATATGCAACATACCTAACGGCCTAGTCAACAAGTGTATCAATCAACAATGCTCTATGATCTCCGTCAATGCCAATTAGCTCCACCACATCTTTATATTTCATATTTTTCTTTATAGGTAGTTATCCAATGTTGCATAATCCAGTGATCACTTTAATTGCTTCCTTCAAGATCAAATAGGGTTTTTCCAAAACAATGTTTCCATCCTTATGATAGTTCAATAAGAACATGATAACTTCCTTATCTAAAACCCACATAAATTCACTCCACAAATCCATCCCTAGGGTCTTTATATTCTATAATTCGACTTCACTCAACCCTAGTTCAATTTCCTTCATTTTCCTATAATCGTATTCTTCTACTTCGACCCTTTTTAGCTTGAGAGTGGTAACACCACACGAGCCACTATCCATTGCTTAGCTTTCTTGAAATTAAACGACACTTCTACAATTTTATTTTTATGCAAATAGAGAGAGGGTTTCCAGATTACCTTAATCAATCCTCAAATTCCCTTTAGAAACACTTTGAGCACACCTCAAGAAATCTTTAGAGCACTTTCCAACAATTTCAGATGTACAATTAACCAAAAAGCATCACAAATGTCTACTTATCCATCGTTGAGTTTTTGCTAAGCGCATTAAATGCGGAAAACACAAAAAGTTGCTAAACACACTTCACTTAGCATAGGAAACCTTCAAATGGTCTGAAAAATCCTCATACCAACATATTTTTGTTTGGTTCTTCTTCTAGAACCTCTAAAAAAGAATACTTCACATTCTGATCATGTGCCAGCCTCTAACACGCCATTCTTCGAAGGGTTTTTATGATCTTTTGATAATGCTTCCCCTAAGACCATGCTAGGTCTAAATTTCAAATAAGTCATATGTACCGGATGAGGGTACAAACACATCAAGTGTCTCAAATTTATCTTCTTCTTCTTTCTTCTTCCAAGTTTTCTCCATCTTTTTCTTCATCTCTTCTTTATCAATCTTCTTTACCGGTTCACTCTTCTTTTCTGGAGTAGATTTCTTTCCTTTCTTATTCTTGCAAACTTTAGATACATGTCCAGGTTTATTGCAGTTATAATAGATCACAACTTTCTGATTAGATTGTCCTCCATTATTTCTTGATCTACACTAATTTGCTCTGTGTTCAAATTTATTGCAGGCATAGCAGTATCCATTAAAGAATTGATTCCTTATGCCTTCATTAAACCTATTTCTCATTGCCTGACTGATCAAACTTACCTGAGATCTACATTCTATTTCCTTATGTCAAAAAACTTCCCACATTCAAAACATTTTCTAGAAGGATAGCTAGAAAACTAGTTTATCCTACTTCTATAATTAGTTTCTCTATGACCATATTTGTTACATGAAAACAAAATACCATCAAAAGAGGGGTGCCTTCATGAATTTAAGCTGTTTCATAGGTGGTCATCTTGCAAAATTCCTTCTCTACTTCCTCTTACCTAGATTCTTCTTCACATCTTTAGAACATTCACCGGTATCAGCTGCTAAGCCACCTTTGTCTTTACATGGTTTATGTATTGCAAGAAATTCTTCAAGTTTACCGAAGTTGGATCTGAAGTTATTTTCACAGAGTTCAGCCTTCTCTAATTCCACTCTCAAATTTACTATCTCTTGCTCGAGTCTGGAACATTCTTCAGACTTGTTCTACACCATTGTATTCAGACATTCTTTAATCCTCTTCTTTTCTTCTATTGTCACTTTAAGTCCAATTATCTCTTGTTTTAGCTGTTCACTTACTTCTCTATGTCTTTCCTTAAATTTCATCAACTGTTTCTTCAATTTTCAAACACATTCATTTGCTTCATCAAGATTGTCTTTCAAATCTTTGTTTTCTCTTTCCACTTTATCAATATCTTCAAGAGCAGTTTGGAGTTCTCCTTTGTCATTCATTATCTCCATCTTCACCTCAAGTTTTTAGACTTTATCAGAGGACCTAAGAGCTCTGATACCAATTGTTAAATAGGTGCAGGACAACTGAGAGGGGGGGTGAATTAGTTGTCACACAAATTCAAACTTAAAACTTTATCACTTATCAACTCTTCAACCACACTATTTTGTTATTAAATATGAGCATGAAACATAGATAAAAAAAAGTAAATCAACACAATGAACACCATATTTTTACGTGGAAATCCCAATAAGGGAAAAACCACAGTGAGGGTTAACTCACACTATATAGTATTTTAAAAAGGAGGCTCACTACCAAAAGGACTCATTGTCCAAGTACAAAGGCTCACTGCCTACAAAAAGGACTCACTATCGAACAAGAGGCTCACTTCATACAAAATAATTATACAAAATAGAGTAAGGATTTATAGCCCAAAATGAACTGGAAAGATGCACCTAACATGTGCTGATACAGTTTTGGATATGCTCAGAGCTATTGCCTTTCTGATCACACCTTCACATTCTTTATCTCTTCACTGTTTCCTCTATCACTTTCCTAAAAATCACTGCATATACTCACACACACCCATTCACACTTACTCACTCTTGCTTCTAAACTAAATTCGCCATATACTTATATGTATACTCGATTTCCATCGTAGGCACTAATTAGGTTGGCTCCACAAAGTATTTTCAAAATGCTTTAACCGTTATTATATTGGCTCCAATAGTTCACAAAATATTTCCAAACACACAAAAAAATCTTTAGCATATTTCATCATGTCGGCTCGGACCAAGAAATAGGTTGCACATAATTTTTCACATCATATCAAAATTAATTTAACAAGTCAGCTAGGAATAGTCACAATAAGGAAACCATCAATCTATTGGATGCTACTACGTTGTACAAGCACTAGAGTACAAAATAATCTAATCATTCACACCTTTAACATCCATTAGTAGTTTCCCAAAACCACAACCAAATATTATCATCTGCAGAGAAGTGCAAACTAGAATACTGGATAGGCAATGAAAATACTGGACCAACCACTGGAGAGGATAAGCACTAATATAAGAGTAGTAGAACCAACTACCAACATACTACCAACATGGTGACATCAATGACAACAAATAGATAACTTTACTCATTTTTCTAACACTAGGCACATTACACCCACATTACATAAATGTTTGAATGTATACATTGCTTTTTGGCCCAATATTTCCCCTTTTAGGTGAAAAACCCTAGAAGAACAACAAAGAGTATGGGTGCCAAATTCTTTGTTTACACACATGTGAACCTAGGTAACTTTGATAAGTTATCTCATGTCATATGATTAAGAACCTTGTCATAATATTATGACATCTTGTATGTCACCTTGGCTATATAACCAGGGGGTCTCTACTACATTGTACATACAGAAAATTGAATCATAATTGATAAGAAAACACTTTATTCTTGTCATACTCAGTTATTATCTCTTTGTGCTTTCCATTTGGCCTCAAGATCTTGGAAGGCTATCTCCACAGCCAATTCTAACATGGTATCAGAGTGGGTTGTGCACCATTGGATAGTCTTTTTCTAAAGAGAGATAGTAAATCTTGAAAAGTTGAGTATGCTCTTCTCTTGCATCGTACGATGATCTAGAAAATAATAAAAAAAATGATAGAAATACCAAATTTGGGGGACCTTCTATTTTTGTCTCTTTATTGCAGGTTCAAATAGGAGATTTAGTGTAAATCTAAGCTCACCATTACATTCGAAAGATTCGAGAAAGTTGATTTTTCCTTTTGTTTCATCCAAATTGGACATATGAGGCCAAATCTATGAGGGTTTGAAGATAAAGAGTGGTTGCTAGATCTAGAAGGTAGCTGCAATTTTGGAGCATTTTGGCTCAAACCCGACCCTACCATCACATCCAGAAGGGCCAAAAACCATAAGATCAATTGTCAAATCATTGAATTTGGAGTAGTTGTTCGTAGAGGAAAAAAAATATTCGTAGGGAGCCATACGGCTCCCTAGGTCATCATCATTATAGTACCCAGTACAATTTTTTGAAAAAATATATATATTTAATCAGTCAAAAAAAATTTGAATTTTTTTTTGAAAAATTTAATTCAAGGCGATTAAATTTTTGGTTGTAAAGTTTTTATTAAAAAAAAATACATAGAAGAAAATTTGCAGACTTGTACCGCATTGAAGGTGGTACCCGTACCCTAGTTCCTATGGGGGTATCATCTATCTTATCAACCGCTATGTGTCAACACTTTTTTTGTAGTTGTGGGCCCCCACTTACCCAACTATGGTTGGCTTTATTTACATGGCATTCAACCTTTCAACATTCAACAAACTTCTATTAAAATATCCAGCAAGAATAAATAAAAAAACTTGTGATCTCAAAGTAATCTGACCATAGGGATTGATGAGGTATAAATAACCTGACGATTATAATAAGCTAAATACCATTCTTTGGTCTTGATAATCACCTTAGCCATGCCAATTAATTATTTTTAGGATCAATAATTATCTACTTTTTATGAAATAATGTATAAATCTTTATTTCTTAAATCGATTGAAATTAGCTGACTAATGCTGATTTAATGGTATAGATTTTAAGTCATTGTATATGACTCATGCATGACCGAAGAATGAAGTGAACTTTAAGCAACTAAAGTTAAGGCGCCAAAGGTTTGGGCACCAGAAATTTAGGCATGCATAGTGCAACAATTTTCTTTAAAGTTTTCTGTTAAACTTTCTATTTAAGACTTTACAACTCCATTCCAAGAATTTATTATGTTTTTATGTCATGAACATCTATTAAGTTAGTCAGTTGTAATTCTCTTAAAGAATTTTTCAATGGTGATCTACCGCCATTTGAAATTTAGGATTTTGTATGTAGTATATATATGGTAATTTCACTAAAAGAAATGTGATGTTGTTATGATATGCTTTGAATACTATTCATCTATGTCTCTATGTTACACTTTTATGATATGAATAAAATAAATATTGCCAGTCTTATTCTGATTCAATAGTTCTATGTAATGGAAGTACCATGAATGGATTTATTTTGAAGATCCAAAAGTACCATGTGTGAACTGAGTTAATTGTAGGAACGCCCGGGAGCTAGCCACTCAAGGGATCTCATAGAGTAGATAAGTATTTCTCTTATGAATACTGTTACTTTCATTTTGTACATGTCAAATTTGGATGAATGTTATTTTGTGTCAAGCTATGTTATGTACTCCTGTAGTTCATGGTTTCGAGTTTACAATCTTAAAGTTTTGTTTACCTTGAAATTTCAAATCACCTACTCTTGTTAGTTACAAGTTGTTAAGTATACCTTTTGTCAGTAGTTAGTTGTTATCCATTAGTTCCTTCATTTAAATTTCATAGTTTAACTGCACGTGTTAATCCCTAGGTAATTTACAGGCTTTTTAGAATAAAAATTTGAATGCTTCCTAGCTTAACGATTTCATGCTTTATATTTTAAACAATCTCATGCTTTATATTTTAAACAATCTCATGCTTTCTAGTTTAGTAGCTTTCTAGTTTAATTCTTGTTTACAACCATTTTAAAAATTTAGAAAATCTAGGAGAGATGGACAAGATATCCCCTTTTGCATACAATCTGCAAACACTACACGGTCGATATAACTGATATATTTCAAACTAAAGTGTTAGGACCTTACGACAACCTATCACTTTTTGGCGTCATTGTTGGGGACCCATTCCTTTTCTATTGTTAATAGGAGATTGCCTTGATATCTCTTTTAGGAAAATAAGTTTCCAGGATTTTCTACATGGTGAAGAAATGAGGTTCACATAGAAGATTCATAGCAAAACCCCCCCCAAAAAGAAGTTCCAACCACAAGTAGGGAAGTATAAGTCTTAGCTGAAGAACTTATTAAAGAATTTATTGAGCAGGATCAACTTGAGACCTCCCAGTATACCCCAGAAATTTAACCATTAGAGAAAGCCTTTGTAGAGGAAATCATTCCTTTGCACACTCTAGAACCTCAACCATTCAAGCAAACCTTTAAAGAGGAACTCATTCCTTTTGACGTCATGGGTGATAACCGTAGAAATTGCGCTAACCCAAGAGGGGGAGCATGAACATTTACCTATCCTATTTCTCTCAACCAAGATGATGATACATTTATGAAGAACATTTCACCATCCATCTTACCAACCTTTAGAGGTTTATCCTCTAAAGATCCTAACTAGTTCCTTTTTGAGTTTAAAGTGTTGTGCCATACGTATGAATACAAAAATGATAACCAAAAATTGAAGCTCTTCCCCTCCACTCTAAAGGACATTACAATGTGTTGGTTCATGAGATTCACTTGAGGGTCAATATCCACCTGGGATGATATGGAGTCCTACATTTTTGGAAAAATACCAAAGTTACTATAGAGTTAGTGATAGGAAAGAAGAGTTTTTCAAACTGAGCAAAATGAAGATAAAAGCTTAGAAGATTACTTGGATATGTTTATCTTCTTATCTAAAAGATGTAGTGAAGAAGCCATAAGTCTGAAAATTATAAAGACCATATTTCTTAAAGGACTTGATGAAGACACTAGGAGAAGCCTAGATTTGATGGGAAAATGAGATGTGTTCCAACTTGGACTTGATGATATCACTAAGCTATGATGAAATTTCTCCCATACTTGAGGAGGTATTCATAAATCTACTCTTTTTAGAGGTTCTAATGAGATAGGTAAACTGCGTGAGGAAATAGAAAATCTCAAAACTAATATTTTTGTTTAGTTAAACACCACGCTAGATGGAATACATGCCAAAATATGTAATCTTGAGACCTTATCCATCTATTTTCCTAGGTGTTCAAAGAAAAATCTATTAAGAGAATGTCCTTTGGAAAAAATTGATGCTTGCTAGGTTTGTGAGAAGAGTCATGCCATTGATCAATGAGAGATTCTAAATGCAATCAAAAATTTCAAGAAAAGAACATCTTAGATTGAGGAGGAGATCAATTTTATGAATCAAAGACTTGGAGGGAATTTCTCTTATAACCATAACTCAAATTCTACTTGACAGCCCACAAACAATTGGAATAATAATCAGTGGGTGACACCTTGGCCTCAATAACGACCTAATTGGGGACCCTACCCTTGGGGACCACCTAAATGGGTGAACTAGTCCTGGGGAAAGCCCTAATGGCCAAACTAGACTCAACAACAATGGTATCCTCAAAACCTTGTGCCTCAATAGAATCAAACTCAAAATTAGTTCTATACTAGGCCAAGGAGGATGCCAAATCCATGACAAAATATTTTACTAGCTCCTTGGAACCCTCAACAAAATGAGTAGGTCAACCAACCACAACTCCCAACAAAACATGTCCCTAATCCAAAGAATAATAGTCAAAATACCGCAGTGTATACAATAGAACAAGAAAATGTGACTCGATTTAATGCTATCCATTGTGGAAACCTACAATTAAAGTCAGGAAAAATACTCCAACATCCTACCATAGTTGACATCATGGATGAACCAAATGAAGAATCTGCTGTAAGGACTAAGACACCTTCCAAACCTTCAAAGCCAAACCTAGTGAGTAATCAAGACAAGCCCCTTCCACAATCCTCATCTAGAACTACCAAGTTACCTCAAGAAGAGGATGGTTAGTGTCCAACAGATCCTTTAAAGGATCCCACCTTGAAAGAGAAAACTCAAGTGCCTTTTCCCGAGAATCTCAAAACAACCATTGTGAATAACCCTCTAAAACTGACCTTATCCACCGAAACCACGCTGATACAAGAAATTAAGCAACTTCAAATCGAGGTTCCTTTGTTACAATTGATTAAAGGGATCCCTAAACTAAACCAACTAATCAAACAGTTGTGCATCAAAACACCAGGAAGGAAACCAAAATAGATTAACACTGTACATATAAATGGATATCTAGCTGACCTTTTATCTAGAAAAATTGTAGCCCAAAAATATGATGACCCAAGAAATCCACTTATAATAGTGACAATCAATGAGGTAGTACTACCCAATGCACTTGTGGACTTAGGAGAGACCATTAATGTAATGACAGTGGATGTTATGGAAAATTTGGGACTCATTGATTTGTGTTCCACAAATACAATATTGCAAATGGAAAATCAATCCATAGCTATTCCCAAAGGTGTCATAGAAAATGTTCTTGTTAAGGTTGACAGTTGGGAATATCTAGTAGACTTCCAAATAATCCACTCCCTCACACTAAAGGATAGTTATCTGATAATATTAGGAAAACCATGGCTAGCTACAGTTGTAGCCAAGATTAATTGTAGAGAGGGAGGAATTACCATTTCACATGGCCCCAACAACAAACACCTATTTTTATATCTGTCTGCTCAACTTGCTAAACATAACAAAGTTTGGGTTGATGAACCATATGGTGCCTACAAACAATAGAATCTAGCCTCACTTGCTATGGTAGTCATTAAACAACATGGTGAAGACTTGGAAGATGAACTGGAAAAAAACAATAAAAATATTACCATAGACTCAAGTGATGAATAAATGTTAGATGTAGAAGAGATTCTAGGTCATCCAATCAATGTTGATCACACTAAATTTGATTACACTCCCCTAGCTAATATCATCCCGAAAATGGATCACTTCTTCAAAGATATTTCTAGACTCCACAAAACTATACCAAATAGCTATCCTATCAATACCTTAACCAGGGAAGTTTATACCGTCACCTCAAACTACCTAGGAGTCAAAACCATCATATTACTATGAGGAAAAATGTTGAATATCAATAGTTGGTTGAAAAATTCAGAAGAGCATAAATTGTTTGATGTTTTGGTGCATAGATCTACAGCTTTTTCTTGGGATTATACATACATGAGATGAATACAACCAAGCATTTTTACCCATCACATCTATACCAAGGATGTTATACCTATTCATCAAGCACAATGAAGACTCAATCCTGCTCTCAAAGACATTGTTAAAATGGAAATTGAGAAAATCCTTCAAGTGGGCTTTATCTATCCCTTTTTTGACAAAAAATAGGTTTCACCTCTAGTTGTTGTTGCGAAGAAAAATGGGAAGTGGAGAGTGTGTGTTGATTATAGGGAACTCAACAAAGCTACCCATATATATTACTTCCCTTTACCTTTTGTATACCAAGTCTTGGATAATTTGGATGGAAGGAAGTATTTCTCATTCCTAGATGGATTCAATGGATATAGCCAAATACAAGTAGCCATGGAAGACCAGGAAAAAAAAAATTTACTTGCCCTTGGGGAACATTCGCATATCGTGTCCTTCCCTTCAGGCTATGCAACACTCCTACAACATTTTAGAGAGCTATCTTAGCCATATTTGTTGAGCTAGTGAATGACTGTGTGGAAGTATACATGGATGACTTCATCGTGTATGGGTCAAATTTTGATGGAATTCAGAATTTGGACAAAGTATTGAAGCGATGTGAGGACCATCGACTATCCTTGAGTCATGAAAAATGCCTCATAATGGTGGAACAAGGGATAGTATTGGGACACCACATTTCAATTGAAGGGATAAAAGTCGATCCTAAGAAAATTGAGGTAATACAACAACTAGAGACTCCGAAGAACCAAACTAACATTAGAAGTTTCTTAGGACATGTTGGATACTACCGGGGTAAACCCACAAAAGTGGTTTACAATTTGAATGAGGAAGGAAAACTTGTAAAAATGACCCCATGCCAAAAATTTTCATTTTGGAGGCTTGAATGAACCCATTGGTTCGAACAAACCAAAAAATAGTTCTGTTGAACCAGGGTTTGAGTAAACCCATTTAATGCATGCACAAAAAAAAAAAAATGAAAACCCCTTTTCGCAAGGGGGTTCGCTAGAATCCCCCTGGTTCTAGCGAACCCCCCTTTTCCCTGATTTTTGACCTTGTTCACAAAAAAAACCTAAATTTTTATGCTTTGAAGCTCAGGTTGAGGATGAAAATGGAGGAATCTTCACAAACCAAACTAGAATTAAGTAGTCCTTGGAATGAGCTATCCAATGAATATAATTTTAATATGTTTTGGTTTTATTATATTATTTGTTTTTAGTTTTATTGAACATGGGTTTTTCATCGAAAATGAAGGTCTCTATTCGCACATGTGGAAAAATAGCAAATTACCAATATTTTTTTAAAATATGAGTGCACTAGATATTGAAGTCCTTGATCCAACAAAAAATTACACATTATACGGTCGTGCTATGTCTAAGTTGTAATTGGTTTGACTTCAAAACTTGATTAAAGAAAAAATATTCAATAAAAAATTATCTAACCAAGTGGAAGCACTAGATATCATAGTTAAAAATCTAAATTTGAAAGAATTATAATTTTATCCTTCATGGAAAAAAAAATTATGTGGTATACGGTGTGCGTCACTTTTTAAAAATGTTGTTTTTTGAAAAAAAACCAATTTTTGTGGGAGATGGAAAAAGAAGTGCAATCTGATTCCAAAAATTTTGAAAAAAATATTTTTAGAATCTAGAGACAAAATTTTTCAAGACTCTAGTTTGCATCATCTTCAAATTCCTCATGGTTTAGCCGCTATAGGTGCGTGAATGTGAAGATTTAGTTAAAAATAATAATTTCAGTGTTGAGTTTGGCCAAAAAATGTAAACCACTATTATGGGATCACCCACCAGAAATTTATAGAAAATTTTAGCAATATTGTAGCCCCTATGTTTTCCCTCCTTGAAAAGAATGTAGATTTTACCTAGATAGAAAAATCTCAAGCATCATTTGAGATCATTAAGGAAAAAATAATCTTTGCTCCTATCCTACGTGGACCTAATCGGAACCTTCCATTCCATATTTATGGAGATGCTTCTAATGATGCTATTGGAGCAGTTTTAGGTCAGGAAGATGAGAATGGGGGAAAATGTACCATATTTCATTAGTAAGAATTTGACTCCCACTTAATGGAATTACACTACCACAGAGAAATAATTCTTAGTTGTGGTGCATGCAATCAAGAAATTTTGACATTACATCACAGGGTACAAAGTAACTATGTTCACAGACCATTCAGCTATCAAGTACCTAATGAAAAAACCTATAGTGAATGGAAGAATAATCAGGTGGTTATTGCTTCTACAAGAATTCAATGTGACCATTATTGATAACTCTGGGAAGTTCAATGTAGTTGCAGATTTATTATCCTAGATCAAACAAGACAATGGAGATTATGCTCCTATGCAAGATGAATTCCCAAATGAAAATTTATTTTCCATCTCCATTAAAACCCCTTGGTTTGCTAACATAGACAACTACCTAGCTAGTTCAGAGTTCCCATTAGACTTTACATCAAAATAAAAGAAACACCTCATTCGAGAAAGTGTTCCATTCAAATGGATTAATGGAAAACTATTTCGATCTGGCCTTGATATGGTTTTATGATGTTGTGTAAGATCAGATGAAACATACAACATCCTTAGGGCCTACCATGATGATCCCTCTGGAGGCCATTACTTCACTAAGAGGAAGTCCCATAAGATCTTAGGTGCAAGATATTACTACCCCTTTATGCATAAAGATGTAAAAAAATATGTTTTTCACTGTGATGAATGCCAAAGAGTAGGGAGACCCACTGCATCCAATAAAATTCCTCTACAACCCCAGGTAGTTCTTGAACCATTCAAAAAGTGGGGATTGGTTTTTATTGGCCCTATAGACCTCCCTTCACAAGGAAAATAATACATTTTATGTACTAAATATCTCACTAAATGGGAAAAAGTCCAAACTCTAAGAGTGGCTAGAGAAGAACAAGTTGTTGACTTCCTGTATAACAAGATTTTTCTCATATTTGGAGCCCCTAGAACAATTGTCACAGATTAAGGACCGCAATTTATGTCCAAAGTTTTGCTGGCCTTTACTAATCATTTCCAAGTAAGCCATAAAAATTTGTCACCCTATCACCCAAAAGAAAATGGTCAAGTAGAGGTCACTAGTAGGGAACTTGAGAATATTTAACAAAAATAGTTTCATCAAGAAGAAAAGACTGGGCTAGAAAATTACCTGAAGCCATTTGGGCTTATAATACAACTTGGAAGTCAACCACTAGTTTTAGTCTGTATGAGTTAGTTTTTGGGAAGAAACCTCTTCTAGCCATTGAATTTTTCCTTCAAACCCTGAGAACAACAATGGAGTTGGGCTTAGACCTCAAACAAGCCTAGGTTGAAAGAGTCATGTTGGACTCCTCTAATGGTTCAATAACTATCCCTTAAAGTTGGAACTTAGAGATTAGACATCTGCACTAAGTAGTTATCTTGCTCATCATGAAGGTTCATTTCATTGTCAACCCAAGGATGTAAAATTGAAATGGGTTAGCATTGTTTTTGCATTAGGACTCAACTGTAGTCACCCTTATCTTATAACTAGAAAAGGAACAATACTAAAACAAAATGCTAGAAAGATATTAACATAAGTACTGAGCATGAATTATCAACTAAACTAAGCATTAACAACTGCACTAGAATAGATGAAAAAAATAAATATCTCAGAAAATAAACATGAAGTTACTTTGTCTACCTTGGCTATAGGAATAGTCACAGGATAAAGCTTCAATGGTTGTAGGAACAAACAACTACTAAAACCGAAACTAATTACTAAATGGAAAAATAACTATTAAACTAAATGGATGGAATTCTCACCAAGTGGCCCTCCTTGAATGAGTCTTCCCTAGGCTAACTCAAAAGCAACAAATCATAATATCTTTTTATTCCTTGAAAAAATGATTACAACATATAAGAAATATGACTGTATTACTTAAACTGAAAATGCAAGTACAATATTAGAACATCCAACCTTGTGAAAAGGGGCATTTGACCATTATTTATAGAGGGAAAAGCTTCTAATTAATCCTAACTAACTAGGCAGTTGACTCCAACATAATAGGAGGATTCCATTTACTGAAAACATGGAAAAGAGAGGGAGGAAGTTATGCATGCGCCAGATTTAGTCAAAGCAAACTTGCCTCAACGAGGATGCAACACAACACACTTCCTAGATTTTCTCAACTAACATACATGATATTTAAAAGGCAAGTTACAACTTCCTCACGAGCTAGAAGTTTCCCTCCATTGACCTCTTATTGACCATCTTTTTTACTTCCTTAGCAACTGACCAGTTGGTAGGAACTTCTTCCACTTTGTAAGCTACATTTATATCAACATCTTAATGTGAACCTACATAATGACATTAGCACACAAAAAAAATTGCATATCCATAATTACCTTAAAGTAACATTCATTGAACCACATGAAAAATTAATATAGACAATTCACATAGCAAGTTAATATCATCAAGAATCACAAGGATAAGTTCATGCCCAAGGTTCATAAATCTAGGGAAATAATATGGAGAGTGTCAATAACTAGGTACTAAAGTCTATAATAACAACATCAAATATATGATAAACCCTATCAAAATTGATCCATTATTTGGACTCATCATCTCCCCCCAAATTAATGATTTGTTGGTCCTCCAACAGAGGGAGCTCTATTCCTTTTCCTTTTCAAAGCTCTGAAGTCACCAACTGCTACCTATCCTTGACTGGTCTCTAAATTTAGATCCCAGTAGAACCCCTACTTGTTTTCCATTTTATTCCACTTTGGCCTTTATGTATCTATATCATACTGATAATATTTGTAATATGGTACTGGCCACAATAGGGTAGGTGGCTGGAATGTCAATGGAAGCCAATAATGTTGCTTCATCCTTCCAAGTTGTATGTACCTAGTGCTTCGTTTACATGCTACAAAATAATTTTGCAAGGAATGGGGTTCAACCTATTTTAACTGATCTAGAAAACTATTCCATCTCTGTGATAGGTATCCCAATATTGTTTTCCTTGCAGTAGCAACTACCTATTCATATTCCTCATATGCTTCATCCCTAGTAGACATGATCCTATTTTGTAGTCTAGATTATAAATAATTTGGTGCCATGTATAGTAAATGTCTGAAGGGTTACTCGATTCATCTCTAAGAGACAAGGGGGTATGGAGTTCTCTTTCCATGTATATTTCAAAGTGTTGTCCCTAGCTGACTTCATTTTGAATCCATGACATGAATTCCCTCAAATGGATATCTCCAATGTATAGCAATGGGTTCGAGTCATGACCATTAGGCACAACATAATTATTCAAGTACAACTCACACGACATATTTTTAACTTCAAGAGGAGAGAATAGGTAGGCTTGGAAAAACTTATGTGGGGTTTCAATAGAAGGGTTTAAACTAGAAATAACCCTTGATAGCTTGAAATAAAGATGACACTCCTTTAAATGCAGTGCATATACTCTTGGAGGAGTTTTGCATGCCAGCATTTGTGGCACTAGAGTCACTACATTATCTACCTTATCCTTCAATGTAGCAAGCTCTGCATTATTCTTCTCAATTTCTACATTTTTCTTTTTGAATTCTTCTTGTAGCTTGAGTCTTTCCTTTTTCCACTCCTCCTCTTTCTTTTGCATTTCATTCCATAAGTTCAAGGCTACAAGATTCCATGAAAAATTGGGAGGCTTATCTTTCCCTACCAAGATCTTTCCTCACACTGGTTCATTTTGTTCAAATTACTCTAGTTGTAGTGGTTCTTGTTCCTCATCTTTCTTTGGTTGCAATGGTTCCTGATTTTTAACCTGCTTTGCAACAACAGTAAGCTTTGCCAACCCTATGTTTTCTTGTTCCTCAAAATCTTCTACTTCTATATTTACCTACCCCTTAGGGGCTTCTATCTACTTTGTAGGTGTCCTTTTGAGCTTAGGGCTTATTTTTAGAGGCATATCAACAACTGGCTTAGCTAGTTTTTATTTCTTCAGAGGGATTTTGTGTTTTCTAGCAGTTGTAGGAAGACCAGTGTCATCAACTTTCTATTTCCTAGGGATAGGTTTTACTTTTTCTGGTGTTTGCTTCTTAGCCTTTCCTTTTCTAATTTATGCCTCTCTCATTTATGGTTCCTCTTTTTGAATGGCAGCCGTCTAGTATGAACTAGAGTTTTAGGGAGAACATTAACATTAGGGTTCAAGGATGAATGTCCTTCATTTGAATACTCAGATTCAGAGGAGCTAATTTCTACTACTGATTTGGTTGCAGGAGGGTTTGTACTAGGGTTTGTGCCAAAAGTTGAAGCTCGAGGAGTGTTTTTACTAACCCTCTCACCCCTACTAACCCTAAAAGCTTGGGGCTAACCTCTAGAATCCACATTCTCTAATTTGAACTGATCAATGCTAAAAAATTCCTCCCTTGACATACTAAACACTTCTTGTAAAGATTTTTCTACTAATAATTTTATCAAATAGTGATGGGAAACAAAGTTGTCCCTACCTTTTTGTGTTTCATCTGCCATGATTGCAAGGAGCTTGTACAACACATTAGGCACGTTCATCCTTCTACCATGTATCATATGGTTCAAGAGCTTAAAATACACATAATGAAGGCATGATTGGTGACCTTCACAAGTAATATATTTGATAATGTAGACAACAACTTGTTTCCACTTTTCTGTTAGAGAAGTTCTCCTTATTCCTTGCTTATCTACAACAAGCGGAGGATCACTAGGATCAGTGAATTCTTCCCTAGCTGACCTAGCATCCCTAGAAGCAGGGTAGGGCTCTCCTTTAGTAGGAAAACTCATTACTTCAGCAATTCTCTCCTCAATGGCTATAACTTCTAACCCTTTTATCATTGCCTTATTGTCAAAAAGTGTTTGTGCAAATTCCAGAGCAATGTTCTCATTTAAACTGTCTATTTTTAGAAATTAGTCCAACCATCCACAATTCTTGAATTTGACCATAGAGAGTGCATCTTGTAGTATCACCTCATAAACTATAGGTTCATTTCTGATCAGCTGACCTCCCATTGTTTCTACCCACAATCAGGAAAACACTTCTGCAAAATTTTCTTTCCTGCAATCCTTCTTCTGAAAACCCAATTTCCTCTAGTTCCTGTAACTATTCTTTAGTGCTAATGCCAATGCCATACAACTCTTCAATTTACATTTTTGGTGATGTTATGACTATGAATAAGGAAGTAAAGAAACATAAATGACGGGTATCATCAAGGAAAATGGCAACAATTTAGTGTCATGTCATACATGCAAGGTGTCATTTCAACTATATCATTTCAAATTTTCTCATTTTAAATTTGCTGCCATGTTGACACATGAATGACATGTATGATAGGTGGACATGTGGGTTCACACCCCCCAACCTAAATTAGAGCATGTGTCCACACAGGATGGGATATAATTATGATGTGATTGGGTAGAGTACAAATATGTGCTATTTGAAATATCAACATTAATATACAACAATTAAACAAATGCATTTAAGATAATTAAGGTAAGTTGTTACACATGTACCTAAAAATTTGGAGTGTCTTTTGCAAAAAATGTGGAAGGAAGTATGGCTTAGTTTAAAAGTATAGTTGAGCAATTAAATGAAGTGATGATGGAGTGAAGTGAGGGTGGAGTGAAGTGATGGAAGAGAGAGAAAGGATGGAGATGGATAGGAGAATGGATGTATTGATAGAGAAATTGTTTCCCACAAAATTGGAAATCTTTATTATGATTTCATGTATACTTTGACTAGTTAGAAGAAGGGACACTAGGTTCACTTCCTTCAGCTATAGGAACTTCAGAGGTTAGTGTTGAATAAATTGCTACATGAATTCTTACATTTGGAAGCCAGTTTATGGTATAACCTGAGACGGTGACCATTGACTAGGAGCTTGAATTTGACAAGGTCAATGGTTGTGAGTTGGAGAAGACTTCTGCAACTTCATATGGTCTCAACTACCTAGTTTTGCAATTTTCCTACATTATCTTGATACCTAGAATCATAAAGGAGGGCCCAGTCACCTTGCTGGAACTTCTTTTCCTTTATGTATTTGTCATGCCATTTGACTCTTTGATTTTGCACCATCTCAACATGATGAAGAGATGACTTTCTCATTTCATCTAAGGCATTCAATTGCATGATCCTATCCTTTTGTGCCTCAGATATGTCTATCCGAAGGTCTATTGTTGTTCTAAGAATTTTATGTTGAAACTTTATGGGCATCATGGTTGTTTTTCCATACAATAATTCAAGAGGAGTAAAACCAGTGGTTGTTTTCCAAGTGGTTCTATAAGCCCAAACAACTTTTGGCAACCTATTTTCCCAATATTTCCTATGAATAGCCACTATTTTTGTAAAAATAGCCTCTATTTCCCTATTTGTTACCTCAGATTGGCCGTTGGCCTGAGGGTGATAGGGGGTAGATTTCTTATTTCCCTATTTGTCACCTCAGATTGGCCATTGGCCTTAGGGTGATAGGGTCGATGTAAGTTGAGCCCCTTGATCTATCACCATCTCTCTAGGAACTCCATAGCATGTGAATATTTCTTCATAGAGGAATTATGCAACTTTATTGTCTTTGGCATGTTTCATAGCTTTGACCTCAACCCACTTGGTCGCATAGTTAGTGCAAACAAATATGTAAGATTTTCCATTTGATGGTGGATCAATTGGACCTAAAAAATAAAGTCCCCATTTATCAAATGGTGTGATGACTACCTGAGGGTATAGAGTCATCTCATTATATTTAGTTGGCTAGCCCATCCTCTGACATCTATCACACTTCCTAGTGTACTTTCCTGCATCCTTATGAAGTGTGGGCCAGTAGTGCCCTATATTAAGAATCTTTATTGTTGTTCTCTTAGTTGCAAAGTGCCCTCCATAGGGTTCATTTTGACATGCATGTAGTATATCATATGTTTCATCCTCACTTACACATCTCATTACATGATCTAGTCTAGTATAGAATAAAAACCCTACAATCCATGAGAAAGGAAAAATTTTCTCAATAAGAACCCTTCTCTCTTTTGGAGAGAAAAGAGGGGGAACTCTCCCTATAACTAGATAATTGGCTATATCTACTTACCAAGGTGTGTGCACACTGATGGAAAAAAAATTTTCATTAGGGAAGGAGTCATCAATGACTTGAGTGTCCTATGATGTAGTCAATCTAGAGAGAAAGTCTTCCACAACATTTTCCTTACCTGGTTTGTCTACAATGGTGATGTGAAATTCCTACATTAACAATAACCATCTAGCTAATCTTCCTAAAATCAGTGGCTTATTCATGAGGTATCTTATGGCTACATGGTCTGTATGGAAAAAGATCTGATATCCTATTATGTAATTCCTAAACTTATTAAGGGCATAGATGACTGCCAACATCTCCTTCTCTATCATTGTGTAGTTAAACTTGGCTCCTTATATGTTTTTGCTAACAAAGTAGCTTTCATTATCAATGTCTCGCTCTTTTTTTCCCAAGATAACCCCTATAGCATAATAAAATGCATCTATGTGAATATGGAAAGGGAGTTCCCAATTAGGGCCTTTGAGCATAGGAGCATGGGTTAAGGCTTTTTCTAACTCACATAATGCTTTGTCACAATCCTCTATCCACTGGAACTCAACATATTTAGTTAGAAGATTATAAAGTGGTGTTTCCATCTTACTAAAATATTTTATGAAGCACCTATAGTATCCTGCATGTCCCAGGAAACTTCTAACATCTTTTTTCTTGGCAGGAATAGGAAGATTGGTAATTACATCAATCTTGGCTAGGTCCACTTGAATTCCTTTTTGAGAGATATAATGGCCAAGAACTACTCCTTCTTGCATCATCATGAAGCATTTCTCACTATTCAAGGACCGATTATGGTATTCACATCTCTAAAGAAATTTTCTTAGATTTTATAATGCTTTTGCAAAATCAGCACCATAAGTAGTAAAATCATCCATGTAGATCTCCATACAATCATGTGAGATATCTGATAATATACTAATAACTGCACTTTGAAAGGTTGCAGGTGCATTACATAAACCAAATGGGAGTACTAAATAAGCATAGGTCCCCCAAGGATAGGTAAAATTTGTCTTCTCTTGATCCTCAGGTGCAATCTGTATCTGATTATAACCATTGAATCCATCTAGGAAGGAACAATATTGCTTACCTGCAAGTGAGTCCAATACTTGGTCTATAAAGGGAAGGGGAAAGTGATCCTTTTTGGTGGAAGATTTTAGTTCTCTATAGTCAACAAAAACTCTCCATTTACCTCCCTTTGTAGGAGCAATTACCAATGGGGACACCCATTGGTTATCTGAGATAGCGTAGGTAAATCTTGTATCCAATAACTTATGTAATCCACTTTTACAATCTCTCTCAATGCAGGGTTGATTATCCTTTGTGGCTTCCTTACTGGTGTGCAATCATCTATAATGTAGATCCTATGAGTACAAAGTTTGAGATCTAATCCTTTCATGTCATGGTAGTCTCATGCAAGTGCATGTTGATGCAACTTCAAGAGGTTTGTCAAGGACAACTGTTGCTCTTGACTCAATCTCCCTTCTAAAACTTGTACTTGTGTGGTCAACTCAATCATGGCTATGTCATTGATGCTTGGAATTTTTAACTCATGTGGCAACAAGGTATGAAGCATATCGATTGCTACAGGAAATTCAGGTGTAGGAGGAGTGGGACGAAGTGTTTGCAATGGACATGCAGAACCATATTCATGAGCATATGATTCTTCATGCACTTCATAATGGTTTTAAATTATATGAGATAGGATTTCATCTTCTTCCTAAAGCTGCATAAAAGGACTTCTACTTATCAGCATTAGTTGTGCCAATGAATTCACTTCCTCGGCCTCTTCTCCAACATGTAGCCATATGGGGTTATCCATGTCATCAGATGGTTGAGTAGGAGGGTATAGGAAAAAATTCTTAGTCCTTCTCCCATTAGAAATAGTCACGTCCCCTGAGCGACATCCAATATAAGCATCTGTTATAGCTAACCACAACCTACCTAGAATAATGGGATACCATTCTAATGTAGCTTTAGGGGAAAGGATCATGAAATCTGCAAGGTACTCCCAAGAGTCTAGAGTAACAACAAGGTCTTCTACTATACTATCTAGTTTGATAGTGGAACTAAAAACAAGCTATAGGACAATAGGAGTAGGTCTCATATTTGCAACATTTAGTTGTTGCAGGATATCTTTATTCATTACATTAATTGTTGCTCCCAAATCTATTAGAGCATTCTTTACTTGGATTCCATTTATAATGAATCCTACCATAGGGCTATTTGGATTAGTATATTTAAGAAAAATAACTTTCCCAAGCATGATATCTGCCAACTGTCCCACCACATGAATGGTAGTGGGGTCTTTGTTTTTGCTCCTGGGATTTTTGAGACATGCTTCCTTGATTGATTTAATATATATGAGGACATATTTTATGGCTTGAAACAAAGTTATCTTGGCACATATGTGTTTCAACTGATCTAGAATATCAAATGTTTTTTCTTCCTTCTCTTCCTTTTGTTTAACAACTTCTAACCTTTGAGGAAATGGTGGGTCTTGGTTAGATTGTTGAACTAGTTTAGGATTCTTAGGCATACTTGAATGAATAGGGACATTCTGATGCTCCTCTTCTTCCACAAGAAGCTCAGTGATGATAAGAGTGGAAAGAGTTGGCAAAGTGGTTCCTAAACACAGGTGAATATCACTCACACTCACAATATATGCAAGAAATTGATTAGGATCTGCAGAGTGGACTGGCTTCTATTGTGGTTTGTTATTTGGGTTAGGTGTGGGTTGAGTTAGTGGTTGAATAGGTCTAGGTGTGCTAGAATTGGATCTAGTAGGAGGAGGAATTATGACAGGTTGTTGAGGCTATGGAGGTGGTTGTATGTAACCAGTTGTTTGGTTTGGCCATTGTTGTCCTCCCCTCCATTGGGATGTCTATTTCTAGTTTCTTGGAGGTTGCTGCCAATTCCCTTGGGATGGCTACCATTGGGATGGATAATTTTGGTAATTGGGCCATTATTTGGAGAATTATTCCAAGGTTGAGGTGGATAGCCTCCAAATTTGGATGGGTATGGGGGTTTCCATTGATTACTAGATGCATAAGAATTGAAATAAGGCCCACTAAAAGATAATGGATCTAGTGGCATATCTTTTCTTGGAGCCCATGGTCTTGTTTGTTCATTGTAGTAGACTTGATCATCATCACCTTGGATTGGATTGAACTCAGGTGGAATCTTCTTTTTGTCAATGTTTTCTACCATTTTGCATCTACAGTCCTTCTTCTTTTGTCTGCAATGAGGACAATATTCTACCAACATTGCCTCTGCCTCCTCATGTTTCTTCTTTGCTTGAAGTGTATCTAGCTGAGTAGCCAGATTTTTTATGATATCCTACTTGAAATCTTCTAGCAAGTGAGTAGTTTCCATCCTTGATACTCCATTGGTGGAGGATTTACCCATAGAGGATTGGTAACCTCTTCCTTTCTTTAGAGATTCCTTGGAATAATTTTGACATATCTTCTTAATATCACCCCAGGGAACTTGGGTGATATCTCCTCCTATCAGGTCTAGAGAATCAATGCAGTTTTCATTGATCCCTCTAAGGAAGAGAAACTTTTGAGACTCTTCATTGAGTGCATGATTTGGAGATTTTTCAAGAAAAACAAAAACCTTGAAATATAGTCCTCCAAACTCTCATCTCCCTTCTGTTGCATCTTGAAGATATCATCTCCTCTCATATCACTTCCCCTATAATATTCTTTATACTTCTCAAGAAACTTTGTTTCCATATCATCCCAAGTCTCCATAGTATTCCTACCTAAGCTCATAAACCATCTTAATGCAACTTCTTTCAAGGTGGTAGGAAAAAAATTAAACCTATGAGCATCAATGGTATAGTCATAGCTTCTACAGAGGATATCAAACTCAAAAAAGAAAGTGTTAGGGTATTCTATGACAAGCCCATAGAGCTTAGGGAGAACTGAAGTAGGGATGTTGTTGAGGTTATCAACTTCATTCTGATGAGTGATAGGAAATGGAAAAGATGGTTGGTTAGGTCTGTTTGGATTTGCGCCAACCATATCTGATCAATGGAGTGCCAAAGAAAATGGATTCTCAATCAGGTTTTGGGTAGCATAGTCTTCAAAGGAAGTTTAAGAACTGGTCAAATTGGGGAATGCATCAGCAATAGGATTTTCCTCCTCTTCTTCTTCGTCTATTGGCATATTTTGAAACTCAACTAGTTGGTAATTAGGATTAGGGTCATTAGGAAGGAATCTCCCATGAGAATCTCTTCTCTTGTCTCTATGCATGTGGTATTAACTCAGTATCATTAAACTCACACAAAGAAATGGTGCAAGAATAACAAATAATTACTTTTCTCAAATGAAGGGTATGCTAAGGATAAACTTTATACATACTAAAACAAGAAAGAAACTAGAAATGAATCCAAAGAAATTCCTAGTTTGACACCATCCTTAGAATTGACACCAAAAATGTTGGCATCCTCTAATGGTTCAATAACTAAGCTCTTAAAGTTGGAACTTAGAGATTACACATATGCACTAAGTAGTTACCTTGTTCATCATGAAGGTTCATTTAATTGTCAACCCAGGGATGTAAAATTGAAATGGTTCAACACTGTTTGTGCACTAGGACTCAATTATAGTCACCCTTATCCTATAACTAGAAAAGGAACAATACTGAAACAAAATGTTGGAAAGATATTAACATAAGTATTGAGCATGAATTATCAACTAAACTAAGCATTAATAATTGAATCAGAATGGATGATAGAAATAGAAATCTCAACAAACAGACAAGAAGTTACTCTATCTACCTTTGCTATAGGAACAGTCATAAAACATAGTTTCAATGGTGGTAGGAACAAAAAACTGTTGAAACCAAAACTAATTACTGAACAGAAAAATAACTATTAAACTAAATGGATGGAATTATCACCAAGTGGGCCCCCTTGAATGAGTCTTCCCTAGGTAACTCAAATACAAAAAATCAAAATATCATTTTATTCCTTAAAAATATTATTATAGCATATCAACCATATGGCTGTATTACTTAAACTGAAAAATGCAAGTACAATCTCAGAACATCCAACCTTGTGAAAAGGGGCATCTAACCATTATTTATAGAGGGAAAAGCTTCAAATTAACCCTAACTAACTAGGCAGTCGACTCCAACATAATAGGAGGATGCCATTTATTGAAAACATGGAAAAGAGAGGGAGGAAGTTATGCATGTGCCAGATTTAGTCAAAACAAATTTGCCTCAATGAGGATCTAGCACATCACAATTCCTCGATTTTCTCAACTAACAGACATGATCATTTAAAAGGTAAGTTACAACTTCCTCATGAGCTAGGAGTTTCCCTCCAATGGAAGTTTTCCTCCATTGAGATTTTTCCATCCATTGACCTCTTATTGACCATCTTATTGACTTCCTTAGCAACTGACTAGCTGGTAGGAAGTTCTTCCACTTTGTAAGATTCATTTATATCAACATCTTGATGTCAACCTACATAATGACATTAGCACACACAAAACAATTGCATATCCATAATTAACTTAAAGTAACATTCATTTAACCACATGTAAAATTAATATAGAGAATTCACATAGCTACAGGTTAATATCATCAAGATTCACAAGGATAAGTTCATGCCCAAGGTTCATAAATCTAGGGAAATAACATGGAGAGTGTCAATAACCAGGTACTAAATTCTATAATAACAATAAAAAATATATGATAAATCCTATCAAAATTGAGCCATTATTTGGACTCATCAAGTCCTACAACTTAGTGAATTGGATGAACTCCATTTGGATGCTATCCACCAAATTGAGCTAGTTCAACAACAAAAGGCTTGACATAATAAATACATAAAAGAAAGAGAGTTCCACAGTGGGGATTGGGCATTGTTATTTGATTCTTGATATAAAGATCACGATGCGAAACTGAGGACTCATTGGCTAGGTCCATATGAAATTTTTGAAGTATTTAAAAATGGAGCAGTGCAACTCAAACCCATTGATGGTGACACTCAAACTCTCTTAGTCAACGAACATCAATTACAAATGTACCAAAAACCTATTAACAAGGAGGATTTTTCAAGGATGGTAGAAATGCAAGGAGAAATACAATGCATTGACTCTGCTATGGTAGAGCCAATGGAATGTTCAGATTAATAGTCATCCAGTTCAAAGAAAACTCTTTGCATGTGTATGTATTTACAATCACTTCAAAGAATTTCTTTTGAATTTTTGATATTTTGGACTTGGCTAAATTTTGTTTCCATCATGCAGGACTTTATTTTTAATTGAATACAGATTCTGGCGCATCTTGCAATGATGCTCCAAAAAAATTTCATGTGGTCGGTTTCATTTCTTAGTTTGTTCCTACATTCTGGTGCATCTTTTAATGGTGCTCTAGAAAGTTTTAAGTACAGGTGTTTCATTTTTTTCCTCCCTTCATTCTGGTAGCATCTTCTAGCAATGCTCTAGAATTTTGTTTCTACATTTTGGCTACATCTTTCAGCGATGCTCTAGAATTTTATTTTTTCCATTTGACATCTTTTAGTAATGCTCTAGAATTTTGTTCTTGCACTCTGGCAGTATCTTTCAACGATGATCTAATTTTTTTTCTTACATTCCAATTTTTTTCCTACATTTTGGCGGCATCTTTCGGTGATGCTCCAAATTTTTTTTGTCCGTTCCCACATTTTGGTGGCATCTGTTAGCGATGCTTCAGAACTTTGTTCCCACATTTCGGCAACATCTTTTAGCAATGCTCCAGAACTTCATTCTTGCATTCCAATGACATCTTTTAGTGATGCTCTGAAACCTTGTTGCTACATTCCGGTTGCATCTTTCAGTAATGCTCTGAAACTTTTTCTCTTTCCATTTGGCTACATCTTTTGGTGATGCTCCAGAATTTTGCTTCCTCACTTCAGTTGGATCTTTTAGCGATGGTCCAAAAATTTTCTTCTTTCATCTTGGTTGCATCTTCTAGTGATGCTCCAAAATTTTGTAAATTCCCTTCCTCTCCAAATGCTTTAATAGTTCTGATGATATGCACATAACCATCATTAAATTTTTCCATTACCTCTGAAATTCATGCCCTACACTGCCATCTTTTACCATAATAAATTAAAATTATTGTGACCACTTTTTGTCATAATAATTATAACCCCTAACCATCCCATTTTCATCCATAATAAATTCATTACAACCCCTCTCCATCCCATCTGATGATACTGTTACATTAACAAAGGCAAGTGACTTTCAAATCGATGACGTGACATAAAGTATGTAAATTTTTATTTAAAGTAGGTAAATTAATGTGAATAAGAATGAACAAATTGGAACATTCCATCACCCTTTCCAAACTTAGTAAATTGTGCAGATTGAACCCTCACTTGAGATCCAATAGTTCGTGCACCCTTTTCCATGAAAAGTAGTGATTCCAGTACAACGAAGCCAAATGCAATAATTAATTCATGTCCCATCAGTAGTTTCAAAGTATGAGTGGTTGAAAAGTTCATATTTTCTTTAATCTACATCACAATATTGTTTAAATAGTTTTTCACCTTTTGAGCACCATGACATTCAACAAACATTGAGTAGAATTGAGCATAATAGACAACATGGGTGGAGCTAAGCAAAAATTAGAGCCAACTTTCCCAGACAAGTTTTTGGCATTGGGTAATATTTCATAACTATTTCAAAAGATAGGGTGGCTTGAGTTTATGAAGAAGTTTGAAGGGCATAACAAGTAGCTAGTTAAAGAATTTACAGAAAACTTCTTAGAGGGTCAATCAATAGTGTGTGGGAAGAAATTCAAGGTAAGCGCTTGAATCATTTTCTCATTTATTTGGCATTGGAAATGAGGGTGAAAATTCATCAAAAACTACAAATATTTCCTATCAAAAAATGTTAGAGCTTTTCAGTAGGGAAGGGGAACCTCAACCTCTGTTAGTTGTAAATACCTAAGGGAAAAATAAAGGGTTTCAAAGAATGTCTATTCCAGAGCCATGGAGAATGGAGGTTTCCTGGATAATCAAATATTTCACAGGTGAAGGGAAATGTGCTATAATAGTTGGTCCCCCCTTTCAATTACTAAATCATTTGCACCATGGTGTTGAAAACCCTAAATTCAGAGTTAACCTTTAGACCTTTCTTAGTGATTCTATTGTCAATATGTTTGAAAGGTTTAAAATCGGGTTGGGTCCATTGAAACATCACAACCTCATTCATTTAATTTGTAAATATCATTTTCTAAAGAAAGGAAAAACGAAAAAAAAATGGAAGAAATTTCTTTAGAAATTTGATAACCTTGAGGCCACAAGAAATTTAGAGGAAGGCGAGCCATCCTGTTTGGCAGCTCAAAATTTGGAAGAACCTTCTCCTAAACCTCAAAATGCCAAAAAAGCTCTTAAGAGTGAGACATTGAAAAATCTAATAAACCCTTTAGACCCTGAGGAAAGATTGAGTCCACAAAATGTATCAGAAGCTCCAGAAAAACAAGGAAATATGGACCTAGAAAATTCAAATGCCGAGAATGCTTGTCCCCATAAAAAAGGAAGGAGATTGAAAATAGAAGTGCCTAGACCTTCCCCTTTGATAAGAAGCAAACAATTTTCTTTTGAGATTAGTTGTGTTGCGGTTTGTGATCAACTTCATATCCCTAAAAAGAAACAACGAGATAGGAAACCCCAAGAAATTGTAGCACAATCATGTGAAAATGTGGCCCAACCATGTGTTGAAACAACCCAATTGAGTGAATCTGGAAAGAGAAATATCTCACTTGAGACAAGACAAGAAGAAATTTAGAAAAAAACTTCCAAATTATGTTCTTATTGAGGATGAGCCAGTGGAATCATTTGCTCCTTTCCACCAGCCAATGGAAACATAGGGAGGTGATATGATCCACCAAAGTGAAAATTGTCTTCCCTAATTACCAGTGATGCAGAACTAGACCCACTAGAGGTAAATAATAAAGAAAATGTGATTGATGATAATGCAAAAGTTTCCATTTCTCATCTCTTCTCTAATGTACAAATTAAAATTATTGATAACATAAAAACATAATTAGATGAGTTGAAAACATAAATTGTTCAGTTAACATCTAGCCTACAGAAAAATGAAGAACAAATAAATCAACAACAATAGGAAATAGATATACAAAATGAACTTTTGAAGAAAAGAGATCAAGAAATCACAACTTTGAAGGCTCAATTGGAGAAAAAAAGATAAAATTATTGGAGAATTGCAATTTTAAGTGCAACAAAGTAATGAGGAATGTAAATAGTATTTGGAAAATTTGTTTGAAAAATAAAAACAAATTAAAGGTTTAACTGATAGAGTCTAGTGCAATCTCTTCAAGCATTTGCATAAAAACAAGAGGAACAAAAAGATGAACTCAATGTAGCTTTGAGTAGAATTGTTGAACTATAACAAGATTTACAAGAAATCAAGATGAAGCCAAAAATGGAATTGAAAGAGATACAGACTAAGCCAACCAAAATGGAATGGTTTGAAGTCCACATTCCCCCAATGTTGACTAAATAGATAGAAAGATGATATTTCTTAAGACAAGTAGGGGTAAAATTCCAAACTTAAGAAGGAAATAGTATAATTGAAAGAATCATACAATAAAATTTATTAGGCTAAAATGGATGCATGCCAGATTGGGGAATTATTACTAGCCTATAGAAAACCATCTAGATTGTATTCCTTGTTTTTAAATGAACAATTGTTAAGATGAAAGTTGTTGAGAATTTCTTGCAATCTACCTCATGATCTAGATGATGAACAATTTTTAAAGGCATTCAAAGAGGAAAATCCTAATCAACAAAAAATGTTGTTTGAATTCTTTGTACATAATTTTTTTTTAGAAAAAACACATTGATTTATTTTTCAATCATTTTGTTGGAGAAGTAAAACTTAGAGCATTCATGTCCACTATGCAGAATCAGATTCAGTGGTAGGATAGAACTAAATAATATTTATAGGTATAAAGAACTGTGAGACTTCACATGAGATATCCTAATAGGAAACCCTTTACCTTTAAAGCTAAATTTTGAGGCATTAAGAGCTATGAAGCTGTAAGAAGAAAATATAATGATAATCTCTGGATTTGTTTTGAGAATTTCAAATTTCAAGGGTCATAGTTAATAGAGAAGGCTTGGAGTTCATGTGAGGAGTGATACACTCCTATGCCTATGTATCTCAAAAGGAGAGTGGTGATCTCCCCCACTAATGTGAATTGGTCCTATAGAAGAGTCGAGGCATTAGCGAATATATTACAATAGCTTAAAACTAAGTGAATAAGGATGAGGTATAGACCTCCATTGCTTCTTCAGCTACCCCTTGCAGTATTTGTCACTACAGAGTAGAATCCCAGGGACTTACATGCATGGAAAATAAGGGTTAAACACAACAAGGGTTTTCTTAAAAGTCCTAGTGATTGGGATAAAGAAGTAGATGATTCGTATTATCACAGTGCCAAATATGATGAATTGAATATAAGAAGGGATGTGCAAAGGTAGAGGACTCATCAAAGAGCAAGAGGACCTGCTCAGGCTTAGGAAGGGGAGAGTGATGAGGTATAAATAACCTCATGATTATAATAAGCTAAATACCCTTCTTTGTTCTTGCTAATCACCTCAGCCATGCCAATTGTTTATTTTTAGGATCAGTAATTGTCTACCTTTTATGAAATGATGTATAAACATTTATTTCTTAAATCGATTGAAATTAGCTAACTAATGTTGATTTAATGGTATAGATTTTTAGTCATTGTATAGCACTCATGCACGACTGAAGAATGAAGTGGAATTTAAGCAAAATTCAAGTAGCTGAAGTTAAGGTACCGAAAGTTTGGGTGCCAAAAATTTTGGCGTGCATAGTGCAACAATTTTCTTTAAAGCTTTCTATTAAAATTTTTATTTAAGACTTTACAGCTCTAGTTCGAGCCTTTACTATGTTTTTATGTCATGTGTTGGAAGAATGAAGAAGAAAATATCATTTTTGTTGTTTTGTGTTGTGTCTAATGTCACCATGTAATATGATTTGCAACTACAAGATTAAGTCTTAGTTTTATCTGGTATTCTAGACCAGTATGTTCTGAACCAGTATACAGTTATCATCCTCTGGTATTTTGGTTTGCAATCCTTTGTTATTTATTATTATTGCTTGTGATTTTTGGAAATGGTTGATGGATGTTAGAAGCACATATATTCAGAATCTCACATATTCAGATGCTCGTATGGTGTATCGACATTGCTCTATTGTTGCATTTTTAGTATTAGGTCTATCTTTGGCCAACCTAATTGATAGATGATGTAATATTTAGTAAATTAATTTTCTCTTGCAGATGTATGTGTGACCTATCTTAGGTCCATTCTGACATGATGTAGTGTGTTAAGCATTTGAATCATCTTTGGAAAGATTTTGTGAATGCTTGAAGCCGAGAGTTGGAATTTTTGATGAATAAGGGTTGCATCTAATTAGGTCGACCTAATTGATGCTTGTGAATGTATCAGCTATATATATTGGACTGTTTTGAAATTGTAGATGAAGAATTTGATGATGATGCAAATGTGAAGAATTGTGAATATGATGAAGTGTTTCAAGTCAGTTTACTAAGCTTCATAGGAACTAAATCAACACTTGTTAGGTGTACATTATCAATTCATTTTCTAGTTGTAAGCCATTTTGTCATTATAATTTTGTAGGTAGTGAGCCTCTCATTTTAAAAAGTGAGTCCTAGTAGCACGATCCACCCCATTTTTGTAATATTTTATAACCAATTATACTATATTTTGAGCTAACACTCACCATGGTTTTTCCCATTTTTGGTTTTCCATTTTAAAAGTCTAGTGTTCATGTGTTGTGTGATTTCATGTTCTCTTAATGTTCTTATTTATCTTTACTATTATATGCATTGGAGTAATTGGATGGTATTTGTTTAGTAAGTTTAAGATATTGATTCACCCCCCCTTTTAGTATCTTAGATATTCAACAATTAGTATCAGAGAAATGTTCCCACAAAGAAGCCTAACAACTTGAGGAAGATCATAAAAATGGAACAAATGAATGATAAAGAAGAGCTTTGGGCTGCACTTGAAGATCTTGAAAAATTTGAAAGTGAAAACATAGATTTGAAAGAAAATTGTGATGAAGCAAATGAATGTGTCTGAAAATTAAAAGAGAAATTGAAAAAGTTCAAAGAAAGACATAGGGAAGTAAGTGAGTAGTTCAAGCAGGCTAATGAAGAGATAACTTGTTTGAAGGTGCAAGTAGAGGAAAAGAAAAGAATTGAAGAATTTCTAAATAAAATGGTGCAAAGAAAGTTCGATGAATGCACTAAGCTTGAACAAGAAGTGGTGAATCTGAAAGTAGATCTAGAGAAAGCCAAACTCTATGGAAATAATTTCAAATCTAGCTCAAACAAGCTTAATGAATTGATTTCAAGGAAAAAACCAAATAAAGACAAAGGTGGCTGGGAATGGAAGGAGGTGAAAACTCTAAGGATAATCAAAAGACTCAGAATAAAGGAAAGCATAAAGGAAATTCAAGGAAATTTTCTAGGAGACCACCTGTGAGGTAGCCTAATGAACAAAGGTATCCATCTTTCAATGGAGTTTAATTTTCATGTAACGAATTTGGTCATAGGGAAACAACGTGTAGGAGTAGGATGAATTAGTTTCCTGGTTCCTTCTCTAGTCAATTTTTTGCATGCAAGAGAATTGGACATAGAGCTAGTGAAGGTAGAACTCAGATGGTGAGTTTTTCTAATGGAGGAAGAATGGATCAATCCTTTAATGGTTACTACTATACATGTAACAAATTTGGACACAAAGCTAATCAGTACAGGTCAATGGTCAATGCAGGACAATCTAATCAGAAAAATGTTGTCTGCTACAATTGCAACAAACCAGGACATATCTGAAGAGTTTACAGAAGTAAAAAGAGAAAGAAGACTGATCCAGTAGAAAAGAATGAACCAATGAATGAAGTTGACAAGAATGAGGTTAAGCAAGAAATGAATAAGATTTGGAGGAAGAAAGAAGAGCCTGAAATGATAGATGCAATGTAGGAGGGTCTTAGGGGGGGCTTTAACAGAAAATTGCTTGAACCCACCAATGTTTGGCTTGTCAGTCTTTGGCATGCGAATATGTTGTATGAAATAGTTAGAGGTTATGCAAGTGGAACTAGAAGAAATTGTGAAGGCATGATCATTTGCAGAGAAAATTAGGGTTTTTCTAAGCAGAGAAGAAGAGTTTTTGGTAGCTTTTTGAAATCTACTGCATTTAATAAGATTTAGGGTAGATCGTTGTTTTATAAAGTGAATGTGTAAGGAATTTTAATCACTTGTGCATTTGAAGAAATTGAAGAGAATTTTGGAGCATTCTTGAGATGATTTGAAGTTTGAGTTGTGCAAACCCTATTTTTGGTTCTTCGTGAAGAAAAAGGTATTCTACTTTTCTGTGTAGTTGTGGGTTTGTGTGAATCATCTTTTTAAATTGTTTGAGCTCTAAATTGTGAATAATGGAAACCCTATAGTTGTTAAAGTGTCAAAAAGACCTAGACCATCGTATAGGAAATATTCTATGAAGGTTTTCGAAGATGACCCTATGGGAAATTTCTCATCAATCCCTCATGGGGTTATGCCGACCGAGGATACAAGAATGTACATCCGAGTAAAATCAAATAAATTCAATCATAGTAAATTGATAGATATTTGGAAAAATGAGCTCACTAGAGATAATTTCTTGGTGAAACCTAAATACTTGAACATTTTTGTGAAGAGATTAGACAAATGTAACTACTTTCCTAATTTCAGTTCCATAGTTGATGATAAATATGTGAAACCTATTCTTAGTAGAATACATGATAAATTCTTGTGGATTGACTGACCCCATCTAATAACTAAGGAAGCAATTAAGGTTGTTACTGGACTCTGTGATACCGCACTAGTACCCATGCTAAAAGTTGGGAAGAATGAAGTGGTGATGGATCTCACCGGTGCCAAATATGACAAGAGAGCTCTTACAACAAAGTATATCACTAATCCTATTGTGAACTATGCTACTATAATGATTGGTCATAAAATTTACTTCACCAACAGAGAGAACTATATTTCTTCCATAGCTATTTATACTGGTTTTGATATGGCAGTCAATGGTACATACTATGACTTGTGTGAGCTTCTCCAACAACAATTGTGTGAAATTATCTAACAAAAAATGCTTGAGAATTTAAGGATGACCAAAGAAAGGAAGTATGTGTTTAAATTTGGTTCTTTGATTATGTGTCTATTATTCTATTTTATGAAGAGACTTCCTAGAAGGGATGATATGGTATTATGGGATACATCTAGACCAGTGGAACATTAGATCTTTGGTCACTTACATAATTTGGGTGACTTGAAGAACAAAGATAATGTTCTAACAACATTCTTTGCTGTATTCAAGAACAACATGAATGAGAGAGAAAGGATTTTGAGGAAAGTTGTTGAGAAATATAGAAATGATATCCTATTTCATGTCTCTTCTGATGAATGTATTATTGAAGTTGTTGAACCCTGGACCATATGGATTCAACCATTGGGTTATAAAATTATAGAAGATGAACCTGAGGGTTATGTACAAATGTTGCTAAAAAGTCTGAAAGATGCCAATGAACCTAGATTTGGAACTTATGCTGAAAAATCTATGGAGGTTGACTTGAGCAAAAGAATCTTAGAGAAGTTAGTTACACTAATGAGGAGATTGCACTAAGAAGGCCTAAGAGAGATTAGATGGAGGGAGAGTGATTAGGTCTAAGGAGATCTGTTAGGACTACTCCTTCTATAAACCCTCTGCATCCCCTATAGTGAAAGTTAAACCTAGTAATACTGATAAAAGTAAAGGCCCGACTTCTTCCAGACCTACTACAAGATTTGGGAAAAGGAAAGAAACTCCTCTGGTGGTGCCTAGGAAAAGAGGAAAGAAAGAAAAATTTACAAGAGATAAAAACCTTAGTGTCACTGATGATCAAGATGAAGAGGAGGAGGACCCTAAAGAAAAATTGATAAGGAAAAGAAGAGGAAGTTTATCATCTGGTGAAGGTTCCTCTCAGGAAGTTGGAATTGGTTCTAAAAGATTGCATATTGTGTCATCTTTTAATGAAGATGAAGAAAAAGAATTTAGTGCTCATGTGCACACCAAACTGGAGTCAAAGAAAACTAAGGTGTCTGAAGAAGCCTCCCCAGACCAAGAAGAATAGAAGGACATTCTGGTAGGACCTATCCCTCATTTCAAATTAGAGGCAATACTCAATTATTTGTTACATTTTGAAAACATGCTAAAGCCTACAACAAAATATTATGATCAAGTTGGAAAAGAGGATAGAAAAACATTAATTTTAGCTACCATTCAATATGTTATCACATTGGATGTTAAGTGGGATGATGTGAATAAAAATGTTCTTGAGAAAATGTGGGTAGCCCTGATGAAAAGGAGACCAGAAGCTGTTGAATTTGAAGAGAAAATCGAGAATGATGCATTTGATAAAATTGGGTCTTCTTTGACCCCAAATGATCTAGAAACCCTAAAAAATATATGTGCAGATATGTTCTGGATGAAGAAAAGAGTGAATATTTTGATGACAAAGGATAAAAAATAGATAAAGAAGATAATGAAGGAAACTGCAGAAGTAATCAAGGATACGATTGCAAAATATGGCATGCTTGGGTTTGCACTTAATTCTAGTGAAGAAGTTTCTTTTGAAGATGTTGAGGAAGATATTCCTCCTAGTACAAGTGATGTAGGTATTTCTATGGAAATAAATGATTTAGATATCCCTCTAGATACAGGTGTTGAAAATGATCCTCCAAAAATGGACTAGCAGAACGAGGGTGAAGCTAAGTGTGAAAATGATGATGGATCCCCTCCAGAGCACACTGAAGGTGAAAAATATAATGTTGTAAAGGAAAAGCATAATGATGAAAAAGATAATGTTGAGGAAGAGAAAGATGATGTTGAAAGTGAAGGAAATGATAAAGAAGGTAATAGGGATGAAGAAAAAGATGAAGATGAAAACGGTAAAGAAGAAAAAGAAAAGGAGAAAGAAGAAGAAGAAGAGAAAGTGGAATAAGAAAAGAAGTAAGAAGAGCAAGATAAGGAAAATGAAGAAGAGAAAAATGAGGAATCTACTAGTAAGAATGAAGAAAATATAAAGCAGGTTATAGAATCTTAAAGATCTCTTGGAGAATCCTCTGATGATGATGATGATGTGTTGAAAGGATTTCTATCCAAGCAGATCAAATTCTAGCCAGTGATTCATCCAGAGATTTTACTTCTTATGGTTCAAGGCAGTATGGATCTAGAAAAAAATTATCTTGTTCATAAGTTGGTATTGGGTGATGCATTGCATGCATCCAACAAAAGAGAGATTCTAGAGACACACTAGAAAGGAACATAACTGATCGAAGATGCTCTTAAAGAATTGCAAGAGACAACACCATGTACATCAATTGATTCATCTCTCACTCCAGTAGAAAATTTGAGATTGTTATTGGACTCCTTTAAGGAGTATGCCTCCAAACTTGGTGAGAAGACTAAGCAAGAGGTTGAGGAGAATCTAGTAGAGAAAAGGTTATTGGAATTGCATGACAAGTGTGCTTTGGCACACACTAATGTTGAGAAAAATATGGAACCTATGAAAATATATGAGACTAAAGCAAATGTTGTCTTTGCTTTTTGTTTGAAGTGGCCAGATGCTACTTAGAGTATTAAAAATATTATGGAATTCATTGAGTCCCAGTCGACTGTTCTCTTAGGTACCTACAATGCATCCAAGGACAAAGATAGATCAACCTAGAATGCCATCTCTGCTCATAGAGATAAATTCTTTATTTTACAAAAGAAAAAGGAAGAAATCATTAGAAAATTTGGATAGTTAGGTGACCTTGTGAGAATGGAGTACACCCTAGTTGCCAATGATTTGGAAAGTATAGAGAAACTTGGAAAGATAAATATTAGTCTTGGTACTTTGGATGAAGTAGAGGAAATTCTGATGGATTTGGAATCCTTGAACAAGATGTTGATTGCTGCAAAGAAAAGTTGGGAGAATGGTAGATCTGCGTGGAAAGGTATTCTTAAGGAGCTTCAAGGCTCACCATCCTTTGGTTGTTTTCTTTTTTCCTTTTTCATATTGATCTTCCCTTTGTCCTTGATGTCAAAAGGGGAGCAAAAAGTGATAGAGAAAGAAAATACCGGTGATAGGGGGAGAAGTGTTGTACATAAGAAGTGTTGTACATTTTTGGCACATGTTGCCATCAATGAAAAAGGGGGAGATTTTTGGAAGAATGAAGAACATATCATTTTGCTATTTTGTGTTGTCATTGATGTCACCATGTTATATGAGTTGCAACTATGAGATTAAGTCTTAGTTTGATTTGGTATTCTGGACCGTATCTGAACCAGTATGTAGTTATCATCTTCTGGTATTTTTGTCTACAATCCTTTGATATTGATTATTTTTGCTTGCAGTTTTGGGAAATGGTTTATGGATGTTATAAGCAAGTATATTTAGAATCTCACGTATTCAAATGCTTGTATGGTGTATCAATATTTCTCTATTGTTGCATTTTTGCTATTAGGTCTATCTTTGGCCGACCTAATGGATAGATGATGTAATAGTAAATTAATTTTGTCTTACGGATGTATGTGACCTATCTTAAGTACATTCCAACATGATGTAGTGTGCTAAGCATTTGAATTGTCTTTGGAAATATTTTGTGAATGACTGAAGCTGAAAGTTGGTATTTTTGATGAATAAGGGTTGCATCTAATTAGGTCGACCTAATTGATGCTTGTGGATGTATCAACTATATATATTGGACAATTTTGAGATTGTAGATGAAGAAGTGTGAATATGATGAAGTGTGTCAAGTCAGTTTACTAAGGCTCATAGGAACTGAATCAACACTTCTTAGGTGTACATGATCAATTCATTTTCTGGCTGTAAGTTATTTTTTCATTATAATTCTATAGGTAGTGAACCTCTCATTTTGGAAAATGAGTCCTGGCAGTGAGCCACCCCATTTTTGCAATATTTTATAACTAGTTATACTATATTGTCAGCTAACACTCATCGTGGTTTTTCCCATTTTGGGTTTTCCATGTAAAATTTTTGGCGTTCTTGTGTTGTGTGATTTCATGTTCTATTAATGCTCTTATTTATCTTTACTATTATATGCATCAAAGTAATTGGATGGTATTTGTTCAGTAAGTTTAAGAAGATACTGATTCACCCCCCCTCTTAGTATCTTGGATATTCACATCATGAACATTTGTTAAGTTAGTCAGTTGCAATTCTATTAAATACTTTTTCAATGGTGATCTACTGCCATTTGAAATTTAGGATTTTGTAAGTAGTATATATATGGTAATTGGAAAAAGAAATGTGATGTTGTTATGATATACTTTGAATACTATTCAACTATGTCTTTGTGTTACACTTTTATGATATGAATAAAATAAATATTGCTAGTCTTATTCTAAGTCAATAGTTATGTGTAATGGAAGTACCATGAATGGATTTATTTTGAATATGAAAAAGTACCACGTGTGAACTGAGTTAATTGTAGGAATTCCCTAGAGCTAGCCACTCGAGGTATCTCATAGAGTAGATAAGTATTTCTCTTGTTAATACAGTTACTTTCATTTTGTACATGTCAAATTTGGATGAATGCTATTTTGTGTTGAGCTTTGTTATGTACTCCTGAGCAAGTCATGGTTTTGAGTTTACAATCTTAAAGTTTTGTTTACCTTGAAATTCCTAATCACCCACTCTTGTTGTTAGTTACAAGTTGTTAAGTATACCTTTTGTTAGTAGTTAGTTGTTAGTATTTAGTTGCCTTTATTTAAATTTCACAATTTAACTGCAAGTGTTAATACCTAGGTAATTTACAAGCTTTTTAGAATAAGAATCTAAATGCTTCCTAGTTTAACAATTTCATGCTTTCTAGTTTAAACAATCTCATTCTTTCTAGTTTAATTCCTATTACAACCATTTTAAAAATTTAGAAAATCTAGGAGAGATAGCCAAGATATCCCCTATTATATACAAACTTCAAACACTACCTAGTTGATATAATTGATATATTTCTAATTAAATTGGTAGGACCTTATGATAACCTGTTAGGGATGTTGGACAAAATATTCTTTAAGAATATTCTGAAAAGATTCCATCACATATTTCATTTGTCAAATATTTTCCCAGGAAGGAGTGTATTATTTTTTGATGAGCTGGAGACTGTCAAATTTAACATAGTGATTTACTAGAATTAGCATGACGTCAGCCTAATGTCAACACCCTTTTCAATTTTTTTGGCCCCCTCATAGATGAGCTTTTTTTGCAGGAAAACATTGAAGCTTCATAACTTGCTCATTTTGACTCTTTTTTTTGAGCAATTTTTTTTTTATTTGGGATAATTTTGCATGCTCTACATGGTGGTGTAATCAAGTTTTTGTTTTGATCTTTGGGTTTTCCAAAAAATGCAGATTCTCAAAGGTGTTGCTACTTCATCCTCATTTTGGGAACTTTGAGGGCTCATATCTTGCTCCTACAGTAACATTTTTAGATGCAGTTTTTTTGAAAGTGCATAATTTTTTGTGTACTTTTCAATGATATGATTAGATTGATCTCATTTTGTACCAAAAATTTTACATGGTTTTGTGGCCTATTTTGGAATTTGTAAATACTAATATCAAGTCTAACTTGATTTTTTTGGCATCTAGCATCTATAATCACACTAAATATAAAGTGCCACAAATTAGATATTGCTCGAGGGGTTTCATGATTGAGTAATTTGGGGGTTAATCTCTTGCCTTTGTTGGATTATGTCTCTTGATTGATCTATTGTGTGACTAAATTGAGGAGTTTAATATGGGTATTAAAATTCATCCTATTGTAATAAGGTTAAATCGATGGAATTTTAAGTCTTGGCGAGATGGAATCCTAGAACACATTGTAGGTGGCTTAATATTTTTCCATATCTCTATGGACTAGTTCCTAAACCTTCATCAAAATGGAAGAGAGTTGTGTGGGACATAAAAATAGAATATATCCTAGGAGTAATTGGTTGTAGTTGTGATATTGATACACAAATGGCCATTGATGGTATTGAGATCCCTCGTGACCTTATGACCAAACTTTGGGAGATGTATGGAGACTCGAATGAACCTCCATCCTAGATGATACTATTACAAATTTTCTTGTTCCACTTATAGAGTTTTGACCTATTGATGACAAAACAATTGAAACACTTGTTGATTGGGAAATGTATGGTAGTTTTGATGAGACATAACCTTCTCCTTCTCCTCCTACAGAAACATCTATTGAAACTTTAGTTTCTATGGCTCTTAATCCAAATTTAGAGGGTTCATCTTCTTCATCTATGAGTCAACATGTTGAGACTGAGGACTCTTGTAATCCAACATTAGCAGAATCATCTACTATTGTACATGAGGATACTTGTGATTCAACAGTTTTGGCTTCTTGTGTTTTAGTGTAATAAGACAAATTGTCTTCAAAAAATGGCTACTTGGGATGAGTACCTGACAAACATTGTTAGTTTGTTTTTTGAGTCCCACATTGTAGATTTGGGGGACATCATTGATAACATTCATCTTCTTTTTGATGGAGAAGATCCTTCTTTAGTTGTTGCGAGGGAACACTTTGAACCTCTTGTTCAATCTCTATATGATCATTCTTTGGAATTTGATGTAATTGTGGATAATTTTGGAAAAAATTTGGAGGAGGCTTTTTTGTCTTCAAAGGGGATATCTTTGTCTTGGATCATGTTCTACATTCATCTCTACTAGATTCTAGATTGTCCTCTTCAGCAGTGTGGCCTAGAATGCCTATTTATAGTGTGTCAAATTTCAGCATCGACATGGAGACACTTGAGAATTCTTCAGAGAAATCATCAAATAGCATCCATCTTCTTGATATACTACTAAACCAAAGATTTTTGGGTGCTATGTACCTCTCTTGCACTCTTAGGGTTTCTCACCTAAAATGAGAGGCCAAAAACCTAGGTGGTTCACTCAAAATAATGCAAGTATAATGGAAATATGAATGAAATGTACCTATATGAGATAAAATAAATGAAAATAACTGATAAAATATATTGATCATTAAGTGAAAACTATTGAAATGCAACTTGTTGGAAAACACATTGTGATATGTAAAAACACCTAGAAATGAAAGCAAATTGTAACAAAATTTGATGAAACTAGAAATGTGCACCTAATAATTTGATGGGGATTGGAAATGACATAAAGAATGTTTCTGATACTAATAATTTGGCCTACTAAGACTCATTCACCATTTTGGGAAAATTAGTCCTACTTCTAAGAAACTGTCTCAGAACCCGTTTTAGACAAATGGGTATCCAAAACTAAAAAGACCACTTTTTAGTCTTGGAAATGGGACTCATTCACCAATAATGGTGAATGAGTCCAATTTTAAATTTTTGAAGATTCAAAAGTGGAAATAGGAGCCCTCGGTTTGCACTTCGGTTCCTGACAAGTGTATGCTTCTGAAAGTCTAATTTTTGGCATTGTAGGTGACTTCTAATGGATATTTTGACTTGGTCAACAAGGAGATTTCTTCAAAAACTTTGAAAATTGATCTTCAATGATTTCCAAGCCTCCAAGATGCCTAAATCTACAAACACACAAGAAGAGAAGGAGAAATGTTGGATGTTAGGGCATGGGGGTTTGCCTTGGTCAAACCCCTTTTAGGTAATTAAACCAAAATGATGAAAAAAAGTAATGAAGCATGAGAAAATGGAGCTAATACCTTGCCATAATAATTGATCTTGAATTTCTGTGCAAAATATGAAGAATCTACCCTTGAATGTCTAAAAAATGTTATCTTAATGACATGAAATGATGAAACCCTAGCTTGCTTGACTTGATAGAGAAGATAGATGATGAATAAATGATAAGATATGTGTGAATGAGTTATGAGATGTAAATTATGGTTTAGCGAATTATATTTATAGGAATTCCACCTTATTTGCTCATTAATTGGATCCCTAAGGTCGACATGAAAGAATAATAAATTTAAATTCCAAAATTTCTTGCTGAAAACCCAAAAATGACCCAAATGGGAGTAATTCACCACCTTGTGTGAATTAGTCCCACCTGGAAGGGACTCATTCACATAGAGTGGCGAATTAGTCCCATAGATGTCCTTTTGATAGTTAGAATGGTGGAGAATGAGAAATTTTAGTTCTTATGTTGGTTTCATCAGGTATTTGATCAAATTATGCCTTAGGATGCACAATATGGGGTCATAGGGGCCTATTAATAATCATGTGAAGGTTAATTAGGGCTTGAGGAATAGAATTCAATGTGAAAGTGTGATTAAATACACTTTACAACACTAAAATGAGGTCCACATAGCCTAAGAAGGCACAACATCTAATATGAATGTGTAGGACACATTACAACACTAGACTAAGGTTAAGTTTAATTCACAAGCCTTCTAGATTGCTGTGAAGATGTAATTAAATAAATTTTATAATGTTAAATTAAGGGAGAATGGGTTTATTAAGTCTATAAAAGTGTGAAAGTCTTTTACAACACTTTACAACACCTTTACAAGATATCAATAAATGCATTTTATTCAGTTTGCAAGGTTCCAAGACCTAGGTGGATGTGTATAACACCTCACAACACTAAATCAAGGCCTCCTTATGTCTAATTTATCATCAACTATTCCCAAATCAAGCAAGAAATACTTTTTCTATGGTACATTTAGCCCCCGCTTTAGTGAGAGGATGAAATTGCTTCAAACTCACACTAAAGTAGACATTCAAGAGAGGTCCAATCATACCAATGCGGATGGTCTAGGATAACAAAGATTGAGAAGGTGGTCAAGCCCCCAAGATCTAAGATCCTAAGTCAAGCTGACATGAGTGAAAAAGGGACACACACAAGGTGCAACAAAACAAGACTTCCTATCATGAAATGATAAGAACTAGAAGGAAGAGAAATGAAAATAAGGTGGATCAATCTTTGATCATTTATCCAACACATTGTGGATCAAATCTAGGCTGTTTGTCCAAAAAAGAAAATGCATACTCACACTAGGGTGATAGAACTCTTGGCTGTCCACCAGGTGAGAAAGCCCAAAAGGCGAGAAAAATACACTCACAGGGCGGGTGCATGAAGTTGGGTTACACTTGTGTGGCCAATTTCAAAAAAGATTGAAAATGACATAACACAAGCATGTTATAACACACTCACGTTATGTCATTTTAAAAGAAAAAAAAGTGAAAGCTATTCATTTTCTCTTTTTTGCTTTTTTTGCTCTGCCCACGACCAAAAACCCTCATTTTCATGCTCACGTTCTAGGAGGAGGCATTCTACAAAATTCATCAACAATAGTTGCTTTTCATTTGCAAATATGGCACCATGATGATGAAGAGGTGTAGGAGGTAAGTATTGTTTGCTATTTTTTTTTGAATTTCTTAGTTTCAAGTTGATTTTTTTTGTTTTAGGTTAGATTTGAATTTTTTTTTAATTTGTAGGAGATGCAAATAATCCTACAAATCCTAAAAATCTTCAACAAGAAGAACATGAAAATCCTCCTCAACAAAATCCTCAACAAAATCAACCTCCCCCACCAATCAATCAACACCCTCTTGGAACTCAACAAAATTTGAGGAGTGAAATTGAAAACAACAAAAAACAAATTGAGGATCTTATCAGTAGGTTGAGTGATCCAAATGCTTCAACCTTTGAAAGAATGACACTATAAAATTCAATGAAAGAGATGTTAAAAAATGTAGATTTAATAACCCAACAAATAACAGGATGGAAAGATAGGAGGCAGGCAGCTAGGGCATATTATGCAAATAAACTATCATATAAACAAGTAAAAGGTTTAAAAATTACTAAAGGTGATTTGTGCTCTCTATTCACTGACCCTATAAAAAATCAAAATCTTAGCCTCAATGCGAAGAGGTTTCCTATTCATTGGTGCCACCACCAAGAGATTATGAACTATTTTTATGATAGGTGGTACTTGGTCTTTGATTACCCACTGTGCAACAATTTTGAAGTCCCCCAATATTTTCTTAGGAAACTATACAGTGAGTTCTCATTGAACCAAATCCCAAATTATTTTGATATGAGGGAGTTCCAAGGGAGAGGTGGGGGGTCTACTCAAGATAGGCCCAGTGCACAGCCGGATCCTACATGGCAAGGGAGACGACCTCTCGCTAGGTCACCTCATGAGCACATTGTTATGCCTGTCATTGCGAAGAAGAGTGCCAACGTAGAGACATTGTAGGTGATCAACACTTTGAACTGGAGTGTCATCCATCATACTAGCCCTATTGTACAACACCATCTAGTGGAGTCTTCGGGTGGTGGCCTTCGAACCCATGTGTGTCAATCTTATAGGGTGACTTGTTCATATGACCCCACCAACACTCAAGAGGCTGCTACATAGGATCTGTATGTTGCTATGGGGATGGAGAGGATGACTGACATTTTGCATTATGCATATGGCATTAATAGTCATGTAAAATTCAACATGTTCATTGAATTTAATTTATTAAATTTTGATTTTGAAATGCATGATTAACTAATTTAGTTTTATTATTTTAATAAAATTGCAGGGTCACAGTGTTGAGACTAGATACACCGGTCCTCCACCTGCTTATTTTTGTAGTACACCTATCAGTGGGGTATGTAACTAGTAAACAATTATAAATTTATTACATGTTAATAGCATTGTTTTACGAATGGTATTTTGATACATGTGATTTTGGATGTTGAATAGGCTAATATTGGTGGTTTCAGGCAAACACCTCCTACTTCCAGTGTATTCACTCAAACATACACAAAGGTAATAGAATAAAGAGAACTTAACTAATGAATTCCACTTAATAGATTTGTGTAGTTTATATTCATATTGTTGGTTACATTACATTACACATCATTCAAACTCAAAGAATTACTTCAAATTCCATAACTAATAACTAGATGTTGATAGATGACAAAATTTCAATTGTACAATATAGTTGTTTAGAAATTCAACATAAGCAGCTTGATGCAATTACTTCACATGGAGGCATGTGCTTGCAAAGGTTCGCCACCACAAAAAACTATGGATGCTTGGAAAAAATCTATGAAACCATAATAATAAGCAATAACATAGACAATGCAGTTAGTGATGCAGAGCATCATATCAAAACACTTAATCATCAGGGTACATCTGATGAAGAGCATCCAACAAACACCATCGACATCATTTCTTCAAGGGATTTCAATCCCAAATAGAATCAGGAGAAGATCAAATATAATTTCATTAGAAATCTACTTTTCATTCAACCAAAATCCACTCAAATTCTCTTAGCCATTCCATAGGTCATCATTCATCATTCCACTAATTAGTATTCCAATTGAATCATTCAAAGCAAAAACCATATTAAATAAAACTTTGACTTAATCAATTAGATTCACACCATTCTCAACCACCATAAAAACAGCATAAACCTGATTATTGACACTTGAACAATTCATCCTTTCATTTATTTACCAAGGAAACAAATCAACTAAACCATACCTCACTATTATCATTCCATTATCAAGCACTATACTCACCATATTTTGACTACAATAGTCTATTTATAGGTTACAAACTCCTACTACAACATAATCTTGATTATCATTTTGTGGTTAATCACCAATTTGCTCAAAAGGCTTCATAATACTCACCCATCCAACCATCAAATTCACCAAACCTATCTTATACACCTTAACCTAATTTAGTAACATCAATCATATCATTAGTTTGATAGTATCCAAGCACTCAATATCATCCTTTCCACTATTTAAACAAACATCTTTGTTTTGATAAGATAATATCATATTCCTCTAGTAGGTCTGTCAACCATTGAATCGAGTAGTTACATTCCTATCTCAAAGCTTATTAAAAAACTCAATTCACATTTAGAAAAAAATTCCAACACATCACAACATATCAAAGTTCTTAGACATTTGACATAAAGAAAATCATCAGATTTTAGACTATCCTCTAAAGAAAGGCTAATAGATTAGGCTTGTTTTACAAAGGAGACCCCTTCAAAACCATTCCAAATCACTCAAAACCTCAAATCAGTCTTCAATAATGTATTATAACTCAATATTTCACCATTTATATGGATTTAAAACCATGAAAATGTTTTGATCCAATAAACCCTCGTTTATAGGGTGTAAAAGCACAAATCAAGGAGGGTTTTGTGAAAAATACTCTTACAAACCTCTATTTCTCTAGCCACCACTTGTAACATGATTTTTTATGTTTTCCAAGACCTTCTACATCATTTCCAAGACTCTACAAGCTTTATTTAGTCATGACCCATGACTGTAGCATCACTTTGTGTAGAAAAATCCTCTTTTTTCTAGTTTAGCAACAACTCCACCATGGTATTCTTGCTTTTCCCTACACTTACAATCATCAAAACATGCAAAAAATCCTAACATTAACCTACTCCACCAATTTACTTGACCTACATTGGTGGAGTAGTGAATAAAAACCCTATTGGACTCTCAAACTTGCTTCTAAAAGGACTCTATCGGGCATTGAAAACTGCCTCTTATTCTTTTGTTTCCTAAAACTAACCAAGTCCAACTCTTGAAATTGGAAACTAACTCCTCTTTACATGTATTCACGCTATGATTTAACTTTGGGTGTTCCTGAATTACCAACACAAGAAAACAAAACAATCCATAGTAATGTTGTAAACTCAAAAACATGGAATTTTATTTCAAAATCTAATTACAAGAACACAAACTTCTACTTTTTCTCACCTTTACATTCCTTTTAAAGATATTTCTTTTCCATAACTGTCTTTCCATTGGTTGAAACTACCCCTTTTAACCCTTAATATGCCTGATTTCCTTGTTTATGTCAATTTAACAACTTTTAACAATATTACATTATTGCATTGATTGCATTTTCCCACTTTGACCACCTAGAACTTACCCATAACCTTAAATACATTCAAATAATACATCATATTACCTTGAACATGCTTTACATCATTTTTCCATGACCTTTTGTGATTGACTGAATACAAATTTGAACACTCATCCCTTTTGCAAAATTGAAAAGTATTTGATGACCTAGGTGCTCCTCCACCAACATCTGACCCAATTGAATAAGCAACTAAAATTTCTCTCTTTTAATCAAAAATCACATTGTTTTATTTGAAAACCACAAGGCAACAACAAGCCAACTCATTTCAATACTTCTTATCATCCTCAAGCTTCAAACATATTATTTATCAACAAAAATGACTGATCTGTGCACAAGAAACCTAATTAGAGTTACTAAACAATCCACTCTTTCATCATTCACTAAGGCACCCTTCCACTCAATTTTCTTTACCTAGGAAAAATAACCTAAAACCAATCTTTCATGTTACAACATATATCCATCAGATCCTAACACACCTTTGTCATCATCAATTTATATGAATTCAAAGGAAAAACCTGATAAAGAGCTCTAAATCTTTCAATTCCTTAAACAACTCACCAAATTTTCACTTATACCAACCAATTCCTCAAGACCAAGACACTACAATCAACCATTTACACCTCAATCATTTCATTTGACTTCCAAGACATTACTCACATCATGTTTATTGACTACGCTTATTCTATGCACAAATCAAGCCTTACAAAGGAGGGTTTATTGCATAAGGTACTTACAAACCTTAAATACTCATGCCACCACCACAAACACCATGGAAATAGCTTGCATAAGCTTTAGAAATGATGTAGAGTGGTAGGGAAGGAAAACTCACAATCACAAATGGCAAAGTCACTCCACTAAATGCTTCTCTCAAATACTCTCATGAGTCCTAAACTCCACTATTCTTTAAGAGATCAAGCCCACACACCTAGGGTTCAAAAATCAAACCACTCACAAAGCTTGAAAACATTTAGATCATGTCTCATTAAGTCAAAAAAATGTTTAACAACCCTCTAGCATTTAGGTTTCAACAAACACCCATCGCTATGGTGACTTAGACCTCACTCTCTCTTAAGGCTTGTAGCCCTTGCCCGATAGGATAGTCAGAATAAAAAAACATGAGGAATACTATTAAGAAACCAAACCTATGGATTCAGACCCATAATATGGACCCCTACAAGGTTCCAAAACCATTCCTCTTGACTACCGAAACATCACTCACAATGGCCCTTTCTATCGCTGCTCCAAAAAGCCTAATTCACATAACTACACCTAGGTCTTGACTATCTAGGATATCCCCTTCACCCCAAAGCCCAAATTCAGACTCCTATAGGTTCTCCACACCTATTTCCACCATTCCTAAGTGCCTCTTAAATAGATTCTTCAAAATCAATAAAATCTCTTTTTTTTTGCTTGTCAATTATGCTTGCCACATAGAGTTGTCAAGCCAAAATTCATGCACAACTTCTAGCAATGAGCCTGCCATTCTCCAAAGCATTAAGTAAATGATAGTATAGCCTTATATCTTCCATCCCACTAAGATTTAGTAATTTTACGTGGGAATGGAAGAAATATACATTTTTCACCCAAAACCTTGATTTTAAGGGTTTTTAAACCACCCGATAGAGAAATTGGAATCTCCCTTGATACTCAATGAAATCTCACCAGTCCAACACCAAAGGAAAGCTTATTTAATTACCTATCCAACCATTATGGGCTTGGAGCATGAAAGTGAACATACAATCTATACCAAGTATGGGATCAACAAATTCTTTAGAAAAACATATGAAAACAACAAACTTCTTATTGAAACTTCTTCAAAACATCAACATCAACCTTGCCTTGACCAGGAGAGGCATATTTGAAGTCTTAAAAACTCTCTCAAACTTCTTGCAACTGTATTTTGAAAGAAGAGATGTTGGAAAACAACTAATTTCATGCTTTGACTTCTAATTGCCTAGTTAAGGCAATGTGAGCAACTTCTACCAACTCGACCACAAAGAGCCTTCCAAAATGTGTCAAAGGAATTTAAAACCTTTTCAAAAAGTAAGGTGACTCCCCTCATGTGTCTAGATACAACAAGGCATCCTTTTTCCTTATTTTTCCAAGATGCACTAGACTTACAAAGGAGGATGGAGACCTTTTTGTACAAAGAAGTTGGTCACCAAGACCAAAAACTCAACCAAAAACCTAGAAGACCTACTACAAAGCATTGAAATGGTCTATAAGACCTTATTCCATCCTTAAACCAAGAAACAAAACATGACAAATTATTCTAGGTCCCTTAGACCCATGGGTGCTCCTGCACCATACTCCCAAGTAAGAAAAATATCTCAAGTCCTCTTTGAGATCAAGTCTTCTACAGTAGTTCCATGTTTAATATCATTTTCTGACATCCATGTTGCATCCTCTTTAGGTAGACCTTTCCATTTGACCAGGTATTCCTTGTAAACCTTCCTTCTAGTCTTCTTTGTCTCCTTGGTGTCTAGGATGCATTCAAGAGTCATAGGTTGGTTGGGGGGTAGTTCCTTCACCCAATCTTCATCCTCCATTGCTATTGTACCCACTCCATCACCTACATTCACAGAAGCTTTGTAAGGATACAAGTTAGAAATGTTGAAGATAGGAGAGATTGCCACCCTAGGAGGTCGCTCTATTTCATAAGCATTTTGGCCAAACTTGTAGACCACCTTGCAAGGTCCTATCTTCTTCATCGTGAGTTTGGTATAATTTCCTTTTGGAAGTATCTCCTTCTTCAAGTGTGCCATCACCAAGTCTCCAACCTTGAATTGGACATTCCTCTTTTTTAAATCTGCCTTTTCCTTATACTTCTTAACATTGTTTTGAAGGGTTTCCTTCACTTGTTGATGAATATCCCTGATTGTAACAACAAATTCCTCACCTTGAGCACTTCTCCTAGCAACTCCTTGTAGATATCTTAGTTCATAGAACCCTCTAGGGTGCATGCCATAGACTAATTCAAAAGGATTTCTACCAATGCTCCTATTCATGGAGTCATTATATGCAAATTCAACTTGAGGTAAAATCAGATCACAAGCTTGTCCATGCTCCTTGGTAAGGCATCTTAAGAGGTTTTCCAATGATCTATTCACCACTTCAGTTTTTCCATCTATGTGTGGATGGTATGTTGAACTAAAGGACATATTTTTTCCTTGATTTTCTTCCACAAGGTCCTCCAAAAGTGACCAATGAATTTAGAATCCTTGTTAGAAACAATGCTTAAAGGAAGTCCATGTATCCTAACAACCTCCTTAAAGAAGAGACCTGCTATATGAGATGCATCATTGGTGCATTTGAAAGGAAGAAAATGTGCCATCTTACTAAATCTATCAACTACCAAAAAGATACTATCAAAACCTTTTTGGGTTCTAGGCAAGCCCAAGACCAAGTCCATACTTACACACTCCCAAGGCCTATTGGGAATGGGTAGTAGCTGATAGAGTCATTCATTTCGTGGAGTTCCCTTTTCCCTTTGACATATTGTGCAACCTTCCACATACCTTCTCACATCCACCTACAACTTTGGCCAATAATAAAATCTCCTAACTTGTTCCAAGGTCCTGCCAAGGCCAAAATGACCTCTAAGACTCCCACTGTGTTTCTCCTTTATGATATTCTCCCTCATTGAGAATTTACGCACACACAATTGGCTTCCTTTGAAGAGAAAACCATTATGTAATAAAAATTCAGAGAATTCACCATGAAAATAATTCAAATGTTGCTCACAAACATTGTATACCTCCTTGAAATTTGAATCTTCATGATACATATCCTTCAATGCTTCAACTCCCATGCTTTGGAGTTGGATCTCTTGCACTACAAGTACCCTTCTACTGAGAGCATCTGCCACCTTATTTTCTTGGCCCTTCTTATGCTTTATTGTGAAATTATAGGCTTGCAAAGACTCTACCCTCTTCATGTGCCTATGACTAAGTTTGTCCTATGCATTCAAAAAATTAAAGGCATGATTATCAGTATAAACAACAAATTCTTTAGGTAACAAGTAGTGCCTCCACTTTTTAAGGGCTTGGACCATAGCATACAATTCCAAATCATAGGAATAATACTTCCTCTTTGCTTCATTTAGCCTCTCACTATAAAATGCAACCGGTCTACCTTCTTGGCTCAAAACAACCCCTATTGCTTGATTGCTAGCATCACACTAAATGGTCAAAACTTTATCAAAATCAGGGAGCACAAGTATAGGCTATTGTGCTACTCTCATTTTTAGATATTCAAACCCTTTATCAGCCTCATTGGTCCAAGAAAACTTACCTTTGTTACCTCCTTTAATGGTGTCCAAGATTGGTGCACAAATTTGGCTAAAGTTCTTGATGAAATTTCTATAAAAGCTTGCAAGTACATGGAAGCTTCTCACATCTCCCATGGATTTTGGTGTTGGCCAAGTCAGAATAGCATCCACCTTTGAAGGATCCATCTTCAAACTTCCCTTGGAGATGACAAAACCAAGGTAGACTAGTTCTTCCTTCATGAATTCACACTTTTCCATGTTGATCATCAACTTCTCCTCTTGTAACCTCTTTAGAACCATGTTAAGGTGCTTCAAATGTTCTTTTTTAGACCTGCTAAACACAAGGATGTCATCTAAATAAAATACAACAAAATTTCCAATGAAAGGTTTCAATACCTCATTCATAAGGCACATAAATGTACTAGGGGCATTTGATAACCCAAAGGGAATCACAAACCACTCATAGAGCCCTTCATTAGTCTTAAAAGTTGTCTTCCATTCATCCCCCTCTTTGATCCTTATCTAATGGTATCCACTCTTTAGATCAATCTTGGAAAAGTAAGATGCTCTTGATAGACAATCCATGAGGTCCTCCATTCTTAGCATTGGGAACCTATATCTGATTGTGATCCTATTAATGGCTCTTGAATCAGTGCAAAGCATCCAGTTCCCATCCTCACTTGGTGCTAGGATAGTAGGAACAACACATGGGCTCAAAATCTTCCTCACTAGCCCTTTATCCATCAACTCTTGCACTTGTCTTGCAATCTCCTCATTTTGAGCAGGTGTGATCTTGTATGCAGCCTTATTGTTCAATGTAGCCCCTTGAATCAGATCAATATGGTGGCTTATATCCCTAATGGGAGGTAGGGGATTAGGTAATTCATTCATCGTTATGTCCTTGTACCTTTCCAACAACTCTTGGACTTCCTTTGGTGCATCTTCCTTCTTCTTTGTGGGAAGATCTGATCCACTTTTTGGCTTCATAATTAGGAAGAATCCTCTTCCTCCTCCTTCCTTCAAGGTCTTCATGAATTCCTTCTCACCCACCATCAAAACACTAGGCCCTTCATGCTTTGCCTTGTCTTCTTCTAGGAGAGGTGAAAGGTTGTAAGTCTCCCCATCCTTCACAATGGAGTATGTGTTCTTCTCCCCATCATGCTTGGTCTTCCTATCAAACAACCAAGGCCTACCAGAAATATATAGTTTAATTCTTGTACTCAAAACTTTGTTTATTAGATCTCATACATTATAAGTCATGACGTGGATCGCTATTGTAACTTTTTTGTGATTGAATAATTTGTTGTTTTATTTTCAGATGTTGGTTGTGGAAACACCTTCAAATATTACAAGGGAAATTGATATTGATGTTTCATCCGCTATACAATCATCCATGGCTTTGATAGAGGAGGTATGATGAAAATTACTAAATTTCAATTTACATTTGTTGTTATAGATGTTAGTTATAGTGAAAAATCAAACCATTATTGATTCACGGTTTAATTCCTATTTGGATGGCTTATATAGGGCTTGAGCACACCTGAGCATCGACATGCAAATATTTCCATAGTGGAGAGTGATCATGAGAGGGCCATAAGTGATTATTTTGTTAAATATATCATTTGTTATAATGTAATTTCTATATATTAATGTCTTTACTTATTGTAACATTAAAACTTCACCAAGAGCTAAACTGTAGGAGGAGAAGCAGGAGAAATCCTCGAGCACATAAGAAATGAGTGATGGAATTATCACCATTGGATCACCAAAGAAAGGGAAAGAATTTATTTTCAGAGCATGGAAAGAAATGAATTTTGATTCTAGATCCCTTTGTTGTATTCCTATACATGGAAATTTTGTACATATCTTGTATTGGATATATTTGACATTGTATGCCTATATGGCATTCTCATAAGCCTATGTGGCTATTTTGTAACTATATTTTATACTTATATTGACATATATTGATGTATGTGTACATGGCTATTTGGTTAATGTAAATCTTTTTTATTGATGGTAAAAAATAAAATAATGAGTTTAACTAATAAATTGTAAAAAATAGATTTTTGTAGTTTACATTCATATCATTGATTACATTGCGTTGCACATATTTCAAACTCAAAGCATTGCTTCACATTGCATAAATAATAAAATTTCAATTACAATATAGTTTTTACAAAGTCAACCTAAGCAGTTATGCAATTACTTCACATTGCATAGCTAATAACTAGGAGCAGTTCACAATTGCATTTGCTTGTGATGGCATTCTATGAGACCACATTTTTTTGAGGCATTTTTTCAAACAATTCACTGCCTTGTCTATACTACCACATTTTTGATACATGT
>VDFB02075321.1:142387259-142504472 GCA_007258455.2 Sequoia sempervirens | reverse complement strand
TTTTTTTTTAAATTCTATAGTATGTGAAGCATAGAATGTTACACATGTTTTGGATTCAAAAAATGTGATACCATTTGAAAGCTATAGATGTTTTTCAATTAGCTTATCAATCAGGACTTTAGTCATAATTCAAATAGAAAATGAATAATAATTATTTATTAAATTCAAAGTAAAGAATAATTTATATTGGTGGAAAGCTAAGAATCTCCTTTAAAAACCTTTTTCGTTTCATCAAATTTGGGTAAAAAAAAGTCGTTAGCCACATACCCATCATATCACCACTTTTTGGCCCATCATGATCCTGCACATGTACCCTAGGGCTCCATGACTCAATATGGTAGGGTGGACAGCAAGCCTCATTTTGTTGTGTTTCATTTCATATTTCGTATGGGCATATCTGTGTGTTTTTGACATTTGATGCAAACAATATTCATATGTTTGAGGTCCACTTATGGATATATATATGTGTTGTCTACATAAAGCTTTGGATACATATATATCTATATAGATTTTCCTTTCTAAGCGTATATGTAGACTGTTTTCTTGCTTTCCACCCATTTCCACTACATGCAAATCATAGATAAAATAATATTTTTGTAGCTATTCAACAACAACCAACAATGTGTATATATGTGCAGTTAAGTTTGGAGACATATATTGATGTGGATTTTGTTTTACAACTCAAGATATATGTATTGCATGTGTTGGATGTATATGTACGAATATGTTCTTTGGAAATAAATACATGGTGTAGACATCCAAATTTGATCGCTCCCATATGATCAAATTTACCTCTTTATTCATCTATTTTGTCAATATTAATTTATTTAATTAATATCACACTTCCCGCCTAAGGTTCTTAAAGTATTTAATTGAACAATTAAATGCTTTACCTTACAACCTTTCCTTCTTTGAATTAAATAAATACATTAATTTGTTTAATTTAGTCATCTAATATTTTTGAATAAAATCAATTTAAAATTCCTTATTTTTCTCTCTCCTTGTCACATCCTCCATAATCCCTTTCTAATTAGGATTAATTTAATTAATTCAAGATTAAGATGTGCATCCTCTTAATCAGGGATTAATGTCACATCCTCCTACATTTGCCACTTGCTTCTAATCTCTCATTAATTACCCTAGTTAGGTATTTGCATAACCATAATCAAAGTCACTGGCCACTTTTAGCACCCCTTTTTAGTCAACCTTTTCATTTGCCTTTCTTGGCATTGACCCTCTTTCCCATGTGAATTTTTAATTCACATTTATTCATCCTAGGTCTCTCTCCTCCCCATGTGAATTTTTAATTCACATTTTATCCTTTCAAGACTTCTAGAACATTTGACTTGTCACCTCATCCACTCCCACCTTTTTGGAGACCCTCTCTTATCCACTAGATTCTCCCAAGGATGTGAATTTTTAATTCACATTTATTTCTCCAACCACCTTCTCTTTTCCCATGGAGATTTTTTAGGAATTCCAAAATTCTTCGAATGTCATTTTCATCCTCACTTGGGGACAAGAAATTCTTTTTTGAGGAAATCTTCTCCCCCCCAAGGTACTTGTCCTTCCTCCACATCATGTACCTCTCTTCCACCTCACTTCCACATCATCTTATCCTTGGCCATCTCAGATTCTATATGTCAAGATGTGAGGGTTTTTGAGTCCTCAACTCACCATAGCCCTACATGTTGATCTTGTTGGCTCAATCTCAACCATTGAATTCTTTAGAGAATTCAAATTTCCCTATAAATACCCCCTCCTCTAAGGCATTTTCAACACTTAGTCATTTGCACTTACATGTTATTTTGAACACTCAAACTCACAAGCATCTCCTCTTACTTAGCCAACCATTTTAGCCATTTGTACTTGCATCTAGCTATCAAAGGAGAAAACAAGTACTCAAAATCAAGGGCCAACCAAGGAATTTCAGCTGCAAAGAGAAGGTATAATCATTTGCAATATTCTTTTATATTATCTCTTTGTATTAACATTTCCTTAGGCTAATCTTGAGGTGTCGCTTTTTGTTTTTCCTTATTGCATAGTAGTTGTTTTGCATTTTAGAATAGGATAAACATTTAGGATCACATTTCTGACACATCCGGTGGGACCCACAAGTGGGTTCCACTATCTTACATTAGTTGTTATTGAGATTGTTTGCAGGAATAGGTCACAGAGGGGTGACTACGCCCTCATGGTCACTATATAGGGGCGACTATGCCCTCCTGTACAATGTAGAAGTTCAACTATGCCTTTTTGTTTGTTGCAGAAGTTCAACCATGCCCTCCTATTGCTACAGAAGTTCAACTACGCCCTTTTGTTTGTTGCAGAAGTTCAACTACACCCTCCTACTACTGCAAAAGTTCAACTATGCACCCTCCTGCTACTGCAAAAGTTCAACTACACCCTTCTATTTGCTACAGAAGTTCAACTATGCCCTCTTGCTACTGTAGAAGTTCAACTACGCCCTTTTGTTTGCTATAGAAGTTCAACTATCTGTTTTCTATAGAAGTTCAACTGCACCCTCCTACTGCTATAGAAGTTCAACTGTGTCCTCCTGCTGCTATAGAAGTTCAACTACACCCTTCTATTTGATGGAGAAGTTTAACTGCACCCTCCTACTATTGTAGAAGTTCAACTATGCCCTTCTGTTTGCTGCAGAAGTTCAACTACACCCTTTTGTTTGTTGCAAAAATTGTGCCCTCCTATTTACTACAGTAGGGAGGATACGCCCCAAAACAACACAGTTTGAAAGGTAAGACAACCATTTTAGCTTCATTTTTGCTCCTATTTTTTGTTGTTTTTAGATCTTAACCCCCTAACATTATTTATTGCAAGGATATTTGTTTTTGCTAACATTTTGCAACATATTCTTGTGTAATTAGTGAAGAAAGAAGGATGAAATAACTAACATTTGTTTGCAAGACCTTCTGTTTACACAAATTTCCAAAGCTATCCTTGTTGTTTTTCGTTAATCTAGGAACATAGTTTAATTAGGGGGGTAATATCCATTATTTGTTGTGTCTATATTTTTGTGTTACCCAAAGGGGGCATTAGTTTGTTTTCACTTTCCCCTTGCACTTCATGTGAGCCTGGGGAGTAGTTAGAAACGATTAGTGTCTTCTTTCTAGTGGGACCTATTTGGGGATTTCATCACCCCAAGGGACGATTCCAACTATGTGTACTAGTGGGGTATACAAAGGGGGAGAGCAAAAGTTGTACCTCAATCCATTCACATCGTAATTGGCATAGTGTCGAAGCTAGGGTGATACCTAAATAGACATGAAGAGTTCGTTTGATTCCTTCAATATCTCGCTAGGGTTCCTGACTCACACTTATGATGGGTTGGTGTTCACGGTTGTGCCTCACGTATCGAGAGTATATCGAGGACTCCCTAGACACCTTGTGCATCCTAGATTAAGACCTTTATTAGCCATACCCCTAATACTAATCATAGGATTGTGCTTGTTCGAACATGTTTTTTTGTGAGAAACTAGTAAATTTTTTCATAAATTGGCCTTATTGTTGTCATTTTAAGTCCTTGCCATTGTTATTTTCATCAAAACCAAGTCCCTCTTCATTGCAGAGGGGTGAATTTTCCCTCCTATTCACTGTAGTGGGGTGAATTTTCCCTTTTGTTTGCTACAGTTGGGTGAATTTTCCCTCCTGAACAGTCAAAATTGCCTCGTTTAGCTCTGTTTAGCCTCTAAACCATCGTTTAATCATTCCAAACCTCTATTTAATCATTCTAAACCTCTAAAACCCCCGTTTGATCATTCTAAACCTCCATTTTATTATTCCAAACCTCTGTTTAGCCTCCAAAACTTTCGTTTAATCATCCTAAGTCTCCATTAGTCATCCCAAGCATCCATACATTTATTCTCTCAATCCGCCCACTCAGTTTGAATTTTCTGATAACTCATTTGGAAAGCCCATATCATCACCTAGTGAACTTGATTCACCAAAATATTACCATTTGCATCACCTAATCCATATCACATCAACACCACTCATCATCAAATCACCTTAACCTCGTGTTAAAAATTGTTACCCAAATTGACCTTAGTGCTTGAATTTGATTGTTATCCTTCATATCAATCACTAACTTTGACCCAAATCAATTTACTTCCATCTTGAGGTGAATTCGGTGTTGTAAGTCATCATCCTCAGCCCAAATCAATTTATTTCTATCTTGAGGTGGATTCGGTGCCATGATCATGCAATGGATCAATCAATGCTTTAGGTCACTAAGGGTGATGTTTTTTGACTAGATTTAGGGTCCCTCACATCTTCCATCATCCAATCACACCTATCCAATCACTCAATCTATTTTATCCAATCATCCAATCAAACCAATCACACTTATCCAATTATCTAATTGATCCAATCACATCCATTCAATCAACCCAATCCAATATATCTTAACAATCCAATCCAATCTATCTAATCAAAATCCAATCTAATCTATCCAATCAAAATCCGATCCAATGAAAATCAAAAACCAATATCATCCAATAAAAATAAAATCACTCATCAAGGACATCTTTATAATTTTCCCATAGCACATTTGCATGCTCGTTCAAACTAGGTCACAAGCCAAGAAGCAAATGGCACAACAACAAGGTCAAAATTCCCAAGTGAACATGTCTCAAGATCTTAATAATAATGAAAATCCTACAAATGGTACAAATGTCTCTCAAGATCCTAACAATGGAGTGAACATCCCCAAAGACCCTCATAATGGAACTTCATCACACTCCAACACTGAAAATTAGAACTCACCACATGGTGAAGAGAGTATGGCTAATCAACCTGAACTCATGCTTGAGGAACATTTCAGTAATCTTGCCAATGTGCAAATTATTGATCACCTGTTCAAAAAATATGGGGAAGAAATCTTGGCCCACCTAATTGAAAAGGGTGTCAAACCTCCATCAAGTGTTGACTTATCCAAATATAGGAGTTCCACATCTAATATACCCCAAGGTTCACAAAATGCACTAGATGGTTCATACATCCCCAATGTTCCTCCAGTAGAGGGTTGGCATCAACTTGAATTTGGCAACACCATTATTTATCATGTTAACCACCCCCACATGCCACAATCTCAGTCATGGGGGCTCCTCAAGTGTCTAATCCCAATAATCCTTTTGCCTATGGTATGCAACAAAATGTTCCACAACCTTCACCATTAATGCTAACAACACCACCCCTTTCGATTCAACCTCCCATCAATGCTGGGGGCAACCCTTTTACTGCATTGCCTCCACCTCCTAGGGCCACAAATCTACCACCGATTTTGTATACATCTCAACAGCCTCCTCAATCTAACCTACCACCTCAATTACCTCTACATCGTACATCCCAACCAAATGCTTTGGTTGGTACCCAACAACCTCCTTTATAGAATGCCTCTATGTTATCTCAACCACCTCATCAGCAACAACCCCCACATAATGCTTTAGTTTCTTCACAACAACCACAATACCAATTGCAAGGAATCCATCCCAACCTCTCACCCAAGCCATATCCCCATTCCTTGCATCCATTTTATGTTCGCAAGTTCAACCACAACACAACATCCCATCTCAGCCCACACAACAATCGATGTCACACTAGCCACCTCCTCAGCATTATTACTATCATAACCAACATCAGTTTCAACAACAACCACCCTATGTGGTCTCCCAACAATCATAACAGTACCTCCAATACCAACAAACCAATCCGCAATATCACATTCAAGCTCCTCAACATTCAGTCATGCATTCTTATCAAACAAATCCATACTATACGTCACAACAACAACCTCCATGCCAAAAAAACCCTTGAAACATTAGCAGGGAACACCATCCTCTCATTATCAAAATCCTTACATCCATCTTCAAACATTATCTCAACAAGATCCACGATCATCCTATCATCCCTATCCATCCAACCCACCTACCTTGATTGCACAACTAGTCAATGCGGATCCATTGGAAATTAAAGCTTCTTTGAAAGATCTCGAAGCAGGGACTAGTAAACAATCCTTTAAATTTGAAGATATATGTCCCTATCCGTTTGATCCGTCCATCTCACTAATTCCCTTCCCAAAGCAGTGTGAGATTCCAAAGTTTGATAGATACAAGGGAAACAAAGATCCTAAGGCTCACTTGTAATAGTTTTACTCCCAATGTCAGGAAGTTATGCACAACAACAACTACCTCTTGTGTTTGTTTCCATGGAGCATGATAGGCAAAGCCCTTGAATGGTTCATAAGTCTAGAACGAGGGTCCATAAAATCCTTTGCGGATCTCTTAGAAAAAAATGTTTCTTACTTCTTCAATTTGGAAAAAGACACTGATACTTTGGACCTTAAGGAGAAGCAATGTGAAGGTGAAACCTTTGCTAGCTACCTTCAAAGGTGGTGAGGACTAGCAAGCTGAATGAAAACCCCTCTCAAAGAGAAAGACATGGTCACCCTCTTTGTGGAGAACTCACATCCCAACATGGCACATAATTTTAGGTTGCACTATGTTACCACTTTTTCTGAAATAGTGGAAAAATGACCCATCCTTGAACATGCCCTTATTGCCAAAGGGCGCATCAAGATACATAACCATGACAAAGAAATGCCATCCGATGATAAGTCCCACTTTTGGAACAAGAACAAAAATGTAGTAAATGATGGTGTCACTGACACTAGACATGTTTAGGTGGCTAAAACATCCTAGAGGCAACAACCATTTGTACCTAATGCCATATCCATGCCACAAGGGGGATCTCGTCCTCCTCAACAGTTGAACCAGAATAGTCAAGTGAATGGAAAATGACAATATACCCAATTAAGAGAACCATTGAGTGTCATCTTTAATAAGTTGTTATAGGTCAACTATCCGATCACGTACCCTATCACCAAACCACTTGATGAGTCCAAGCCCAAACCTTCCTGGTTTAAGGAGAATGAATATTGTGAATTCCATAAAATTAAAGGGCACACTCTGAATAAGTGTCAAGGTCTCAAAAAATATGTCCAAGATCTTATCGATCGAGTAGATATCAAATTCAACACCAGTCAAGATTCATCATCCAATGCTCAATTATAGATATACCAAAACACCTTCCCTAACCATAATCAAGGTGCAAGAACCTCCAACAACAATCCTCAAGACAACAACAAAAATAATATAAGCTATAAAAATGTACCCCTCAATTATGATGGCATTGTCCATTACATTGAACAGGTAGAACCTTGTGTGTCTATGATACATGTTAAGGCTAAAGATCCATAATGTGTTGTTGCTACTTGACGGTCCCACATTACTATCCCTATAGCCTCCACATCTGCCCAATCAAACCATGTAAACTCTCAGTATAACATTCTTGATCACTTAGGAAAGACCCCTACTCAGATCTCAATCCTAGATCTGCTTAAGTCTTCTTCCGTACATCAAGAACTATTCAACATAGCTTTACAAGAAACTCACGTACCTAATGACATTGATCCCACATAGTTCCAAGCTTTAGTAGGACACCTGGCTTTGTCTTACCAACTACACTTCAGTTAGAATGACATGCCAAATATTGATGCCAATCACAACCATCCCTTACACATTGAAGTCTCGGTTTCCCATCATAAAATAAAAAGGGCCTTGGTATATAATGGCTTTGCCCTTAATCTATGTACTTTGAAGTTCATAAAACAGGTAGGGTATACTCAAAGATTTGAGTAATCAAATCATCACAATCAAGGCTTATGATAATGCGGAAAGGAATTTTGTAGGGATTATCAGTCTTCCTATCTAGGTTGGACCTATAGTTCAGAATACTACTTGTCATGTACTTTATTTGGACTTACCATATAATCTCCTCCTCAGCCTCCCATGGCTCCATGCTATACAATCCATCCCTTCCATGTACCATCAATGCCTAAAGTTCTTGGTTAATGGACAAGAGATCACCATTTATGCCGACCTACAACCATTTGAATACTATCATGCTCTAGAAGTATCATAACTTCCCCATTTACATTATTGTCCTAGGGTAGAAATGAAGGCATCTGAATCATCATCCTCCAATCCATCATCCACCACGACAGTTAGTCCATCTTCCACCACCAATCCTACAATCACCAAAGTCCAGATCATTGACAAGGGGTGTGGTGAATATGAAATGCATACCGCTCTAAATGTGGCAACCATGCCACTGTCACCACACATGTACGGCCAACCTTCATAGGCTACTCCAAAGGAAGACAAGACTATCACCTTTAGTGCAAAAAAATTCCCACTACCACTTTTCGGTCTCCTAGTATAACGATAGATGCACCAGAAGAGGATATTAGTCAGTGGGTATATCATGAAGAACCCCAACCAAACCCTCCTCTAAAAGAATACTTTTAGGAAGCATACCCTTGGTCAGCTAAGTTCGTAGAAAAGCATAATTACCAAGGCGAGGACCTAGGTAAGGAAAAATAGGGACGGTTGCAACCTATTGATTTATCAAAGCTGTTGCAGAATATAGGCCTCAAATATGACAAAAAATAGAAAGGCCCTACAACATTATCTAATACCTCCAATAGTGTTACTATGGAGAATGGTCCCTTGGAAGACATACCTGAGGAAGAATCCATCATATGTACGTACGATGATGTTGACCACACAGACCTGTCATCCATGTTTGACTGCTTATTCGTCTTTACCATCACCCTTTCTCTTCGCCATCTTGAACTCATTGATTGGGACCTATGTGATAGCACCCCTGCCAATGTCTCCTTGGATGCATATGTCAATCTCATGGGATTGGGGGAAGATGAACGCTCCAGTCACAAGAATAAAAACAAGAAAAATAAAAAATAGTCATCTAGTGAAAACCTCCCCAAGGCACTTCTTGACCTGGAAAAAGTAAAAATAAATGACGCATCTAATAGTGAAAACCTCAAAGAGGTGCTGGAGGATGGAGACGTTCATCTTCCCCTTGTGGGAACTCAATTATCCACATGGTCATCCATCCTAATTGAATAAACTCAAGAAGTTAATATGGGTACTGCAGAAAACCCTAAGATCACCTATGTGGCCAAATCTCTATTAAAGCAAGAATATTCAGTCATTGTTCAGCTACTCCAAGATGGTATCATTAAATTTTCTTGGTCATACTCAGACATGCTAGGCTTAGACCTTGCTTTAGTAGTTCATCATCTAGATGTTTGCCCAAATGCCAAGCCTATCAAACAAAAGCTCCAAAAAATGCATCCATAAGTAGCATTATTAGTCAAGAAGGAATTGGAGAAACTACTAGATACCAATTTTATTAGACCCATTGACTACTCTGATTGGATATCCAACATAGTACCCATTGCCAAACCAAATGGAGACATTCAGATTTGCATAGACTTTTGGGATCTTAACAAAGCCTATCCAAAAGATGACTTCCCCCTGACTAATATTGACATGTTGGTCAACCTTACTACAGGACATGAGATGTTATCCCTTATGGATGGTTTCTCTAGTTATAATCAGATCTGAATTGCACCTAAAGACCAACACAAGACCGCTTTTACAAAACCTTGGGGTAAATTTTTCTACAATGTTATGCCCTTTGGTCTCAAGAATGTGGGGGCAACATATAAGAGGGAAATGACTATAATCTTCCATGACCTCATCCATATTATCATGGAAGATTATGTTGATGACTTGCTATGAAAATCCAAAACTAGAGCAAAGCACCTTGCCATCCTTAAAAATATCTTTGAGTGGTTAGAACATTACAAGCTACGACTAAATCCAAAAAGGTGTGTCTTTGGTGTTACATTAGGGAAATTGTTGGGTTTCATAGTCTCTTGAAGAGGCATTGAGGTTGATCCCGCCAAGGTGAAAGCTATTTTGGATATGCCACCCTCGTGCAATCTGAAACAATTAAGAAGTCTCCAAGGAAAGCTGCAATCCATCCACCAGTTCACATCCCAACTTGTAGATAAGTGTCAATCATGTACCCATCTTCTTTAAAAATATTTTTCCTTCAAATGGAACCAATAGTGTTAGATAGGTTTCCATAAGATCAAGGAATACTTGGTTCATCCACCAATATTAATGCCACTGATTCTAGGGAAACCCCTCCTACTTTACATCTCCTCCACTTCAGTCACACTAGGGGCATTATTGGCACAACATGATGAATCATCAAAAGAAAGAGCAATCTACTACATTAGTTGAACACTAGTTGGATATGAATTAAACTATTCACCCATGGAGAAAGCCTGTCTTGCAGTGGTCTTCAGTACACAAAAAATTAGACATTACATGCTCATCCATCTGGTCAAATTAATAGCAAAAATTGATCCACTAAAGTATTTGTTATCCAAAACCACTTTAACTAGTCGCATGGCTAAGTGGATCATACTTCTAAGTGAATTTGACATAGAGTACTTTGATCGAAAACCCATAAGGGGACAAGTCATAGCTGATCAGTTGGCCGAGGCATCCCTAGTGGATGCTTACCTTCTAGTCATTGAATTTCCAGATGAAGAAGTTTTCACAGTTACAGAAGCACCTGCTTGGATATTGTATTTTAATGGCTCATATACTCATAATGGATCGGGTGCAGGAATTCTGTTGGTTACCCCTCAAGGTGACTATATTCCAAAATCATTCAGGATAGCATTCCCATGTACTAACAACATAGCTAAGTACAAAGCCCTCCTCACGGGCCTCCAAATTGCAAAGCAGTGGCACATAACTCACTTGAGAGTCTTTGGTGGTTCATTGTTGGCCATTAAGCAAGTTAATGATGAATTCCTAACAAAATATGATAATTTGTTACCCTATAAATGCATGGTGTATGACTTCAAGAAATATTTCACCTTCATACAATTTCACCAAATTCTAAGGGTACAAAACAAAGCAGCTAATGCAATGGCTACTATTGGCTCCCTGATTGACATGCCTAAAGATCAAATAGAATGTGAGTTCCTTGTGGAACAACTTTAATCCCAACATATGATATCCCTGAGATTGACATGGTGTGTGACATTGTAGGTCCTGCTTCCCCATGGTATCAAGACATGCTTATTTGCATGATAATATTCTACCCCTAGACCTCACATGAAACCAATGAAAATCCTTTATTCAATGTTTAGCCTGACACATTATTGTCGGTGATATGCTTTATTGTTGTGGGTATGATGGAACCCTCCTTAGATGTCTAAATGAGACCAAAGCCCATACTGCACTAATAAAGGTACATAGTGGTGTTTGTGGGGCCCATTCAAATGGTATGGATTTGGCCAAAAGGATTCTCTGAGTTGGATATTATTGGCCTACATTAGAACATGATGCTTGTGAATTCATGAATAAATTCCTTCCCTGCCAACAACATGCAGATTTGATTCATGCTCTAGCACAAGACTTTCAGCCCCTACTAGCACCATGGCCCTTCTCTCAATGGGGTTTCAAATTGATTGGAAAGATTTACCTACCCTCTTTTGATGGCCATACATTCATAATTAATGCCACTGAATACTTCACCAAATGGGTGGAAGCAATTCCACTCTCACAAATCAGCGGTACTCAAATTTCAAAATTCATCCTTTACCATATTCTTTGCATATATGGTATTTCATCCACCATCCTATCTGATAAGGGAAAACCTTTTAAAAACCAATCCATGAAACATCTTTGTGACACCTTTCATATCCAACATCATTGGTCAACACCTTATTACCCCTAGGGTAATGGTTAGGTAGAAGCAACCAACAAGACCCGTATCTGCATCCTCAAGAAGGTTGTTAATAACACTGGTTGAGATTGGAACCTCCATATTCATCCTTCCCTCTGGGCATATCGCACCTCCATCCACACCCCTATAGGCACCACCCCCTATTCTTTAGTGTATGGTGCCGAAGCCATCTTGCCAATCAAAGTTGAGCTCCTGTCGCTGAGGATTTCTCTAAAGAACCTTATCAGTGAGGAGGATGCTCATGTTTCACGGCTTGCAAAGCTAGAGTTACTTGATGAAATATGAATCAAAGCCTATGATCATCTACAAGCCTACCAAAACTACCTCAATCATAACTACAACAAAAAGGTTCATCCTTGAAAATTCTAGATTGGTGAACTTGTCCTTAAAGAGAACCATCATACTCAGTAGGATCATGATAAGAAAGGAAAATTTGAAGCAAATTGGTTGGGTCCTTATATCATAACTGCTAAATATGGATCTGGGGCATACATACTTGCTACCCTTGAAGGAGAACCCCTAGAAGATCCTATCAATATCATGCATCTGAAGAGGTTTTACACCTAAGTCTGCTCGGTAACCCTACTTGTAAAAAGTCAAAAAATCAAAAAATACTAAAGAGAAATAAATTTTTCCTATGGTGAAAACCACCTTTGGTGGTGCCTTGGATAAGTATGGGTGGTGAAAACCTATTCATAGGCACCATTTGTAGAGGGTTTAATCATTATGTACCTTGCGTCCTATTTATTTTATGCTTTCATCCGCCCTATCATCCTTAGCCATCCCATCCTCGGCTGCTTGGTATATATCTTGGTTGAGCATTGGATGATCCACAATTAGCTATCTGTCATCTTGAGCTTTTATCCCAGTCTAAGCTTATGTAATTTTATTGGTCACTTTGTGTCACCATCTAGGAACATTCATCATGTCAGTCTTACCTAGTTTCCATCTTGTCTTTTCAGTCTTTTTAGTTTTACTTGAACTACGTTGCCCCTGTGCTTTCACGTAGGCAAGGCTAATCATTTGATTTGTCCCCAGGGCCTTTTGAACAACCTAGTTGGTCCTCCATCTCTTGTCTCCATTAGTCCCTTTTCGCTTTTATCTATGGTCGTTTATCATTCATATTTTCCAAACTACATTGCCCCTACTCTTGCACGTAGGCATGTTGATCTTTTGATACACTCCCGGGGCTTTGTTTCATTTTTGTATCATTGGTCTCCATTAGTCCTCTTTCCACTTTATCCATGGTCTTTTTTGGAACTATGAGGGCTCTGCACTTTCACGTAGGCAAGGCTAATCTATGATCATCCCTCGAGCCCCTAGGTATGTAGGATGTGTAAGTCTTCTATTTTGTGACTTGTCTTTCTTGTGTTATGTCATTAAGCTATGCCCTTATCTAGTTGGTTATTAACAAAAAATATCTGCTAGTATCAACAAATCCAATCATTTTCGAATATCTCATGTCATATCTATCTTTTAGTTCAGTATCCATCATTGGTCTCAACAAGATACATCCTTCCTAATAGACCTCATCAACCTCATCCATTCTCTCGACCTTATGGAAAATGACGTTTGAAATTTGATTGCGATCTTTTAATACTTTTTTATTTTGTTTATCATTTGAGATCCCTATTACAATTAGTTAAGATTGCCATAATCTATCATGTTATGGTGTGTTTTGGCTGATTCACATAGGGGAATATCCTGATCTTTTATTGCTATTATCTGCTGGGTTGTCCCACATAGTACCCACTAAGATCCTTGTGATCTTGTTTTATGTTGGGACATCCCTTTGTGCTTGTGGTTATTCCAATCCCTGGACTGACCAAATTTTTCACTACTTTGGGGTGTTGGGATAGCCTTCTTTTTTGTGTGTTTGTTTCATGCATTAGATGCTAACTCACCTTGGTTGCCTATACCCTGGCACTCAGTGTCTTATGCTATAGCAAAAATCAGTGCTCCAAAGATGGAAAATCATATTAGGATTACATTTCATCATCTATTACATTGCATTCACCCTATGATTTTGGTTGTGCAAATACTTTACCTCGCTCTCTCCCATTCTTCTCAGGATACTAAAATTTTTTGACAGGTGCAAAATTACACCCATTTTCCATGACCATTAAACATACATCTTCCCCCCTTTTTTTATCATGCTAGTCCTTATTGACACTTATGACCATGAGTTATTACCTTTCATGATTTACTATTCACATTATTAATTCATTACAAATTTAACTCCATTACATGTGCATTATCATCCACACATATTAGGTTCATTCTACTATTCATACATATATCACCTCCTGCATCGCAACATGTTAGAATCACACATACATCGCCACTTGCATCACAAAGTGTTAGATTCATAATATATCACATCATGCATGCATAAACATATACATACATATCAACAAATCAAATAAGCATCCATACATAAAGTATCCACATACGCCATGCATAAATACACATACACATCACCAAATCAAATAAGCATCCATACATAAACAACCACATAAGCCATCATAGATAAAACATATGCATGTATCAATTCATCCACCTACTACATGAGCATGGTGTCAAAAAGGGCCGATATGTATACCATATATATATCATAATCCAAAACTCCATCATAGAATAATGTCTATCGACGACATCAAATTATATGTCCATCATATACAAAACCATAAGATCAAAATACCAGGACAAGGTCTTGTAAATAACCACTGTCACTATGACCTGTCCATCCACCCTACACTTGTCAAAAACTTAATATCCTGTCATTTTCCAAATGAGCTACCCACATATGATCTTTGAGATGAATTAGGTACTAATCTCGTGCTTGGAGAAACATCTTGTGACTCACTAACACCTCAGGTCTGTGTCCCCAACATCTAGGATGGCGCTGGCATCTGTGGTGTCTATCAAACATACTGGAACATCCATTGTGTTTGATCTGGAACTGCATGATAATATGCGGCCATCCAAAATCCTTCCTCCCTCACATTATCCTCTTGCTCAACAACCTGGACCTAAGTGAAATTCCACTCCTAATGATACCTATCCTGATCTCTAGTGATCACTCTCCTCTCCTGCTCCTAGGCCTCCTGGGATAGTTGTAACTATGCCATCTCTGCCTAAACCTGATCTCTCATCTCCTCAGTAGCCACTACCCTAGCTTTTGTTGCATCCCTCTCCCCCTGTAACCCCTGTATATCTACCCCTATCACATCACCAACTTGTACTAATTGCAACTAAGCCACTGCTGCATCCCTCTCTCCCTATAGCATCTGCATCCACATCTCTACAACATCCCTCTCCCTTTGTACGGCCTGTGACTGAGCCACCACTGCATCCCTGTCCCTCTATAGCTCATGTACTCTCAAACCTGATGCATCTCACTCTCTCTATAGTGATGATACCTCTAAAATTTCCTCTTCTCTCCTCCTCTGAAGAGACTGTATTTGTGCCTCTGCCAACCCTCTCTCACTCTGCAAAACCTAAACTTGCATCTGCGCCACATCCCTCTCTACCTCCATAGCTTGCACCTATTCCTACATTACATCTCTCTCTACCTACATAATACAGACCTGCTCCCTCACCTCACTCTCTCTCTCCTACATTAACCCCATATTTCTAACTATCTACTCTAAACAATGCACCCTATCACGTAGCTCATCTGGCTCCTATTAGAGATCATTTATTTGCTGCCCAATGCCTGTTGACCCCTGATCTGTCATCCCCTCTAGCTCCCCCCTAGCCTGTAATATAACAACCTCTACCTGTAGTCTGTCATGGTCCCAACTAACAGTAGCCAACTCATCTCGTACCACCTGTAAGTTAGCTTGTAGTCCATCTCTCTCCCTCTCCATCACCTCTACCTATGTGGATAGGAGGTCAACCATAAATCTATAATCTCTCTGACCTGTTGTTGGTAACCTCGATAGCTTGACCTTGAGTCTAATCACCTCTGCCTCCACTATCATCAACCTTTGATTTGTAATTTGAAGCCTCTCCATAGTATCTCTTGGCTGAGCAATAGGATCCTCTAATGCAACACAAGGAACCAATGCCAATGGCTCTACATCCAAAATATCCATATCTAGAATATCTCCATCTATCTCCATAGCATCATCGCCCCCCTGCACTCTTGCTCCTACTGAGTCTCGCGGTCCTCCACAGTGGGGCAGACCCAAACTCTGCATGGTTGACCATGCCTCCCCACTCTCATTAGTATCCTGAGCTCTCCTACAACCCTCACCTCCCCCTTTTGCTCCTCCTCATCCTCGCTCCCCCTATCTCTACCATGGAAGGCCCCTGCTCTACCACACTCTAGACCCTCCTCTGTCGTCTCCTACTCACCATCCTCTATGAATGGACCTTGGTCTCAATCTCCTCCTAGGCTCCATCTTGTTGTACACCCCCTCCCATCTCCTCCTGCTTAGCCCACACTAGTGCTCTCCTCCACCATACCCTACCTCCTATGCATGTCTGTTGAATAGCTCCACCCTCCACTGCACATATCATCTCTACCTTTGGCTCATCATGTCCTACTACATTTGGCTTTGGACCTATTGCACACTCCTATCGTACTACATCTCTCCCACTAATGGTTCCTGCTACATCCACCTCTTCCCTAGCCCTCCTTCGTTTTCTCCTCCTCCTCCTCCTCCTCCTCTTGGGCTATCCTACTGCCTCAACCTCATCCTCTCCTCTGCCCTACTGACCAACACCCTCTACATCCTCCTATTGTTCTGCCGCTCTCGCCTCCCCTCCCCTTCTCCTCCTATCTCCACCCTCCCTCGCCCTCTAGCGCTCATCCTCTGATCTGAATCCTACTACTCCTATAATAGGCACCGTTGGTGTAATCCTCTCCCATCGGTGGTTGTAGCATCATCAATCATATCTTATCGTCACTCTTGCATCCTCCACCCCAACAACTCTCCCTAGGTAGGGCACCTGCACTGTCGCCACCCATGACACTCTGGCATCCCTCAGTCTCAAAGAAGGTCCCCATGGTTGCTCTCTTGTGAGTCAACGAAACCTGATGGGCACCTCCATAATATCTTGTACCAGCCCAAACTGCCTCAACACTCTATCTGGTTGATGCATCTCCACTATGTGTGACTGACTCCCAATGAAGATGCACCGGTTCATAAAGTAGCCCTTTTGTCTATCCTCCCCCCTCCATCCCCTGAACTATTGATACATATACAGATGCCATAATATGTCTCTCTCCTGTAGGCCATCTATCACTCTCCTCCACCCATCCATATCCTCATGCATCTCATATTGGAAAACCCAGCCCCTCACCTCCCCATACCCCTAGGCTATAGGCATCCTATCATCCTCCTCTCCCTTCCTAACCACTACGGGACTCGTCACCATAATGTGCTCCCATGCCCACATCTATAGTAGGTTCTGGTGTGTCAAACTCACTAACCTCTAGTAGCATATCACATGCATATCCTTGTATAACTATGCTAATACATAGGTACCCCACAAGATCTGTCCCTTGTGCCACTCAATAATATGTCAAATCACCTCCATGTACTACAAACTACAAAACCACCTGCTATGATCTGGTAAAAATATTCCACTAATTAGTCCACACAGAAATAATGGTACGGGTGGTACCCTCACTAACAAACATCTATCTAGGTCCAACTGCCCACTCTATATGGACAGATCCTCATCTCCAAATAACACTGGAATGGTATGATCTAAATCTTCCCCTCTTGATACCACATCACTCACTAACAACCCCTCTATCAGTAGCTTCAAGATGCACCATACATCCTCCAACATAACCATCATCTCCCTTGTTGGAAGATGAAATGTCAATGTCTCTGAACTCCATCTCTCTATTAATGTTGTCAGCATCGCTTGATGTGCCCTCATCACCGGAACCTGTAAAAAGTGCAATAACCTCGCATGATCCAATGTTGCATGATCTACTTTGGTCATGGCCGCTATGGTCACTATCAATACTTTCAACCATTGCTCATGTGTTCGTAATCGCTCAAAGCTCTGCATCCAAATTTCCCAATTGTTAGTGCACCTTATTCTTGACCCCTGGACATCACTCATTTTCCTCTTTTCCTTTATTTTTTTCTCTCTTCTCCCTCCTGCTTTGCCCTAGTCAGGGAAAACTTGTCTTCCTTGCTAAGGCAGATATGCTCCTGCACCAGGGAAAATGCACCCAGACCTAGGGTGGACCTGCCCCCATGCCAGATTGGAAGCGCCCCAAGCTGAGGCAACGACACCCCTGCTCCTGGGCATATACGCCCCCACTCCAAGGCGACTCCACCCCAAGTCAGGGAAGATGCACCTCGAGCCGAGGCAACTCTGCCCCAAGGTAGGGTGGATTCCATCCCAAGCCAAGGAAGACCTACCTTGGTTTGGGGTGGATTCACCCCTCCTAGGACCATGCTAGCCCCCCACCCTCTAAAATGTGGTTTTTTCCCTACCCATCTACAAAAAACTAAATCTACCCATTTTTTATATTCTATCCCGCAAACAAAACCCATGTTTTACATTTTCTCTAAACATTCAAAAACATGCTCTCAATGTTTAAAATGCACAAGAGGAGGTTTCTTACTAACCTGGCAAGGCACCATGTAGTGGGTGTGGAACCTCTTCACCTTTTCCGCCTAGTGAATGATATCAGAGTCGTAATCTTGCAGCATTGTTGCTCTTTCCCCTCTTCCTCTCCTCTCCTCTTCTCTCAACTGCTACAGTGATAATGTACCAAGATAATTTCTAAAATTACCTTTTAACCCTTTCCCCGTCCTTTTTTTCCTTTTAAAATAAAAGGTATTTTAACCTTTTATTTAACTTTTTTCTCCTCCAAATAATTCCCTTCTTTCCTGGGGCCACCATTTGCAAACCATGCGTCCGATCGAGTCCATTCAAAAGTCAAAGTTGCTTAGTTTTTTGAGCTCTATCCAATGGTGTCTTCCATTTCTTCCTATCAAGAAGTCATCTAGGGTCCCTTTGAATTCCCCAACTGCCCTCTTGAGGGGGCATACCCTACCTTTTTCTGTCTTCTTGGGCAGCTCATTCAACCTCTTTCATGATGGGGCATTAAGCCCTATCACTTCCTTCACTATCAACATTTTATTTTCTTTGAAACACTGTTATTCTAACAATATTTCGAAGAGGGGAAAAATGTAGACATCCAAGTTTGATAGCTCCCATACGATCAAATTTACCTCTTTATTCATCCATTCTGTCAATATTAATTTATTTAATTAATATCACACTTCCTGCCTAAGGTTCTTAAAGTATTTAATTTAACAATTAAATCCTTTACCTTACAACCTTTCCTTCTTTGAATTAAATAAATACATCAATTTGTTTAATTTAGTCATCTAATATTTTTGAATAAAATTAATTTAAAATTCCTCCTTTTTCTCTTTCCTTGTCACATCCTCCATAATCCCTTTCTAATCAGGATTAATTTAATTAATTCATGATTAAGATGTGCATCCTCTTAATCAAGGATTAGTGTCACATCCTCCTACATTTTCCACTTGCTTCTAATCTCTCATTAATTACCCTAATTAGGTATTTGCATAACCTTAATCAAATTCATTAGCCACTTTTAGCACCCCTTTATAGTCAACCTTTTCATTTTCCTTTCTTGGCATTGACCCTCTTTTCCATGTAAATTTTTAATTCACATTTATTCATCCTAGGTCTCTCTCCTCCCCATGTGAATTTTTAATTCACATTTTATCCTTCAAAGACTTCTAGAACATTTGACTTGTCACCTCATCCACTCCCACCTTTTTGGAGACCCTCTCTTATCCACTAGATTCTCCCAAGGATGTGAATTTTTAATTCACATTTATTTCTCCAACCACCTTCTCTTTTCCCATGGATATTTTTTAGGAATTCAAAAATTCCTTGAATGTCACTTTCATCCTCGGGGACAAGAAATTCCTTTTTGAGGAAATCTTCTCCCCCCCAAGGTACTTATCCTTCCTCCACATCATGTACCTCCCTTCCACCTCACATTCCACATGTCAAGATGTGAGGGCTTGTGAGTCCTCAACTCACTATAGCCCTACATCTTGATCGTGGTGGCTCAATCTCAACCATTGAATTCTCAAGAGAATTCAAATTTCCCTATAAATACCCCTTCCTCTAAGGTATTTTCAACACTTAGTCATTTTGCGCCTACATGTTATTTTGAACACTCAAACTTACAAGCATATCCTCTTACTTAGCCAACCATTTTATCCATTTGAACTTGCATCTAGCCATCAAAGGAGCACACAAGTACTCAAAATCAAGGGCAAACCAAGGAATTTCAGCTGCAAAGTGAAGGTATAATCATTTGCAATCTTCTTTTATTTTATCTCTTTGTATTAGCATTTTGTTAGGCTAATCTTGAGGTGTCCCTTTGTGTTTTTCCTTATTGCATATTAGTTGTTTTGCATTTTAGAATAGGATAAACATTTAGGATCACACACAGAAAAAAGTATGTGTCTCTTTTGTAGTGTTTTATTATTATTTACTCCACTATAGATATGTGTGTATGTGAAAGTAGATGTAGACAACATTTCTATATATTGGTTCCTATGCTTATTTTTTTCATAAGATAGGGTGGAAAACAGGCCTTCTTTTGTTCTTACTCATTTTACTTAGCCTATGTATAGATTTGTATGTTTGTGAAATTAGAGACACACAACATGTTCATCCCTGTGTGTAGATATGTATCTATGTGAAATCAGATGTAGACAACATTCAAATATATTGCTTGATATGCTTATTCTTTTCATAGGTTAATTACGATTTCTATCCATTGGGAATGGTTGCAAAGTGATAAAATAGTCTATGTTCTTCACGATGAGCTATTGTTGGCTGTTTTTGTATCACTTCAAGGATATTTTTTATTTGTCTAGGCCCTAATAGCGGTTGGATCAATGTTTTATTTCACAATTGATATACAACCTTCCATTGTAACAAACCGTTATTGAGGCCTAGACAGGTAACAACTATGCTTCAACAAGAACATTGAGAATTTTATTACTTTGCAAATATTACGATTGCATAGGAACCATACACCACTTAATGTTGATGCAAACCAGTGTTTAATTTTGTTGGCCTTCTCTATCGACACACCAAATTATTTTAATTTCAAAATCAAGAAACATCCACCAACTTTATCCCGACCATCCCCCCTCCCCGCCTATGCCGGAAGGCTCAAAAGACAAGAAGGCTAACAAAAATTCTAACCAAATTTCACACAAATAGTAGGAAACCACACATCCTACATGTGAGTTTCTACAGTTACACGAATGGTGGCATCAATCTTGCATCTAGCACTTAAAATATAGCTTGTCACTTAAAAAATGTAGCAATAGAATAAACATAGGGATCAATGTGTACGAATATTTTTTGCATCCATTATGACATATATACATGTCTACACATAGGGAAAATATATTTTCCACCATTGTAATCAATGGTGGCATGAAACAAAAAATCACAGTAAGAAACCTATGCCTAGTTCCCAATCGAATCAAACATAAACTGTATAACATTAAATATTTTAGTCTGTTGCAACCATAACCGCATAATAGAATCCATAAATCAGAAAATCTTGGTTTGATCACCGACCTAGAAAGGGAAACCTACAAAACACAAAAAATCACAATTACAAACTGATGCAAAACCATAGCCACAAAATGTGAACCTTACACCAAACAATATTTGATTTCACAAACAATATAGTCTTCCCTCAACAACACCTTATCAAATTTTTGAACACAATAGTACCTTATCGCAAATCAAACAAAGTTTCTTGACATAGACCGCAAACCTCAAATGAAACAATGTCACAGAGGGTTTTTCCGATATGCACCTCTTCCTGCTTGCTTCAAGCAAACTACTTCCTACTGGCTTCCTCTACGCTTCCTTGTTTCTTGAAGTCTGCAAGAAATTACATAGCATAATTAGTTTTATTCCATTGCAAACATAGCCTAGAAACAAAATCCATAAAGAGAAACCCACAAAAATTCATAGTAACAAACCCATGCAAAACCATACCACACAATGTGAGCCTTGAATGAAACAATATTTGTTTCCACAAACAATATAATTTTTTCCCAACAATACCTTATTGAAAATTGAACAATATAGGCTGCCATAAACCACAAACCACAAATGAAACAACATTTCAAAGTGTTTTTCAATATGCACTTCTTCCTATTTGCTTCAAACACACCTCTTCCTGCTAGCTTTCCTGCACAAAATGGGTAAAAAAAATATCACAGGTGATACTTTTCTTTTGCTTTTGCAACCATTCCCCCATGGAAAAAACACAAAATATCCTACTACCACCTTTGTAGAAGCTTCATAAGGCTTGATCGAACTTGCACCCTCACAGAAGCTTTCCCTCCTTGCTCACCGCTATGATGCAAGTATAGAAACAAAAAGATACCCAACAATACCTTATTCAAATATATCCTTTTCAATATCCCTTTTGTGAAAATGAAACAATGTAGCCTAAGCCAGAGAACAATAATTAATAATACTTGATGGAGTCAAACATAAAACCCATGCAAAAAAATAGCCACAAAATGCCAACCATAAATTAAAAAATATTACTTTTAATAAACAATATAGGATTTTCTCAACAATTCCTTGACAAAAATTCAAACAATACAGCCTTTTCAACAACATTTTATTGAAAATGAGACAATATACCCCAAGCTAGAAAACAACAATCAACAAAGCCTAAATAGAGTTAACAATATAATTCCTTTGCAAACATAGCCACAAAGCAGAAGCTATAAATAGAAACCCAACAAAAAAAATTGTAGTGGCAAAGCCATGCAAAAATATAATGTTTTTCTCAACAGAACCTTATTGAAAATTCAAACAATATGGCATTTTCAACATCTTTTTGAAAATGAAACAACATAGCCTAAGGTAGAGAACAATAATCAACAATACCTAATGCAATCAAACATAAACTATATAGCATTAACTATTTTACTCCATTGCAACCATAGCCACAAAATGGAAGCCATAAATCAAACAATATTCATTTCAATACTGAGCTATATGGACAAAGCCATGAAACACAAAGATTCACAGTAACAGACCCTTACAAAACCATAGCCATAAAATGTGAACCATAGATGAAACAATATTTGTTTTTACAAACTATATAGTCTTTTCTCAACAACACCTTATCAAAATATGAAACAATCAATAGTGCATTATCAGAGATCAAATAATATAGCCTACAACAACCCATGAACGACAAATGAAACAATATCGCAAAGGGTTCTCCCAATATGCATGTCTTTGTGGTTCCTTCACATACATAGATATTTGTACATATGGAACATACATTGTGCATCACTCTGATTAATAGTACCATTTCCAACACTTTTGTATTTCTTTTGGAGTCATTGGCCCATGCAAAAAAATAGAAAATTTGCTCTTGCCACCTTCATAGAAATTTCACAACGTTCGGTTAGACTTTCACCTTCATAGAAGCTCGCCCTTTTGGCATCAACATTTACTATTCTATGGTGTTCATATAGTGGAAATGGTTGTGCCAACACCTTCTATTCAAAACATGAGCAAAGATGGTGAAAGTCTGAGAAATTTTTAATAAGGTATTTTTGGGTGCTCTTCTGTGGCTTTAACTCCTTTCATAGTTGTGAGCCAGGATTGTGAGCTTCTTTGAAGGTTGAAGTCTAAATGGCCTTTCCAACAAATGTATCAATATGTATTTATATCTATAAGTCTCCATTCATCTATATATGTATATTGTCTACATATAATGCCATGCACATACATTTCTACATGTACTTTTTTAGTCTGTATACTTCCAAAAAGAAAATTCTTACATATGCATCCAATGCATTATGCTGGATTGTATTTTTTGGCATATTTGTTAAGTGTACATTTTTAGTTATTATTTCTCCTAGGCTTAAGAAGGAATTGTTGGAATGATAGGCTGTATCTTAAGTGTGATAAGAAAGATCAGTTTCACTATTGATCAAAGTGGTGGACAATGTATGTTCTAGCTCGGGAGTTTGGTGAGAGCCCCTGGGGCTCCATGACCCAATATGGTAGGGTGGAGAGTAGGACTTGTTTTGTTGTATTTTTTTTCATATTTTTTATTTGTTGTTTACCTACACTATAGGTCTTTATGTTGCTGTTAGATAGGAAAGCTCTTTTCATGTGACAAGCACTCTAAAAAAGAAAAGAAAATAGATGTCCAGTCAATAGAAATTATAACAAAAATCCAAAGTTATAATTAGCCATGGGTGTTTGGAATTAAAGCCATCATGACAATTATGTCTAGAGAGTCTCGCGTGGTAGGGGAAATTGCATATAGATTTGACAGTAACAACTTACACTTACCTTCAAAGTTAATTCTTGCAACTTTGACTATTGTTGTTTTAACCCTTGTTTCTAAATTACAGGTCTGAGTTTTAATAAGAATTTGGTGAAATAAAATATATGAATATTGTCTATATCTAATGTCACGTACATAGATTTCTACATGTACTTCTTTAGTATGTATATTTCCAAACAACAAATTCCTACATATGCATCCAATGCATGATGTTGGATTGTATTTTTTGGCATATTTGCTATGGGTACCTTTTAGGTTATTATTTATTTTAACCTCACAAAAGGAGTTGTTGGAATGATAGGATGTATGTTATGTGTGATAAGAAAGATTTCTTCCACCACTAATCAAAGTGGTGGACAATCTATGTTCTTGCTTGGGGTTTTGCTGAGAGCCCATGGGACTCCATGACCTAATATGGTAGGGTAGAGAGAAAACCTTGTTTTGTTGTTTTTAATTTCATATTTTCTATTCATTGTTTAGATGTACTGTGGGTCTTAATGTTGGTGTTTGCAAGCACTTTATTGTCTTCGTCGTAATGTATGCATATGTATATGTATATGCATATATGCATGTGCAATAAAAAAACTATAGTCCCAATATGGTAGGGTGGAGAGTACATCTTGTTTTGTTTTGTTTGGGTGTTTTCAAGCACTTTTTTGTCTTCATCATAATATATGTATGGGTATATCCAAGATCATCATGGAAAAAAGAGGCCCTTAAGTGGCAAAAAATTCAAAAAACTCAGATTTAGGCAACTTGACATAAAAATTTGAATAAGTTATCTATATTATTTCAAAAATATGTAAGAATAGAATCTATAGAAAATTGAATGTAGTTTCTAAACTACTAGTTTTATTTAAAACAAAAAAAATCTATTTGGTGAAAATTTGAAATATCAATGCAATAGTACTTAAATTTCGGGGAAAAAATAAGTAGGTGTCTATCTGACCACCCTAACCACAATAAAATGATAATATTTTTTTATAATATCTTAGATATAAGTAGAGGACTCATGTCTAGATGTGATGCATATTTTTTTATAATTTTTTTCCAACTAAATAATTAATTATGAATTTTATATTACAACTTTAAAAAATATAAAAACTCGTATGTCTAACCACCTTAACCTGGTCAAAACTTTATGAAATTCAATTTTTCTTTTTTTAATCCTATAGTATATGACACATGTTTTGAATTCAAAAAATGTGATACTGTTTGAAAGCTATAGATATTTTTCAATCAGCCTATCAATCAAGACTTTAGTTTTTAATTAAAATAAAAAATGAATAATAATTATTTATTAAATTCAAAGTAAAGCATAATTTATATTGGTGGAAAGCTGAGAATCTCCTTTAAAAACCCTTTTCATTTCATCAATTTTGGGTAAAAATAAAGTTGTCAACCACATGGACCATAATATCACTTAAATATTGCCACTTTTTGGCCCATCATGATCTTGCACATACCCATATATGTATATGTATATGTATATGTATATATGCATGTGTAATGAAAAACATGATTTTTTTATAGATGGAGACTAGAATGAAGGAAGGAACGATGCACAACCATAGGAGCAGCAATGTTACACTCTTCTTTAAAGTGTACATTCTACCTTCCATTCATTACAATCTCCATTGAAAATACATTTCATATGTATAGCTACATTTGCAAATACATTTACATATACATATGCTTTGGTTGTTGTCAATAAATCACTATTGGGAAAAGTATTTGTGTATGTGCATGTTTTTTATTTTTTAATTTTTTACTTTTGCACCATGCTTTATATCTGCAACCAACAAACCCCTAGATATGCATCCAATGCATGATGCTGATTGTGATGTCTTAGCAATAACTGTTAGTATGAAAGGTTCTATATTGGGGAAAATAAGTAGCATTGGTTTCACCATTGATCATACTGGTGGACAATGTATGCTCTTGCTCGGGGGTTTGGTGAGAGCCCATGGGGCTCCATGACCCAATATGGTAGGGTGGAGAGCAAGTGTTTCTTTGGTCTATTTCATTTTGTATTACCTATCTGTTGATTGGTTGCATTGCTACTTTTTTAGTTGGTGTACACATCCTTTTATATTTCCAAATAGAAAAACCCTACATATGCATCCAATGTATGATGTTGGTTGTGATAGCTTGGCTATTATTCCTTTCAACCTCAAAAATGGATTTGTCAAAGTGATAAGTTCTATATTGACTGTGATAAGAAACATTGATTTCACCATTGATCATAGTGGTGGAAAATGTGTGTTCTTTCTCAATGGTTTGGTGAGAGCCCATGGGACTCCATGACCCAATATGGTAGGGTGGTGAGCACACCTTGTTTTGTTGTGTTTCATTTTAAATTTACTATTTTTTGTTTAGCTGCACTGTGAGTTGTTGAGTTGGTGTTTGCAAACACATTATTTTCTTCATCATACTATATGTATGTGTATGTGTATATATGCATGTCCAATAAAAAATGTGAAGTTATTTTAGGTGGAGAGTGTAATGAAAGAAGGAACAATGCACAACCATAGGCAGCAACAACACTACACTCTTCTTTAAAGAGTGCATTGTACCTTCCATTCATGACACTCTCCATCAAAAACACATTGTACATATGCATACATAGATTTGCAAATAAATTTTCATATATGTTTGCTTTGGTTATTGTTAGTGTAATTAATACTTAATTACACTTGCATAACTTTACTTAGGTAATATTTTAATTCCTAGGTTAATTATTCTCATCCTTATCTTGTTGAGCTATCTTATTGCTCAAGATAAGATTAGGGTTATGCATACTTTTCTTTTATAAATCAAATCATTTCATGTAATTATGAATTCCTGAATATTATTATTTTGCACATATTTTTGCAAAGCTCTTGCTTTTTTTGTTTTCTCTTTTGTGGAAGGCTTTTTCCTGGTTTGCATTTTAGATCTTGGTTTCTAACATGGTATCAAAGCCTTGATTTTGCAGCCCCTTCTTGTATTTTGGAGAATTTCAATGCAGAGCATGTTCAAGGTTCCTCAAGGGTTTCATTCCTTGAGAATATTTATGAAGCATCTTGGATCAGATCAGGGTTTTCCATTGGATTCAAAGCACTAGAAAAACTTAGAAATGACTTTTATTTCATTCATTTTAGTCATCGTTGAAGGAATCTGTGAGGGTTTCAAACTCGGTGATTTTTTTAGAAGATTTGGGGGTCGCCTAATCCCCTTAATTTTCAGAGTATTTTGGGCTCAAACGGACCTCGCCGTTGGATTTGTAGTGCCCAAAAACCCCTATTTTCATATAAAATTTGTCCAATTTGGACATAGTCAATTGGGGAGGCAAAACAATTTTTCCTAAGGGTTGTACGGCCCTAGGCAAGCATTTCGAGGTGGTTTTTTTGAAAAAAAAATAAAAATAAAAATAAATAAAACTATCGGATTTTTGCTCCACCCATTTAAAAGGCCAGTGTTGCCCTCCTGCCATTGGGCAGCCACTAACCACCCTGCGGCCACCGCACCGCCAAAGGTCTGTCGGTCCTCCTTCACAATACCACCATTTGGTTTTCAGCTCCTGTGGACCCATTCCAAAGGTTGAGGTTCTATTGCAAGTGGATGCTTAATACAAGCCCCTGGCCCCTCATCTACCGAGCCCATGGTCACATCGGCACCCAAGCACTTGTGCCTAGCCCTGCCAGCCGACCAGCCCCTATGGTGGTCACATCAGTGACCAGGGGCTTCAGCCCTGTACCTGGCAACTTAGCCCCCTGGTCCGCCTAGGTGACCAAGGGCTTTATTTTTTTAGCCCATGAGGGTTTCTGGAGGCTATATTGGGCAGTTTTGGAGCAATTTCACAAAATTGGGCATAACTTTTACATACGATGTCATTTTTGTTCAAAAAAGATATCATCAGAAAGCTAGTTCTAAGCTCTACACAATGGTGTAGGTGTGATTTTTTTTTTCTTTTTTGATGCCTTTTTCAGCCTTGAAAGTCACATGTTTCTGTTTTCACTCTGGGAGACATATCTTTTGACTAGGTGATCCTTTTTTCATCATTCTTGTGGCATTGGAAAGCTGGTTCAGTCCTCTACATAGATCTAAGGTCTATTTTTATTTTTTGTTTTCTCATTTTTAATTCTCTCCTTTTACAATCATTGGGTTATTGTAATAAATGAACTAAGATAAAGTTCCATCAGGGGTTTCTTGCATAATAATCTGATTAGAGTGTGCATGCACTTTGATATCCATCTTGTTTTGATGGCAACTTGCATGTGTTATATCTGGTTTCTTAGTTTCTTTTGGCTACATCTTCCTCTAGCTTGACACATATCAAATTCACATTGGTTCACACTTTAGATTGAGATTTTATGTTTCTTGATCCACATTGGTTCAGACCCTTCTCAATTTGAGGGCCATGTTTTTATGGTTAATGTTCTAGAGTCTTTATGGTACTTGTTCCCATGGAAGAGTTTTAGTCTTAGTTTGGCATTGGCATTGAGATACACGGTTTCCATAATATGTCATCATTTCATCTACTATTGCTTCATAGATTTTAGGGTTGCTCCAGTTTGTGAGTTTTCCAGTGTTCTATGGCATCGGATCTACTATCGCATTATTATGATTCTGCTTTGGTTTCTTGTAGACAAAAGTATCCTTCCTTGCTTTTTAGATTGCGGTTCCAATGATACTTCACAGTGTTCTTCCAATGCTTCTTGCAACAGTCATCTCATTGTAGGGGGGTTTCGTCCCACTGGGTTTTCCTTCTCTACCTCATTATTGCATTTGTACATGGGTACCTGATCAAGCCTTGTTGTCAGGACCCATTCATGCTTTCTTACATTCATCTTATTTTTAGGTGCATGCCTTTTTAGTCTCCCTAAGTTGCACTTATGGGGGGTGTTAGTGTAATTAATATTTAATTACACTTGCATAACTTAGGTAATATTTTAATTCCTAGGTTAATTATTTTCATCCTTATCTTGTTGAGCTATCTTGTTGCTCAAGATAAGATTAGGTTTATGCAAACTTTTCTTTTATAAAGCAAATCATTCTCATGTAATTATGAATTCCTCAATAATATTATTTTGCACATTTTTTTGCAATAGCTTTTCTTTTTTTGATTTTCTCTTTGGGGAAGGTTATTTTCTGGTTTGCATTTCAGATCTTGGTTTCTAACAGTTATTGTCAATAAGTCACTATAGGAAAAAGTATTTGTCGATGTGCGGGTTTTTTATTTTCTAAATTTTCCCTCCCCTATGCCATGGTTTTATATTTGCAAGTAGCAAATCCATATATATGCATGCAATGCATGATGCCAATTGTGATGTATTGGCTATTATTCTTTCTAGGCTCAAAAAATAATTGTTAGAATGAAAGGTTCTATATTGGGAGTAATAAGAAACATTTATTTCACCATTGATTATAGGGCAGAAATTTGTGGAAACATTGGAGTTCATAGCATTGAAGAGACCTATTTTTTAGAAGGGTATTTAAGTATTAAACTATGTATCATTATACTTGAAAAATTACTAGTATATGTGACATGGTTTAACACTAAAAATACTTTTTTGAAAAGAAGTCTCGTCAATGCATAGTGTTACCATTAATTTTTGTTCATAGTAAAGTTCAGTATTGCAATTGATGCATTTTATTTTGAATTAGCCACTTCTCCAATGAGATTTTTTTCACAGGACTTCGTGATCCTAATGCAGAGGGTCTAGGAATTTAAAAGAAACACAAATTTTTCAAGGTTTGCAAGACACAATCCCAACCACTCTTCCAGGTACTCTGATGGAGAAAAACCTCAATAATGCACCAAATATCTTATTTTCCTTCCTTATGGACCCAAACCTTAGGAACACTCTTAAGAGATCCAAACAAACTTGTTTTGAATGATTTCAAAGCCTAACCCTTTGAAATAGACACAAAACCAAATTTTCACCTTAACTAGGCTACTAGCCCAACTAGGCCTCTAGCAAAGGATTTTTGACTTTGCACTCAAAATTTCCAAAGGAAACTCCAAAATAATGATTGAACCATATGTGGTTTGTGATGATACATAACATGATAGATTCTTGATGGCACTTGTTTTGGAGCACACCAATCAAAAATCTATTGTTTCCTCCAATTTAGGCCTAATTAGCCCACTTTTATAAAGCAACCCCTCTTTAAACTTAACCCCTGACCATGAAACTTTCAAAAGTCCCTTAAAATGACTCAAAACCAAGGATTCTAAGTTTTTAGGCTTCTATGACACCCCTAACATGCTCAAACACAAAACCCTCACCAAATTGCTTCAAAACTAGGGCCTCTTGAAAACTAACCTTCCAGTCACTTCTAGAACTTTCTCATTGACTATACACCATTAGGACAACATATTTAGTCTAACTCAACTCAAAAACACACCCCTCATTAAGGCAGATCTTCTGCTGCTATACCCTAGCCTCCAACTTCAAGCACTTTGCATTGTGAAATCTTGGTGTACACCTCAATATTCTTCTTCCCTGCACATTATTTTGTTAAATATATATGTTACATGTTAGGAATGATCCATTTCATAGGTCACAGTAGCATTCTACCTTGAAATGGATCAATCATCCATGAAAATCACCAAAACTAGTGAAAATTCTATGTTATTCCTGAGGACAGTCAGCAATATGTTACAAAAAATGATTCCTAACATCTATCAGATCATTCAAAAGGTTAAGTGAAAGTAAATACAGGTTCTTAAACCATCCAATTGATTATAAATTCAAAAGGAATCAATAGATCATCAAAAAGACTCAAGAAAATGCAAGAAACTATGTTTTTTCACTATTTCCTGTAACCGTCCGTACAGTCACTTCTCCAAATGCCCAACCTCCATACAAATGATTATTTTGGGGTTATAGACCCATTCCCAAACTTCCCAAACTGTTTTACATTGATTTTATTCCATTAAAGTGCTTAAACCTCCTAAAACCCATTTACCTGCCTAAAGTGGATTTTCAAAAATTTGAATTTCCAATTTGCAATTTATTAAATTTTATTATCTAAAAACCATTGTATCTTCAATATCAAGTCTTATTTGACCTAATTAAAGCATTAAATTACTAATCAAACCCCTAGAACATGATTTTCCCTTTATATTGCATTTTGGTCCTAGGGTCCTTATTAGGACCCTCAGGACAATTGACTCTCTTATTGCATTTATCCTCTCCAAATGCCATTATAGGCTTCAAAAGGTCATAATTGATGTTTTGATTTGATGGAAAGGTCCTTCTGACCCCTGCACACTTTTGACCTTTGAAGATCTCCTTGAAGGCCTTGGGTGCTCCTGCACCATTCTCCCCAAGAAAGAAAGATTTCTTGCCCCAAGAAGTGTCCCATGTGTTGCCACCAAAAGACCCCTTGCTCTCATATGTCTTCATCTTCCAATGAGAAGGTATGTATTCTCCCAAAGTCACTGTCTTCCTCTTCTACCAATTTGCATTCTTGACAAAATCAAAACGTGATTAATGTGTCCTCTTTGCTATTTAAGATCAGTCTGACTTTATACCCTGTTTCTGCCTTCATTCCCCTGTCTCCTTTGTGAAATGGCATCACCTCTATCACCCTCAACTATAGGGAATTCAATATTCCCTACCTTAAGAATGTTCAAGTCCCACAAATTCTACTTTTTAGGACTGTATCCTTCACAACCCTGCTGCAACTTGTCTTTTCTTAATCTACCAATGTCTTCCCCTATTTCACCCTACTTTTTCACCTGCAAATGTTTCTCAAAACATATCATAAAACTTTCATTTGACTGCTCCAAAGGAAAAGGCACTAACTTGTATCTAACTGCATCTTTATGCACCAAATATGTGTTATGAAAACCATCATGCAATGTCTGCCTAGTATACTGCCATGGTCTCCCCAAGATGATATGACCACAAGTCATTGGAATGACATCACAAAGCACCCTATCATGATATGATCCAATTGAGAAATCTACATAAGCCCTTTTAGAAATCTCTACATGTTGTCCTTGAGTTACCCAAGTGGCCTTGTAGGGAGTAAGATGATCAAATATTTCAATCCCTAGCTTGGTTATCATATCAAGTGAAACTAAATTGCTATGTGACCCTGAATCTATGAGCAATCTGCAGATCTTACCATGACTGAGACAATTTGTTTTGAAAATATTTACCTTTGGCTCTTGATGAATTCTTTCTCCTTGCTTGATCATAAGAAACTCACCATCAGTCACAGTGTCTACCATGAATTTTTTTTATTCTTCCTTCTTGTCTTCTTCTTCTTGTACCAAGTTAGCTCTCCTATCTCTACCTCTATTAGCTTGTTCCCATTTAGGACACTTGAAGGAAGGATGTCCTGGTTCATTGAAATTGAAACATCTACCTGTAAATGGTCCTCTACCTTGTCCAAATTTGTCTCCTCCTCTAGGAGTGTACCCACCTCTTTGATCAGAAAATATCTCTTTGCTTTTGTCATTGCTGCTCTTATCATTGCTGCCTTGTTCTTGTTCTCTATTACCTCTGCCCTTGTTTGAACTACCTCCTCTTCCACCATTGCTTGATCTTTTTTTCTTCCTTTTCACCTTTTCTTCTGCTCTAACGGCCAATTGAAAACACTCTCCCAATGTCCTTGGCAATTGTAAATCAATCTCATCTTGTAGATTGTACCTCAAGCCATTTATGTACCTGGCTATTTTCTCATCCTCTTCTTCATAACCTCCTCTAATACTAAGCTTGTGAAATTTCTCAGTATAGGACATAACATCCAAGTCCTTTTGCTTTAAATTTTGCCTCATCCTTTTCACATGAATGGTATAATCAGATGGTAGGAACTGCTCTTTGACCAAACTCTTCATCCTAGCCCATGTAGAGACTTTTTCCAATCCTCTAGCCATCCTATCATTCTAAAAACTAGTCCACCATGTCAGTGTTGTACCTCTCAACTTGGTTTTGGAAAACTTAACCTTCCTCTCTTCATCCATCTCCTCAAACTCAAAGTAGTTTTCTAAGGCATCAAGCCATCCCAACACCTATTCACTATCCATCTTCCCTTGATAGATAGGAAATTCTATGTGACTCTTCCCTCCATGACCTTGTACTACTTTCAAAAACCTCACTAACCTCCTTTCCTCAGGGTCTTTTGTCTCATCTGCTGCTTGTTCTTGATTTACCCTCCCATGCTCTTCATCTTCATCATTGTTTTCTTGGTCTTCTTGGTTTTCTCTTCTCCTACCCCTCTCAAGGTTATTTATCCTTGCTTGCATGGTATCTCTCTCCCTTCTCCATTGCCTTTCTTCTCTTGCTCTAGCCTACTCTCTTGCTGCTTCTTGTTCCCTTCTTTCTCTTCTCTCCCTTTCCAAGATTTCCTTCAACTCTTCCAACTCTCTTGCCAATTGATTTTTTGGTGCCATTGTTGTTTCTTCAATCCCTAAAGGACCTACTCACTACTCTGATACCACTTTGATGTAGAGGGTCTAGGACTTTGAAATAAACACAAAGTTTTCAAGGTTTGCAAGACACAATCCCAACCACTCTTCCAGGCACTATGATGGAGACAAACCTCAATAATGCACCAAATGTCTTATTTTCCTTCCTTATGGACCCAAACCTTAGGAACACTCTTAAGAGACCCAAAAAAACTTGTTTTGAATTATTTCAAAGCCTAACCCTTTGACATAGACACAAAACCAATTTTTCACCTTAACTAGGCTACTAGCCCAACTAGGCCTCTAGCGAAGGATTTTTGACTTTTCACTCAAACTTTCCAAAGGAACCTCCAAAATAATGATTGAATTAGATGTGGTTTGTGATGATACATAACATACTAGATTCTTGATAGCACTTGTTTTGGAGCACACCTATCAAAAATCTATTGTTTCCTCCAATTTAGGCCTAATTTGCCCACTTTTACAAAGAAATCCCTCTTTAAACTTAACCCCTGACCATGAAACTTTCAACAGTCCCTTAAAATGACTCAAAACCAAAGATTCCAAGTTTTTAGGCTTCTATGACACCCCTAACACGCTCAAACACAAAACCCTCACCAAATTGCTCCAAAACTAGGGCCTCTTGAAAACTAACCTTCCAATCACTTCCAAAACTTGCTCATTGACTCTACACCATTAGGAAAACATATTTAGTCTATCCCAACTCAAAAAAATGCCCCTCATTAAGGCAGATCTTCTGCTGCTATACCCTAGCCTCAACTTCAAGCACTTTGCATTGTGAAATCTTGGTGTACACCTCAATATTCTTCTTCCCTGCACATTAGTTTGTTAAATATGTATGTTAAATATTAGGAATGATCCATTTCATAGGTCATAGCAGCATTCTACCTTGAAATGGATCGATCATCCATGAAAATCACCAAAACTAGTGAAAATTCTATGTTATTCCTGAGGACAGTCAGCAATATGTTACAAAAACTGATTCCTAACATCTACCAGATCATTCAAAAGGTTAATTGAAAGTAAATATAGGTTCTTAAACCATCCAATTGATTAGAAATTCAAAAGGAATCAATAGATCATCAAAAAGACTCATGAAAATGCAAGAAATTGTGTTTTTTTCACTATTTCCTGTAACAGTCTGTACAGTCACTTCTCCAAATTCCCAACCTCCGTACAAATGATTATTTTGGGGTTATAAACCCATTCCTCAACTGCCCAAACTGTTTTACATTGATTTTATTCCATTAAAGTGCTTAAACCTCCTAAAACCCATTTACCCGCCTAAAGTGGATTTTCAAAAATTTGAATTTCCAATTTGCAATTTATTAAATTTTATTATCTAAAAACCATTGGATCTTCAATATCTAATCTTATTTGACCTAATTAAAGCATTAAATTACCAATCAAACCCCTAGAACATGATTTTCCCTTTATATTGCATTTTGGTCCTAGGGTTCTTATCAGGACCCTCAGGACAGTTGACTCTCTTATTGCAATTATCCTCTCCAAATGCCATTATAGGCTTCAAAAGGTCATAATTGATGTTTTGATTTGATGGAAAGGTCCTTCTAACCCCTACACACTTTTGAACTTTGAAGATCTCCTTGAAGGCCTTGGGTGCTTTTGCACCAGATCCAATATGGTGGGGTGGAGACCAAGCGTTCCTTTCGTCTATTTCATTTTGTATTACCTATTTTTTCATTGGTTGCATTCTTTCTTTTTTAGTTAGAGTTTGGAAGCCCTTTTAAATACGTTGCATATGGATAGATACATTTACATATACATATATGTATATGTATGCTTTGGTTGTTTTCCATAAGGAATTGTTGAAAAAAATAATTGTAGCATGTGTGTGTTTTCCTTTCTTTGTGCATGGCTTTATTACTGTGGATTCTTTTGTTTTGTGAGTTTTCCATCTAGGCCACTGTTCAAACCAATCTTGTTTCATTTATGAATTCCATTTTTTGTTAATGGTTGGAACACAGTAAAATAGTTCATGTCATATAGTTTATATTGCTTTCCATAGGGCATTATTAAGTGTTTCTATCTACCTTTGTCTAGTTTGTTGCATATTCAATTAGCTTGACCCCTTTACTTATGCCATTGCCCTTTAAGTTAGTGGTTGCAATCATTTTATTATTTTCTTAATATTTTTATTGTAGGCTTCGCAACCTTCTTCAAGTTCCAATGCTACATCAAGTGTGGATCTTAAAAAGGTAAGAAAATGCCAAAGAAACCAAATTTATTATGCATGCCACAAAGACCAAATTTGTGCAGGTCAACAAGCCAAGTACTTGCAGCAAAGAGGTGCTCTAGACCCACCTAGCTTGGCCCCACATGCCTAGGTAGGTGCACCACAATTGCAAGCAAGCTCACTGGTAGAACTTGTTGGCTGTTGCACCCCTGCAAACCCCATCCCTTCCCAACTCCTACACAACCATTGCAATGAAGTTGCCTTCACAATACCTAGTTGTACACTATCACAAATCCTTGTTGGCCATGGCTTTCCATCCACATCATTGGCAACCCACCACTCAAGCAACATGTTTGGTGAAGCTTTCTACACTGCAATGCAGTCCTTCCATTAGCGCATCAATGCTTTGTCTGGATTAAAAATTTGTGCTTGCAAGGAGTGCTACATCAGCATGAGAGTCCAAGCATCCAGCGTAGGAATCATGTATTTTCATTGTGATTATGAAAAAAGGTGTCCATAGATTTAGTCTAATGAATAAGATGGATCTAGGGCCACAACCAACCGTCCTTGCAAAGCTTACTGAAGTTGAAGAAATGCTTATAGCTAGAGTTTCTCCAATTTCGCAAGTAACCCATGCTAGAGGAGGCTAATACAAATATAGTGGCCTTACTATAAGCTTCCCTCAAGACATCACATCCATTGCAACTTTGTTACCATGTCATCTACATGATCTTGAAGTCGTGATTGTGCGAAGAATTGGCATTCAGGGGACAAACTATGATTGCTATGTTGACAAACATAATGTCATGGCTACATTAATATATAAAATTGAGAATGACCCATACTATAGTGATGTTGTAATAGATTGTGATGCTTTAAATTTGTTTCCTTCTACAAGTACTAACATCTATGATCTTCTGCACAAAATGAAAGACTGACACGTAACACAACTAAACTAATGGCAACTCCAGAAAGTGTTGTTGATGAGGAAGCTAACCTTGAGGACTCGTCATAATTTATTCCATTGATTCCCAACCCTCCTTGGGAATTGCAGACAATTAGAGATGCCTTACAAATTAAAGAAACTAGTCAAAATACTTTGCCTTGGCCTGAGATAAATTCTAGCCCTATCAATGAATATAATACAGAAGGGTTATTAAGCATGTATTTTCCAATCTTGTTCTCCACTAGAATGGAAATGCCCCTACAATCGAGAACCATACAAATTCACTTACATGAATATGCCTTGCACTTGATGAGATACTATGATAATAGATTTGGAAGGCATGTTAGATTTAGATATTACCTTTATAATTTGATAATGAGACATCGAAGGCAACAATTAGCTTCATTTTTTATGAAAACAAACTTGGAGGAAAGGATCCCAAAGTCTGTTCTTGCTTTGCGACAATTACTTCGGGAGGCACCAGACACCCAGATAGAAAACTAGCTTGTTTTCTTTCGTGCATCCTTGCGAGAAGCACACTCATATTAGGCCAAGTACCATCAAGAGCTTGTGATAATGATCCACTAGCTTGGTACACCGACTCTTTTCTTCACTTTGAGCTATGGAGACACAAAATGGCCTGATCTGCATAGGGTAATTGAACCTCATGCACAGTTGCATATGTCATACTCCCAAAGATGCTTCATAGAAAATATTGTACAGAACCCAAACATAATAGCCTTGTACATGTACTTGTGATTCACCATGTTCCATGAAGAGGTTATTGAGAGAATTTTCCACACAAAGGACTACTAGTATAGGTATGAGTGGTGTTGATGTGTTTTTTATGCACCTCTCAACATAGGCAGTGCGTAGGTGCACTACCTCTCTTGAAAGACAATATTCCACAATCAAATTGCAAAACACTATCCCAAGGTCTCTAATGTGAGGTCTTGACAGTGCTTGGAATATCTCAGTTGTTTGATGTGATTTGTTGGAATCACAAGGAAAACTTATAGATGAGTTACAAAGCATGGGAAGTTGGGTTTGAAAATGCAGTTTCAAAGTGCTAGAAGTGAATGAATAGTGGCTGTCCACTCAAAACAACAAGCTGAAACTCATCAAGTTCATCTGATTTAGCTTCATGGTGATGCTTTAGGTCCTACTCTAACCAAGGATTAAAAGAAATAGCAAAAGGAGAAGGGTTAAGAAAGCTATTGTAATCCTAAGCTAGTAATGAACAGTAACAATGGTGGCTGCTAAAGTAGATGGACTTCCTAAACTGAGTTTTGCTTGACCAAGAGAAAACTATAGCTACACAAAACTAGTGCAATCTTCTAAGGACTGCAGATTTTCACATCACATACACACATCATGTACATGCAATCGAACTAAGTTGCAGCAATAAAGGAAAGAGGCTCAGACTAGCTTTGCAAAGTGATTCATCATTAATGAACCACAAAAAGTATGAGCTAGAAGTTTATCAAATACTATAACAGCAACACCATCATGATAGCCATTCAAGAAACTAATACTAAAACTAATATGGAAGTAGAACCATGCATGCAAGATGAGGAAAATCAAAGAAAACATCCATAAAATTATACAATGTTGTCTTCTATTGCTGCAAAATGCTTTTTACAACAGCTCTCCAACCCTTACAAATGAGGGGCAAGCCCCTATTTATAGTTTTCCAAAGCCCAAATGAATAGCTAGGGTCAATTTGTATTGAGTGGCTCAGATTCACTACAAGTTAGGGCTTCACCTACCCCTAATATCTAACAATTTAAAATACATTCCTTGTCTTTTCTCTATTTTTTCATCTAGTGCCAGTTATTGTAGCAAATTTATCTTGTAGCTGATTTCTCTTTTTATTGTAGCAGAGACTGTTTGAAGGTTGCCCTCCATCTGGTGGACTTGCAACATTTTTTATTGGATCAAACAAGTCGGTCGATGACTTGTATCAATGGATTGGTGGCCCCTGATTTGGGTGTTAAGCTCCTTAGAAATCATCATTATCTGGAAAAAGGTAGGAAAACTCCCTCATTGGGCCTCTTCGATAGACCTACAGAAGGCTTCTTGACTCCTTCAAACATGAAGTGTCGTAAGTGCATTTATATATGAGTTAAGGAAAATGTCAGTCAAACCTACAAATTCCCTATTAGATCTATCCATGCATCATCAAAATATCTTGATATTCATATTTGGAGCTCATTTGGGCCATAAACATTAATGCATGCTTCAAGGGGGTGAGCACTAGAGGGCAGAAAGATGGCGGAAGAAAGCCAGAAGGAAGACAACGGATGGAAGCCAAAATAGCCGGGAAGGAGGCAGGCTCCTAGATGTTAAAAACAGCCAGGAAGGAGGTAGGATCCTAGATGTTAAAAACAACTAGGAAGAAGGGAGGCTCTCAGATATTCAAAATAGCCGAGAAGGAGGTAGGCGCTCGAATGTTTAAAACAACCGAGAAGGAGGCAGGCTCCCAGATGTTCAAAACAGCCAGGAAGAAGGGAGGCTCCCGGATGTTCAAAATAGCCAGGCAGGAGGCAGGCTCCCGGATGTTCAAAACAACCAAGGAGGGACAGACTCCCGGAAATGTCCACGGAGGGCCCGAGTTCCGGAGGTTGGAAGGGAGGTGGTTGCCGGATGTTCGAAAATAGCAAAAGAGGGAAGAAGCTCTAAAACCACTGAAACTTAACCAAACTTTGACGAAACCTTGGCAGTTCATTTACGCACTTCAAACACATCCCTGATCCAAAAAAGGTTGCTCCCAAAGTCAAAAATGTGGAATCGGGAGTGACGGGGGTCCATAGATGTTTCCAAACAGCTAAGGAGGAAGGGAATTCCAGAGGGAAAGTTCTGAAACCACCGAAACTTAACGAAATGCTAACAAAAACTTAGCAATTCATTTACGCACTTCAAACACATCCCAGATCCAAAAAAGGTTGCTCTCAAAGTCAAAAATGTGGAAATGGGAGCAACGGGCATCCATGAATGTTTCCAAATAGCCAAGGAGAAAGGGAATTCTGAGGGAAAGTTCTGAAACCATCAAAACTTAACGAAACGTCGATGAAACCTTGGTAGTTCATTTACGCACTTCAAACACATCCTAGATCCAAAAAAGATTGCCTCCAAAGTCAAAAATGTGGAAATGGGAGCGACAGGGGTCCATGGATGTTTCTAAATAGCTAAGAAGGAAGGGAATTCTGGAGGGAAATTTCTGAAACCATCGACACTTAATGAAACATTGACAAAACCTTAGCAGTTCATTTAAGAATTTCAAACACATCCCAGATCCAAAAAAGATTGCCTCCAAAGTCAAAAATGTGGAAACGGGAGCGACGGGGGTCCACGAATGTTTCCAAACAGTCAAGGAAGGGAATTCCAGAGGGAAAGTTCTGAAACCATCGAAACTTAATAGAACATTGACAAAACTTTGACAGTTCATTTATGCACTTCAAACACATCCTAGATCAAAAAAGGGTGACCCCAAAGTAAAAAATGTGGAAACGGGAGTGATGGGGGTCCACAGATGTTTTGAAACAGCCAAGGAGGAAGGGAAAAGACAGAAAAGGGGATGGTGGACCTCATTTCTCTGCAGATTTGAATACCCCAAGTAGGTGAATTTGGGTAGGGGATTTGATAGTTTGAAAGCACATGACCAATTTGGGCTTGGAAAATGTGGCACACAAAACAAGACATGAGAAAAGTAGCCTATCAGAAAAAAAAAAGGGGGTCCCTGCTTATGGTGGGGCGTGTGTGCAAAACATGCACAACAAATGGTGACTCACTGGGGAAGTGCTCCTAAGCATTTTGATGACAAACTGGAATCACGAACCCAGAATCTCTAGTTCCAACCTTCACGCTAGGGAAAACAAACTAGACGCCCAACCAAAGGATCAAAACCACTAGCCAACCCAACCTTCAGTATGCTAAAAATCCAAGTGTGTGCAGTTGCGTTAATTCCCATCCTTCAGTTGCTATAAGAACCCAAGCTCTGTCAAGTTAAGCTACATACTTTATTCTCACTCCAAAAGCATCTAGGACATTGCCTCGCTGCCAGTCAGTTGTTCATAGCCCCGACGAGGTTGTCACTGTGATTCTCCTAAACATTGCTCTACTGCCAGTCGGGCGTCCATAGCCCTGGTAGAGTTGCTCAGATACCCCCAAAAAGTTGAATTTTCTCTTTCTTTCAATTTTTAATGTTTTATTTCTTTCTTTCTTTTCTCTTTTTAGCTCTTTTATTTCAATCCGCAAGCATTGAAGCTCATGCTCAGGGCTGAGAATCACAGTGGCGCTGAAGCAGAATTTTAGATTTTTCACTTAACTAGACTTCACAAAAGGCCCTACAATGACCGTCAAATTCTTAAGATGTGTAAGAGGTATAAGATTTCAAAATACGTCAGAGTCAGACTAAACCAACAACTTATCCTCTTTGAATCAAACACCTAGATCACTTGACACCAACAGAAGATCCTCACTATCCACTCTGAAAACTTGATTTGAGTTTGATAAATAAATGCATAGAACAACCATAGGCGATAAGTATGGTTGTTGTGTGCACAGATGTTCCTAGCTAAAAGTAGATGAACCCCGAGCAAAGCAGCAACAAAGCGAAAGAAAACAAAAAGCAAACACCCTACATCAAACCAACTAACCTAAGGAAAGTAGGAAAGTGGAGTATTTACAGGAAACCTATACTACTCAAAATGGGTTATGTACAAAGATATTTACAAATCAGTATGTTCAAACAGGGTGAGCTAATATTAACGATCATTGGATTTCACAATGCATGCATAAGAAAAAGGGCGATCGTTATCATTCTTAACCATGCAAACTTGTCTTTATATTCTAAAAAAATAAATTCAATGTTATAGCACTCAAGTTCAATCATGTCATCATGAAAAATCAGCAATTGAGGAGGCTCACTAAACCCATGGTTAATCCATAAACATGTTCATTTTCCCTCATTCCCATAATCAAAATAATAACTGCAGTTATGAGAAATGATAGGGGCAAGGAAGGATAAAACCTGGATGTAGTCACATGGAGGTGGCAACATTAGACAGTCGAGAGTAAGCACAACATCCTTGATCGTTGCATTGGTAGCCTTGGGTGGGTGCAGTGGAGGGTGCAACATTGTGGACCTTAAGCTTTCATAAGGCTAGGAGGATGGGGTAGCAAACAACTCTTTTAATCTACCAATGGGATCTACAACCTCCACTGGTTGTTCCTCGAGGAAGTACACCTCATCTGCCTAGGTTTCCATTGCCCAAACCTCTTCTTGATTACTGTCTTTAAGGGGCAGCATGCTGTCCCATCTCCTTTCCTAGGTTTCAGCCTTATTTTCATGATATTCAGTGTCATGGGATGATGACATATGTGAATCTATCCTATTGGAGCCATCTAAATACGAAGGAGGATCAACAACGATCATGGCGGAAGGACTCCAAGTTGCATCTTGTAGTCGGTCAAGTGCTTCATCTCTGTTAGCAACTATCTTAGCACCTTTGCCTTTGTCTTCTTCTTTTTGATGTTCATCCATCTCATCATGATGTTCACTCATTTCCTCGTGCTCACTATCACTATAAATGGAGAAGGATCTCCTCTCCCAATCTGGAAACTCTAGTGCATCACCGTTCGGGGGCTCAAGGAGTATGTATTCATTGCTACCATTTTCTGGGATGTGCTCTTCCTCGGCATGAGCATACCTCCGTAGTGCAGCTCCTAATGGAAAGAATTCATCAATTGATGGAACTTCATCAAGGGGACCAAATTCTACTACACAATTTCCCTCTGAAGACTCACCAAAAATCCCATCGTCCATGGTACACAACTGCTCTTCAAGGGGAAGAACTTCTTGGTGACTGGTGTACAACATTCCCGCTTGATCTACTTCATCGCTTGAAAGTCCAAGACTGTATTGTTGTCCTTCTATTCCTTTCCCAACATCCTCTTGAGGTCTGCCTTCAGCTAAACCATCACTTGATTCAGACTTTTGGTCTTCTTCTTCGATATGGGCAGCAAGTAGAGGAGGTCGAGCACTTGGCTTCATTGCTTGTTCTTTGAATTTCTTAATGGCTTCTTGGCACAATTCACATGTGAACTCTGAGTGTGATGAATCATGAAGTCTACACCAATTCGGTAGCAACAACACCTCCAAGTCCACTTGGTATTTTAGCTCTGACCAATCCTTTGCCAACCTAGAGATGAGCTGGTCATATCTCTCCATGATCGAGTCCTCATCATCACTTGAAGAAGAAGCTTGATGGTAGACAACCATGGCGAGTGATTGTTCCCACTCCAAATCTATATTTTTAGATTCTTGATCACTGCCATTGTAGATGGAGAGGTCTTCAAATGTAATTTTTCTTATGCTTTGACCATCTCCTTATGCTGCCCAAAGGCTTTCAGCCTCCTCTTCTTCTTGATTTTCAGCATCTATGTTGGCTGTCCTAGCATATATTGCTGCAAATTCTGTTAATTCATCTTCAATTGCGGTTCATTCCTCTTCTTGAATGGAGGATTGCTTTTCTTCGATGGAGAGGAAACCTACTGAACTAGTTACAATCAAATTTTCATCGATGCACTTTGTTGTCCCAAGACTTTCAACTCCTCCCTCTTGGTTTTCATTTTCTATGTCTGTTGTCCCAACACCAACTTGTGTCAAATTTCTTGGTTCATATTTATTTTGCTGTCCTCTGGATGTTGACAACTCTTATGCCTCATTGGATAACTTCTCCTTATTGAGAGTTGGCTGCTCCAACTTGTCCAAACAACCCTTGGCTTGAGCGATGGTGTTGTCACATGATGGACACATAAATTCTAAATGTGGTGCATTGTGAAATCTACACCAACTTTCCATTAGTACTTCCTCCAATCTTAGTCCATCCTTGCTACTCAAATGTTCTTGGATCAGCTCCTTGAATGCCTTGGCTGCCATGCTTGTCAATTCATCCTCTGGGTCTATAAGGGCTAAAGGCAGATAGATTTCCCAGAAGGGGATTTCTCCTTGCAAGACCTTTTCAATTCTATTCAAAAAAGTCAGACACCCAACTCATTGTGCCTGTAAGTACAATGGACTTGACATCTATTCGCCGATGCAAACTACTACAATGGCTTCTTTAGTCTCTTATTCAAATCTGCATGTAGTTGAGTGATGTCAATTTGTGCATTCTGCTCCATTTCGACTCAATTTCTACTTTCCTTCAAAATTTTCTGATTTTTAGCATTGAAAGAGATCTCCCTATCTCAGATTTCTTCTTTGAAAGTGCTCTTTTTGAATTCCAACTTTCAGCTTTATAGCCTTAACATGTCATGCCCTCCTTCTAGCGCTAGTTCTGTTGATGGCGTTAGGAGGAGGAGGGCATGAAATGAATCACTTCCAACCTTTAGCTTTGTATTCCCAATGTGTCAAGCCCTCCTTCTAGCGCTAGTTCTGTTGATGGCGTTAGGAGGAGGAGGGCATGGAATGAATCACTTCCAACCTTCAACTTTCTATTCCCAACATGTCAAGCCCTCCTTCTAGCACTAGTTCTATTGATGTGTTTTTTATGCACCTCTCAACACAGGAAGTGCGTAGGTGCACTACCTCTCTTGAAAGACAATATTCCACAATCAAATTGTAGAACACTATCCCAAGGTCTCTAATGTCAGGTCTTGACAGTGCTTGGAATATCTCAGTTGTTTGATGTGATTTGCTGGAATCACAAGGTAGACTTACGGATGAGTTACAAAGCATGGGAAGTTGGGTTTGCAAATGCAGTTTCAAAGTGTTGGAAGTGAATGAACAGTGGCTATCCACTCAAAACAACAAGCTAAAACTCATCAAGTTCATCTGATTTAGCTTCATGGTGATGCTTTGGGTCCTCTAACCAAGGATTAAAAGAAATAGCAAAAGGAGAAGGGTTAAGAAAGCTATTATAATCCTAAACTATGAATGAACATAACAATGGTGGCTACTAAAGTAGACAGACTTCCTAAACTGAGTTTTGCTTGACCAAGAGAAACCTACAGCTACACAAAACCAATGCAATCTTCTAAGGACTGCAGATTTTCACATCACATACACACATCATGTACATGCAATTGAACTAAGTTGCAACAATAAAGGAAAGAGGCTTAGACTAGATTTGCAAAGTGATTCATCATCAATGAACCACAAAAAGTATGAGTTGGAAGTTCATCAAATACTATAACAGCAACACCATCATGAAAGCCATTCAAGAAACTAATATGGAAGTAGAACCATGCCTGCAAAATGAACAAAATCAAAGAGAACATCTATAAAATCATGTAATGTTGTCTTCTATTGCTGCAAAATTATTTTTACAACTCTCCAACCTTTAAAAATGAGGGGCAAGCCCCTATTTATAGTTTTCCAAAGCCCAAATGAATAGCTAGGATCAATTTGTATTGAGTGGCTCAGATTCACTACAAGTTAGGGCTTCACCTACCCCCAATATCCAACAATTTAAAATAAATTCCTTATCTTTTCTCTATTTTGACATCTAGTGCTAGTTACTATAGCAAATTTGTCTTGTAGCTGATTTCTCTTTTTACTGTAGCAGAGACTGTTTGAAGGCTACCCTCCATCTGGTGGACTTGCAACATTTTTGATTGGATTAAGCAAGTCAGTCGATGACTTGTATCAATGGATTGGTGGCCACTGATTTGGGTAGAAAGCTCCTTAGAAATCATCATCATCTAGAAAAAGGTAGGACAACTCCCTTAATGGGCCTATTCGATAGACCTATGGAAGGCTTCTTGACTCCTACAAACACAAAGTGTCGTAAGTGCATTTATACATGAGTTAAAGAAAATGTCAGTCAAACCTACAAATTCCCTGGTAGATCTATCCATGCATCATCAAAATATCTTGATATTCATATTTAGAGCTCATTTGGGCAATAAAAATTAATTGTGTGCTTCAAGGGGACGAGCGCCAGAGGGAGAAAAGATAGTGGAAGAAAGCCAGAAGGAAGATAGCGGACAAAAGCCAAAACAATTAGGAAGGAAGTAGGCTCCCAGATGTTCAAAATAGCTAGGAAGGAGGTAGGCTCCTGGATGTTAAAAATAGCCGGGAAGGAGGCAGGCTCCCAGATGTTTAAAATAGCCTGGAAGGAGGTAGTCTCCTAGATGTTCAAAATAGCCAGGAAGAAGGGAGGCTCCGGATGTTCAAAATAGCCAAGAAGGAGGTAGACTCCTAGATGTTCAAAATAGCCAAGGAGGGATAGACTCCCAGAAATGGCCACGGAGGGCCCGGTTCTAGATGGGAAGGGAGGTGGGCCGGATGTTCCAAAACAGCAAAAGGGGGAAGAAGCTCAAAACCACGAAACTTAATCAAACTTTGATGAAACCTTGCAGTTCATTTACGCACTTCAAACACATCCCTAGATCCAAAAAATTGCCCCAAAGTCAAAAATGTGGAAACGGGAGTGACGAGGGTCCACGGATGTTTCCAAACAGCTAAGGAGGAAGGGAATTCAGAGGGAAAGTTCGAAACCATCGAAACTTAACGGAACATTGATGAAACCTTGGCAATTCATTTATGCACTTCAAACACATCCCAGATCCAAAAAAGGTTGCTCCCAAAGTCAAAAATGTGGAAACTGGATCGATGGGGGTCCACAGATGTTTCCAAACAGCCAAGGAGGAAGGGAATTCGGGAGGGAAAGTTCTAAAACTATCAAAACTTAATGAAACATTGATGAAACCTTGGCAGTTCATTTACACACTTCAAACACATCCTAGATCAAAAAAAGATTGCCCCCAAAGTCAAAAATGTGGAAACGGGAGTGACAAGGGTCCACAGATGTTTCCAAATAGCCAAGGAGGAAGGGAATTCCATAGGGAAAGTTCCAAAACCATCAAAACTTAACAGAACATCAATGAAACCTTGGAAGTTTATTTACGCATTTCAAACACATCTCGGATCCAAAAAAGATTGCCCCCAAAGTCAAAAATGTGGAAATGGGAGCGACGGCAGTCCACGAATGTTTCCAAACAGCCAAGGAGGAAGGGACTTCCAGAGAGAAAGTTCTAAGACCATCGAAACTTAACAGAATGTTGACGAAACCTTGATAGTTCATTTACGCACTTCAAACACATCCCAGATCCAAAAAAGGGTGACCCCAAAGTCAAAAATGTGGAAACAGGAGTGACGGGGGTCCACAGATGTTTCCAAACAGCCAAGGAGGAAGGGAAAAGGAAAAAAAGGGGACGATGGACCTCATTTCTCCGCAGATTTGAATACCCTAAGTAGGTGAATTTGGGTAGGGGATTTGATAGTTTGAAGGCACATGACCAATTTGGGCTTGGAAAATGAGGTACATAGAACAAGACAGGAGCAAAGCATCCTATCAAGAGCGAAAAAAAAGGGGGTCCTTGCTTATGGCGGGGCGTATGTGCAAAACATGTGCAACAAGTGGAAACATCACAGATCAACACATGTCCATGGTTTCTTGTGGCTCCCAAATGCCCCAAAAATGGACATGCTTGATTGTTTCAACCCACATGAGCTTCAACAGGCAAAAAAATTCTTTGATCACTACGTTTCAGCATGGAACCCTCTTCCCCTAGACTAGCTAATATCAAGGGTCCACCACTCAGCTTTGGAGGACCCATGCTTGCTTAATACTATGCAAATCTATTGCATGGATCCAATGGTGGATTATGAACAACCGCTAGACATGGTGCAAGGGAATACCAAGTGTACTCAATACACTTGCCTAAGGAAAAAAGGGCACCAATTACAATGTCACTACAAAGCTCCATGGAATACACAACCATCATAGTCAACATTGGTAATTGATAGTGAATTAAACAAATTGTATAAGCCAATAAGAAATGATGAGCATGTTAATATCCACAACCCTGAGATGCTTGTAATTTGGCAAGAAAATGTTGATTTCCAGCTAGTATTGTCTAGACAAATTGTGCTAAACTACATTTCCAAATATGCATCAAAGTCTGAAAAAAAAATTGGAAGCTACATTGATATCTTGCAGAGGCTTGCAAATAAAAATTCATCTATGGATAAAGCGTTTACCAAAAATTTATAATGAATTTGGTTACAGATCGTGACATTGTTGCACAAGAAACATGTCATATGTTGCAAAAGTTGCCCCTTGTCATCTCAAGTTGACATTTCCTATCTTTGAACATCAACAGGCAAACATTTCACCGTTTGAAAATAGTTGATAGTGGCGATGAGATTGTCGTTGGTTATATTCATTCCTACATGCAAAGACAAGCTAAAATGGATACAATATCCCTTATTCAATTTGCAAAACTGTATACATATTGAAAAAATCACAAAGGTGCAACTTGGAGTGCCCAACCACAACCTGCTATCATCATTGTTTACCCACTTTTTGAGACTGCCTCACTGGAACAAAGTGATTCCTTCAAAACATTTTGTTGGTCAGAATTGCTACTATACAAACCTTTCTGAAATGTTGAGGCTGACATAGGCCTTACGAGAGAAATCATAACACAAAATTGGAGGCTATTTTATGTTGTTGGCTATGATGCTTCGCATATCAATAGAGTTATTTCTCCCCCTACTGATGGAGAGGATGGTGACAATATATTGATAGCGCACAGTCTTCCCCCCACATAGATGAATATGAATGGGAGTTTCTTTCTCAACTTGGTGCCACAAACAATGTTTGTTTTAACTAGCTGCAACTCTTGGGTAGATGAGAATTTTATCTACACCATAGATGGGACACACATCATGTTCTAGAGAATCTACATAGCATTGTTGAACATTTTATTTTAACAAGTAAATTGCATATAGCTGAAGACACTCTTTGCTCATTGGTAGAACCTACACTTTGTCATCAACTATCTCCTAGGCAAAGGCTTGCTCTAAATATAATTAAACAACACCATCTTGGACCATATTCATCGTCACTATTGCATATGATCATTCGAAGAACTAATGGCATAGGTAAATCAATCCTCATTGACAAGATCTAGAGAGCACTAAATACATCTTTGAATCAGAGAATGAATCCTTTGCTTTCTCTAGCACCAACGGGTGTTGTTGATTACAATATTCGTGCCTCCATAGTGCATACAACTCTTTAGATACCAATTAGAGATATGAATCCATTAAAAGGACAACCATTAACCATATTTCAAGAGGATTTAAAACATATTAACTACATATTAATTGACGAAATGAGCTTCTTGGGTCCCAAGTTGTTGCTTAAAATAGATAGCTGATTGTGGAAAGCATTCCCTGGAAGACATATGCAACCATTTGGTGGCATCTCTATTATACTCATGGGTGACCTCGCACAACTACTCCCTATTATGGACATGCCTATCTACGATTCTCGGTCCATAGCGTTGGCACTTTGACATACTTTTAATATTGTTTTCATGCTTGACACTGTCTTTCACCAGCATGGAAAATCTGATTCACAACAACAATTTTGTACACTCCTTATGAATATTATAAATTTCCAGGCATCCCAGTTTGACTAGAAAATTCTACTGAATCGAACAAAATCCATGCTTACAACTAAGGAAAACCAAGAGTTTGATGAGGCTATCCACTTATTCCCAATAAATAGGTTGGTTGCTTTGCATAATAGGAAAATGCTACAATAGTTAAATGTTCCAATTGCAATTAGTGCTACTAAAATTTTCTAGCAAAACACACTTGATTATGGTGATGATGAAAAAATTCAAGAAAATCTCTTACTTTTAATTGGCCAAAAAGTAATGTTGACAACAAATCTTTGGGTGGTAGTTGGCTTAGTTAATGGATCGTTGGGTTTAGTGAAAACCATTGTATATGCTAGGGGTGCTAGACCACCTCAATTGCTTGAATATGTTGTTGTCAACTTCCAAAACTACATTAGCCTAGCATGGGATCAAGACAATACAAGATTCATCCCAATTACCCCAATCATGCGAGGTCCCTTGACAATGGCTTGAGCGATAACAATCCATAAATATCAATCCTTGACACTAGAGAGAGCTACAATAGATATTGAAACTAAAGAAAGGCAAGGGCTAATGTTTACAGCTCTCTCTCATGTTAAATCAATAATAGGAATACACATAGATCCACCTTTCTCTTTTGATAGGTACTCTAGGTTGCATTCCAAAAAATACAATGCACTTCAAATCAAATAAGAGGATTGCCTCAACAATTGTTTGCATCCCATCATGATGAATTTTTTTGTTCTTGATGGTAACTATACCAGTTTTCCTTTTCCTTTTCATTTCAATGCTTTCACAATTCCCATGATTCCTAATATTCCTTCTTTCTTGTTAACTCCATAGTGTATTTGAAATCACTTCTACCAACATCCCCAAGGTTTTACTTCTATAGTGATTGCTAAGAGAAGTTGCTATTCAACTGTTGCCTTGTGTTTCCCCTTGCCTTCAACAACAAACATTGATTTGTTCTTGTTCCCCACTTGCCCAAGATATTATCTATATTTAATTTTTCTCTCAATACCTTCCTCAACTTTACCCAATAATGCCACTTCCACAACTATGGCCTTTTAATCATTTCTTTCTAACTATATCAAATTCTAACAAATTTAGATTGCAAACATTTTCAGTTGTTACTGTAGATCTTCACAATTCTTAATGGCTTCATGCTCACAATTTTTCCATGGTGTCTGAGTTGCAACTATATGCCATTTGTATACAAATTAAGGCTATATCTCATTCTTTCCATCTCTTCTTTTGCAACTACATCCAAAATTATTTGTCACAAATGCTACAACTGTATATATTTTTAAAAATAGTTAACACTGATTTCAGCTCAACAAAATTGTCAGGTGCCAGAAGACAATTATATGCAATTGTCCATATATTGTCTCCTTGTCGTTGCAAAATGTATGCTTGCATCTTGTTTATATGATCTATTCTATTGCAAATACATTAGATATTATTTGTTATAAACTATAGAGTTTTTTATATTTCTTCATTTAGATATTGTGTACTAATGACACATGTTCGTTGCACTAAACTTCAAATTTTCCTTGTGTCTAATTATATTTCATTGAAACCATTTTAGATTGCAAACATATGTACTGAAGTATTGATACACATCTCCCCAATACTAAATAGCTTTTCAGTCACACGTTTGGCATGGTCTACAAATTGTGACTACATTCAATTTAGATAGAAGGTAAGGCTACATGTCTTTTATTCCATCTCTTTTTCCACGACTACATGTCAAATTTTTTGTCATAAACAACAAAACTATATATATTCCTCAAAATGCAAAAGACTGATTGCAACTAAATAAAATTTCCAGGTTAATGCTATGATATTTCCACAATCTATAATGCTTTAGATTTTTTGTTATTGGATATTTGATTATGTTTTGTTTGTGGATGGACAAACTCACACACAATCAAATATCCAGAAACAACATAGATTCAACAAAAATTCTCAAGTGATGAAAAATTTGTTCCACAATTGATAATAGTGGACAAAAATGTATGTCCTTGCTCAGGGCTTTGGTGACAGCCCATGCGACTGCAAGACCCAATATGGTAGGGTGGACAAAAAACCTTCTTTTCTTTTGTTCATCGTACATCCAGATGCACCCACAAGGTATGCCTACATCTTATTTATTTAATGCATTTTATTGGACATGCATTGCATATTACTTTGTTTTAAATTATAGAACTCTTTATTTTTTCTACTTTACATATTGTCTACCAATAACACATATTTATTGCACTAAACTTCACATTTCCTTTTGCTTTTTTGCAGATGATATTCAAAACAAACAAATTTTGTTTCACATAGGATAGTATTGTCCTATTGAATGATCTTTTATCCTGGCTTATATTCATTAGTACTATGGATCTTTTCATAGCAATAGATCTCCTATGAGGTCACCCTCACCACAGGTTTAGTTTTCAAATTGCATTATGGGCATTTCGAGGAAGTAATGTTTTGTAAATGACCTTTGAGAATGATTAGAAAAAAAATAAAAATTATACTTTCAAATTTTTGTATCAAACTTCAACAAGATTGTGTGGATGCAATTATCTCTTTATTCTTAAGGTTCTACATTGCTCATGTAAATACACTTATTTGAAATTTCATTTACACTCTAAGCTTTCACATAATTGTATTACCTTTTCGAGATAAAATAATCTCCATTCCATTGATGAATGGTGGCATCAATGTTCCATGTAACACTTACAATACAAATTTTACAAGGCTTTCTCATTGTAAATTTTGGTTTGTTACTGTCCATTTTTTTGTGCTTTGTGCAATCAATAATGTGTTGATGTTATATAGTTTATGTTTGATTCCATTATGCATTGTTGATTATTGTTCTCCAACTTAGGCTATATTGTTTTATTTTCAATAGGGTACTGCTGGAGATGCTATATTATTTCAATTTATGATAGGGTGTTGTTGAAAAGGATAGATTCTTTCAATATTTGATAAGGTTCTATTCAAAAAAGAGTATTTTTTGTTGTTCAAACTGATACTACTTGATTTATGGCTTATGTTTTGTGTTTGTGGTTGGAATGCAATGAAATAGTTAATATGCAAGATTTTTGGAAAAAAATGTGTGCAATTTTTATATCATCAAGATGATCAACAGAAGAGAGATCATGGAGTATGATCCAAAACGTTGATGATATAAAAATTGCACACAGTTCTTTCCAAAAATTTTGCATATAACATCATGGACTATGGAAAAAAAATCATAAAATCTTGCATATACTCCATGATATTTCTTTTGCTGATCATCCTGATGATGGATCATGGAGTATGATCTAAAATGTTGATGATATAAAAATTGTACACAGTTTTTTCCAAAAATCTTGCATATAACATCATGGACTGTGGAAACAAAATGTTATTAAAATAGAACACTTTAATGTTATAAAATTTATGTTAATATACTATTGAATTCTCAATTTGGTGCTCTAGAATAGTCTAAATTTTCCCATACATTTTTTACTGTGGATCTTTCTCTTTTGTAAATATTGTTACTAAAAAAAAATCTTTCATTTATGGCTTCTTCTCTCTAGGTATGTTTGCAATGCAATGAAATAGTTAGTGTTATACAATTTATCTTTCTCTCTGTAAGGAATTCCTCATTGCCTCTCTCTACCTTAGGCTATATTGCTTCATTTTTAGAAAATATGTTGTTCAAAGTGGGTATGTGCAGGATCATGATGGGCCAAAAAGTGGCAATATGATGGGTATGTGGCTGACGACTATTTTTTTACCCAAAATTGATGAAATGAAATGCATTTTTAAAGGAGATTCTTAGCTTTCCACCAATATAAATTATGTTTTACTTTGAATTTAATAAGTAATTATTATTCATTTTCTATTCAAATTACGACTAAAGTCATGATTGATAGGCTGACTGAAAAACATCTATAGCTTTCAAATGATATCACATTTTTTGAATCAAAAATATGTGTCACATTCTATGCTTCACATACTATAGGATTAAAAAAAGAAAAATTGAATTTCATGAAATTTTGACCAAGTTAAGGTGGTCGACATACGAGTTTTTATATTTTTAAAAAGTTGTAATAAAAAATCATAATTAATTATTTACTTGGGGAAAAAATAACAAAAAATATGCATCACATGGGACATGAGTCCTCTACTTGTATCTAAAATTTTATAAAAAAATACTATCATTTTATTGTGGTTAGGGTGGTCGATAGACACCTACTTATATTTTTCTTGAAATTTAAGTACCACTACATTGAAATTTCAAATTTTCATCAAATAGATTTTTTTTAAACAAACCTAGTAGTTTAGAAACTACATTCAATTTTCTACAGATTCTATTCTTAAATATTTTTGAAATAATATAGATATAACTTATTCAAATTTTTACGTGAAGTTTCCTAACTCTGATTTTTCTAAATTTCTTGCCACTTAAGGGCCTGCTTTTTCCATGATGATCCTACACATACCCAAGTGTTGTATTGTTTCAATCTTTTGTAAGGTGTATTGTTCATTGCATTCCCTATTGTGGAATTTTCTATACAACAATTATGCACCACTATGTATCAATCATGTTTGTATCTACTATAGCATACATACATATCTGGACATAGGGGAGATACATTGTCCACCATTGCATGCAATGTATCAATATGTAACTATGTTTTTTGCATATGCTACGACATATACCCAAATTTGCACATGCCTTTGATAGTTACTTTTCCCACTCATGGCATTGACATTCTAATCTTTTTCCACCCTTAGTGTTTGCACGTCGCTTTCCTTTCATGTAACTCTCTACCTATTAGCTCATTGTTGCGTGTTACTACACGAAACTGCTAGTCTATATATTATAGGTATATTATAGATATTTAATCTCTATATTATAAAATTATAAATTAACACTAGATTATATTATATAATAAATTATACAAATAATTGTTAATAGTGGCATAGTGTGATGGTTAAGTTGTTGTGGTGTTGTCCTTGACATCAAGGTTGAAACCCCATTCAGGTGTTATTGTTCAATGTTTATTCTAACAATATCACTAATTTTAAAATTTATTCTAACACTATTAATTCTAACTCTAACACTAATTATAACACTAAAAATAATCCTAATTTTAACATTAACACTTATTTTAACAGTAATTCTAATACTAACACTAATTCTAACTCTAGCATATATAACATTAAGTTAACTTTATTAAATATAGATAATACTAATATTAATTTTAATTCTAATTGTAATCCTAACACTAATTCTAACCCTAACCCTAAACCTACAACTAACACTACTTGTATATCAAATTCTAATAATAACATTAAATCTAACATTAACAGTAATTCAAAGTTTACCCTTAAATTAATTCTAGTACTAACACTAATTCTAACCCTAACTCTAATACTAACACTGATTCTAACCCTAACCCTAAATTTAATTATAACTCTAACCCTAACCCTAAAATTAACACTAATTCTAGCACACACATATATATATTTTAAATGTGTGTGTGTAATTTTAACATTAACACTAATTCTCACCCTACCTATAACTCTAATTCTAACTCTAGCATATATAACCTTAAGTTAACTTTATTAAAGATATATATATATATATATATATATATATATATATATATGTAAAACACTAACAATAAATATTAACACTATCACTAATTCTAACCGTAACCCTAACCTAATCATATGAATCTATATAAAATTATAACACTAACATCATTCTAAAATTAACATTAATTCTAATCAAGGATACAATTATGGTTAGGAATAGGATTTACGTTACAATTAGAGCTAGGGTTCAATTAGGGCTAAGATTAATATAGGGTTAGGGTTAAATTAGGTTTAGTTGTATAGTTTACCTAGGGTTATTGTTAGGGTACAATGAGGGTAAGGGTTAGGGTTCAATTAAGGTAAGGGTTAGGGTGCAACTAGGGTAAGGGTTAAAGTTAGGGTAAGGATCTAATTAAGGTTAGGGTTAAATTATAGTAAGAGTTATGGTTCAATTACGGTTTAATTAAGGTTAAGTTTAGAGTTCAATTAGGATAAGTATTTACTTAGGGTTGGGGTTAGGGTTATCTAATAAAGATTGAAGTTAGGGTTGAAGTTTAATTAGGCTTATAATTAGGGTTCTAGATTAAGACTTGGTGTTATAATTATGATTAGGATTAGTATTAGGATAAAGGTTAAGTTTTGGGTTATAATTAGGATTTGTATTAGGGTTAGCTTTAGGGTTATAATTATGATTATAATTAGGTTTAGGGTTAGGGTTCAATTATAGTTCAATTTGGATTAAAGTTTAATAAGGGTTTGGGTTATGGTTAGGGTTCAATTAAGGTTAGGATTAGGGTTACTAGGATTCAATTATTTTTAGAGTTATGCTTCAATTAGGGTCACAATTTAATTTGGGTTAAGATTAATTTAGGGTTAGGGTTCAATTAGCTTTAATTGTATGGTTCACCTAGGGTTACTATTCTAAGGTACAATTAGGGTTAGGGTTGTGGTTCAATTTGGGTATAATTAAGGTTAGGGTTAGAGTTCAATTACGATAAGTATTCACTTAGAATTATAATTAGGGTTCAATTTGGATTAGAATTAGGGTTAGGGATATACAATAAAGATTGAAGTTTGGGTTAAAGTTTAATTAGGCCTACAATTATGATTTAATTAGGGTTAGGGTTTAATTCAAATAAATATTAGGGTTTAAATATGATTATATTTTAACTAGGGATAGGGTTAGAGTTTTGTTAGGGTTCAATTAGGGTTTGGGTTCTTTGGTAAAGCTTGGGGTTAAGGTTAGGGTTGAAGTTAAAATAGGGTTAGATTCATGGCTCATGTTAGGTTTTAATTAAATCTAGTATTCAATAAGGGTTCAATTAGGGTTAGGGTTAAGCTTAGAATATAATTAAAGTTAGGGTTCAATTAGAATTAGAATTGAATTAGGGTTACAAAATAATTAGGTTTCAGTGATGTTGTTTATGCCTTCCAAGAGGTGAACTTGGTGTTTCTTCACTATCTCCCCTTTACAATTTTATAGAATACAACTTGCACTAAAGGGGTTGGGGTTGCCTCTAGAGGCACCATCAAAGTTAAGTTTGGTCCAACTAACATCTGGTGGTTTCCAAACTACTCTAGCTCCTATAGCTACCTTAACTTGAACAGTAGAGAGCCCATTAATGGGAGGAATGATAAGCCATTAACAACCCTTCTCATCATTTGGTCCCAGGAGGAGAATTCCTTTTTCTTTATTAACTAGGATTTGACCTCGTTGTTGACCACCTCCACAATTTTTAGTTCTATTTTTCAAAAATATGCTTCTCTCCATAGCTTTATCTTAAAATATGCATTTTTTGTGCTCTTTCCACACCCCCCAGATCAATAGAGATAGGGTGGCAATCCAAAAATTAGCATACACCAAGGTTTTGCATAATATTGGCTATGAACTAAATAATATTGCTATGTCATTTAGAAATGGGCTTTTCCAATTTAGTTTTCTTAGTAGGAAAGCCCAACACTCCCTTACGAATAGGAATTTTAGTAGCAGATGATCCATTGATTCCTCATTTTTCTTGCACATTACACATCTACTTGTCCCCAAAAATGCCAATATTTTTAATTGATCTCTTGTTAGAATCCAATTTTGAACAACAATCCATGCAAACGCCCTCGCCTTAGGCAAACATAATTTTTTCTAGAAGAGAGCATTCAATCAACCTTCCTTACTACTTGGATTTATGATGACATTATATCCTATATTAACACTATATTTAATCATTTTTGTTGCATTCCACTTGATTTTATCTTCCTCACTCCCAATGTTTATGCAAAACTTTTGTAATTCTTCTTATGCACATGCATTCTATCAAAGACATAACCATCAAGGGACCTCCACTTCCATTCTATTTTGTCATTTTCCACTCGTTGTTCCACGTAGTCCCATACATTGATATCCTACCCAAAACACAAATTTTCTCTAATGGTAGTAAATTTTGGGATGTTTGCCATAATTTCATGTCGCCTAACCAAGAATCTTCCCAAAATTTTCTTTTATTGCCACTTTTTACATCCCAACTGCAATGCTTCCTTATCACTTCTCTAGAGTCCATGATGAAGTTCCATATGGCCAAGCCCCTTATTGGGTTCTACATTATCAATATACACTCACTTTATTCAGAGTCCAAATACTTATTTAGTAGTATCCTTACCCACTTTTTCTATAATTTGTTGACCATATTCTAGATTAAATTTTCCCCCAATTGATTAAAGCATAACTAATACCTTAGTCCAACACCACCTTCTAACTTTGGTTGACATTTTTTTCCCATGTGATGAGAGGAAACTTACTATTGTCCTTTGAACCACTCCACAAAAAAAATATCATCCTTTTTTCTAACTTATCTTGGGTACTTTTTGGCATTTAAGGCTTGACATTATGTAAATTGGGAGTGCCCCAATCACTACTTTGAGCATTATTATTCTCCTTGCAGAGGAGATCAATTTTCCTTTCCATGATTCAAGTCTATTCAAAAAAACTTAAGACCACTAGTCTCACAGATTGGTTATATTTGCACCTACAAATAAAGAAAATCCTAGGTATCTACTGGAGAGTTTGCTAAAATTTAGGCCCAATATTGCTGTAATTTCTCTCTTTGTTTCCATAGGGTTATGTTAAAGAAGAAAAAAATAGACTTAGTATAGTTGATACGTTGGCCCAAATCTCCATAGTATTTTTCCAATGTCCACTTCATTAACCTTGCATCTTTTAGCTTGGCTTATCCAAACAATAAGACATCATTGAAAAATTGTAGGTGTGTTACCACCTCCACATTTGGAGTGATCTTTAAACCCTTCCAGTCTCTTCGCTCCCTCATCCTATGAATAAGGCTTCCCAAAGCTTCTACCATTATGATAAAGAGGAAGGGGGACATTGAATCCCCTTGTCTTATACTGTAAGATGATTTAAATAAACCATGTGGACTCATGTTTACCAAAATAGAGAAGTAGGGGGTTCTTATGTAGCTATGGATCAATTTACACTAGTCCAAGTTACTAAAACCAACCTTTTCTAAAATTTTGATCAAAAAACCTTTGTTCACCTAATCATATATTTTTTGATTATACAACTTGACAATCATTCTCTTCCTCTAGATTTTCATGATAGAATAAATTTCTTCATGATATGTAATGATTCCTTCAACTATAGATCTACCTGGAGTGAATTCACTTCTTTCCTCAGATATATACATAGGGAAGAGGGGCTTTAGCCCATTTTCTATTAATTTGACTATTATCTTTTGAATTACATTACAAAGGGAGGTTGGTCTATAATCATCCATACAAAAGACCTACTTCTTTTTTGGATAAGGTTTAGGAACATGTTATTCAAATCCCTAAGCATGATTTAATCCTTCCTTACATCTTTGATGGCTTTATCTACATCAAGTTGAAATATAACTTCCCTGACTTCTTCTACAATGATCAGTCTACACATGTTGGTTTGCGATTCCAAAATTGAGTTTGGAATGAGGTTAATGAGATCCTCTTAATCCCTTTCATTCACCTCCATGTTTCTATTTAGGATCTTATTAAAAAAAATTGTTGCTTCCTGCCTAATTTCTTCCCAATCTTCACATATAGAGCCATATTCTCTTGCAATTTTCTCTATTTCATTCATTGATTGAACTTCACTTTTGTGAATGCATGGAATAAATTTGTGTTCCTATCACCCTTCCCCAACTAGTTCTCCCTTGACTTCTAATGCCAATATATTTATTCGATTTGAAGCACTACTAGATATTTGTATTTCAACTCATTTTCCTTTATATAAGATTCTTGGTACATCCTTTCCTTGATTTGATTTTCATTCAATGTGTCAAGCTCTTCTTCTGTATTTCCATTCTCTTCAAATATATTCTTAAACTAGGTTTTGTTCCATTCCTTCAGTTTTTCCTTTACATCCATGAGCTTCCTAAAAACTTTCAATGACTTTGAACCATGTAAACTGGGAGAATTCCTCCACTAGTCTATGATCCTTGCTTTAAGCTCCCCATCTCTTAGCCATATTTTCCCAATTTTGAATGGGCTACAAAATTTCTAATGTCTAAGGTGAGGGAGAGTTGGACCATGGAGTTATTTGAACCACACAAAGTTAAGATTGAAGCTTTGGCTAGAAGGTTCACATTTAACCATTCACCCCCTAACAAGAACATGTCCCACCTTTTTGTAATGAAATGGTTATCCTTGGTTTTTTTTACCAGGTAAAGATACAATTACTTTTCTTTACATCCCTCAAAGAATAGTTATCAACTAGCTCCTAAAAATCATTGAGAGCTCTTTTACTTATGGGTATACCCCTGAATTTCTCCTCATGGATTAGGGTTGCAATAAATTTCCCCCACCTAAAATTACACATTCATCCTACAAATCTTGAAAAATGATTGATAATTCAAACCAAACTCAATTCCTTTGAACTTCTCCCACCAGACAATAAACATTGATGATAAAGAGGTTAACATTTTATGAAAGATAACATAGTTTGCATAGATTCCACACATTGTTTTCTTGGATTAGTTTCACCTTAAAATTTTAGGGATCCCATAAAACACATAGACTTCCAGAGGTCCCCACCATTGGCACAAAAATCCCCTAGAAATTCCTTTAGCTTCATTCCATCTTACTTGCTTCTTCCACTATCAACTTTCATTCTTGTAATAGTACAAAATTTGATTTTATCAGTTCGCTTTAGCATTTGAGAATGCGCCTTTTGTCAAGGGAATTCAATCCCCTAACATTCCAAGTTAGGATTTTCATGGTTTTTCAGGAAGGCTAATACCCTTCTCAAGTCTCAATTTCATTTGACTCTTCACATTCTCTGCAATTTCTAATTTTCCTCTAGCTGATTTTCTGTCTATTTTTTCTTCCTTGGTTTTGGATTTTTTAATTTTGTCTTAGATTGTTCTAGACATCTCTCCTCCATTGATATTATTTCATCTTCATCACTCACTATCTTACCCTCATCTTTAATGAGGAGCTCCACATCAAGACCATCCTTCACCTCTTCATTATTTTCCTCAACCTCTACATGGGTTGGGGCCTCTGCAAACTTGCATTCTTTCCCTATCTCTTCTCGAGCATTATCATTCACCTCCAAAACTGAGCCTATCTTCTCCCCTTTTAGGTTAGTTTTGAGCCTATATATGTTATAGTTTCCTCTTTTCCAAACCCACCCATGACGTCTTCCTTTGTTGTATTTTCAACTTCTTTAAGCTCCCTAGCCTCTTGATGTTGAAGCATTGATGTCACCAAATCATCCTTTCCTTTACTCAATGGGAATTCTTAGTTTGTATGACCATGGGTTTGTTTTTTATTATGGAAAAAATAGGTTTTAGAGGAAACACAAAGCCTTTAACAATAAGAAAACATAAGATAAAACATTAACAAAGCATAGACAAAAAATAGGACACTGCCCACAAAGAGATAGATAGAAGAAAACGAGGGCAGCAAGGGAAAAAAATCGACAGAAAACCACAAAACAACCGGCTGCTAGGCCAGGTTCCAAAGAATCTCTACCGCTTCCTGCTCTAGATCGTTCATGTTGAGAGTATACTTCTTGATCTCCTAGATGTTGACTAACTCTTGGTCAACCTTCCTTTTCAAATTAGCTTTGGTCATGTTACTTGGTCCCCCACTATCCAACTGCCCTTCCTCATTGTCCAAGTCCAGAAACACAACAATTTTAACCTGATGGGATTTTTCTAGATTTTCCACCATGGTGTTCATGGTCTGGTAGTTGATTTTAAAATTTTATGGTTCATAATCAGCACTTTATGGAGATAAATTTTAATGTTCCTCAATTGCTCCTCCATATTTGCATGCTTACCATCATGATTGCCTTTGAAATCTTGTAATTCCTCCACTGTTTTCCTGAGGAAATCCACCATATACTTCTCCTCTTTCATCCACAACCCAGTAGCTTGACCACTTCCACTACCTCTATTGCTATCCTCCATGGATTTCTCTAGTTTAATACTCATAAATCTTTGGTTTAACTTAATTTCCTTGATTTTGAAGAACACCCATCTCATGAGCCTAAAATTATCCACCACCCCATTGCGGGCAATAGTAAGCACATCAATGGGAAATTCCCATTCCTCCTTAAAGTAATGATCCCCAACCTTGAGGTCCATCACAGGATAGCTGGATCTCTCTTCTCTGTCCATCACAAGATAGCTGGAGTCCTCAGACAACAACTCCACTATAGTTCCTCTTCATTAACATCATAAGACGAGTCCTCTAACATTTTTCTCTTGCCATTTTTCAAAGAAGAACCCCTAGGTTTACCCTTGTCCTTGTCATCGCCCCTGACCTTAGGCAATTAGGGAGTTAGATCCAACATAGCTTTGAAATGATAAGGACAAGCAAACCTTCATGAAGGATAGGATACCTAATAGGGCTATTTCTATGGTTTTCAGACTACTATTTAGAGAAGAAGCTAGATAAAAAGGAAATGATATCCTAACCTAGTGCCTGAAATGATTCATTAGGATGAAGTGCTACCCAAAGACTCTAGTATAATTCCCATCCAAAGTGACATACTTCATCAACATATTCAAAACCCTCCTCCAATGCGTAACAATAATATCAGTATCAAAGTAGCTTATGGAGGTCCTACGTAATTCCTCCTTCTTAGCCTCTGACTTGGGGAACTTGTTGAATGCTTCATCAAACTACTTCCTATCCCTATAGAATTTTATGCCCTTCGTAGATAGGCCAATTACCTCAGCAATCAACTGTTCATTGATAATAACATGTCTTCCAAATAGGTTAATCTCACCATTATTCCAATCTTTCTCAAAAAACCCTAGTTACCTTTGGGTCCCAACCATGAATCTTTTCAATAAAAACAATAATTCCACCATTCTCTAGCTTATTTCATAGTTTAGGATTGCTCTTCAACTGTGCGCTACTAATCGGTTCCACTCTATGACTTTCGGCACCCATCATTTCTCCAGCAAGAGAGGAATAGTACAGAACCTTGTGGAAACAAACAACTAAAATGCCTAGAAAGCATACGAAATAAATCACATGCAACTGGGGGATGAGATAATTATCCCTTGGCCAACTCAAAATAATAATTAAAACACAGTCTCGAGACTGCAAGGGAGGACACTCAGCCATCATTCGAAGGAATGGGAAATTTCACCTACCCGTGGGTATGATCATACATCATCAGAGCTTTGACATTAGCCTCCAAGTCATCCTTCTCCTACCAGATCACCTTATTCAGAGCCTTGACACCTTTGTTGGTGAAGAAATCTGACACCAGGTTTATCTCGAGATAGACATGCTTTATGAAACTTTTCTCAAAGGTACTAATTATATCCTTAGAGAGATCTATCCAATTTTGTATTAACCATGAGGGTTTCTGGTGACCCTTTAAGCATTGGATAATATTGTTCGAGTCCCCTTCAATCCAAGCATATTTATACCCTAATTGGCTAGCCAAATTCAAGGTTTGGAAAACACCTGAGGCTTAAGCCACATGGTTGGTTTGAGTGCCTAAAGGAACTGCAATAGCCACAATAAAAGCACCATTTTCATCCCTTATCACCCCTCCACTCCCAACAGACCTAGGATTTCCCTTGGCCATGCCATCAAAGTTGATTTTGACCTAGCCAGGGGGGGAAGACTCCAACATATGCCCTCTCTAGGATCCTTAATACTTTTGGACATATTGAATGTATCCATATTAATCTTCCAGGTTCCCACAATTCTACAATCATACTCTTGCATACTGACCTTTCCTTTTCCCTTCAACTTCTTGTTAAGAAGATTAAAGTTTTTAGTCACAAATCTACTAATCTTACCAAACACCACTTCCTCCAAGAGAATAGTATCTCTAAATATTATGTTATTTCATTCTTTCTAGATACCCCAGCCAAGGTGAGGAAAGATATAATTCTATAGCAGATTCAGGGCCCAATTCTTTGAGGGGGCCTTCCACTAGTTATAAAAATCCACAATAGTTCCAAGAAAAACCCAGCTAAGATCCCACATTCAAAGAATCCTACACCATATGGCATGAGCAAACGGACAAAGAAGAAATAGATTTGAAGAGGTCTTAGCCTCAACATAGCACAAATAGAACCTATTAGGAAAAGAGAACCCCCTCTTATGAAGATTATCATTAGTAAGCTACTTATTCTAAAGAAGGATCTAGACAAACAAATTAAATTTCAGAGTAAGGTTGTTCACCCACACCTTATCCCAGGTAGGGACATCAATGCCAGAGTAACAAGAGGCCACAACAGAAGAGATAGAGTAGGTACATGAGGGTGAAAGCTTCCATATCAAAGTGTCCTCCCTCCCTTGAGATTAAATCTTAATAGAGTTAAGAAGAACCTATAGAGGTTGAAGATCTTGACTGATAGAAGAGATCTCAAACCACTGATCATTCCTCCAATAATCCCCAACCAACCAACCAAATCTGGACTTGTAGTCCTCCATATAAATGCTATAGATAGTATTATTTCATAGACACTCCTTGAAAATCCACTTATCTTCCTAGAACCAAGTTTTTTGACCATCACCCACCCTCCAAAAAGGTTCTTTACCAGCCAGGTCTCTAGCTTTAATGGTATTGTTCCAAAGAAAAGAACTAGAGGGAGGGTTCTGAGAGTTGAGGAAATCTTGAAGGGAATTAACCTCCCTCAAGTATTTGCTATGCCAAATATAATTCCACTCCTGAATGTCCACAAAATTTCTCCAAACTTTCTTATCCAGGAGTGCTTTATTAAACACTCTGATACTTCTAAGACCAAGGCCTCCAAGCTTCCTGGGTCTACACACTCTCTCCCAAGCCACCAACAAAATTCTCTTCTTCTCCTCAAACCCCAACCAAAGGAACCATTTCTGGATCTTTTCAATAATATCAACAAACTTAGCCAGAATCTTGAACAAACTGAGAGCATAAACGGGAAAATTCTATAGAGAAGCCTTAAGTAACAGAACTTTACCGGCTTGACTCAAAAGGGCACCTTTCCAACCAGCTAGCTTCCTATTGAATCTATCGACCAAAGAAACCTAGAAGGATTCTAGAGGTTTGGACCCTAAGGGAAGGCCCAAATAAGTTGAAGGAAGGGGATGAACACCACAACCTAGGATATTAGCAATCTTCCTCTGTCTGCGCTCAGGGGTATTGAAAAAATATAGAGATCTTTTAGTCCTATTAGTATTTTTCCTTGATCCCTCCTTGTAAAGAAAAATACAACTCTTCAAAGCCCAGGCTTCACCAATAGTAGCACTTCCCATCAGCATTGTGTCATCCACAAACTACTGGTGTGAACAAACCAGATTTGCCGAGGAGGGTTTTAGACCTTTTAGGCTGCTTCAGTCACTTTTTTATGCATAATCCTCCCAAGGATTTTAGCCATAAGGGTGAAAATAATGGGGGAGACAAGATCCCCTTGTCTGACCCCTCTTGACACTTTGAAGAAGTGAGAAGGAGACCCATTTATAATCATCGAGGTGCTCATGGTAGAGATCAATTCCCATATCAATTGGAGAAATCTTTCAAAAAACCCAAAAGCTTGTAATACTTTAATCAGGAATTTCTAGTCCACCCTACATAGGCCTTAGCCATGTCTAGTTTAAGCAAGAAGACTTGGTTTTTTGAAACTTTAAGGGAGTGGATGTTCTCATGAACCGTAATTATTGAGTCTAGAATCTGTCTACCTAGAACAAAACCACTCTGCTGGGGACAGATCAGCATAGGGAGAACCCCAAGCAACCTAGAAGTAATCACTTTATATATAATCTTGTAAAAAGAGTTGCATAAGCTAATAGGATGAAAAGAATCAAAAGAGTTAGCTCCAGGGAATTTAGGTATCAGGACAATGAAGGTAACATTAAGCTCTTTCAGTAGTTTCCTAGCCCCAAATATTTCTTTAACCATTTGGGCCAGGGGACTTATTGCCTTCAAAAGAAAAATCATCCTTCCTAACCTCATCCTTTGAAGGGATAGCTTTCAAGAGCTTATTATGCTGATCATCCAAGGAATTAGGTATGGCCTCAATAAGGGTGCTATGAGCCTCCACATTCAAGTCTTCACCCGCTGAAAGAAGGTCAGCAAAGCACTAAATAGCTTCACCTCTAATCTCTTCCTCTCTCTCAATTTTGACCCCATCTTTCATAATATAGGAAATTTTATTAGAAGCCCTATGTTTCATGGTAGTCAAATGAAAAAACTTGGTATTCTTATCCCCAGTAGCAAGCTAAGCACATCTAGATCTCTATTTCCAATAATCCTCTTCCTTCGAGATAATATTATGATATTTAGAGAGAATTTCATTTTCCTTCAGGAGGATATCCCCAACATAACCATCTCTCTGGACATAGTCCTAAATATCCCTTAAGTCCTGTTGAATGGCAGCTTTTGACTCAAAAATATCCCCAAAAACCTCCTTGTTCCAAGTCCTAATCCTAGATTTGGCTTCACCAATTTTCTTAGCCACTCTAAACATGGTTGTACATTTATGTTCCACCACTCATGAATGTAATTAAAAATATGTGACCATGGGTTTGTTAATTTTAGCACCTCCATTTCTAAATATCCTTATCCACCTTTTTCCTCCAAATCCTTGTTTTTGTGATGATTTTGACCTCCTTCTAGAGGATCTCAAAGTTTCCTATCTCCACATAAAGCCTTGTATAGATACCAAAATCACCTTCTTTAATCTTATCATCTACCATCAAATTTGAGCCTATTTTATTGTTTATAGCTTCTAAGGTCTTTGAACAACAATATTCCTATGGGAGGTTGTAAAGCCTAACCCATTGCAAACAATTTGTGAGTTCTTACTTGAGGGGGCTAAATTTTGGCTCCCAAAATTTAATAAACAATTCAATGCCATCCATCATGTATGGTCCCCCTTTTAAAATCTTTTCTTCCTAGCCTTCTTTATGAAATTTTACCATAAAGAAGCCCCTTGGGAGGGTCTTAATAGAGATATCCTTCCCCCTTTGTTTGTGACACCATTGCAAGATACGTTTCTTAAGAGATTAGTCCCCCACCCACTTCAGAAAGGTTTTTATTTTAAACTAATTGATTTATTTTTCTATGAAGGGTTATTAAGAACAAGAGATAAACACTTATCTAGTTATCAACTACCCAGTGATACAAAATTTTCTTAGGCCATTATGGTTTTCTCCAGCCTAGGGTTTCTAGGTTCTATTTCCCAAATCTCCTCCTCTTATTGATTCCCATTACCATTTATTTATGTTTTCTCTACATACCATGGTCTCCATTTTCTTCAAGTGGGCTCTTGTTGCCATAATTCTTTTTTTCATCATCTTAACTTTCAAATACTCTTTTGGAATCTCCATTTGAGCAATCACAAAAAAAATTGGATGATGCAGTGCCCCTTCTACCTCCCACAAGCTACTCCTTATATTGTTCCATCTAGCATAATATTCATTTGTCCACCAACCTCTGTGGAAATCCCATGAGGCCTATCACTCTATTATTTACTAGTTACTATAACCTTTGACTGATTTCCCCTTGTTCCATTGGTCATCATACTCCTCCTCTCTTTTGTGGTGGTCATTCTAGCAAGGATTGGTTTCCCCCCCATAAAATGGTTCCATCATGTCCCTTGCTCGTGTTGCCTACAACAATTTTCTTACATTTGTATCATCTGCCCACATGTTGATCCTTCACTCCATATCCCTTAATGAAAGTTTATTTTAAGAAAGTAGGAAATACATTATTATTTTTATGTTATTTTTGAATTAGAAATGATAATTTTCTAATATTATTTTAAATTAAAAAAATATGACAAAGGAATGAAAATGAAAAATTACAAAATGAATTTTCATCAAAAAGGAAAAAAATATTTAATATTCTTTAAACTTTTGTTAAGTATACTATTTGAAATGTGGGGAAAAGGGTTCCCTAAATATGAATTTAAAGATCCACAATAGGTGTATTTCCCTAGGGGAATTTCATTAGGAAAGATATCATAAGGTGTAATGATTGACCTCCAACCTTAATGGTGAGTCAATTAGACCTGGATCTTAGTCCTTTAAGACAATAGGGAAGATCTGCAACCTAATCAAATGATTTTCAATGTTCAAATTAAATGTACAATAAGACCTAGATGATAAAATGTAAGATCTGAAAGATACAAAAATTAAATTAACAATTTGTAGGAAGATTTGAGAAGGGTCTCAACACATGTACCTAGCATAAAAAGTTGATTTTGAGCACTATTGAAGGATAGGTTCACCTAGGGGAAAATGGGTCCTGGTTAGGGCTTCCAAAAATATTTTTTGTAGTCCTCTAAGATATGAGATGTTGTTTTTCCTAGGTTTCACTATTGGAAAGCCAAAAATAAACTATGCACTTGAGTTTCTGTGATTTAACAACAATGAATGCAAAAAATGCAACAATATAAAATTTCTTTTGAAGATCTTCAATCCTTTTGCAACCTATAATCTACATACACACAAAGAGGTAGAATTGTTATTTTTGTTTTGGGGTTTTCCTTGGTCAAACCCCAAGTTTGGTAATTAAACCTTGATAAAAAGATAATGACAATTGACAAATGGAAGGAATGATGAATGAAAAAATGCTTGATACAAGTCACCAAACCTTCAATGGCTTCCCTTAGAGAATTGAAGTCACACACATAACTCAAAGGGTTGATCTTTCTTTTCTTCATTGAGTGGACACTTGAAAATGATTGGATGCTTTAGGTTCAACAATGCATAGTATCCTTCACAAGATGACATGAATGCACATGGAATTTGACATGATGATTATGATCTTGATTACTGCAAAAAATGATTGATAAATCTACTCTTGAATGCTCTTGACAATGATATTTTCTCATATGAAATCTTCCTTATTTATAGATAATGTTGCTTGGACTTGAATTGATAAAAATGTTGTATTTATAGGTGTTTATTAATTTCCCAAAAATTGGATTCTAAAAGTAGAAAATTGCATATGAAATTTGAATCATTAAAATACCACCGAAAACATATTTAAAAATGGGTCATGCCACTTAAGGAGAACCATACACCCATGGGAAAATGGGTCCTAGCCCATAAGTCCAGGACACTCATTCTCCAGTGTGATTTAATTATTAACTACATCAACTAAATATAGGTTCTCCCTTCAGAAAATGGGATAAATAAGGCTTTAGAATGAATAATTTAGATAATTAGAAGATTAATTAAGTCCAATTAATTAAGGGACCCAAACAAAATGTGAAATTGTAAAGGCTATACAATTTCCTACACTACATTTAGCCCCCACTTTAGTGAGAGTATGAACTTATGCTCAGACTCACACTAAAGTAGAAAAATATGTATCAAGAGAGGTCCAAGTGTACAAGTGTTGATGTGATAGGATGAAAAATATCAAGGAATATGATCAAGCCCCCAAGATCTAAGATCCCATGGAAAACAAACATAAGGACAAAGCGACATAGAATATGTGTAATATATGAGCAAAAAGACAAGATACACAAGCATACAATGTCAAAGTTAATGCAAAAGGGGATGGGATAGCCATAGTTGTGATCTTTTACATCAAATACATTCACAAGGGCTAGTATAGTTTGATATACACTAGGTGAGAACCAAAGGATGAGAAAAACACACTAGGTCTACAAGGTGTGAACTCACAACTAGGTGGAAGATTGAAAAGTCATGCCAAGTTTACAGGCCTTCCATATGTCAACCATATCAAAAGTTATAATCCCTAATAACTTTAATAAGGTGCCACAAAATGATCAATGCTATGCCAGCACTACACTAATTTTAACCTCTGTGAACGAAAGTGAAGCAACAATGTCAATGTCAAAATATTTCCAATGTATTCCCCCACTTTTAAAAGAATTGCTAAACACCATGTTGTGAGAAATTACTTTAAAGTAGAAATGATATATTCCAATTGATTAAAGGGCCATGAGAGATTATTTGGAAATCCCTATGCCAAAAATATTTTTCCAAATAAATTTTTGTTATGAAATAGGAGGTTTCCCCCACATGCAATCCAAAAATAACACATAACCTGGATCCAAAGATTTGGGGTCAGTGCATGTCTTTTCTATAGTGATATAATAGAGATTGGAACCATCATCATTCCCCAAATACCTCATAGAACGATGAACATAAAGAAGGAATGACATAAATAGAAGAAAAACAATCCTTTTGGGTCAACATGGAAGAGACCTAAATGTCTCAATGCTTTACATCATCCCCAAAAGGAAAAAACAAGATGAGAAAATGTTTACATTAGATAGAGGAATGTAGATACAAATAGAAGAATGACACGATATATTCACTTCCTTTCTATCCTTGCACCAACGGAGTAATAAGGGCCATCCAAAGAAAATTCACAAAAATAAAGACATGCCAAGCAACACGGTTCAGGGGATCACATTACACATGTAATCACAAAGAACATGGAAAGAATAAAGATAGTATGAGACATGTGATCCAACCTAAATCAAGTCATCTACATCCCAATATTATTATATATGGAAGGAAGATAACTAGCCAAAGGGACAACAACAAGTTCCATACTAAGAAAATCACCAGGTTCAACACATGGTGATGCACTCTTTTAGGAGGATTAGATCACAATTGCACCCATCTAATCTCATGGAAGAGGAAAATAAATTTTTTAGCTCATTAAGCACTTCCTCATCAATCTTAGCAATCTCATTATCATCCAAATTAATCACAATAGGAGGTTTTATAATAATGGCTTTTGAATCTTGTTTTACCTCTTGATTTAGTTCAATGTCTTGTTGTGATGGAATTTGGATGTTATATTGAGTTATTTCCATATGTGTAGGTGATTTTGGTTTATTTTTTTCTTCTAATCGATGAGTGATAGTGTGAGGCCTATGCATATGCTATTTAGCATTTTAATTTCTTTTGTTATGATTTTCAAGTTACAATGGTGTAGGAGGGGGCTTATAAACCATTAGTTTCTTTTATTATTTTAATGGAAAAATGGAAGAAACCACCCAGGGTTGGGAAACCAATTTCTCTTTGTGTTTATAAACTTTTTTTAACTTTGGAGGGAAAAGAGGGGTCATCTTATTGTCTCTTTTTCTTTTATAGGAAATAGGTGGAGGAATTGTCGAAATTTTTTCTTGGTTACTTGGAAGGGCTTGTGGTCCAATCATAGGTTCATCAATGGTAGGTTGAGGAAGAGGGATAGCCATGGACTCAAGAATATTACTAAGAGATAATTTTTCTATATTCTTTGCATTGAATTTTTGATAGGATTTGAAAAAAAGGTCTTCTTGAGGCTTTAAAGGTTCCATAGGTCTAGACCAAAATAAATCTAATGAGAAATTTCCACAAGAAGGCAAGGGATGAAACCCACTATGATGAGTTCTATAAATATCTCATTCCCAACAGGAAACTCTATGTATTTGTGAGGAACTGACAAGAAAAAATTCATGGAGCATAACCATGAGTAGCCTAGCTTCACATGAAATTAATCTGATGAAGGGATAATGGAGAATGAAACATCTAATTTTCTAGGTCCAAATTTTAATGGAGTGATCAAACCTATAGTAGGGAAAAAAAAACCATTATGTGTTTTAATCCATGCTTTCATTTTTCATAAGTATCTTTATAAAGCTCTTGCACAAATAATAATTCCTCGATGATCACATTCTTTGTAAATGCAAGATCAATAAGTATTCCTTGTGTAGGCATATTATTGATACAAGTAGTAATGTAGAGAGGACCATTAGGAAAAAATTTAAGTGCGTCATTATCATTAAAAGAAATGTTAGTTTTAAAGTGGTTTTCCCTTATGAGGTTGAACGTCCATAAATCCAACCATGGAACAATGATCTCTTCCTCATTATCACTCTTATCATCATCAAGAATATCTTGTGTTGTATCAACATTCATCACATCATTCTTTTTATCACTAGATTTTACAAATGAGATGGAATGATTTGGCATTGGGTTGGTAAAGGTTTGCAAATTTTGGTTAGGTAGGGAAACAAATTTATTTCCTTGATCATTAACACTACCCAACTGGATGTGATTAGAATCAATCAGGTCTTGGACTATATGTTTAAGACACATACATCTTTTTGTATCATGTCCAATTTTTCAATGACAATGGAAAAAGGAATTTGGATTATGGTTTGGAGGTTCAGGATTGGTTGTATCAAGAGGTCTAATGGGAGGTAAGGTAATTCGGTTCTTACTCAAGATTTGCAAAATAACCAAATGGAGGGTATTGGGTAACGAGGTGAATTGCATACTCTTATCCCAAAATTGGTATAAATTTTTTGTTTCTATAGCAACCACTTGCACTTCAAAATGATGGGTTTTTTGTGATTGATTTATCTATATAAATCCTTTATGTTTTTTCTTGAATGGTTAAAAATTGTTATGATGTATAGTTTTAGAATTTTAGGATAGGTTGAAGGGGTTTTGTCTACAAATTGGTTAAGTTCTCATAATCATGGAGATCCATGCATAAGTGTTTAAAAGGGAAATTTCATCATCCCAATATTGTCTTAAATATTTTTTTGTAAGTTATCAATGAACATCCTTTGAATATCAACATCAGGAAGGTTAATGTTGATTTATGAGTAAAGCATTTGATAACGAGATATAAAATTAATGAAATTTTCATCTTTTTGTTGTTTACATTGCATCAAATTAGGTAGGGTCATTTTAGGAATAATGTGCACATGGAAACGGTTCACAAAGGCATCAACACACTCTTTGAATGAGTTTATTAAGTTATTTGATAAGGAACAAAAACATTCCATGGTTGCATCTTTCAAATACATAGGAAAAAGTTTAGCCAAGAGTTTTCCTTAAAAAATGAAATCACTACATAAGGTTGTATATGCTAACACATGGTTTATAGAATCTCCTTTACCACCGTATTTCTAAAATCTAGGAATATCTATGCCTTGTCGCATTTGTACTCTTAATATCTCCAATGAAAATGGGTTTCTCTTAACATATTGTGAAGGTTTTCCATTTTAATTATGGTTCAATATTATTATTCAAGTTGTTGGAAGGATCTCACATTTTGCAAAATTTGGTTTATGACATAATCATTGGTTGTGCTTTGAGATGGAAGTGAATATGGTGGAGGTGTATATGTATTGGGTGGACAAGTGAATTGTAAGTTTGTGAGAGGTGGGGGGTTAGGAGATGTGGACAAGGAAAAATTATCCCTTTTTACTTGCTTGACATGAGAATAATTGATGATAAATTAGACTTAATCGAGCCTTGATTTGGTGTTGTGAGGTGTTTTTCACATCCACACTAGGTCTTGGACCCTTGTAAACTAAATAAGATGCATTTAATGATGTCTTGTGAAGGTGTTGTAAAGTGTTGTAAAATACTTTCACGCCTATCTAGACTTAATGAACCCATTTTCCCTTAATTCAATATTATAAAATATGTTTAATGACATTATCACATCCATCTAGAAGGCTTGTAAAATAAAATTAGTGTTAATATAGTGTTGTAATGTGTCTTACAAATTCACATTAGATGTTGTGCCTTCCTAGGCTATGTAGACCTAATTTTAGTGTTGTAAAGTGTATTTAATCACACTTTCACATTGAATTTTGTGTCCCAAGCCCTAATTGACCTTCACATCATCATTAATAAGCCCCTATTAGCCCATATTGTGCATCCCAAGGCATAATTTGATCAAATACCTAATAAAATCAACATAAGAATTGGAATTCCTCATTCCCCAACAACCCAACAGGTAAATGGACCCCTCTGGGACTAATTTTCCATATGTGATGAATGATTCTCTACTAGGTGGGACTGATTCTCCCAGGGTGGCGAATTAGTTCCATTTGGGCTATTTCTGGGTTTTGAGAGGGAAAAACTAGAATTTAAGTTTATTTCTTTCATGTTGGCCTTAGGGATCCAATTTATGAGAAAATAAGGTGGAATTCCTATAAAATCAAGTCTCTAAACCCTAATTTACATCTCTTAACTCATCCACACATCTCTTATCATTCATTCATCATCTATCTTCTCTATCAAGTCAAGCAAGCTAGGGTTTCATCATTCTAAGTCATCAAGATAGCTTCCAAGGACATTCAAGGGCATATTCTTCATGTTTTGTTGTATACATTCAATATCAATCTTCATGGAAAGGTATTGTCTCCATTTTTACAAGCTTTATTACATTCTTTCTCTATTTTGGTTTAATTACCTACAAAGGGGTTTGACCAAGCCAAACCCACATGCCCTAACATTCAAAATTTCTCCTTCTCTTCTTGTGTGTTTGCAAATTTAGGCATCTTGAAGACTTGGAAATCATTAAGAATCAATTTGCAAAGTGTTTTAAGTCTTCTCTTCATTATCTAGGGAAAAATATCAACAAAAAGTCACTTTCAGGTTTAGAAATTAGACTTTTGGAGGCGGACACCTGTCAAGAACCAAAGAGGAGACCAGAGACTTTAGTTTCCACTCTTGGATTTTTAGAAATTCAAAAGTGGACTAATTTTCCATGGGTGGTGAATGAGTCCCACTGCCAGGCCTGAAATAGGTTTTCTGCAGTTTTGGATACCCATTTGTCCAAAATGAGCTCCAAAATAGTTTCCTAGATCTGGGACTAATTCACCTAGAACAGAGAATGAGTCTCACCAGGCCTAAAAATTAGGATCAACAAAATTCTAGATCTAATTTCCATTCTTCAGCAAGTTCTCAGGTGCACACTTTCAGTTTCATTCATTTCTGTTACAATTTACCTTCATTTCTAGGCATTTTTGCATATCACAATGTGTTTTAAAAAAAATTGCATTTCAATAGTTTTACATCAATAATAATCTTTCTTTTTTAGTTTATTACATTTAGGTAATTTCATTTAGACATATTGCATCCATATTACATTAATCTTGAATGTTAAACATCGCATTTTTCCCCATCTTTCCCCTTTTGGGTGAAAAACCCTACAATGGTTAGAAAGACATTGGGTGCAAAAATATTTGTTTACATTTTGGTGAACCTAACTTTTGAATACTTTATTTTCTGATTAGGATTCCATCCTTACCCTAGATCTAGCTTTCATTGACCTTGTATTAGGGTTTGCATGGATTAATGGGCATGCTAGGTTTCAAATTTTGCATTCATGAAAAGTGCATTTAGGTTTCATTTTTGGCATCTAAAATCATTAAAATTTTCTAAAATTTTTCATTTTTATCTTAGGTCTGCATCTTACATCATAGAAAACATCAAAATCACTCAGAAAATTCTAAAAAACATCCCCACTGGGACTCATTCGCCACCTTGGGCGAATCGGTCCCTTTTCACCCCTGAAACTGCCTTTTACAGAACTAAAAACCCTATTTTTAAGCTTATGTTTGGTGCCATTACCTAATTGTATTAATTGGTTGAGTTTCTATAACATGCATTTCTTTAGATTTAGCTTACATTAGCTCATTTCATGCATTTCTTAATTTCCAATTTTGCATTCACATCATTTCATTTTTAGATAATTGCATTGTGTAAACCGAATATTATCTTGCTTGAAAACTGAAAATTGCATTTCATTTTACATTCTTATATTGCACTTCAAGTTTTCCTAGTTTTCTTTTTACAAATGTTACTTTCAATCTTCTCCACATTTGCAAAGAAAAATTTAGTCAACAAGGATGATTTTCATTCATTCAATGCATGTCCTAATTATGAGAGTATCTTAGCACAAGAGGGTGAAACTATCAATGTTAACCTTACACCCCCTTCTATCTTTCCTCTTCGCATGGATGATGTGATAGAAGAGAATACAAACATAGATAGTCATGATGATCATAATTGTTCTTCTCCCAATACCTCTCCTTTTAGTGACGAAGGTATCTTGGTGAAAGAAGATACAATCATTGAGAATCATGAGGATCTTGTTTTTCCTCCTCATCCCATGTGGGAAGATATTTTATCACAAGAGAATGAAATCATAGACACATTCCTAAACATCACCTTACCTAATTTCCATTCTTCTTTGGATTGTGAGAATGATCTCGATGAAGATAAGATTATAAATGATGAGGATATGTTGGTCTACACCAACCCTCTTTATGATCCTTCCCCTACCTATCCTATTTTAGAATTTATTAGGGAACAAAGGAATGAAGTCATAAATGATCATGATAATCATACTTGTTCTTCTCCTACTATCTCCTCTATTTGTAAGGAATATGCTTTGATGTTAGAAAACATAACTAATGAGAGTCATGAGAGTCTTGGTTGTGCCCTTTCACCTAAGGAAACCCTTATTAGGCAAGACAATTAGACCATTGAGCATTCCCCTACTTGTGATGAAGATGCTTTGATGTTAGAAAACATAACTAATGAGAGTCACTAGAGTCTTGGTTGTCCCCTTTCACCTAAGGAAACCCTTATTGAGCAAGATAATTCAACCATTGAGCATTCCCCTACTTTTGATGAAATCATTTTAGAAGAACCAATCCATGAATGTCAAGAATATTTGATTTGTAGTTCTCCTCCTGGGGAGAATACCATGTGTTAGAAAATGACAACAATTGTAATGTGTCTTCCTTAGCTCACGATAAAAAGGTGATTCTAGATTTCCCTTTATTAGAGATACATCAAACCAAGACCATTGAGGTTATGAATATGCAAGCATCCATTCAATCCCCCTTGATTAATGGACCTCATACATACCTTATGGGACATCCTAAGAACCCTCTAATCCTTCATCCCCCTTCACACAAACAATAAACTCCAAACTAACCTAAACTCATTCTCTACCCACCATCACAAACCTACACCTCCACCTAAACCAAAATTCACCCTCTACCCACCTCAGAATAATGTGTCATAGCAACCAAGTCATCATACTGTTGCTCATATATATAACACTCACAACAATCTGTCACCACCCCAACTAACCTCCTTACCTTTTCCTAATTCTATACTACCTAGTGCCCCTTGCTTAAGGGAGTATGATATTTTTAAACAACTTAAAAGCACTCCTACCAAGATCTCCCTTTGGGACCTTCTTCAAACTTCACCAACCTATCACACTATGCTTCAAACGACCTTACAACAAGTTACTATCTCTTCTAATGCACAACCAAATGACATAGCAACCATAATTCAAGGATTGAACGCTAACATTGTTTTCCACCAAAGTGAACTTCCCCCTTTGGACGTGCAAAAAAAAAATGAAGCTTTCCAAATAATATGTCAATACAATACAATAGGGATAAAGTGAACCCTTGTTGGAAATGGCTCCACTCTTAATGTGTGTAGTATAAAACTCTTGGATAGGATTCGTGTGGATACATCAAAACTTCAACCTAATTCTCTATGTATTAAAGGATTTGATAATGTAGCAAAAAAATCACTTGGTGTGATTACTTTTCCTATTACAATTGGAGTGGTCACATTGGATACAAAAAATCATGTTATGCCTCATGAACTTTCATAGAATCTCCTAGGCAGACCATGGATTCTTGAAATGAATGCAGTTCCTTCCACTCTTCATTGCAAAATGAAATATATTCACAAAAACAAAGTTTACACACTTGAAGCCAACCTTGATCCAAATAGTCATTTTCACATTTAGAAAACAATGTACATCATTTAAACACATTAACACCAACTATGCAAGTGGAACCCATCCAACAAACAAAAAAACAACATATTGAATAAGTCACCAAGCTATTAGATGATGATTGGGTTTCCTTAGACTTCACACCACCACTCATGGATGATCTTTTGAAAGCATCCACCTCAACCTCTTTAGACCAAAACACACCCAATTACACAACAACCTTTGACAAACAAAACAATGACCAACCACCCAATCCAAAAGCAATGCAAGAGTTTTATGGAAAAAATTATGAACTTATGAAACAACTTTGATATAGTGGAAAATGATGTGGTGCTAGTGAACAAGGTATCCATGTCTCCATCGATTTTTACTCACAAAAAACAAATCATGGTCTTGGTTATTGTCCTTTGATAGAAATCACCAAGCCTTCACTCAACATCAACACTCTCACACAACATTCTTCTAATTCAACCTTAATTGTAAAGCATCCTAAACTGATAGACGGGTATGCACATGATCTTCATGGAAAAAATAGGCCCTTAAGTGGAAAAAAATTTAGAAAAATTAGAGTTAGGAAACTTGATGTAAAAATTTGAATAAGTTATCTATATTATTTCAAAAATATGTAACAATAGAATCTGTAGCAAATTGAATGTAGTTTCTAAACTACTAGGTTTATTTTTTTTTTTAAATCTACTTGGTGAAAATTTGAAATTTCAATGCAGTAGTACTTAAATTTCAGGGAAAAAATAAGTAGGTTTTTGTTTGACCACCCTAACTACAGTAAAATGATAATATTTTTTTATAAGATTTTAGATATAAGTAGAGGACTCATGTCTCGATGTGATGCATTTTTTTTGTAATTTTTTTCCAAGTAAATAATTAATTATGAATTTTTATTACAAATTTTAAAAAATATAAAAAATTGTATGTCTGACCACCTTAACTTGGTCAAAACTTCATGAAATTCATTTTTTTTATTCCTATAGTATGTGAAGCATAGAATGTGAAACATGTTTTAGATTCAAAAAATGTGATACCACCTATCAATCAGAACTTTAGTTGTAATTCAAATAGAAAATGAATAATAATAATTTATTAAATTCAAAGTAATGTATAATTTATATTGGTGGAGAGCTAAGAATTTCCTTTAAAAATCCTTTTCGTTTCATCAATTTTGGGTAAAAAAATAGTCATCAGCCACATACCCTATGATGAGTCTAGTTTATGGTTTAATTTTGGTAGAATTTATGATCTATTTGTTGAAGTTGTGATGGACCTTGATGTTTGAATGTTGATATTTCCTCAAAACCATAGACATTGGGCCTAATTTTATTTCTACAAATCTTTAATGAAATTGACATGTTATATGAACTATCTGTGTTAGTTCTACATGTGGATTAATGAATCTTTTTTAAGATAGTTACATATATGCAATTATTGTGCACACTAATATTGCCATGCAGATATGATTAGAGGCCACTAAATTGAGAAGATTCAGCTAGTTGGTCATTCACCTTAATGTTAATAAGGGAATCATTCAAAGGTCAACAAAGATTGACTATGAGAGATTCCTCATGCAAATCAAGTTGTAACTGCCTTGTAAATGGTCTTTAATGTTGTTGACCAAATGCAGACATTACTATTTCCTAAATTTGTGTTAAGAAAAATGTGTCTAACCAGATTCCATGGATGCATAACCACCTCTCCACTTTCTCTACTTTCCCTATAATGGCATCCTCCCAATTCATGGAGTTGACTGCCTTGCTTAGTTAGTAGTATAAATGAGATTCAGATGCCCCTTCCTAGGAGTTTGCATGATTTGATGATGTACTTGCATTCTTAGTTTTCAGTAATACAGTTACACTACTCTATTGTACTCATGTTTTCCAATGAATAAAATAAATTTGTATGTTTGTGTATCTAAGTTTACATTAGTTTTAGAGGATACTCATCTAAGGGGTCCCACTTTGTGAGCATTCCATCCTTTAGTTTAGTTTAGTTTAGTTATTACTTCCTATTCAATAATTAGTTAAGAATCTAGCATTGACTGTTCCTACAACCACTAGAATTCCATTTTGTGACTGTTCCTATAGCCACTAGAATTCAATTTTGTGACTGTTCCTACAACCAAATCAGACAAAGTAGTTTCCTATTTGTTTTCTTAGATTTTCATTCTTGTCATGCATTTCAGCTTAGTATAGTTGTTGGTTGATGTTCAACATTTATGTTATTCCTTTCCAAGCAATTTACTTTCAGCATTGTGTATTTCTTAGTTGTAGAATGAAAATGGCTACTTTGGATTTCTAGTGTACATAATGTGCTAATCTATTTCAAGTTTACATCCCTAGGTTGACAAGTTAAATGCACCTTCATGATGATTAAAATGGCTATTTAGTTTAGATGTCCAATCTTTGAATCATAGCTGTAAGGGCTTAGTTGTTAAATCATTGTTGGAGGCTAACATTTTTGGCACCATTGCTAGGGATGGTGTCAAACTAGAAAGTTCTTTGGAGTCATTGATAGTTTTTCTTGCTGTAGTATTTCTGAAAGTTGTTCTTAGTATAACCCTCATTTAGGAAAGTAATGACCCCTCTTATTCTTCACCAATTATTTGTGTGAGTTGGATGATAGTGAGTTGATACCACATGCATAAGAACGGAGAAGAGATGCTTATGGGAGATTCCTTCCTAATAATCCTAATCCATTCTAGCTAGAAGAGCTTCCAAAACTGCCAAGAAATGAAGAAGAACCATATCCTTTTGCTAATGCATTTCCTAATCTAACCAGTTTTGAAATTTCCTCTGAAGATCAAAATCAACTTAAGAACCCTTTTTCTTTGGAACTAGATCAAATAGGAATGGGTGATGCAAATAGAAACATACCTAACCAACCAACCTTTCCTTTCCCCATTGCCCATCAGAATGAAGTTGACAACCTCAAAAATATCTCTGCTTTAGCCCTTCCTAAGTTCTATGGACTTGTTACAGAATATCCTGATACTTTCTCATTCGAGTTTGACATACTCTGCAGGAGTTATGACTATACCATTGATTCTCATAGGCTTAAGCTATTCTCTACAACTTTGAAAGAGGCTACATTAAGATGGTTTATGAGCCTAGGTAGAAATACTATGGAGACTTGGGAGTACATGAAGAAAAAGTTCCTCGAGAAGTACAAGGAATATTGCAAGGGTAGTGACATGAGAGGAGATGACATTTTTAGGCTGCAGGAAAAGGAAGATGAGAGCCTGGAGGATTACATTTCAAGGTTTATGTTCTGCTTACAAAAATATCCACACCATACCCTCAATGAAGAATAAAAAAAGCTTCTTTTCCTAAGAGGAATTAATGAGAGCTGCATTAATTCCTTGAACCTAATGGAAAGAGGAGATATCACCCAAGTTCCTTAGGAAGACATCAAGAAAATATGTCAGAACTACTCTAGGGAAGCTTCAAAGAAAGGGAGAGCTTACCAATCCTCTATGGGTAAGTCATCTACTAGTGGAGTTTCAATGATGGAGATCACACACTTGCTGGCAGATTTCAAGCAAGACATCATAAACAATCTAGCTACTCATTTGGATACACTTCAAGCCAAGAAGAAACAAGAGGAGGCAGAGGCAATGTTGGCAGAGTATTGGCCCCATTGCAGACAAAAGAAGAAGGAATGCAGATGCAGGATGATAGCTAATATTGAAAGTAAGTATATTCCACCTAAGTTAAGGCCAATCCAAGTTGAAGAAGATCAAGTCTACTATGTTGCACAAGGGAGGCCATGGGCTCCAATACAAGGTATGCCACCATATCCACTCTTTTGTTGGGCCATATTTCAATTCCTATTATCTGGTAACCATTGGAAACCCCCATATCCATCTAATTATGGAGGATATCCACCACAACCTTGGAGTAACCCTTCAAATTCCTGGCCTAATCATCAAAACTCTCCACCCTAGTGGCAGCAACCTCAGGGGAATTGGCGGCAGTTTCAAGGAAATTGGTAGAAAAAAATCAATAGAGGGGAGCACAACAATGGCCAACCTAGACAAATAGTTACATGCAGCCACCTTCTCAGCCCTAGCAATCTACTATAATGCCTCCTCCTAATCCAAGTTCAAATCCACCTAAACCTACTCAGCTACCAACTCAGCCCACACCCAATCCAAATAAAAAACCACAACAACAACCAATATACTCTGCTGATTCAAATCAATTCCTTGCATATGCTATGAGTGTGAGTGACATCCACTTGCATTAAAGAACTACTTTACTATCCCCTTCCAAACCCATTATCATTGAGCTTCCTATGGAAGAAGAGGAACCTCTAAATGATCTCATTCATCCAAGTGCACCTAAAGATCCTAAACTAGTCCTAGTCAAGCAAATTGCACAAACACCCCCATTTCCTAAAAGGTTGGAAACTATGAAGGAAAAGGAAGAAAAGGACATAAATTTTGACATTATAGATCATATTAAGCATATATGTTTCTAGATACCTCTATTTTAGGCCATAAAATATGTTCTCATATATGGAAAAGTAATCAAGGAAGCATGCCTCAAGAATCTAGGCAGGAAGAAGAAATACCCCACTACGGTTCATGTGGTGGGACAAATGGTTGAAAACATGCTTGGGAAAGTGATTATCCCTAAGTACAATGATCCAGGTAGTCCTGTGGTAGGAGTTGTTATAAGTGGGATCCAAATAAAGAATGCTCTGATTGATTTGAGGGCAACAATAAATGTAATGACGAAGGACATCCTACAACAACTAAACGTTGCAAGCCTGAGATCTACTCCTACAATCCTGTAGCTTGCTGACAGTTCTATTGTTAATCCTGATGGTATAGTAGAGGATCTTGTGGTAATTCTAGAATCCTAAGAGTGCCCAATAGATTTCATGATTCTTTCTCCTAAAGCTACACTAGGTAGGTATCCCCTTATTCTTGGAGGGCCATGGTTAGCAACTACAGATGCCTACATTGGATATTGGTCAGGTGACATGACCATTTCTAATGGGAAGAGCACCAAAAATTTTGTTCTTTATCCTCCTACTCAACCATCCTGTGATGAGGATAATCTTGTATGGCCACATGTTGGTGAAGAGCCCAAGGAAGTTAATTCGGTGGCACAACTTATGATGTTAGGTAGAAGTCCTTTTATGCAGCTTCAAGATGAAGATGAAGTATTGGCTAACATAATCTAGAACCATTGTGAAGTGGGGCAAGCATCATCCTCCCATGCATCTAGCTCTGCCAATTTAGTGAAGACACTTCTGCTCATTCTTCCTACAACCACTCTTCCTACAAAAACTCTTCCTGTCGCCGAACTTATTGCAACAACAAGTATGTCCCATACATTTTTTCCATATGAACTCAAGGTACCATTTATTAATGAAGCAGTTATGATAGAGTTAACTACACAAGTGAATGTGTTAGAGGGAAAATATCTGAATATTAACAACAAACTAAGTGTACAACAACAATTGTTATTGGAAAACTTATTGAGGACCCACCAGCATACATTTGCATGGGACTATCATGATATGAAAGGATTGGACCCTAAGATTTGCACTCATAGGATATACATCAGAGAGGGTTGTACACCAGTGAGGAAGAAACAAAGAAGAATTAACCCTGCACTAAGAAAAATTGTAAAAGGAGAACTACAAAAAATACTATATGTAGGATTTATCTACCCCATTTCAGATAGTTGGTGGGTGTCTCCATTGGTGATTGTCCTAAAAAGGGAGGGAAGTGGAAAGTTTGTGTTGATTACAGGGAACTCAAAGCTGCCACCAAAAAGGACCATTTTCCCTTACCTTTCATAGATCAAGTTTTGGACTCATTTGTAGGAAAGTAGTACTTTTATTTTCTAGATGGATTCAACGGCTATAACCATATCCAAATTGCACCTGAGGATCAGGAGAAGACCAACTTTACCTATCCATGGGGGACCTATTCCTACTCAGTACTCCCATTTGGCTTATGCTATGCACCTACAACTTTTTAGAGGGCATTCATTAGCATGGTTTTAGATATTTCTCATGATTGCATGGAAATTTATATGGATGATTTCACCACCTATGGTGCTGATTTAAATGAGGCATTAGAAAATCTCAGGAGATTCCTATTGAGATGTGAAGACCAAAATATATCTTTAAACTGTGAAAAGTGCTTCATGATGATCTAGGAAGGTGTAGTTCTGCGACATGTGGGATATTATAGGTGGTTCATCAAAGACTTTAGTAAAATGGCAGTACCATTGTATACTCTCCTAACCAAAGATGTCGAATTCCAATGGATAGAATACTATGACAAGGCATCCAATTGGGAGATCCCTTTTCACATTCATATAGATGCATCAGACTATTCCATAGGAGCAGTCTTAGGACAAAAATAAGGAGCTATTGAAAATGTCATTTATTTTGTTAGCAAAAACTTGCAAGGAGCTGAATTCAACTATACAATGACAAAAAAATAAATGTTGGCAATGATCTACGCCCTGAACAAATTTAGGAACTACATAATAGGCTATTAGATCTTTGTGCACACTGATCATGCAACCATTAGATACCTCATGAATAAACCCCTAATCTTAGGTAGGCTAGCAATATGGTTGCTATTGATGTAGGAGTTTGACATAATCATTGTGGATAAACTAAGGAAGGCCAATGTTGTTGTAGACTTTCTTTCAAGGCTGATTACATCAAGGGACAATCAAGCCATAAATGACTCTTTTCCTAATGGGAATCCATTCTCCATCAGTGTGAAAACACTATGGTATGCTGACATAGCTAATTTTCTGGTCACATAGAGAGTTCCTCCTCACTTCTCTCCAAAAGAGAGAATGGTGCTCATTGAAAATAATTTTCCTTTTTCATAGATTGTTGTATGTTTCTTTTATACTAGACCAAACCATGTCATGAGGAGATGTGTGAGGGAAAATGAGACATATGATATTTTGTATGCATGCCACAACAAACCATATGGAGAACATTTTGCATCCAAGAGGACATTAATGAAGATTTTGAACATAAGATACTATTAGCCCACAATCCACAAGGATGTAGGAAGGTATACAAGAAAATGTGATAGATGCTAGAGAATGGGCTAACCAACCAAATCTGATGAGATACCACTTTACCCTCAGGTAGTAATCACTCCATTTGACAAGTGGGGATTAGACTTTGTAGGACCCATTGACCCTCCATCAAATGGTAAGTCTTATATCTTAGTATTCACTGATTATGCAACTAAGTGGGTAGAAGTTAAGGCCATGAAGCATGCAAGAGATAATGAGGTTATTGAATTTCTTTATGAGGATATTTTCACAAGGTATGGAGTTCCAAGAGAGATAGTGACTGATGAAGGGGCTCAATTCACATCAACCCTTGTTGTAGCACTAGTCAATGAGTACAACATAAGACATAAGAAATCTACTCCTTATCACCCTCAGGCCAATGGCCAAGTTGAGGTGACCAATAGAGAAATTGAAGCTATTTTGACCAAAATAGTAGCTATCCACATAAAGGATTGGGAAAATAGGCTACCAAAAGTTGTTTGGGCCTATAGAACTACCTGGAAAAAACTTTCACTCCATTTGAGTTGTTTTATGGAAAGATAGATATGATTCCCATTGTATTTGAACATAAGACTCTTAGGATTTCAGTAGACTTGGGGATGGATATCTCTGAGGCACAAAGAGAAAGAATCATGCAACTGAATGCTTTGGATGAGATGAGGAGACAAGTATTGCATCATACAGAGGTAGTGTAGAATCAGAGAATCAAGTGGCATGAAAAATCCATCAAGGACAAGAAATTCCAACCAGGAGATTAGGCCTTGCTCTATGATTCAAGGTATCAGGATAATGCAAGAAAATTGCAGACAAGGTGGCTAGGACCATATGAGGTTGTTGAAGTATTCTCCAATGGTGTTGTTCAACTCACTAATATTGACCTAGTTAGATTTAAGCTACTTGTCAATGGTCATTGCCTTAAATTGTATCACAAGCCAACTTCCAAAGAAGAGCTCCTACAATAATTCACTTAGCATCCAACACCTGAGCTTCCTACAGTTGAGGGAAGTGTACCTAGTGTCCCTCCTTCTGGCTAACTAAGGTATGTACCTTGTCATAATAAAGACTTCCACTTTTTTGGGATTCCACTTCTTCACCCATCCACCCATCTATCTCCACCTTTCTCTCTCTTCATTCCACTTCAACTCATTCTACCTCATTTTCATTAATTGCTCAATTGATTTCTTAAAAGGTGACCGCTACTTTCTCCATAATATTTGGAATGAATGTTCCATGAATCTAGGTATGTGCACATTAATTGCTATATCTTTTTAAAAAAAATTAAAAAATTATCAGTAAATGTTGCTAGGGGTAGCACTCTATATTAAATTTCCAAAAAAATATTACATGTACTTTAGCAAAAATGGTTGGTTGGTCTTTTCTATAGTGTTGACCTACCAACCCACTGAGCTACTCAATAAGCTACCTGTTCATGAAGTGCACGACAAAATCTGGTTGTAGTTTTTGTATTAATGGAAAACTAGTAGTATGACGTATACAAAACACCTGATCTATGCTATCTAGACTACACCCCTAAGATTGAAACAGAGGAAAACCAACTATGTACTATTGAAGGAGACAATCAAATAAAAACACTTAAAAGAACACCCACCCTGAAAAATTTGCAAGTAATCAAGGCCTAGAGATCCTCACCTTCATCTTCAGACTCAAACCTCTTCATGTATATGCCTTGTAGCTAGAGATTATAGGACAATTTGGACTGCAGTTCATGTGTGCTGAACCTTTGGATTTTTCCTCTAGGTCCCATTGCTCATTTTCTTGCCATTCTTCCCCTTTTCCCAACCCCCATTCTTGGTCATCATCTACATTTAGCTCGTCCTCTATCTCTTCATCCACCATATACCTTCTGACCTAGCCCTTGGGAAGGTTTGTAGTTAATTTCATAGCTCTGAGGAGGAAGAAAATATTTCTATCCCTTTTTGCCCATATTTTTTTGAAGCCTTCTAGATCAATAGTGTGTATCAAAGGGAATTTCATAATCTCGCAACCTCTCATGCGTGTCATATAGTAATTCTGTGGCATAGGTATTTTCCTTTTATCATCCACATTTTCCAATGTTGCGTCAATTTCAACCAACCAGGCATGCTCAAAAACCATCTGGGTAAGCTTTTTGCCCAGCGCCTTGGAAACTCCCATGTGTAGGAGAACTGCAAGAAACATTTCTGGTATCTTTGTGTGGCCTCTCACTCTGTGGTAGGCATTCAGGAATTCTGGACCCAACACTCTCTTAGTAGCCTTTAAAATGAGCAGATGGGAGGATTGTAGTAGACCCTGAAGCCATTTTTCCATAATTTCCCCAAGAAAAGCTTGCATTTTCTTATCACTCTCTAGTGTCAATGGTGTCTCCATTGGTCTCCTTTCCCACGCCTTCCAGAAGTTTCTAATATGTTGCTTAGAAGTAGATAAGAAGGAATATGTTGGGGTTGTCTTTGTAAGCCTCAAGCTTAATTGCTAATGAAAACTAAAGTACCGATCTCTGCTTTCAAATGTGACAAACAACTATTTTGATTGTGAAGAGTACTCATTCCCAGGCATGCACATTAAAGTGGAAACCGATATTCTTTTGAGGGAGTAATTTTTCCTTATTTAATTTTCATTTATGATTGTGATGACAACCCATGTCTTGTCAAGGATGATGAGAGAATGTGGCCTTTCCTCTCATAGGATTTTGGGCGCTGCCAAAACCAAGACTGATGCCAGAAATTTTGGGAAGGCTTTCTTAAATCTTTAATCCTCTGAGGTCCTAGCTGGCCAATTATGCGGTTGCTTTTGACAACTCATCTTCTTTGGTGTTACCATCCTTGTATATATGACTAATTTTGAAGGCTGCAAACCTATCTACCAATTCCTTGACCTATTGTATTAAATGATTTAATTTCTAGTTAGGCGTAGATCCTTTATGAATTGCATTGACAACAATTAGTGAGTCTCCCTCCAAGTGGATCTAGCTGAATTTCATTTCTCTACCTAGCTACAAACCAATTGTTTCTACTCTAACAACCACCTCATTGTTTGTGCACCTACCCAATGAAATTGATCTCACTGCTAAAACCTTGCTTTCAGAGTCACAGGCAATGCAACCAGCCCCACCTGGGCTTGGGTTGCCTTGCGCAAAACCATCAAAATTGATTTTTATCCATCCTGGATCAGGGGATTTCTAACTTGTCTTCTCTCTTGATGTTTTTATGGATTTAAGGGATCTATTCCCATTTAGGATGGGTGGCTTAAGACCGAGGAAGCATTTGATCAAAGATTCATCCCAGCTAGTGAAAAATTTGTGCTTATCTTCCTTACGTCTAGTAGCTTCATTGACCAGTTCCACAATTTCTCTCTCAATTTTTTCCCATAATATGTCCTTGTTCAATTCCTTTCCTTGAAAGATTCTTCGATTCCTTTCCTTCCATAGCTCCTAGATTACTATGGACGGGGAGATTTTCCAAATGCTGCTAAACACTGCTTTGCTACTTTTTTGAGGCCACATATTGAACCAAGTTGCAAGATTGGTTGGCATCGTACATTGGAGATTAAGCTTAGTTCTCATAGGATTCCAACATTCCAATGCATAAGGATAGGACAACAATAAGTTATTTTCCATTTCCATGTGAGCTTTATAAAGAAAACACCTTCCCAGGCCTTGTATTCCAAATTTGGCCAATCTGTCTTTGGTGAGGATTCTCTTTTGGACTGCCAGCCATGCAAAAACTCCTACCTTTGGTAGGAATTTGTTTCCCTAGAATAGTTTTCTTGGCCAATCCTAACAGGCTAATGCAATTTCCTTAGCCTTATATCCTAGCTTCACTTTATAGGTCCTAGTAGCAGACCCATACCACCTAACTTGGTCCTTATCATTAGATGGGACAAAGAATCTTTCCTTGAGGATTTTGGATAGAGTTTGCTTCTAGGGTTGTGGGGCGTTGAGGGGTTGTAGGTCATTCCAAACCCAACAAGTACTTCCTTGATTCAGAATCTTCATACCATAATTGACGACCTTATTTCCCCAGTCTAATGGTTTCCTCTTTTATCTCCTTTAGACCCTATATGGTACCAATTGGTGCTTTCCCACCACATGAGTCATGCCAAAAGGATGCACTATTTCCATATCAAACTTCCCATGTGACATGATTTGATATGACATCTCTACACTCCATCAAGAAGTTCCATACTGTCAAACCTCTCAAGGGGTTTAGTACTGTGAGGATCCTTGTTGGATCATCTGAGTCAAGATACTTCCTTTTCAATATTCTAACCCATCTTTGGTTTCGTTTAGTATGGATATCCCAAAATAATTTGGTTTCTAGGGCCTGATTCATAAGGGGTAGTTGACGCAACCCTACACCTCTAGCTTCCTTGGGCACGCAGATCTTCTCCCATGCCAAAAGAGGAAATTTGTTTTGCTCCCCTAAACCACTCCAAAATAACCTTCTGAAGATTTGGGTGAGAGCATCTTCAGTAGCTTTGGGAAGCTTGAGACAAGATATTGAGTATATTGGGATTGCAGATAATACTGATTTAACCAACAAGAGTCTACCTGCTGATGAAATTCATTTACCTTTCCAAGTGCTCAACTTGTTCTTGTAGTTATTGATTAAATTCTCCCAATAGAAATTTTTGTTTATGCTTGCAAACAATGGGATTCCCAGATAGTGACTTGGCAGGTAGGAAACTTTCAAGTTCAAGATCCTTGCAATTTCTCTTTGTAAACTAGGTTGTGTGTTTAAGAAGAAGATCTTTGACTTGCCCCAATTGATGTTTTGACCTAATGCTCTACAGTAGGTGTCTACAAAGTTTTTAATCCTTCTTGCTTCCCTTCTACTTGCTTCACCCATCAGTACTATGTCATTGACAAATTGTAAGTGGGTTGAGGGGTTCATACCATTTGCAACATGGATTCCTTTCCATTTACCTTCCTCTATGAGCCTTTTGATCCCCCTCCCTAGTACTTCTGCCATAATGATGAACATGAATGCGGACAATGGATCTCCCTACCTTAGTCCCTTGGAGGAAGAGATGAATCCATTTGTTGTTCCATTAACCAAGACTGAGAATTTCAAAGTTGAAATGCCACTGTTGACCCAATTAATCCATTTTGTGCCAAAATCAAATTTTCTAATACTTCCAAAAGGAAGCCCCTCTCTACCATATCATGTGCTTTGAGAATATCTAACTTTAGAAGCATACATGCTTCCTTGTTTTTCCTAGCCGAGTGAATAGTTTCATGAGCTATGATGATGCCTTCTATTATGGATCAACTTGGAACAAAGTCGCTTTGTTCCTCAGAGATGACTTCCTGAAGCACCTTTTTGAGTTTGTTAGCAATTATCTTTTTTACCACTTTGTACATCATGTTGCAAAGGGAAATAGGCCTAAAATCACTCATAGTTTCAGGTGTTTTCTTTTTAGGGATTAATGCCAAGAAGGTGTGGTTTATTTCCCCTAACATTGTCATTTTCTTTTAGGATTCTTCAATAGTTGCACCAAGGTCTTCCCCAACTATATCCCAGAAGGTTCGAAAGAAACCAATAGGAAAGCCATTTGGGCCTGGGGCCTTATTTGGATTCATCTAAAAAACTGCCTCTTTAAATTCTACTAGGGATACTTTTTGATAAAGAAGTTTTTTTTGATCCTCTATGATAATGGATGGGATTGCATCCAATAAATAGTCCATGTCGACCCTGTTAACATGGTTTTCCTTATTTAGTAGAGATTCAAAGAAGCTGGCAGCCTCTTTGTTGACTTCTTTAGTTGATTGAGTTGTGTCACCTTTGGTTTTTTTAATTTTTGTGATCCTTTTTCTATTGTTATTTTCTATTGTTGATCTATGGAAAAACTTTGTGTTTCTTTCCCCTTCTTTTAGCCAGATTTCCCTTGATTTTTGGTGCCAGTCGCATTCCTCCCATTTGAGAACTTTAGCTAGTTCTTCTTTCACGGTTTTTTCATTCTCAAAGTCTACAACATCCATACCATTGGAAATCACATGATCGTTTAGAGTGCAGATTTTTTTCTCTATTCTTTCTTTCTCTTGGAAGATATTCTTGAAATGGCTTTTGTTCCATTCTTTCAGCTTCACTTTTAAGTAAATCAGTTTTTTGTTTAATATTTTGAAAAGTGTTGTTTCTCTGCCAGGGTTCACTTCACACCACTAGAGTTTAATTAAGTTTGGTAACTGATTGTCTCTTAGCCACATATATTCAAATTTGAATAGACATCCTTTTGGAGCTTCAACAATACCAAAGATAATTGAACCGAGAAATGATCAGAACCAGTGAAGGGAAGGATTTGGGCATCATGAGAACCCTCTAATGCTCCCCAATTGCCCCACAAGAGAAATCTGTCAAGTCTTTCTACAATATTAGTGAAGCCCTTCCTCCTATTGGACCAGGTGTATATTCCATTCCTTGTTTGGATGTCTAAGAGGATATTTTTATCCAAAAATTCCTAAAAATCTCTTTGAACAATCAAATTTCTTCCTGATCCCCCTTGTTTTTTTGTGTTGTTTAGGGTGGCATTGAAGTCCCCTGCTATAATCCCTTTCTCTACCCTTTTGCAATCTACTATTCTATAAATTTTGTCCCATAGTCTCATTTTTCCCTCTATGGGAATTGGGCCATAGACATTAATGCAGAAGAAAGAAAGGTTTCTTCTAATGTCTTTAATCCTGATTGCTTGCCAATTCTCAGATTTAGCCTCTTCTTCCCCTATGATTGATAGAGGGTTATAGATAACCCTCAAACCTCTAGAAGCCCCTGTGGCCTCCAAGAGACACCCTTTCCATTGTTTCCAATTGTCCAACCTTCTTCTTCCTTCCTCCTTATTCCACTTTGTTTCTTGCAAGAGCACAACATCTACGTTTGACTGGTCAATTTGGCACTTGACCATGTGCCATTTTTCAGGGGAATTGATGCCCCTGAAATTCCAAGTTATGAGCCTCATTCTATTGAGGGAAGGAAACTTTCCTTCCCTATTGTCAGTTTCTTTTTCCCTAAGGCGTTACCAGCTAGCACTAGTTTGGCCTTATTTGACATTCTTCCCCTGCTTGATTTTTTCTTGATGTTAGGGCCTTTAAGATTTGATTTTGATTGTTACATCTACCTAGCTTCCAATAATTCTCCTTCCTCAGCAACCTCCCAAAGCTCACCTTCCCCATCTAATAATTCCTCACTTTCTTCCTCATCTGATTGTTGGCCTTCATCTTCTACTTCATTCATAGGAGTACCAAAATTTCTACTAGCACCACCAATAGATAATTCATTTAGCTTGTTTTGAATATCTTTTTGGAGTATTTGAGTGTCATCCATAAGGGGAATGAGGGCTTGCTCAGCCTGGTGATTCTCATTAGAGGGAATTCCAATTTCCTTATGTAGGGAAGATAGGTGATCCTCTGGATGAGCCTCAATTTCTTCTCCAGCTAACTTGGCTATCCCCAAATCTATTTTTCCTTCATAGCTGATGTTTAGTGGGGGAACGTCTATTGTGTCATTTTGAGTGTTATTGATTGTGTTGTTTGATAGTGGCTTTTTTGAGTTGCTCTCCTGGAGTGATTTCCTAAAGAGGCAATTTTTTGTTCTTGAACCCTCCCAAATTTCAATTTCTTATTTCCAACTTTTGAATTTTGTTAGAATCTCAACTATCTTATATATCCCAACCCATACATCTATTTCAACCAACACACAAGGTTCCAATCCACCTATTCCATTGATGAAGTCTTCATCTGCTCCAATACATACTCCTAGGGCATCACCCAATCTTGTCATGGCATCGATGTTCCAAAATTCTGATGGTAAGTCTACTAGTTTAATCCAAGTTAGAATTTGGGTTAATCGGTAATTCCATGGATCAAAACTAGCTTTCTAATTTGTGCAATGGAACCAGTGCCCATTCATAAATAAAGGTTCTCCTTCTAATATTTCCAATTTCAAATTTAAATCTATACATTCTATCAAGAAGAAGGAATTTGGGAGAGGGGTCACACTCGATCTGGAAATTTATTCATCCACCAAGCTTTAACTCCTCATTCAAGCTGGTTGGGCCAGTCCACTTCGCAAAAAGGGAATGTTCCAATAGCCTCGCCACTCTTTTTTCTATCAATTTTTTTGGCATCTGAAATAATTTATGTCCTCTAGGTTGCATCTTCATGCACTCATATGTTCAGGATTGGGAATTTTTGTGATTTAACTTCCTTCAAAGTAGGTCCGGATCTCACTTATTCATTCTTCTACCAAATTCAAACTCCTCACTTGCAGATTGAGTTGTTTTTGCAAAAATGTTTTTTCTAGGATTGGGCGGGCCTTTCTTCTACCATACTTTTTTGGTTTGATTTTGAAGGTTTCCTCCTTTGGACTTCCAATTGGTGGTTGGTTGATTACTTTTTGAATCCTATTCTCGAGTCCACCCATGCCTACTCCTATATGTTGTTCTTTTTTATGAGTTCCAACTGTCGCTCAGGGGCTTTTTCATTTGCTCCGAAGGTCTGTCATGCCCACACTTTTTCTGAAGAGATCCATAAGGGTCCTTACCAATTTGGTTATGCTTGTAATGTGGATGACATTTGTCCACCCAACCTCCATTTTTGAAAACCCACTGAGGGGTGTGGCTAGGATTTGGTTGATTCGCTACGCCACCATCCATCATGAGAGGCTCAAATCCTTCCACTGGGTCTAAATTGCTCCATCAGATACATAGTCCGTCTGAATGTTTTCGCTCATCCTCACTTGCTCGTTCCATTATTTCAAGTTCACATTAATTGCTATATCTTAATTGTCTTTAGTGCATTCATTTAATTGTTGTGAATTAATATGGACATTCACCATAGCATGTCATTATTCCTTGTCCCTGTCAAATCATCCTGACCACCTGGCATGTGAAGACACATGCTCAAATTTAGGTTGGGGGGAAAAATATGTGAATAATTTTCCCACATGTCAATTCATGCTAGTCTATGTCAGCAAAGTTTAAATCAAGCCAATTTGAATTTTGGGTGAGATGACGGCTCGTATGTGTGAGGTGACACCAACCGTTGCTACCATTTTTCTCCATCATAACCTTCCTTTATACTCCTTTACTACCATTATTGATCCTGTCATAATCTTAAGTCTCCAAAAGGTAAAATAGAAAGAAAAAAGGTAAAACATAAAAGGAAATTCAGACAACATTGGCATTGGAAATTTGGCAGTGTTGTATGAAGGAAAAATTTGCAAAGTAATTTTTGATTGAAGACAATGGGAGGTGGGTTAATCAAGAATGAACCCACGGTTCATGATGTATTATTGCAAGATGCACTTTCATAGGCCAAATTCAGAAACTGCAGCTAGTTAGACTACTTCCTAAAGCTTAATGGTTTTAATGAAGACATTGCATTAGAATTTTTCCATACATTGTTTGAGGGAAAAGCCACTGTAAAAGGGATGGAAGTATTGGCCACTAAGGAAAGAATTGCAGAAGTTATAGGTTGCCTGCCAATTGAAAATTACCCTGCTTCCAGAGATGCCAGGTCAGCTAGGGCTGAATTTACATAACCTGGTGACCCTCAATTGAGCATGGACAAACAAGGTGTGAAGAGAACCTCTCTACTCGAGCCATGGAAGAAAATAGCTTCTTATGTTATAAAATATTTGAGCTATGAAGGATGTCAATTGAATCTACATTCTGTGCACTTCAAACTCTTGAATCACATGAGGCATAGGAGGAAGATGAATGTGTGAAACATGCTATACCACCTTCTTTCAATCATGGCATCCAAGACTCAAAAAGGTAGGGAAAATTTTGCTTCCCACCATTGTTTGATCAAATTGTTAGTTGAGAAATCTTTGCATGATGTGTTTGAGATAACTTGGGAAAAATTCATAAATATTGATCAAATTAGACCAGAGCATTTATGACCTAGGTTTTTACCTCAACCTCATAGGTCTAGCTGGAGATTGAGAATAACTGAAGCCACTCCTGGTGTTTAAAACTTTGGCACGGGCCCTATTGTAAACCCTCCTGCAACAAAACAAACCATAGAAATTAGTTCTTCTGAGACAAAGCACTCAGACAAAGAAAGTTCCTCTACAGTTTTTGATGATGATGTTCCTCTTGCAATCCTAATGATAACTAGGGAATAGAAGAAAATATTAGAAATAAGAAAAGGAAAAGCTAAAAATAATCCAACAAGAAAAGAAGTACCAAGCTCTAAGAAGCAAAAGGCTGACACTGTTCATCCTGTAGCCAAAGAAAAATGTGAAATCGCTACTAGAAAATCGAGACCAGCAAGGCAAGCCATTGGTATGCCTCCGCAAGAAATCCCTAAGCCTAGAGAAACATCACAGGGGGGACACAAAAGCTCCAATGGGGTAGGTGAATGTTGAGGAAGAGGACATATTTGAGAAAGCAACAAACATAACATTGGCAGATCTTGTTGATATTGAAGAACAAGTTGAGAATCAAGGGTATGAGGAAAATTATGAGTTCATGTAGCAAGAGTTCCTACAACATGAGCAAGAACAAGAACAAGAGGCCTTGTAGCTATAATTGGGAGAACAATTAGTATCCCTACAGTTGGAATTGACTGAACAACCTAAATCCCTGCAAATGGTACTATATGGAGATAAAGCATTAGTGCCAGGAAAAATGTTGGTAGGAATACATAACCCCCCTAATTTTACAGTATACACAACAATTCTAAACTTATGGAAAGAGATAAAAATAAGGGAAGAAGAATGAAAGGAGGAGAAACACAAGCTGGAGAAAGAAATTCAAAAGAGAGATGAGGAGATTGAAGACAAGGATGCATAAATTGCTACTTTAAAGAAGAAGGTGGATGATATGATAGCCTTGGTACCCTAGATAGTATAATGTAGGACTCGTCCAAGGGTCTATGCTTTGCATTTGAAGGAGAAATATCTTTCTTTTAAGCTAGCAAGGATTTTTTTAGGTTTGAGCTCTTCCATTGAGACTCCTATTGAATTTTTCAATGCATATCGGATTGCTTCCCTTGAGATGAAGAATTTGTTGTGTGAATTCTATTTGCATAATTATGTTGTGGCTCAAGACCATGATTGGAATCCACCGTTGTATGTTGGGGATGTCCAATTAAGGGCATTTATGTCTTGGGTACAGAATGAGATCAGTTGTGGAAAGCAATATGGGGCTTATAAGCAAATGGAATCCAACATCCCTCGACCCATCAAGGTTGAATCAAGAAACCCAAGGGAAATTTATAGGGATTGGCACAAAATTATTTTTGGACCTAGCTATGGTAATAGGATCATGCCTTGGATAGAAGCATTTTATAGTGAATATGAGGTGGTGGCAAGAGCAAAAGAGGAAATTGTGAAGAGATATATGTCACAAAGATGGAACAACCTAACTAATGAGCTAAAACAAGCTGAGCCCCACTTTATACAGAACTATGTTGCAACACTTAAAATAATTGAAAGATATATACAGATTGGAAGGCCAAAGGGATGATTTTGGCTTCCACTAACTTTTTAGCCACCCATCTTGATGTGGCTCGTACCAAATTTTAGGTATTACCACTATAATATTGTTGTAGAGAGGCAGAGATGGAACAAATTGGACAGACAACAAGGGTTCTATTGGGATCTTGATTCATGCACAACAAGCACTGATGTAGGGTAGTTGGAAGTTGCAAATTTCAGAGCATTGACTAAGCAGAAGAACAACCCTTCCCCTGTTGGAGGACCAATAAAACCTTAGGTTGGGAGGAGTGATGATTCTAGTTTATGGTTTAATTTTGGTATAATTATGATCTATTTTTTGAAGTTTTCATGGACCTTGATATTTGAATGTTGATATTTCCTCAAAACCATGGACATTGGGCCTAATTTTATTTATGCAAATCTTTAATGACATTGACATGTTATATGGACTATCTATGTTAATTCTACATGTGGATTAATGAATGTTCTTTAAGATAGTTACATATATGCAATTATTGTGCACACTTATATTTCCATGCAGATATGATTAGAGGCCACTAAATTGAGAAGATTCTGCCATCAACAAGGGAATCATTCAAGGGTCAACGAAGGTTGATGATGAGAGATTCCTCATGCAAATCAAGTTGTAACTACCTTGTAAATGGAATTTAATGTTGTTGAGAAAATGTAGGCACTATTGCTATGCTAAATCTGTGTTAAGACAAATATGTCTTACCAAATTCCATGCATACATAACGACCTCTCCACTTTCTCTAATTTCCCTAAAATGGTGTTGTCCCAATTCATGGAGTTGAATACCTTAGTTAGTAGTATAAATAATATTTAGATGCCCCTTCCCAGGATGTTGCATGATCTAATGATGTACTTGCATTCTTAGTTTTCAGTAATACAATTACACTACTCTATTGTACTCATGTTTTCCAATGAATAAAATGAAGTTGTAAGTCTATGCATTTGATTTTACATTAGTTTTAGAGGATACTCATCCAAGGGGTCCCACTTGGTGAGCATTCCATCCTTTAGCTTAGTTTAGTTTAGTTATTACTTCATGTTCAGTAATTAGTTAAGAATATGGCACTGATTGTTCCTATAGCCACTAGAATTCCATTCTGTGACTATTCCTGTAGCCAAAGTAGACAAAGTAGGTTCCTATTTGTTTGCTCAGATTTTCATTTCTCTTATGCATTTTATCTTAGTATAGATGCTGGTTGACGTTCAATATTTTTGTTATTCCTTTCCAAGAAATTTACTTTCAACATTGTTTCTTTCTTAGTTGTAGAATGAAAATGGCTACTTTAGATTTCTAGTGCACATACTGTGCTGACCCATTTCAAGTTTACATCCTTGGGTTGACAAGTTAAATGCACCTTCATGATGATTGAAATGGCTATTTAGTTTAGATGTCCAATCTCTAAATCACAACTATAATGGCTTAGTTGTTAAATCATTTTTGGAGGCCGACACCCTACACATACCCATCATATCACCACTTTTTGGCCCATCATGATCTTGAAAATACCAAAACACTAATGGTATTTATGGTTCACCTTTGCAAGCAATCAAACCCACAAAGAACTCTTCACTTAATGTCAATGTCATATCGCAAAACACTCATGAATTGAATTTGTTAGATTTTACACCCTCCTATATAGGAGAGACCAAAATCTCACAATCTAACTAGTCTTGCATAGGTATGACATCTTGTACATCTAAGCATGAGATATATTCTCCCATTGATCAAGAGAGTATCTTGTCCACACTTTTCTAAAAAAACTTGATCACACTTCCTCCACAAACTTGCAAGAAATTCTATTACAAAACTTCATTTTGTACCTATCATAGAGTTCATGGTCATTCCACTAATGAATGTAAGGCTTTGAGTAGTACAATCCAACATTTTAAGGAGTTTGGTGTTCTTACTTATGCGGGGGCACCTAATCCTTCTAATTAATATTGATTTTCACTCCAAAATGCATTCCATTAATCATTTTGGCTCACCCTTGTCCTGCACTAAGTGGGGGAAAGGGGTTTGATAGCCTTGTCCTCGTATGTCACATGTTGTCTCGTTTGGCTAGTCATTAACCTTTTAATGAACATATAAGAGCAAGCTTGGGATGTGGATGATATTCCTTAAGTTGGCTTGCATGTGACATACTTCCCTTTTTCATTACATAGCTTCTCAGAAACATATGACTTGGCATAAGGCTTTCTGCATAAGATCTCATGTCTTCTTCTCCTTCTTCTACTTTAAAGCAATTTCTCACAGTATTGGTGTTTGCAACCACTTTAAAGTGGGGGCATACATCACCACCCACATTTAATTGTGTGATTTTCTTTTTCTTGTGAATTCCTCTCTTGGAAAAATTTAGGTATAATGTTGCCCAGGATGAGACACTACACTTGTCCTCTCTTGGAAACAAGATGAGACCATTTGCACTTTTCCCTCTCTTGGAAAAATTAGGCACAATGTCCCCTAAGATGAGACCTTGCATGAACTAAGAAAAATACTTTTAAACATTCCTTACACCATTTTACATTTACAATGTCTATGAGTGTCAAGCATATGAAGTTTTTCTTACCTCATAGAGCTCAAAAATAATTCTTGTGGCACCTTATTAAAATTATCAGGAGGTATAACTTTGGTATGGTTCAGCAAGAAGGCCTATTCTAAGGCATGAATTTTTCCCATAACCACCTTGTGAATTTCTCACCCCACGAACAACTAGAAGTTTTGTGGCCCCAAAGTGAGTACACTTTGGACTTCTCACCTGGAGGACAACCAAGAGTTTCGTCACCTTAGAGTGAGTATGCATTCTAACAAACAGTCTAGACCAATCCACAACTTGTTAGAAAATGATCAAAGCTTGATCCATATTTTCCTTTTAATTCTTTCCATTGCATGATCATGTATCTTGTCTCACTGTACATCATTCACTCTTGTGTGTATCCTTTTGCACTCATCTCAGTTCAACTTAGGATCTTGGATCTTGGGGGCTTGATTGCTTCCTTGATATTTTTCATCCTAGACCATTTGCATTGGTATGATTGGACTCCTCTTGAATGTCTACTTTAGTGTGAGTTTGAAGCAAGTTCATCCTATCACATGAGAATAATTGATGATAAAGTAGACTTAATAAAGCCTTGGTTTGGTGTTGTGAGGTGTTTTTCACATCCACACTAGGTCTTGGACCCTTTCAAATTGAATAAAATGCATTTAATGATGTCTTGTGAAGGTGTTGTAAAGTGTTGTAAAAGACTTTCACGCCTCTCTAGACTTAATAAACCCATTTCCCCTTAATTCAACATTATAAAATGTGTTTAATGATATTATCACATCAATCTAGAAGGATTGCAAAATAAACTTAGTGTTAATCTAGTGTTGTAATGTGTCTTTCACATTCACATTAGATGTTGTGCCTTCCTAGGCTATGTGGACCTCATTTTAGTGTTGTAAGGTGTATTTAATCACACTTTCACATTGAATTATGTGTCCCAAGCCCTAGTTGACCTTCACATCATCATTAATAGGCCCCTATTACCCCATAGTATGCATCCTAAGGCATAATTTGATCAAATACCTGATAAAGTCAACATAAGAACTGGAATTCCTCATTCCCCAACAACCCAGCTGGTAAATGGACCCCTCTGGGTATGATTCACCTAGGGTGGAAAATTAGTCCCATTTGGGCTATTTTTGGGTTTTGAGTGGGAAAATTTTGAATTTAAGTTTATTATTCTTTCATGTCAACCTTAGGGATTCAATTTACGGGCAAATAAGGTGGAATTCCTATAAAATCAAGTATCTAAACCCTAATTTAAATATATTAACTCATCCACACATCTCTTATCATTCATTCATCATCTATCTTCTCTATCAAGTCAAGCAAGCTAGGGTTTCATCATTCTAAGTCATCAAGATAGCTTCCAAGGACATTCAAGGGCAGATTCTTCATGTTTTGCTGCAGACATTCAAGATCAATCTTCATGGTAATGTATTGACTCCATTGTTACATGCTTCATTACACTATTTCTCTATTTTGGTTTAATTACCTACAAAGGGGTTTGACCAAGGAAAACCCCCATGCCCCAACATTCAACATTTCTCCTTCTCTTCTTGCGTGTTTGTAGATTTAGGCATCTTGAAGACTTGGAAATCATTAAGAATTAAGTTGCAATTTTTTTTAAGTCTTCTCTACATTATCTAGGAAAAAATATCAACAAAAAGTCACTTTTAGGTTTAGCAATCAAACTTTCGAAGGTAGACACCTGTTAGGAACCGAAGAGCAAACCGAAGACTTCAATTTCCACTCTTGGATTTTTAGAAATTCAAAACTGGACTAATTCACCATGGGTGGTGAATGAGTCCCACTACTAGGCCTAAAACAAGTTTTCTACAATTTTGGTTACCTATTTGTCTGAAACAGGCTCTGGAACAGTTTCCCATATCTATGACTAATTCACCCAGAGTGGCGAATGAGTCCCACTAGGCCTAAAAATTAGGATCAAAAACATTTTGGATGTAATTTCTAGTCTTCAGCAAGTTCTCAGGTGCACACTTTTACTTTCATTCATTTTTGTTGCAATTTACCTTCATTTCTAGGCATTTTTGCATATCATAATGTGTTTTCAAACAATTTGCATTTCAATAGTTTTACATCAATAATCATCTTTCTTCTTTAGTTTATTACATTTATATTATTTCATTTAGACATATTTCATCCATATTACATTAATCTTGAATGTTAAACATCACATTTTGGCCCATCTTTCCCCTTTTGGGTGAAAAACCCTAGAAGGGTTAGAAAGACATTGGGTGCCAAAATATTTGCTTACAAGAGATATGATGTTTGAATTCACAAAGCTAAGAGGATTTCTAGTGGAAATACTTGAGGTTAGAGTGATATTTCTAATTGGTTGCATTGTTGTAGTGAACGTTGAATTGGTATATTTAGGAATAAAGGTTATGGTTGTAGGGGAGGAATTTGGTTTCCTCCTTGACTTTTGGCATATTCCAAAGTTTGAGCACAACTATCCATTGTAAGAACATGGTTATCAATAATATGATCTATTCTACACATAATCTCCTTGGTCCCTAGTCATTATCAAGCATTCTCCTCATGTTATCTATGATAGGAACAACAATACCAACAATATACTTTGTACTCAAAAAATATTGAATTTTTTCTAAAGCTTTGTCCATTTGTTTGAGTTTCTCTTGAGGTAAATGAGCATCTTAGGTTATAGCATCAATCTAAGTGGTTGATGGTAAGCTAGTCATGCGACATGTGACATTAGGGATATGGTCCAAAAAAGGTTGACTACTATCAACACTATGAGTGAAAGAGTTGGAAAACCCAAGATCCACGATGAATGTATTATCATGGGATGCCATGAGTCTCAAACTATGTCTCACTAAAGCATTGGCAATAGGACATCAGGTTGTGAAACTCATGCAAGTTTCACCAAACCCAAAGTGCACCCAAGATGGACAAAAATGTACTAGCTAATGATAGTAACCACCTAGAAATATAAAACATAATTCAAGTATGAAACAAGATACTACAATTTTCAAATTTGAAATTTGATAATTAACCAATTTTAGATGCAAGAACCTAAAAATGATTACTTTTGAATTTCAATTTTAATTTCAAACAATGCACTATTTTTCACCAATTCAACTAGATGCAAACAACTATAGAAATATGAAATTTTTGAAATTGAGACAAAGATTTGTAGGATGGAATAGACTGATAGTACATAGACAAAATAGTGTACAAAAATTTAGAAAATCACTTGTACTATGACAAGTTCACCTAGGGGTGAATGGGTCCTAGGACAGGGGTCTGAAAAATTTAAATATGAGTTTTTAAATTGATATTCAAGTTCAATATTCCTAACATCAAATAAATTCTTCGGTGACAATTTTTCTAAAATTTTGATGAAAATGTAAATGCAATTTTATTACAATGTATGAACAAAATGACAACTTTTTAAAATTCCATTTTGAATGAATTTTTGACCTAAATGACTGAAAACACACTTTTATGCAATCTAATATAAAAAAATGTATGCAATATTTTTGGATTTTTATAAGTTTTAAATGATGTAAACATGTAAAATGTAACCCTAAATGAAGAATGCAACACAATGATGCGAAATCTAGGTCTAGGATTTCAAGGATCTCCAAATCAAAAAAGATGTTGTACAATGTTAGGCTCACCAAAATTAAGTATGGTGAACAAGATACCTTAACAATGTTGGGTTCACCAGCGTGGGTGGTTGGGCGAGTGCCTTCCCATGCATAACATGTGAAAGTATGGGAAACCTCTGTATTGGCATTACTTGGGTGATAATTCAACATTGCATAGCTCTTACCTACTCAATGCTAACATGGAAGAATGGGATGATGTTTGCATTGGTTACGTTAGATCGGGGCACATTGGTGAAGCTATAATGAATATAAGCAAGGTGTTATACAAATCCCACCTTTTGGAGATAGGGTTATCACATCAAATCTGGCCTTGGTAACTATAGAAAGGATATGATTTTTCAAATTGAGTTGGCTATTTGCATGACAAGTTTATTGTGTGCCTTTGTAATTATGACTTTATTTGATTGTCACCTCCATTTCATTGTTTTAATCTTGGTGTGGGAATTATTTTCTCCCCATTGGTGTTGAGTGTTTTCCTCTGCATTGTGGTTTATATTTGCTTTGGGGTTGTGATGGGGGAATGATCTAAGTTTTTCATTAAGATGTCTGCTGAGATGATGACCAACATTGGTGTTGATACCCCTATTCATTTGGATAGCATGGTGTGAGAGATGTCATTTTGTGGGGAAATAACTGAGCAGCGCCTCAAGAGGATCTTAAAGAAATATGTTCTACTCATTCTTCCTACGGTAAAAAATGATTCTATGCAAGGGATTTTTGAGCAATGGTGAAACCAAGTGGGTGAATACACATATTTCCTCCATATTTTTCATGGTCTTGATGGAAATCATAATGGAAAAGAAGGATGAAAAAATTTTGGTTAAAAGGATCTTTCATGCAGAATGGTTGGTGGGTCTAGAGGAAATTCTCTCCATTGCCTCTCCTATGTTGGGTGTGTCAAGGCCTCGTGACCTACCTACATATTATGTTCCCACCAAGGTGGTGAAGTTTTATCCCTTCATATTTGATCTGAAGGGTATGGCCATAGAGGAAGATAAACAACTTGTGGTGGCAGGTGTGGATTTCCTTCAATAGGTGCTCAACTTCTCCCAGTCTTTCAACCATTGTAGGGTTCCAGATTTTAGGGTGTTCATTGTCACCAATGGTTTCCTAAGTTAGTTGGATTCTGCTATAAATATGCTAAAATATTTTGTTATATTTTTTGGCATGGTTTTCGATTGTAGTCATTTGTATAGTTTGGGGCCACTAGGAATTTTGACAGTTTCTATTTCCCATTTTGTTTGACCCTGCATGGTCACTCTCTAGGTTGTAGTCTTTTAGGTTTATTCTGGTGGTGGACTAGAAGTTATTTCATGATGGACACACTACAATTTTTGCTATATTAATATAATATTACTCCTTACAAATAAAAAATAATGTGGGGAAAAGGGTTCCCTAAATAGGACTTTAAAGTCGACAATAGGTGTCTTTCCATAGGGTAATTTCATTAGGAGAGAGATCACAAGGCATAATGATCAACTTTCAACCTTATTCCTTAAATAGATCTTAGTCCTTTAAGACAATAGGGAAGATCTGAAACCTAATCAAATGAATTACAATGTTCAAATTAAATGCACATAATAAGACCTAGATGATAAATGCAAGTTCCTGAAGATATATAAATCAAATTGAAAATTTGCAGGAAAATGTGAGAAGGGTCTGGGCACATGTACCTAGCATAAAAATACTTTTTGTAATCCTCTGAAGTAAGATCTAAGATGCTTTTTTTCCTAGTTTTCATTGTCGAAAAGCCATAAATAAATTTTTCACTTGAGTTTCTATGATTTGACAACAATGAATGCAACAAATGAAACAATGTAAAATTTATCTTCAAGATCTTTAATCCTTCTTCAATTTGTAATCCACACACACACAAAGAGGAAGAATTTGTTTGTTCTTTTGGGGGTTTTCCTTGGTCAAACCCCAAGTTTTGTAATTAAACCTTAATAAAAAGATAGTAACAATTGATAAATGGAAGGAATGATGAATGAAACAATCCTTGCTACAAGTCACCAAACCTTCAATAGCTTCCCTTAGAGGATTGAAGTCACACACATCACTCCAAGGATCTTGACACTTGAATCTTGCCTAAAATGACACTTTGAATGCTTGAATAGATCTTGAAACCTACATCACAATGTTAGCTCCAAAAACATGCATTATGCAAGAAATTTTTTACATGATGGATAGACCTTGAATGCTAAAACAAATCTCTAATATATTTTCTCTTGAATTCCTTTAATTTCTCTTGAAAATGCTCTTGTATATCTCTTGAAATGCTCATAATTTTTTCTCTTGAAAATCTAGGTGAAACTTAGTGAAATAACCTTGCATTTATACTTGTATGTATCCTTAATTTACTGAAATTCAAATATCACTAGTCGACATTAAATTATGGATTTGAAAACATTAAAATACCACCAAAAACATAATTTAAATTTAGGTCCAAAGGTCTAGGGAGGAACACACGATGCTCAATGTAATGTGTTATGTTTAGGCATTAATTATTGTTGGATTTCCCCTTTGGAAATTGTAATTAATTAAGCTTGTAAATGAATTAAAGGGCCAATTAAGACGTAATTAAGCTCAATTAATTAATAGGTCCCAAATAAGTGTGTAAATGTAAATAGTTACATTTAACTACACTAAAATAAGGAATTATTAAGTCCATTTTAGCAAGGAGGGCCCAAACAAGTGAGAAAATGTAAAGGGTTACATTTTTTACATTACATTTAGCCCCCACTTTAGTGAGAGGATGACCTTGCATCAAACTCACACTAAACTAAACAATCAAGAGAGATCTAATTATAGAATCATTGGAAGAATAAGATGACAAATATCAAGGACGATGATCAAGCCCCCAAGATCTAAGATCTCATGGAAAAACCAACAAAGGCACAAGGAAACACATGCCTATGTTAAACATATATATGCAACAATGACAAGATACTCAATCATACAATGTCAAAGACTTAAATAAAGAAAGAAAAATGAAAAGGAGAAGGGAAAGGATCAAGTCTCGACTGTCCAACGTGATGTGGATCATGCCTCAGCTATTTTTCCAAAAATGTTTACAAGTGGAACTCATTGTCCACTATGCAAACAAAAATGCATGCTCGCACAGGCTAGTGAAATTTGTTGTCCACTAGGTGAGCCCCCACGGGTGGAAAATGAGAGAATCTTATTATGCTCCCATACCATACCAAAGTTATACCTCTGATAACTATAATAAGGCTTCACACAATATGAATTTTGAGCTTCATAAGCATTATCAAGCTACATTATGCAAACACTTATGAAAAAACAAGTCACCACAGACAAGCAAAGTGTGTTATGCTTGTTGGCCATGAAAAAGGGTTGTAACTTTGAGCTTCATAAGGTTGGAAAGATACATTATGTTAAACACTTCTGAACAAAATGAAAATAGGATAAGACATGTTCAAAGGGGTTTTGCTTAGTTCATGTAAGGTCTCCACTTAGGGAACATCGTGCCTAATACCTCCAAGAGAGGACAAGTCTAGGATAAAAGATTCACAAATTATGGTATGCAACTCATAGCACCACTCAATGAAATATAAGGATATATTCTATATCTCCAAAATGATAATGCCAATCTATGTCCCTAGTTTAAATAAATTGTTAACACCATGTTGTGAGCAATTACTTTAAAGTAGAAAATGATAAATGCTAACAATAAAGGAGACATGAGAGATTTTTTTGGAAAGCCATATGCCAAGTCATATGTTTCGAAATGAATCTATGTCATTAAAAAGGGGTTGCCCCCAAAATGAAATCCCAAAATCACATAAGGGATCCATGGATTCGGCGTCAGCAAATTTCTTTGCTACAATGATATTATTGTTGCCAATTTTTAGCCTCTGGCTTAAAATTAGTAAGAATTTAATGAAGTTTATTTGTTGAGGTATAAAATTTGAGTCATCTAGTGAATACTTGCTTTCAAAATGAATCAGTGAAGCTTGTCCATTGATTTGTTCAAATCATTCAAATAGTTTAAGATAAACTACTAAACAGTTCAAACAAGCTGATGAACAAGCTTCACTAAGAAAGGAAAAATTCAAAAGGATTGAAGTACAAAATCTTTATTTTTTGCAATATTTATTATTGTTGATTATCAAAAAAACATTTCACTATAGAATAGAAACATAAATCATTCATTATGATTATAGAACATGTGTTCAACCAATTCCAATTTCATTATTTCAGATTGTGTAAATGGAATAAACTCAAAAAAATACATAAGTCATTACATATCATAAACAATTGATTTATTGAGAGATATGTTTTGTAATCCCACACAAGCTATGGGTAGACTATGTTGACTAGATTCAACAAGAAGTACAAACTATAAAACTGAAGAACAACCAAAAGTGAAAAAAAATGAGATTATGTCATCATTGCCTAGGAGGTTGATGTACAGTTGATTTGTTGCTTCAGCTCAATCTTCTATGTCTTCAACTCCTTTGCTTCCAAGTTCCAGAATTTGCAACGATTGTAAAAAATTATGTTAGAGCTCAGGTCATAAAATCCAAGAACATGTTGAAATTCAACATAAATATAGTTTGTACTCGTTATTAAATCAAATCAACTGAGTCAGACATATGTGAGATTAAATGAAGTTCCAAAACTGCCTCATATAAAAGAAATCATTGATCCACTGTTTTACTGACTTGTTTGTTTCATGTGCAAAAGCAGGAAATGTAATGTTGTTGATTATTGAATTACAACATGAGTGGGGTTAAATATGGCTCCCACAAGGGTAGAGCCCAACTCATTTAAAAGTTATACAATGAATTCATCATAAGGGAAATACAGTGTTTAAGTTTGTATCAAACTATTCAATGATAGTGAACACACATACATGCCAAATTCATGAAACATCTCTTCAAAGAATTACAACAGTGTGGATATCAGGGTATTTGTATTATGTTTTGCAGAGGTTTCCAAAAATTCCAATGAGCATTGCTTACACTTAAGAACAATAAAGTGATTTCATACTTTTTCCAAGAAAGTTTTATGATTTTTCTGTTTACATAATCTTTTTGAAAGAAACTACATAATGCATCATTTACAGAGCCTCTATAATATGAATATAAATGCACAGTGATGAAGGACAGTTGTTTATGAATAAGCAATAGAGGCTCCAAAGCAAAAGTAAAATAGTGAGCAGCAATATCAATGTTTCTAATCATGTATTATAGGATAGTATCACCAGATATTAAGCAACAGTGCAACTACAACTATAAAGAGCAGAGCCAAGTACCAGTAAAGTAATATTAATGGAGATCATTGTCAAAACAATATTATTTCATCTACATAATCTTTGTTTTTTGATATCAAATATACAATAAAAATGGAATATGTAGCAATACAAGAGAGTGCTTTAATCATTTTTGCATTCAAGCTATCTAGGTCTTCTAGAAAAAGAAAAAGATACAAAGAGAAAAAGGAGTTTCATTTTCAGATTTTACATCAAGTAACTAAAATGATATCCACAAATTTTTAAAAAAGCAGCTTTATGCCATGGCCTGGAATTTTTTCCTTGTTTCATGAAAATACACATGGTAGCTGAAACAAGTAATAGCACCCAGATGTGTAAAATGCATGGCTACAGCTACAGAATGGAGAAGTATATTGTAGCAAAATTTTCATTACAACAAACTTAAAACTCAAAGAAAAATTGGTTATGGCACAACCAAATGCAAAATGAAGAAATCAAGAGAGAAATGTAGGCTACAGAAAGATAATGAGTAGATATTCATTCTTTTTTTCTCAGACAAATGCATCTTTGAAAAAATAGAATCATAATTACATAGAGAGTTAATTTTTTCCATGGCAGCCTGTATAAAGCTGGTGGATGAGACATTCAACAAAATATCAAGAGAAAAATAGAATTTCTTCAAAAAAATTGAATGTATAGCAGAGGCCGCATCTAAAAAGCTCTAAAATGCTTCCAAAAGCTTTTAAAGATAGAAAATTCTCTAGATTTGAAGATAAGTCTATTTACCTTTGTATTTCTACCATAAATCTTCCAGAATCTTCAAAAAATGGCTCAAAATACAGTGAAAACCAGCAAAAACGTGGCTAGGGTTTGTAGATGGCGGTGCCTCCCAGTAGCAAAATGAAGTGACAAAATGAAAATGTTGTCTTTCATTTTAGGTCTCAAAACCTAAAGAGTTTGGTAGACTTAGGCTTTTAGCCTAAAGTTTTATTAAAAACTTTAACTCATTTTGCTAAATTCATGGCATTTTCATGCCTTGAGTTTTTTATAAAAGTTTCAAAAGCCTCATCAAGACTTTAATAAAATATAAGTCTTAATATTTTGTTAAAGATACTCTTAATTTGCATTAAAAAATTGAATGCAAAAACTTTGTTTTAGGTGATTTTAAATCACTTCTAAATAGAAGTTAGTATAAAAGTGCAAAATAAAGTGTATTTTTCAAATAAATAAAATTCATCATTTGTATTTTGATTTTAAATGTAGATCTTTATTTGAATGATATTTATAAATCATTTCAAATAGAAGATGTATGAATGCACAATGAATGCCAAATTGGAAATAAACCTTTATTTGCATTTAATTTCAAACTTGTAAATCTTTATTTTAAATGATAAATATAAATCATTTAAATTAAATGATATTTCAAATGGAAGATAAAGTGTCTTTATTTTCAAAAGTCTAGTCAAAGGGAATCAAATGGAGCATTTAAAGTCTTTGCTTTATTCTTGGAGGAGGTTGAGAAAGTTTTTCCAACATATGGAGCAAAATCAGGGGCTTTGAGGCAGTTATTTATGAGTTCTACTTCATTTTTTAGTTCAGTTTGACTTAACTTCAATCAAGGAGTGTTTTGAGGCCTAAAACTGAAGTTCACTTTCAGTTGTGACCTTCTTTTTGAGGGATTTTTAGTTTCATACAACCCTTTGGAGTTTTTTGAGTTTTGACAACTCTTTTTACATATTTGGAGAAGTATTTTCAGTTTCATGCCTTGTTTGGAGGAGAGGAAAGACAACATATATTTTCTTAGAGAGAGCCTTTTCTATAAGTCCTTCTCTTTTCTCTTATGTTCTCTAGTTCTTGATTTGGAGATTGTTGTGAGAGCATTATTCACATTTTGTAACTCATTTTCTTGTGAGATCTACATATTTGTAATGTAGATACTTCTTATTTCTCAATAAAGAAGCTTATTTCCTTCTCTATTTTTCTGTGTTCTTTAGTAATTGTTGAGTTACATGATTAAATATTGAATCCTTTCATTATTTTATCAATTCCTCTAGTACTGAATGCATAAGATAATATGTCATATTGTAGGTCTCAGTTTTTGTTTTAAGTCTCATGTTTAGGGATTCTGTGAAAACATTATTGTTTTCCTTACTCTTAGCATAAGTTTAAGCCTTACCTTAGAATCATTTATGCAGGCATAAGTTTCTGAGTTGTGATCACATAGCTTTATGGAGTTTTTTGTAAGTTTATCAAAGTTGCAAGTCATTTTTGACAATTGGTGAATCACCTTAATTTCCTGTTTTATGTTTATTTTATCCTTCTATCCTTTACCTCTGTTAGAAAAACCAGTTTTACAAGAAAATCCAAAGGGAACTAGCCCAAAACCTAGAGGTCTGTTCTCACCATAGGATACCCACAACCTGAGAATAGTCCCATGTGCATAGGATTTATTGAGTTTTTAAGCTTAATTTTGGGCACAAATCCTTGTGTTAATAATTATAGAGCTTGAAAACATCATCATTCCTTAAATACTCATGGAATGGGAAGAATGACACATAGAGAGTGAAAATAAAGAAAATATTTTGGGTCAACATGGAAGAGACCTAAATGTATCGACACCTTACATCATCCCCAAAAGGAAAACACAAGGAAAAAAGGAAAGATAAAGTCTTACAAAATATAGGAGAATGTAGATACAAATAGAGGAATGAACATGAAGACACATCAAATAGAGCAGTACAGTGGATCACATTACAAACATGCAATCACACACAGAACATGAAAAATAAATATAAGACAAGAGTGTATGTGCAGGATCATGATGGGCCAAAAAGTGGCGATATGATGGGTATGTGGCTGATGAGTTTTTCTTACCCAAAATTGATGAAAAGGTATGCGTAGGATCATGATGGGCCAAAAAGTGGCAATATGATGGCTATTTGTAGGGTATGTGGCTGACGAATTTTTTTTTACCCAAAATTGATGAAATGAAAAGGGTTTTTAAAGGAGATTCTCAGCTTTCCACCAACATAAATGATTCTTTACTTTTAATTTAATAAATGATTATTATTCATTTTCTATTTGAATTACGACTAAAGTCTGATTGATAGGCTAATTGAAAAACATCTATAGCTTTCAAATGGTACCACATTTTTTGAATCCAAAACATGCATTACATTCTATGCTTCGCATAATATAGGATTAGAAAAATAAAATTTGAATTTCATGAAGTTTTGACCAAGTTAAGGTGGCCATACATATGAGTATTTATATTTTTTTAAAGTTGTAATAAAAATTCATAATTAATTATTTATGTTGAAAAAAATTACAAAAAAATATACATCACATCCTGACATGAGTCCTCTACTTATGTCTAAAATATTATAAAAAATTATTATCATTTTATTGTGGTTAGGGTGGTCAGACAAACACCTACTTCTTTATTTTTCCCTAAAATTTAAGTACCACTGCATTGAAATTTCAAATTTTCACCAAATAGATTTAAAAAAAAAAAAAAACCTAGTAGTTTAGAAACTAAATTCAATTTACTAAAGATTCTATTCTTACATATTTTTGAAATAATATAGATAACTTATTCAAATTTTTACATCAAGTTGCCTAACTCTGATTTTTCTAAATTTTTTGCCACTTAAGGGCCTATTTTTTCCATGATGATCCTGCACATACCCGAAACGAAAATGGTTTTTAAAGGATATTCTCAGCTTTCAACCAATATAAATTATTCTTTACTTTGAATTTAATAAATAATTATTATTCATTTTCCATTTAAATTACAACTAAAGTCCTAATTGATATGATGATTGAAAAACATCTGTAGTTTTCAAAAGGTATCACATTTTTTGAATCCAAAACATGTGTCACATTCTATGCTTCACACACTATAGGATTAAAAAAAAAATTCATGAAGTTTTGACCAAGTTAAGGTGGTCAAACATATGAAGCTTTTATATTTTTAAAATTTATAATAAAAATTCATAATTAATTATTTACTTGGAAAAAATTACAAAAAATATGCATCACATCAAGGCAAGTCCTCTACTTATATATATAAAATCTTATTAAAAAATATTATCATTTTATTGTGGTTAGGTGGTTAGACCAGACACCTACTTCATATTTTTTCCCGAAATTTAAGTGCTACTGCATTGAAATTTCAAATTTTCACCAAATAGATTTTTCTTTTAAAATAAACCTAGTAGTTTAGAAAAAAAAAAAAAAATTCTATAGATTCTATTCTTACATATTTTTGAAATAATATAGATAACTTATTCAAATTTTTATGTCAATTTGCCTAACCCTGATTTTTCTAAATTTTTTGCCACTTAAGGGCTTTTTTTTCCATGATGATCTTGCACACACCCAAAACTAGTAAGGCACATGAAATTCAACTATAGCAAGTTGTCTACATCCGATTCTTGTTCATCATATGCGGAAGGAAGAAAACTAGACAAAGGGACAACATCAAGTTCCAAACTAGGACAAGCACCAAGTTCAACACATGGTGAGTCACTCATTGTAGGAGAATCATCATGATTTAAGTTCATAGAAGAGGAAAACAATGAATTCAACTCATTATGCACTTGTTCATTAGTCTATACAATTTCATTATCATCATCCAAGTTAATCACAACAAAAGGTATAATTATAATATCCATGGAAGGTTCTTGTAGTTGTGTTTGAAGTTTAGGACTTTCTTGTTCCAACAAAGAAGGAGAATCATCGTGCATTACTTGAGGTAAGTTTGGATTTTGATTTTCTATGTTGCTATTTTCTTCTTTTCTTGTAGCAAATGAGCAATATCATGATGTCTACACCTACACTCTCTATCATTTTGGCTCATTTTCATTCAATTTTCAAGTTGTGATTGTGTAGGAGTAGGTTTATTAACCATGGTTTTTTTTCTTCCCTTAAGGGAGGAACAAAAGGAACCATTGGAGGTTGTTCAACCAATTTCTCTTTATCTTTGTAAACTTGTTTGATTTTAGAAGGCATAACGGGATTTATTTGGTTATCTCATGGTCTCTTATAGGAAATAGGTAAAGTATTTGTCATGTTTTGGTCTTAGTTACTTGAAAGGGATTTTGGTACAATCATGGTTTCATCAAGGATAGGATGCTCAATCATGGGTTGAGTTATATTAGTAAGGGATAATTATTCTATGTGTTTTTCCTTAAACTTTCGATAAGATTTGAAAACAAAGTCCTCACAATGCCTGATAGGTTCCATAGGTTTGGTCCAAAAGAAATCTAATGATAAATTCCCACAGGAAGACATAGGATTAATGCCACTATGGTGCACAATAAAGATCTCACTACCAAATGGAAACTTTAAGAATTTATACACAACCAATGGGACGAAATTCATGGAGCGAAGCCATGGGTAGCCTAATTTCACACAAACTTTGTCCGATAATGGGATGATGGGAAATGAGACACTTAATTGTTTTAGTCCAAATTTCAAAGGAAGACTTATCAAACCTATCGTAGGGCAAGCAAAACCATTATGTGATTTGATCCATGCTTTTGATTTTTCATATGTATCTTGAAAAATATCATGCAAAAATAAGAATTATTTAGTGATCACATTCTCTACACAAACAGGATCAATTAATATCCCATTGGTAGGCTTGTTATTGATTCTTCTAGCCATGTAAAGAGGACCATCAAGTGAATTTTTTACTATGACATGTTGTGAGAAAGAAATGTCAAGTGGCATTTTAGTTAGGCCCTTACGAGGTTTAACTTCAATAAATCCAATCACATTGTCTATTTTCTTTGCATTTTCATCATTTGTGTCAACATTCATCACATCATTCTTTATTTCACTAGCTTTGACAAAGGAAATGTTATGATTCGACATAGGATTAGCAAAGATTTGTAGATTTTGATTAGGAGGCGATACATACTTGTTACCTTGATCATTAACACCACCAATTTTAATATGATTAGAATCAATGAGGTCTTGTGCAAGATTTTAAAGATGCTTACAATATTTCGTATCATGTCCAATTTGTCGATGAAAATGGCAATAGGAATTTTTTCTATAGTTAGAAGGTAGAGGCTTACTAGGATCAAGATCTCTAATAGGAGGTAAGGAAATTAGCTTCTAGTTTAAGATCTGCAACATGATATTGTGAGGAGTATTGGGTAGAGGTGTGAATTGTCTATTTCTATCGGAAAATGTGTATGGATTTGTTTCTTTTATAGCAGCCACTTGGTTATCAACATATTGAGTTGGTTGAGGGGGATTAAGTTGTAAAATTCCCTTATTTTGTTTCTTGAATGGTTGATAGTTGTTTTGAGACATGGATTTGGCTTTTTCAAGATGACTAGAGGGAGTTTTCACTTCATGACTACTAATCGAATTTTGATAATCATAGAGGGTAATACACAACTATGTGAAGGAGGGAAATTTCAACATCTCAAGCTTAGTTTGTATTTTTTTTTCCAATTTGAAATCAACATTCTTTGAAGGTCATCATCGTGAATCTTAATGTTTATTTGGGAGTAGAGAAATTGGTATCATGCTGTGGAATCAATGACCTTTTCATCACCCTTTTTTTTGCATGTCATTAAATTAGTCAAAGTCATCTTAGAACCCATATGTATTTGGAAGTGATTGTAGAAGAAATCAATAAGTTCATTGAATGAACTTATTGAATTATGCAGAACGGAGCAAAACCATTCCAAAGCAATATCCTTCAAGGATCTAGGGAAGAGTTTAGCCAATGGTTTATCCTCAAAAATGAAGTCACTACATAGGGTTGTATATGTGGAAACATGAATAATAGGATCTCCTTTCCCACCATATTTATCAAATATAAGAATCTCTATACCTTGTGGCATTTGTTTTCTCAATATCTACAAGAACAATGGATTTCTTTTGCAATATTGTGAAGGTTGATCATTTTGATTTTGACTTAATGTAGAAATTTGTTGTTGGAGGGATGAAACATTTTGTAAGAGTGTGTTAAGGACAATATCATTGCTAATTTTGTGAGATGCAGGTGTATGTTTATTTGGAGGGAAAGTGACTTGTAAGTTTGTGGGGGGAGATAGATTAGGAGACATGAGTTTTGAATGTACAAAGCTAAAGGTAACCCTAGTGGAAATACCTAAGGACGTGTTGATATTGCTAGTAGGTTGTATGGTTGTTGTAATACTTGGATTAGTGCATATCAGAATAGAGGTTACGATTGCAGGAGGAATTGGAATTCCTCCTTGGTTTTGAGTATACCCCAAAGCTTGAGCACAACTAGTCATGGTAGGGACATTTTTATTAATAATGTGATCCAAGCTACGAACACTCTCTATTCCTTGTTCATTTTCAATTATTCTCCTCATGTTATCTATTAGAGGAACTTCATTATGAGCATTACATTAAAAAATCACATAATCTTGCAATTTTTCAAGTTCTTCATCCACTCTTCTAAGGTTCTCACAAGGGAAATTAGAAATCATTGCATCAACATTAGTCACATTAGGTGTAGGTAGGGAAGTCATGGGAAATTAAGTGTTAAGGGTATGGTCCATAGTGGGTTGACTAGTGTCAACACTATGAGTGGAAGAGTTAGAAAATCCAAGATCCACAATGAATGATGTATCGTGGGTTGACATGAGTCTCGAACTACCTCTCATGATAGTAGTAGCAATAGGGCACCAAGTTGTGAAGCTCATATAAGTTTCACAAACCCAAGGTGCACCCAAAATGGACAAGAGGTAAAATGTAATGAAATATCCTAGAATATAAAGTGCAATGCAAGAAGCAATTTTCATATTTCAAACAAGATAATTTTCTAATTATGATATGCAAAACCCTGAAAATGAGGTCTATTAGATGCAATTTTGAAGTCAAATAATGCACTGAATTTGACAAATGAAGCTTAATAGGAACAATTTCAAAGAACAAAAATTCAAGAAACTGAAACAGCAGACTAAATATAGAAACAAATAATGTAGAAACAATGATTTTAATGCTCATAATTTTATAAAAATCCCTTATCAGCGAATCATTTTCCCATGGGTGAATGGGTCTCACTTTAGGGTTTTTAAAATGAATTTTCAAGTTTATGAGATGATTTGTATGGTTTTTCATATTCTGGTTTTAGACAGTAAGATATAGTTTTATATTTTTGTAAAAGGAGGTATAAAATCAAGTACAAAATAGTGCTTAATGACAAGAAAAAGACATAATTTGAGATGCAATTTTGATTCAATTTTGTAATGTAAGTTCAAATGATGATGCAATGTTATGTAAACACTATGCAAAACAACTGATATTTTTGAATTTTCTATATTTTAAAGAATGCAAAAATGCAAACTTAAAACTCTAAATGAGATTGAAACTAATGCAAGTAAACAACCCTAAAAGAGATGCAAATCAATGTAATGCAATGCAAATGAATGCAACACCTAGATGTAGGGTTGAAAATGGACTCCAAAACCAACAAGTTATGATGCTCAAAAGTTAGGTTCAGTAGAATGAAACATCATAAAATAGGTGAACTAAAATGATGTGATAAAAAAAGGGGTATGATGGACCTATTTTTCTTTATTTCATTAGGAAATGAGATCCGCACAATGACTTGATTATCAACCCTTAGGTGAATCATCCCAGATTAAGAATCTTCATATTTCCTTATGACTGAAGGATGGGGGTCAAGGTCAACCAACACTTTGGGGAGAAAAGATAAAATAAGAAAATCAACACCAAAATGCAACCTAACACTTGAAATAACAATATTAAACTCAATACTTGCAAAACCAAAAAAATAGAATGCAAATCAAAGAAGGGAAAAAAACATGTACATACCAGTCACCAAAAGTGCTTTTCAAAAGATGATTTGAGAATGGGTCCAAGTATAGGGGTTTCAAAAGTATTTAGAGAGCTTCTAGTGCAGATCTGTAGCCTCTTGTTTTTCTAGGTTTCAATGTCAAAAAGTAAGAAATCAGATCTATAGGTTAGATTCTATGATTTGACAACTTTGACAACTTTGTAAATCTTGCTAGATTCAAAAGTTCTTCAAGTCTTCTTAAACCTAAATCTACAATCACACATACAAGAGAGATTTTTTTTATTTTTGATGAATAGGGGTTTTCCTTGGCCAAACCCCATTTCAGTAATCAAACCTTGAAATGAAATAATGAATGAAAGAGGGAATGAAGAATGAACAAAGATATGTTACCACTCAACAAACCCTTCCATGAAACCTTGATAATGGAGATCTTAGGAGAACTACAACTTGCATGAAATGGTTGAATTGGATGTGGATCTTGACACTTTGAATGCTTGAATAGATCTTGAAATCTACATCATAATGTTAGCTCCAAAAAAAGGCATGATGTTAGAAGACTTTGGCATGATGGATAGATCTTGAATTCTATAATAAATCTCTGATATATCTACTCTTGAATTCCTTAAATTTCTCTTGAAAATTCTCTTGTAGATCTCTTGAAATGCTCATAAAATTTTCTCTTGAAAATATAGGTGAAACTTAGTGAAATAACCTTGTATTTATAGGTATGTGGGTATGTGCAAGATCATCATGGAAAAAATAGGCCCTTAAGTGGCAATGAAAATTTAGAAAAATTAGAGTTAGGAAATTTGACATAAAATTTTGAATAAGTTATCTATATTATTTCAAAAATATGTAAGAATAGAATCTATGGAAAATTGAATGTAGTTTCTAAACTACTTGCAGTTTTTTTTTTTTTAAATTCTATTTGTGAAAATTTTGAAATTTCAATGCAAGAGGGCACCACCCGAGTGGAGGGAAAAATAAGAAGTAGGTGTATGTCCCCAATTCCCACCCTTTTAACCACAATAAAATTTGATAATATTTCCTTTTTATAAGATTTAGGATATGCTGCTGTGAGGTGACTCATGTCCAAAATGTGATGGCCATTTTCGAAGGAATTTTTCCAAGTAAATAATTAATTATGAATTTTTATTACAACTCTCAAAAAAATATAAAATCCCATATGTCCTAATTTCAATCTTAACTATCAAAACATCTTAAAATTCCTTATTTTGAACCGTAGTATGTGAAGCATAGAATGTGATGTACGTTTCTGGGATTCCACAAACATTACCTGAAAGCCACAGATGTTTTCAACTAACCTATCAATTAGGACTTTAGTTGTAATTCTAATAGAAAAATGAATAATAATAATTCTATTAAATTCAAACTAAAACAAAATCTTCAGGGCTGGCTTGTTTTTCATGAATCTCCCTTTACAAACCCTCTTTTGCCTTGACCACCTTGCAAAACAAAGTCACACCACATGGGTGAAGCTCCAGAAAGCAACGTAAGCTATAAAACATACTTTTAGTTTAATTTGAGGATTGGCATGTCCAAACCAAAATCCAAAGCAAGCTTGAGGCTAATCCCTAGGCATCAAAGTTTGTGTCAGAGATATCAGAT
>VDFB02075321.1:142363205-142387159 GCA_007258455.2 Sequoia sempervirens | reverse complement strand
TTTTGTTCAAGTTTTTGTCCTGTTTTTTTGTTCGAGAAATGGCTTGGGCACCCAAACCTAAGCTTTGGACCTGGTTTGACTTGCAACTTGAAGGTCATGTTAATGTCATAAGAAAATAGTGATTTTGGACATATTTTTGAAGACCTATTTTGCAATTTTTTTTTAGAAAATTAAAACTAATTATAGATGAGACAGTGCATATTCTAAATATGTAATTTTTTTTACAATTTGATTATTTTTTCTATTTTTCAATTAATTTCTAATGAAACTAGTCCATAAACTTGAATTATCAAGGTTTTTTAGTATTTTAATAACTTTTTATTAAAATATTTTTTTGTAAAACAAATTGCACCAAAACGTACTTTAGAAATTTCTTTACAATTTTAAAAAAATCAAAAAATGATAAGTTTAGGTCATCTTATGTGTGACGTACACGATGATTTTTCTAAACAACAAATATGGCCAATAAAAATTGTGCAAAAAAAAAAATTCAATAAAAAATTACAAAAAAAATCAAAAACGTGCTTCAGTGAGTTACAAATCTTTTCCCAAAAGGATTTAAAAAATATGATTGTTTAGGTCAAAATATGGATGACGTACACATGTATGGTATGGTTAAAAAAAGTGACTTTTAAACAATAGTTTTTAGAAACACCTATTGAAAATCAATTTTTATCATCTAGGTATTGAAATGAATTAAATATTTGGAAACTAGACTCTGAGTACTACATTTTATGATTAATGACTTTTCTTAAGATTCCATCTCTAAGTGCTTCAAACTTTAAGGTCAAATGTGACAAATTTTGAAAATTAGGGAAAACACTTCCACTTTTTGGCCAAAAAGTGGACTCAACTTCTTGCACACACCCACCTCCAAAATAGCAAAAAGTTAGAGAGGTTATTGTAGAGGGTACCAACATGATCCCATAGCCTCAAATGGAGAGTCTATAAGCGTCACGGTTTTCAAGAAATAGCCCTTCAAAGATTGTTGCCTTTTAGTACTTTAGACTCTCAAGGGAAATCACCAGTCCAATGTAGCTTGGAGTGATTCAGTGTATTTGGGTGCAAAAGAGGACCATCCCTAGCGTAAATGTACCCATCCAGACGCATTAGAACAATCCGTTTGGTCGTACAAGTTACAGAATAAAATTTTCACCACTTTGCAACTTTACACTACTTGCATTTGATAACTTTCCCTCAACTGAAAACTTGTCACCACGGGAAAACACCTCCAAGATAGAAAAAAATAAGAGAGGTTATTGTAGATGGTCCCAACATAATCCCATAGCCTTAGATGGAGAGTCTGTAAGAATCACGGTTTTCCATAAATAGCCATTCAAAGATTGTTGTCTTTTAGCACTTTGGACTCTTAAGGGAAATTGTCAGTCCAATGTAGTTAAGAATGATTCAGCAAATTTAGATGCAAAATAGGACCATCCCTAGTGCAAAAATATCCATCCACACATGTTGGAATAGTTTGTTTGGTTATACAAGTTGTAGAATAAAAGTTACACGACTTTGCAACTTTACACTACTTGTATTTGACAACTTTTCCCTCAACTAAAAACTCATCACCACGGGAAAATGCCTCCAAGATAGCAAAAACTGAGAGAGGTTATTGTAGAGGGTCCCAAAAATATCCCATAGCCTCAAATTTAGAGTTTTTAAGTGTCACGTTTTCTGAGAAAATAGCCCTTCAAAGATTGTTGTCTTCTAGCACTTTGGACTCTTAAGGGAAATCGTCGGTCCAATGTAGCTCATAGTGATTCAACATATTTGGGTGCAAAATAGGACTATCCGTAGCGTAAATGTACCCATTTGGACATCTTGAAATAGTTTGTTTGGTTGTATGAGTTGCAGAATGAAAGTTGCACCAATTTGCAACTTTACACTACTTGCATTTGACAACTTTTCCCTCAATTGAAAACTCGTCACCATGGGAAAACACCTCTGAGATAGAAAAAAATGAGAGAGGTTATTGTAGAGGGTCTAAACATGATCCTATAGCCTCATACGAAAATTCTATAAGCATCACAATTTCTAAGAGATGACCCTTCAAAGATTGCTTCCTTTTAGCACTTTGGACTCTTAAGGGAAATTGTCAGTCCAATGTAGCTCGAAGTGATTTAGCATATTTGGGTGCAAAAGAGGACCATCCCTAGCCTAAACGTACCCATATGGATATGTTGGAATAGTTTTTTTGGTCGTATGAGTTGCAGAATGAAATTTGCACCACTTTGCAACTTTAAATTGCTTGCATTTGACAACTTTTCTCTCAACTAAAAAATTGTCACCACAAGAAAACGCCTCCAAGATAGCAAAAAATGAGAGAGATTATTGTAGAGGGGCTCAACAAAATCTCGTAGCCTCATAAAAAAAATTGTAGGCATCATGGTTTCCGAGTAACAGTCTGTCAAAGATTGATGCCTTTTTTGCACTTTGGACTCTTAAGGAATTTCACCAGTTGAATGTAGCTCGGACTGCTTTGTCCTGTTTGAGTGCAAAAGGGGACCATACCTAATCTAAACATACCCATTTAGATGTGTTGGAATGGTCAGTTTGGTCGTACGAGTTGTAGAACAAAAGTTGTAGAAAAAACAACTTCCAAGCTACTAGTGGTATAATTACAATAACTTATTCAAATCTCCATAAAATTTGACCAAACTAAAGGCATTTGAAAGCTAACTCAATTATCTAACCATACCACACATGTACAAATCATAATAAGGTTGTACAGACCATACAAAAGTAAAATAACAACACATGTCGTTGGGAAAACACAAAAATATTCTTCCTTAAAGATGCAAATTCTTATTTTCAACTTCTCCAACCTAGAGGTCATGTTTACAAAATTTATTTATGCCCTTACAAGTAGTTTTCAGCCTCCAACTGAACTCCAACACTGATTTTTGCACGAAAAGAAGTCATGAGACTATAGCTTGTTGCTTACTATTATGCTTTGATTAATTTTTTCCCAGTATCCATAGCTTGTTTGAAATCACTTGTTTTAGCCTTTTAGCCATAGCAGTAAAGCAGTGAACTATTTGATAAAATTCTTTGTTAGACATGTACGAAATATGTGGTAGCATAGACAAACTTTTAAAAAAAATGCCTCAAAGAAATGAGGTCTCATGGTGATGGAATTCCATGAGAATCAAAATTTCTTTTGATTTTCATGGCATTCCATCACCATGAGACCTCATTTCTTTGAGGCATTTTTTCAAATAGTTCATTTCCTTGTCTATGCTATTGCTTACTATTATGCTTTGATAGAATTTTTCCAAGCATCCATAACTTGTTTGAAAGCACCTGTTTTAGACTTTTAGCCATAGTAGCAAGGAAGTGCATTGTTTGACAAGGGTGGAAAAGGTCACAACTCAAACTTACACAATTTCAAACTTTGATGAAGGTTCCAAACCCAACAATGGGGTTTTGCACCATTTCAGCTATTCACCAACCAAGGCACCTATACCTAGTTTTCATTCAATTCCATTGTATATGATGGAATAAAGACAATACCAACAACTTTTTGACCACTATTTAACACATTTTTTAACATATCAAAAAGTTTCATGATGTTACTTTGGAACAAATTGGTCTAATCTGACCTACTGTGTTGTAATTAGGCCTAAATAGGCCACTTTTACAAAAGAGGTGTGCCCAAATTAACTCTCAAACTCCAAATAACTTCATAAATAGACTCCTTGGGTGGAAAAACATAGGAATGCACCATTTATTTGACAAAATATTATGAGAAAGATATTGATCCACACTATTCTCTTGATTTCCTAGCTTAACACATGAGAAAATCAAGCTAGGGCTTGATCAAAAATCCATTAAACATACTTTCTCAGCCCTAAAACCAACAAAATATGATAAATCACCCCACAAAGCATCATTCCACTAGTTTTCACAAAATTCCAACAATGGAATGATGAGATTTTACATTTTTACTAATCTCAACCCTTGAAAATGAGGGTTTCAGACCACCCGACATAAAATTACTTTGAACTAATTCAATTTCTAATGAAATAAAGACAAATAAGAATCAAATGAAAGATAAGACATGTATCTAACTAATCCAAATGATTTTATGCCTTAAAGCTTCCGTACATAACCGTATTGAGCTCGACGAGTTCTAAAAACACACAAATTTTGAAGAAAAACAAAGAAAACTTATATTATTCACTTCAAAATCATTTAATATTCATGCCTCAAATTATTCAAAGGATTTTCAACATATTTCCCACCATATTACATTAGTTACAAGCAATAATTCAAGTGGGAGAGCATTAATCCTCCTCTAACATGCAAAGTTGACAAGTTGTACAAAGCAACTTCAATACTATTTGTAGCATCTTTTCAAAATACTGACCACGTAAATCATTTATTACAATATTTTTGGTCTAATAGACCTTATTAACAACACATAATAAAACTAAAACTCAAAATTTGACTCACTAATGGTGTAGGAGCACCTGCTTATTTCAATGAATTTTCTCTAGTTGCTACATGAATAGTTAGGTCTTGGTGATGCAATCTAAGTTGCTTAGGTGTTTTGTGTCTAGATAAGGTTAGTTAAGGCCATTTTTTATGTAATTGGAAACTTTGGGGTCTTTTGAGACCATATTGTAAAAATTGTAAATCTTGTTAGAAAAGTTGTCAAGTTTGATAAAAAGTTGTCAAGATAGGTTGAATTCCATTTTTTCCAGTGTATGGTTATATTTTTGGATTCAATAAGGTCTAATTAGATCATATCTAATGTTTTAGGAGTCTAGGAGGGTCAAATTGCAAAATAATGGAAAATGAGCAAAAATGTTGTCAATAAAATATGTAAAAAAGTGTAATTTTATACTCCAATGGCCATAAGGAGTTTGAAAATTGGTTGAATTTGGTTGTGGGATGGTAGTTGGTATCTTTCATGTTTAAAAAGGCCTCTTATGTTTTATTTTTAGATTGGAGAAACCAAGTTTGAAAGAGAATCAATAAAATCTTGTTATCTCCATGCAAATTTCTGTGTTTTTCCAAAATTCTTGAAGTTTCTTGGTCCTGTACGATTTCGTACAGTTTGGTTGTGCTTTATTTTTAATGTAAATTGGTGGGAAGTAGAGTTAAACTCTTCAAAAAAAATTGTTTGAAGTAATTTCATTCATTTTTGTGCATTTAAGAGGCATTTTACTGGAGGTCAGTCTGTGAGCCCTATTCCAAGGGTTTGAGTGCATTCAAAATGGAGTTTTAAGCCTTCCACCCACTGTATGATGTTGTAAATCAGTGGATAGGATTTTTAGGATAGATAAACATGTTTTCATTGTTTCTTGTGCAGGGTAGGTCAAGATTATGATTTTTGGTGATGCCCTAGATGGCATTTGGGGTGTTTTTGCATGAAAAAGTGAGGTTAGAGAGGGTAAAAGTGGGAATTGTTTGAGAGAATTCACTTTTATTGTTCTTTAAAGCTTGTGCAGGTTTATTCAAGGGTGTTGGAGTAGGTGGTAAAGTTTGGGGAAGTCTACAAGTAGGTTTTTCAATAAACCCTTGCCAAATTTGAGCAATTTGAGGGTTTTGTGGAATAGGGTCTTAGAGGGTGAGTTCTAGAGGATAAATGGGAAAATTTGAGGTTTTTTCATCTTTTGAGTATTGTCCCAACAATTTTTAGTGTCTGTGAAGTGTTCCAAGGGTGGTTGCTTTGGAAATTTGGCCTATTTTGCTAGGTTGAGCAGCGTAGTTTGCATGATTTGTGAAAGTCGTTCCAAAGGAGTCCTATATGAGTTGGAAGTATGTTGAAGAGGACTAAAATCAGTGTCTATAATGATGATTAGTTACATGATTTTTTAAATATATCTGAGAGTTAAGTTGAGAAAATTGGAGCTGCTGACATATAAGCTTGTCTAAGTGAAAGATTGGAAAATAAGTCCAGATTGAGTTTGTAAAAAGAAAGGTGGTTAGAAATCCCTTGTATTGTGAAAGTGAGTGGTTTTCCATCCTTGGTTACATCAACTAACCATCACCTAGTCCTTTGTTTGCAAGGTGCTCTTGCACCATTTTCCAAGAATCCATATAGCTTGTTTGAAAGCACCTATTTTAGGCTTTTAGCCATAGCAGCAAGGCAGTGAACTGTTTGATAAAATGATTTGGTAGACGTATGAAAATTGTGTTAGCATTTCTAAGGTAGTAAACTATTTGAAAAAAATGCCTCAAAAAAATGTGGTCTCATGGTGATGGAATGTCATGACAATCTATAGCAATTTTCTTGTCATGGCATTCCATCACCATGGGACCACATTTCTTTGAGGCATTTTTTTTAAACAATTCATTTCCTTGTCTATGCTATTTCTTACTATTATGCTTTGATAGATTATTTCCAAGCATCCATAGCTTGTTTGAAAGCACCTTTTTTAGGCTTTTAGCCATAGCAGCAAGGCAATGAAATGTTTGACAGAATGCTTTGAAAGAAATGTATGAAAAATGTGGTAGCATAGACAAGGCAGTGACTATTTGAAAAATGCCTCAATGAAATGAGGTCTCATGGTGATGGAATTCCATGACAATCAACAAGGCAGTCAATTGTTTGAAAAAATACCTCAAAGAAATGAGGTCTTATGGTGATGGAATGCCATGAGAATAAAAATTGCTTTTGATTGTCATGACATTCCATCACCAAGAGACCTCATTTCTTTGAGGTATTTTTTCAAACAGTTCATTGCCTTGTCTATGCTATTGCTTACTATTATGCTTTAATATAGAATTTTTCTAAGCATCCATAGCTTGTTTGAAATCACTTGTTCTAGGCTTTTAGCCATAGCAACAAGCCAGTGAACTATTTGATAAAAAGATTTGGTAGACATGTATGAAAAATGTGGTAGCATAAACAAGGCAGCCAACTGTTTGAAAAAATGCCTCAAAGAAATGTGATCTCATAGAATTCCATGACAAGCAAATGCAATTGACAACTGCTCCTAGTTATTAGTTATGAAATGTGAATTAATTGCATAACTGCTTAGGTTGACATTCTAAAAACTATATTGTAATTGAAATTTTTTCATCTATCAGCATCTAGTTGTTAGTTATGCAATGTGAAGTAATGCTTTGAGTTTGAAAGATGTGCAATGCAATGTAATCAATGATGTGAACATAAACTACATCATATAACCATTGCTCAAGATTATTAAATTTTCAAAGAGTTTAATCATGCACATGAGGAACAAATTAATTCGATTGTCAACTTCTATATATCAAATTATCCAATAATCAAGTATATGCCCATATACAAAAATGGCATCAACACCAACTAAAACAAAGTTTTACAAAATGTGGCATATGCCATCCCAATATCTATTCAAATTTTACATTCCAAAATGTCTATCTCATGTCCTAAACTACTGGTGGGTATGTGCAGGATCATGATGGGCCAAAAGGTGGCAATATGATGGGTATGTGGTTGATGACTATTTTTTTACCCAAAATTGATGAAATAAAAAAGGTTTTTAAAGGATATTCTCATATTTCCACTGATATAAATTATTCTTTACTTTTAATTTAATAAGTAATTATTATTCATTTTCTATTCAAATTACGACTAAAGTCCTAATTGAAAAGCTAATTGAAAAACATCTATAGCTTTCAAATGGTATCACATTTTTTGAATCCAAAACAATGTGTCACATTCTATTCTTCATATACTATAGGATTAAAAAAAGAAAAATTGAATTTCATGAAGTTTTGACCAAGTTAAGGTCGTCAGACATATGATTTTTTATATTTTTTAAAAAGTTGTAATAAAAAAATCATAATTAATTATTTACTTGGAAAAAATTACAAAAAAATATGCATCATATCAGGGCATGAGTCCTCTACTTATATCTAAAATATTATAAAAAAAATTATCATTTTATTGTGGTTAGGGTGATTAGACAAACACCTACTTATTTTTTCCTTGAAATTTAAGTACCATTGCATTGAAATTTCAAAATATCACCAAATAGACTTTTTATTTTTTTTAAAAAACCTCATAGTTTAGAAACTACATTCAATTTGCTACAAATTCTATTCTTACATATTTTTGAAATAATATAGATAACTTATTCAAATTTTTACATCAAGTTGCCTAACTATGATTTTTCTGAATTTTTTGCCACTTAAGGGCCTATCTTTTCCATGATGATCTTGCACATACCCTGGTGGATCATCAAAATGGAGCCTCTTTGAAGCACTCTTTGGCTTTGAACATACCTGCACAATAAAAATTCAAACCACAATTGAGATTAGTTATACTATATAATTTAAAATTGAATAATTAACATCAATATCAATATACATTGAATTATAATTGAACTCTAAAATTGAAATCTTTATTACCTCAAATATATGTCTCTTCAAAGGGTTGGGAGTACTAGAATATGCCTCTCTCAAAGAACCGATCAAACCCACTTTTGAAATGTCAATCTATATATGTGAACAAAAACATAAAATTGATACAAGTTAGTCAGTAATAGGAACATATTTACCAAACACAAAATAAAATAAACACATACCTCTTTAGGCATCTCTTTTTCTTTATCTCCTTCAGGTGTTTCGACACCTCTTCCTTGAGGTGTTTCAACACCTACTCTTTGAGGTGTTCCAATACCATGTCCTTCAGGTGTTGTGACACTTATCAACAAGGAAGTATAGCTCATAACCGCCCATACATAAAAATGACAAGTACATATGAAACTACCAATCTATTTTGATGTATGTATAATCAATATAAGATCTTAAAAATCTTAATTCAATCAAATTTGAGTTCAATTACCTTTCCCTTATCTACCATTGCACCTCCATAGTCAGGATAGCATTGCACCTTGCTTGCACTAGTGTTTCCTACAAGAGGAAAAAAAGATAAACATATAAGTTAATATATAATTTCATTAGTGACAATTCAAATGAGAAGCAAGTATATAATAAAAAAAAAAATGTAAATGAGTGAGTGTGAAAATATATACTGTGTGCATGTCTAGGCCAAATGAAATGACCCTAAGGGTGCTATCAGCCACCTTTGTTAGCTCATCCTCAAACATTAATTGTTAAATAGACCATGTAAATAAATATTAGTACTTGATACTATCTCTTATTAATATTCATTTAAAAACAAATGCAAGTTATGAATTTATAACTTAAATCTTACCTATGTAACTATCCCAACGTCCCCCTCTCTAGCAAGAGAGGACTTTGTAGGGTGCGCTCCACTCCCCTATGCTTGATCTCCTATAATGTCCACATCGTGGAGGTCATAATCAGAAGTGTCCAAGGGATGCTCAACAGGATGTACAAGAGGACCCAAGCATATCTGGTGGCACATAGTGCAAGTATGTGGCACATAGAAATGTGGAACTAAGGAGGATGATGCAACAACACTCGATCCATCACCAACATCACCAACATGTGGCTGAGCTACTGTAGCAGTATGGGAAACCAAAAGATCACTCAAAGAGTGAATAGCCTGAATAGTCTGTGTGGCTACATCCTCGATAATATCTGGATGATGTACTGGAGGTGGCTAAGGAAGGGGAGGAGGGAGAACATATGGGCCTTAGACTACTCTAACTGCCTCTGGTCTATCCTAGGGCATACCTCCACTGATGGCCTAGAAAGGTTTAATGTTAAAGTAATTGACATGATGCCCTAACACAAACTCAACTTATAATTTTTTAATAAAGTAAAATTGTACATCAATATTGTTGTTGGGTGGTTTATCAAAAACCATCCACCAACGATTCCAAAATTTATCTACAATGTCCTTATTCATGCACCATTTTATAGAAAGTTTTGGTTTATTAACATTAACTGGCAGACCGGTGTTGTGGTTAACAAATAAAGAGGCTATTTGGGCTTTTATTATTTCGAGATCTTTCACATCTTCATAAAACAATCCACAGGAGTAATATTCCCTCATGGTTTCTCGCCACGAAAGAATGGCATTATGTTGGGTGGAGAGGGTTACTATATTTTTAATTATTTCCTTCAATGTGTTTGTCATTTGGGATAATCAAGGGATTGTCTTATAAACATCACAAATGCACCTCAATTGCTCTAATTTTTCACCAATTAACTCTTCAATTGATGGGCGCGGAGGTGGTAGAGAGTTTGGCATTTATACATTTTCATTCTCAGCCATAATACCTAATTGAAGTTAAAAACTAATTAATCTAATTGAAATTACACAATATAAATGAAATTATTATAAAAACCCTAGTTTTTAATAAAAACCCATAAAAAACCCTACTTTTTAATAAAAATCCATAACAAACTCTAGTTTTTAATAAAAAATCCATAAAAAACACTAGTTTTTAATAAAAATTCATAAACAACAGTAGTTTTTAATAAAAATCCATTTAAAACCCTAGTTTTTAATAAAAATCCATAAAAAACTAGTTAAAATTATACAAAACTAATAGAAAAATCAATTAAAACAAAAAAACCAAAAACTTACCTTGCAAATCAGATATCAACTCGAATTGGATATTGGATATGCCCAAGTCATGCTCATTGTGTTTTCAACTATTTGAAATGGTTTAAAATTACTTTAAATGGCCACATATATCTATTTATACCTAACCCAAAGTATCGGATATTCGATTTGTGATCCTTTGGAGCAATGTATTGACACCCAACCCAAAAAAAATTCAACTCAGGATTTTCACGTTTTTTGGTGGATGCAAAACACTACTTTTTTCACATTGTCACTTTTTGGCCCATTATGATCCTACACATACCCATGTATCCTTAATTTCCTGAAATTCAAATATCACAAGCTGACATTGAATTATGGATTTAAAAACATTAAAATACCTCCAAAAGCATAATTTAAATTTAGGTCCAAAGGTCTAGGGAGGACCCATTTGCCCATGGGTGAATGGGTCCCAAGTCCCTATACCTAGAGCACACATTGTTCAATGTGAACTGTTATGTTTAGGCATTAATTATTGTCGGGTTTCCCCTTTGTAAAATGTAATTAATTAGGATTGTAAATGAATTAAAGGGGAAATTAAGGCATAATTAAGATCAATTAATTAAGAGGGGGTCCCAATAAGTGTGTAAATGTAAATAGGTACATTTAACAACACTAAATTAAGACATTATTAAGTCCATTTTAACAAGGATGGACCAAACAATTGAGAAAGTGTAAAGGGTTACATTTTTCTACACTACAATATTAAGACACTAATCTTACCTCTCTTTGATTCAAACACTTTAATCAACAATAATGAGATCAATATCTTTAAAAAGGATAAATTATTTATGTTTAAAAAATTATAGGAAAATTAAGGGTTCAAAGGGTAATAAAAATTATTCATTTGCAACATATTTTCTCATTCTAGGTTTGGATCTTGTTTAGTTTCTACTAACTCAATATTTATAGTTGCAACTCTACATGAGACTAGAAAAATATAGATTAGTGGTAAACAAATTTGATCTAGGACTATGCCATTTAGGATTTCATTTCATTTTACAATAATTATTCATGTAAAAACTTGAGTCATTTTCTAAAATTGTTAAAGGGATACACTCTTGAGCTTTATAGAGATCAAAGCACAAAGGATTTGATTTCACACTTGTTATTTGGTCTATCTAACCAACATGTCAACCATTGAATGACATTTTACTCTTAAATTTAACTATAAACTTCAAAGGTTTCTACAAATTCTTCAATAAGCTTCATAAAAATGTTGACACTTAAAAATTCACTAATAGGACCTTCATTTAAACCTACTCATGTGGATTTTAGGTATTTCACTCACCCTATATTTGAAAAATGCTTATTAGAGGCAATTTTCATATAATCAAATGAAATTTTCAAAACATAATATTTAACATGATTGGAGCCATCAACATAAACTTTTTGAAAGGTATAAATTTTTTATAATATTTTTTTAATTATTATTGTTGTCACCTAGAAATGCACCCTATGCAAAGTTGTAAAAACTGAGCTTTCTAGTGAAACATTGGATCACTCCAAGGCTATGGGTCACCTGAAATTGGAGTGAACCTCCAGAGAAGGCCGACTTCCTTTGGGTATCACCTAAACTATTGATCTTTGTGAGGTAAAGGGAGAAGAATTGCATACAAAATGAAACTATATTGAACTATTCCTATGGTGATACACCGAGTTGATAAGAAATCAGGAAATGAAAACAATATGCAACCACACTGAGGAAACTAGACTGTAGCTATTTTACTTACTCAACATAACCCCATTAGACTTATGCATCATTCTTGACAGGTTTGATCTACATACGTATCTCAAGAAGGAAGAAACAAACTTCACAGCTTTGTGGTATGAATATAGATTTAGAAAAACACTATTAAAGAAATACATACATAATCTAATATACATAAATGAGAGTGGTAAGAACCTTAGTACTTGTTTCCAAGGTGAACTATGTTTTGCATTCCAGATTTTAGTTGAGTTACAAAACATACATTTAGTCGAGAAAGGATTGACAAAAATCACTAACTCTTCAGAGTGTATAATTCGAACTACTTACAAAAAAAGGAAAAAATGCCTTATATACAAACTATGTCGGCCTCTTAGGGCTTACAAAAAAAATCCGTCCTCGGAGTAGATTTTTCCTCAGATCTTTTGGATGAATTAAATGTAGGACCCTGCGTGTCCATGACGGTGAAGAGTCATCCCCGAAGAAGCCTTCTTCAGATATTTTATAGCTACCGCATTCATTCTGATCTTAGCATCGTGTCCTATTTGAACCACTTCAGCTGAACGCTTTGAATGCCCTAAGCTTACAATAGATACGTGTTGCATTCATCCCATTGACATTCTTCATTCTGATTAGACTGCCACAGCTCACCTCAGCTCCTCCTAGTTGGTCAAGTGTATTCCATGCAGGCTCTATAGGCGGTCAAAACTCTTTTGAAAAGAATCACATCTCGGTGAGACACTGAAAGTGTCTCACTAATGCAATTATGTCCTCTAAAACTATCGGCTCAATGCGCGACAGTCAATGAGATTCTTAGAAAAATTACGAGTCACGTTGATATCACCAAAACATCAGCAAGTCAAATGGCGTTGGGGAGAATTCATAGCGAGCATCACTGAGTTCTACTGATGCCACTTTATTGGGTGATTCCATCGCTGTCGGTGAGAGATCATACGTTTAGGGAGACATCTTAGCAAACCCTTCTTGTTGCGGCGAGCACACTGGATGGCGGCAAGAGATACCAGGTCGACGAGACCTTTCAACAAGCTCCGTAGGTCACCCCGAGCCTTGCATTTCTTTCTATGAGTTCATACTTGGTCGCTAGGAGCATACGCCGAACGCTTTTCCTTTTGGCAAGTTCCTTTTCCTGTCGCTACGACCTCCTTGATTCGCTTTTGATTTAGGCTCCAAGATCCCATTCGGTAAGACATTGCTTTTTGGTGAGACCACAAAGTCGGGGAGACTTCTTTATATTGGCAAGACCTTGTGCCGATGTCGAGTTCTCTCGGTGAGGTCTTTTTGTTGTCGACGAGACTCCACATGGTCGTTGAGACTTCATAGCAAACTCCTCTTGTCTTACTGATTCCTGTTTTATTGCTGAGACCCCCTTCATTCACCGAGACATCTTATAGAATTCCTTTTGCTTCAGCGAACTCTCCATTTCAAGAAGACTCTTGGCGAGACCCTTTGTTCTCGACGAGACCACTTCCATATTGATTTTGTCTTGGTGGGGGCCCGTCCTCCTGTGCTTAACGGTTAGGGAGACTCATCCCGAACTCCCAATGTTATATCGAGGGCATCCTCTGTCGGTAGGACATCCCACACTCGGATAGACTTCATACTGAACAACCCTGCTCTCCCCGAGCTCCTTTATCTGTCGGTGAGACATCAATCCATCGGTAAGACTCATGTCGAAGTCAACAGGTTATGTTGATAACACTTCCTTCTGGCGAGATCCTCTTTGTTGGGGAGACATCCTATGTTGGCAAGACCATGTAGCGAAGGGAGCAACCTTTGCCGAGAGCCCATCCTTCTTGTCGGGGAGACCCTCTTTCATTGGTAAGACCTCTTGGTGATGTATTTCCTCCGCCATGAGCTTCCACGATGAATTTAAACCAATTGCTGTCGGCGAGACTTAACTCCTCGCTAGGACCTCATGCCGAACTCTTTGTGTTACTCCGAAGCCCGTGGTCACCATGAGTCTCCCCGATTGATGATTGAATGGCCTGTCGGCCAAAGAGTTCCACGCGATATGAGGTCATACTGAACACTTCTTGTCACAGCGATAGGCCCTACAGTGAAAGCGTTGAAAGCGTTCGACAAGACAGGAACTAGGTCATAGCGACCTGTTCAAAACAAAACCTATCAAAGCTGCCAGTCGGCCAGATAGTGAAGATGTCATACCGACTTGGCTCTAATGGAGGCTTGAGCCTATGATTATTGAGGCATATTTCCAACAAAGCAGGCTTCCCAACTGAGCTCCCTGTGTTATGTCATTAGATGTATGAACTAACCCTAAATGGAAATATCCCATCTGGCCCTTATGAACACCTGCAACATAGATGCCTTGCCTAATTGAGTCCGAGGGTGAAAATTAGGTAACAATTATAATTTTTCTATTTTCTAGTGAGCAGATTTTTTTATCAAACAAAAAAGTATTTATTCAATACACATGAAAAAGTATAAATAATTAAAAAAAGATAAATATGAATGCCCTTCATATTGATGTGTTTGTTTCGAAAAACTAAAAAATTAATTTAGATATTTATAAAATGTGTGTGCGTGATATGAGAAATATGTGGCTAAATTATAATTAATTTAAATTAAGAAAAAAAAGACAATAAAAATATGAAAAACTATATATTCCCTAGATATTAGTGTCAATCACTTGTTTTTAAGAAATTATGATTTGATCTTATATCTAGCTCAAGTTATATAATATGAAAAAATATTATTGATTAAAAATACTACAAGTCTAAGAAATAATTTATTCACAAATATTTTAAAAATAAGACATTTTTTAAAATAAATAATATACATTTAAAATGTACATTCAAAATCTCAAAAATTGTAAGTTTACATCACCTTCAAGTTCTCATCTTGATTTTTCTTGCTATAAGTAACAAAGAGAAGATTTGGATCAAATTTTAATTTGAATATCCCACTTTGACCAAAAAGCGGGAGACACCTTTATGCTCCACCCAAAGATATATTAGGAGAAATAGTTATATTATATTATAAGTGTATTATGTTGTTTTTTTTCTTTTGAATTGAAGATATTATTTACATTCCTTCTCCTATATTTGTTTTTTAGTATTGTTTATTAACAATAAAAGTCGTCAAGTTTTAGCAGTTTTTGTGCTTTGAACCTTTAACATTAATATTTAAGTGAAAGTAGAAAGACCAACAAAATGGTATTATTACATATAAATTGTCAAAAATAAATATCTATTAGCTTCCTTTTAAATTTAATATTATAACCAAATAATGTTAGTACAAAAGAAGGACATTTGATCAACATAAATCAATTCAATCTCACATGAAAGCATTAGAAAAGCTCAAATTATGTAACACAAATACTTGGACAATTTTCAACCAAAATTTATTAAATTTGACATGCAATATGCTTCTTGGTTTTTCATTATACACTACATAATAATTATCATTATATATATTACACTCTACAACATGAAAACACGGAAATACATGCTAAATGATTGGTTTATTGATCAAAAGTAGAATACAACAAATCTAACCTTTAAGAACAATTTTTTTCTCTTTGTATCAAATAGAGAAATGATAATGTCATCCATGAATTTGAAGCACATGGCACTCCATGTTTTGTTGAGCCACAACACTCCCATTATGATTGAAAAGCTAATTACATAGCCTATTGCCATTCCCATATCCCACCATATATTATCCTCTAGATCTTCATTATTTCTTCATGTGCCTTTGGAGAATTAGGATGACTACGTAAGCATGACACATATATTTGTAAGCCACATAGGCCCAAATTAGTAGAGAAGTATGCATAATCAAATGTCATCATTTGTCCTCCTTGTGGTATCATCCCTAACAAGTTATTATAGGACACATCGAAGTAACTTAAGGATGTGAGAAGTTGTAGCGCACTAGGAATAGGCCCAGATAGTTTATTGTGTGAAAAATCAAGTGATTGTAGCAATGCCATATCTCCAATGGATTTAGAAATCTCACCTATTAAATGATTTCTTGAAATGTTGAGAATAACTAAACCTTTGAGGGACCCAATGTTCCAAGGAATTTTCCCTGATAGACTATTGTTAGAGAGGTCAAGACATTTTACTAATCTCAAAATGTTCACAAACTACATATCTTGTCCTTTATTTTTAACTATTATTTCATCTATATAAAAGGGATTCTGATTTCGAACTGAAAAATTATATAATTGTTGAATGACTTGTGTGTTCTTTGATTGATTTGCCATTGTAGTTAGCTTCATAAAGTCATCTGGTATAACCCCTAAGAAATTATTGCTTGACATATCCAAAATTTGAAGATTTTGTAGTTTCATTAATTGCAATGGAATTTCACCCTTAAATTATTATTTTTTAATATTAAAATTTGGAGATTGTTCAAGTTTCCAATCCAACTTGAAATGTCCCCTTGCAAGCCATTGTTTCTCAAATCAAGAATTTTTAGATGCTTACATTTTCCAAATGATGATGGAATATGCCCTTCAAGTGCATTGTGTCCTAATTTCAATGCCTCTAGAGAATTCATGCTCTCTCAAATATTTTATAATCCCATTTAAAATATTCTTCTCTAGATTTAACGTAGACAAGAGAGAGCAGTTTTTTAGACATTGGGGAATCTTACCACTTAATCTATTAGATGACAAGTCTAAAATAGTCAAGCTCTCTGATTCAAAGACAAAACTTGAAATAGAGCCACTAAGATTATTTCTAGCCAATGAAAGAAAATCAAGATGTATATATTTTGGGATTGATCCATCAAATAAGTTATCAAACAAGTCTATGTGAATAAGGTTTGTGAGTTCCCAAAGCCAATTTGAAATAAATCCACTGAGTGAGTTTTTTGACAAATCTAAATATCCAATAGATTATTGAGTTGAAATAAATGCTAAGAAATTTCCTCTAATGCTACATTGAGATAAAGCTAAGTCTTTAAGTTGAAATTTAGGAATGGTGGAGGCATCGAATTCTACAGTCAACATATTTCTTGAAAGATAAAAAAAAATAAAGGTTGAAGCAATTATTCAAAATAGAAAATGAAAAAGTTCCATTTAGCTTGTTTTTGGCTAGATCAAAATAATCTAACTTAAATAGCTTAGCAAAAGAAATTGGAATTGGGCCACTCAAAGTGTTATTCCCTAATACAAGACCACTCAAGGCTGAGAGATTACCCAGAGTAGACGGAATGCTACCATTTAATTTGTTGTTATTGAGATAGAGCCCTTGCAACTTCAAAAGACCACCTATAGAGGAGGGAATTGAACCTTCCAAATTGTTGTTAGAAAGTTCAAGTTTTAATAAAGGAAGAACTCCACCGAAGGAAGGAACTTACCTTTTAATGAGTTAATTGAAAGGTCCAACTGCTGAAGCTGTGAGAGGTTTGCAAAGGAGCGAGGAATTTCTCCAGATAGTCCACAACCCCACATATAAATTTTGGTGAGGTTGGTGAGAGAAGCAATACTCCCCAACCAAGTATCTCCTGCCATAGTGAAATTATTCCCAGAGAGGCCCAAGTATTCCAACCATCTCAAATTTATTATCCAATCACCAAACTTGCTGCTCTGCAAATCATTAAAAGAGAGGTCAAGGAATTTCAAGGTGGACATGTTACCAATCTCCCTTGGGATTAATCCCTGCAGATTATTGTTACTGAGGTCCAAGTGCTCCAATTGCTGTAGTTTAGCCAATTTTGTTGGAATTGGACCAATGAAATAACATGAAGACAGACTTAGATACTTCAATCTCCTCAGCTCTCCAACTTGTGAAGGGATGGATAGAGCGGGGTTGAAGGAATTCTGACTAAGATCCAAGTGCTCCAACTGCTGTAATTTAGTCAATTCTGTTGGAATTTGGCCAGTAAATCCACACCATGACAAGCTCAGATATTTCAATCTCCTCAGGTCTCCAACTTGTGGAGGGATGGATAGAGGGGGTCTAAGAAATTATCACTGAAGTCCAAGTGCTCCTGGTTACAGTAATTGGAATAGCCCACCTCGAATTTCACTCCATGTAAAGTCATGGATATCCAAGGTAAGCACATGGCCAGTGCGTGGGTGGCAGCCCACTCCTTCCCAAGCGCAGCAGTTGAACCCTCTCCACGATTCCAGCGGAGCAACTTCATACTCATTATAATAAGTAAAATTAAGACCTTGCTTGAAATCTAATAGGGATATTCTCTCCTCTTGCGAGCACGCAGAGCAACAGATAATAGGCAGCAGCAGCAACATCACCCAAATGCCTAAAGCCATTTTTAGTGCCTTCTAAAAGCAGGAAAAGGCAAAGCTATATATAATGCTGACTATGGGAGAAGAAATGAATACTCCACTTTGCAAATCCCAAAGGCTTCTGTGAAATGAGTTTGCAAGGTGAGGCAGATTTATAGGCCATTGAAAGTGCAAGGCAGTGGAGGAGATGGGAGATTTGAAGAAAAAGCGAATGGAAAAGACAGAGGAAGTTACATCTGCTCAGTCAAGAACGACATTAAGTGAAGTCAAGCACGGCATTAGTGGAAGATTTGAAGAAAATGTTGATGGAGGGAGAAAGAAGAAACTTTTCATTGCCGTTAAAAAAACAGAAAAAAGCTGAGCTATGAGAGAAGAGAACAAATATCTCACTTTGCGAATTCCAAAGGCTTCTGTGAAATGGGGTTGCAAGTTGGGGGAGATTTATAGGCCATTGAAAGTGCAAAGCAGGTGAGGAGATAGAAGATTTGAAGAAAATGTGAATGGAGGAAGAAATAAAGAGAAAACTTTACATCTCTCAGTCAAGTACGACATTAAGTGAAGTCAAGCACGGCGTTAGTGGAAGATGGAAGATTTGAAGAAAATGTCGATGGAGGGAGAAAGAAAGAGAAACTTTACATCTGTTCTGTCAAGCACTACGTACAAAATGTTTAGTGGAAGAAATGAATGATGGATGTAAGCAAGATGTGCGTAGCGTGAATGACCCGTTCCAAAATTATTTACTGTATTTTTATTTATTTAAAAGTTATTTTATTTGGTAAAAGAGTTATTTTATCTTATTTATTTATTAAAATATATATTTTTTTTAAATTATATTTAGAGTTAGTTTGTTATATTTTTATTTATTTAAGAGTTGTTTTATAGTTTTGTTTTTCTTAAAAATAATCAATTTTGATGGTTGTCTCTTTGTAAATGTATGAGACAACATCAATCATCTCTTAATGATGTAGCTATCACCACTTAGTAGTTTTGTTTTTGTTTATAATTGAACTTGGCTCAAGATTAGATTTTATTATTTTGATGTTTTGGGCTTAAGCCCACATGAACTCAAAGGATGTGCCTTCTACACCCTACCCCTTTTTTGTGAGTAGTATATTTTCTATTTTTTCATTCTTCAAAATTAATAAAGATGTTTTTTTGTTTTTAAAGTTATTTAGATCAAACTTAAAAGGTTTTATTTGAAACTTAGCCAACATTTATTAGAGCTACTAGCAACAAAATACAATCTAAAACATAAATTCAGAAATAGGAACACAACTAAAGACTAAAGTAGGAAAATAAATTTGCAAGACGTAGCACTAAAGCTTGTGAACTTGATGGATAAAATGTGTGTGATACTGGATTGCTGAAAATACTCTCAAAAGACTATTCAAGAAATTTGAAAGCTTTAGGAAGTATCTCAAGAGGTGCTAGTGATTTATTGACAAAATGCAACTAAACTAAAGAGAACTTTAAATCACTTGAAATTTGGAATTGAAAAGTCACCTATCTCAAACTTCACAAATAGACTAAAAAAAAACAAACAAAATGATTAAAAAAATCAATGCACAAATGATAAACTTTAAACAATTAAAAATACAAACACAAAAAAAATTGATTTAAATGAAAGATGAAATGAATAAAGAAACAAAAATAGATGTTTTTGGACAAGTTTATTGATTCCAAGAGATGTCCTCCAATAAAAGGAGAGGATGTCCTAATATGGGTGTGTGTGGTCATGACGCTTGGAAACTTTAAAATATTTGGGGATGCTCCATGATAATTACGTCGAGAGGCATATTACAATGGCATCCATCAAAAAGCAATGTGTAAGGAAACACTCTTCAGCTAGAAATTGATGTTCAAATGACATGCAAATCCATATCCACTCTTAAATATTATCTTATCTTTTGAAAAAAAAATGCAGTCATTATTGTTAACTTCTTAAAATGAATTTAAAAAACAATTTTCTTTTTATGAAAGTTGTCAGTTTTGTTCAAGATTTTGCTTTTTTAATTTTGAAATATTTTTAATAAAAAATAAATATTATTTTAAATATTTTTAATAAAACTTAAATATTATTTTTAAATATATTTTAATATTATTTTTGGGAAGATAAATACTGAAAGCAAAAAAAATGGTTACAATTTAAAATAACATTCAATTAGGGTTAGGATTATATTTTTTATTAGAAAAAAAATGATGAAAATAGGCAGCTTGACAAAGATAACTCTTGCGTATTTTATATATATTAATATTTAATGTATGTATGCTAGTTTGTAAATACTTTTTCATTATATACATCAAGCACAGTAGAAGATAAAAATGAAAAGATACATGCAAACAACTAAATTGAGAGTGTGAATGTGTTTTCCATTAACAATAACAATGAGAGAGAGACTTAAATTCTCTCCATTAAAACTTGTCCAAACAAGTTTACACTAAAGCTTAAATTTTTTATTATAAATTTTGCTAGAGTGAAAAAGATTTAAGTTAAAGAACATCTCAAGTTCTATGACTTTTCAAGACTTTAAGAAAGTACAAGAAAATATCTGTGTTTTAAAGATATATTTAATTGTATTCATAATTTTATTTGTGAAATATACATATTTATGTATTTTTTATTTTATTTTGTGTTAGTTTATTTTATTGATATAATTATTTTTATTTATATAAAAAATATTTATGGAAGAGTTATTTATAATTTTTTAATTTACTTAAAAGTTATTTTATTTAATTTTATTAATTAAGAGTTGTTTCATAATTTTTATTTTTTAAAGAATTTGTTTCTATTGACTTCTTCTCTATTGATGTATGGAGTAAGTCAGACAACTATGATCATCTTCTTGATGGTGTAGCTTTTGTTGCTTAGTATCTTTCCTTTTTTAAATTAAGCATGACCTTGTCAGATTGTGTTGTCTTGATATTTTAGACTTATCCCTATATAGAATCTAAGGACACGTCTTCTACTACTTGCCCCATTTTTTGTGAATGATGTATTTTTAGATTTTTTCTCCTAAAAATTAATAAAGGCATTATAATTTATTTTTATATATTTTTTTCTCTTAAAATCTATTTATATCAAACTAAAGAACTCTTATTTGAAACTAAACCCTAATAGAGCTACAACTAAAAAACATAAGAGACATGTTTTTTGTATGTAGTGTTAGCGATAGGAGCAGTGATGTGAGTGGGAGCAGCAACGAGGGCTATTGTAGTTGGTTTCAAATTTGTAGATGATGTAGATGATGGCAATGATGATAAGGGGGGTCTAGATGGTGATGCCAACAGAGACATTGGAGAGAATGCTGATGTTGGATTTCCTGCTAGAATTTCTCTAGAGGTTGTGTGGTATGTGGCAGTTGTGTCTTGTGCCTGGCTCTGTGGGTTTGTTGGCGTTTCTTTCCTGGGACATAGATGCCTTATGGGGAGGTTGTGAAGGCTCTACTTTGGTCCATTGGCCTTTTTTGTCTTTGAGCTCTCGTCTTTTCTCTGGCTGCCTACCTGGCAGTGGGTGTGCTTAGGTTTTTCTATGGTTTTTTGGCCTGCTAAACCCCTTGAGCTTGAGGTTGTTGTGTGGGTGACCTTCCTGCTCTTTTACTGGTTGCCTTCCATGTTGTGGGTGAGTGTGGGTTTCTATGAGGAAGTTTAGTTGTAGAATGGGCCTCTTTTTGTTCCTATTTGGTCTAATATGAAGGCTTGGTGGTTTTTCTTGCTAGTATGTTCTACCTCTGGCTTCTTCTTGGTCATCCTTTGCTTCTACCTACTACTTGTTTGGTGGATCTATTTTGGGGGTTTTTGTTCTTGAAGTGCTTTGGGTTCTTCCTATCCCCTCTCTAAGGAGTGGTGGTGTTTCCCTCTGGTTGGTTGTTGGGAGTTTTGGCTCATCTATGGCTCTAACTGGTGCATTGGGGTCGCTTGGTGTTCTTTCCTACTAGCCCTTCTCTTGATTTCCATCCTGTTTGGGATGCCCTATTCCTCTTGAGGGTTTGGTGTTCTTGTTCATTTTGGGACTCTGCCTTGGGTGGTCTTTTGGCTTGTGGTTCTTTTTGTTGATGTGTTTTATGTGGCTTTGTTCTCTTTGGTTGACTTTCTATTGTGGCCTTGTTCTCTTTGGCTAAGTGTTTTTGGACCCTCTCTGTTGAGGATGTTTTTTCTCCTCTTTCCCCCTAGGTGGATGATGTTGGGGTTTGTGATCTTCTCTTGGGTTGAGCTACTTCACATTTGTATATTTTTGGCTCAGTTGTTTTGGCCTTTTCTAAAGACTTAGAAGTGGGTGAGTGATTGGCTTGTTCCTGGGATTTTTCCTATAGAAACCCATATGAGTTCTTATGAGAATGTTGTTATGGTGGACCTATGGTGTCTATTTGAGACTCTTCTCCTTGTCCACAGTTTGTTTCTGGTGCAGTGTTCACCGAAGGATGCTACGACTGTGTGCTTGGCTATTGTGTTAGTTTTCTCCTCTGGTCCTATAGAGGTGGACCTCCCTTAGTTGTTCTTATTGAGGTGGGAAGTTCTCCTATGGAGGTGGAGGTGGAGGGTATTGGTGATTTCAAGTTGTGGTGGTCTTGTTGCTAGTAGCATCCTCTCCATTAGAGGGGAGCTCATTCCTTTTGAGGTGGTTTTGGAGTTGGTTTCCTATATCCAAAATGTTTCAAAGGATTTTTTGTTGATGGAGTTGTCCATGGATGATTTGGACTCTTTGGATTTTTATGTTTTGTTGCAGGCTAGGTGGTATACTAAGTTTCTCTCAATGTCTCAGTAGGCTAAGTTAATTAGGAGTTTGATGGTTTCCTACACCATTAACCTAGTTATCTTTCTTGGCTCTATGGTGTCTTCCATGAGCAGCTAGTTTGTTGATGCCTGGCTGATGGGTGATCCCAGAATAGTGGTTTACAATTTTTGGCCAAACTGGACACTAATTTTTTTTAACTAAATCTTCACATTCAGGCACCTATAGCGGTTAAACCATGAGGAATTTGGAGATTATGCAAACTAGAGTCTTGTCACATTTTGTCTGTAGATTCTAAAAATATTTTTTTCAAAATTTTTGGAATCAGATTGCACTTCCTTTTCCATCTCCCACAAAAATTGGTTTTTTTCAAAAAATAACATTTTTAAAAAGTGACGCACACTGTATAATGCATAACTTTTTTTCGTTGAAAGATAAAATTCCAATTCTTTCAAATTTAGATTTGTAACTCTGGTATCTAGTGCTTCCACTTAATTAGATAGTTTTTTATTGAATATTTTTTCTTTAATCAAGTTTCAAAGTCAAATCAATTACAATTTAGACATAACACGACCGTATAATGCATAACTTTTACTATATGTATCAAAATTCTTTTTTTTTTCTTGGATCAAGGAATCCAATATCTGGTGCACTCATATTTTTTTAAAGTTTTTTTTGATAATCTTCTATTTTTCCACATGTGCAGAATAGAGAGTTTTGTTTTCGGTGAAAAACCTATATTTAATAAAACTTAAAAAACAAATAGATAATATAATCAAAACATATTAAAATT
>VDFB02075321.1:142347505-142363105 GCA_007258455.2 Sequoia sempervirens | reverse complement strand
AACTCTAACACTGTGACTGAATGCTCATGCCTCGTACAAGATTTTCTCCAAGCAACCAAGGAATCCTGCGTGCTCTGGATCAAGGCGGAGAAAGTAGAAGTGTTCTCAAAATCATCCTGTACGAAGGTCTTAACATCTGAAAAGAAAGGTACCAGCCTACCCCTCAAATTATCAACATTAACTTCATCTGGATTCAGCCGCCTAGCAAATATGGCCTCAAAAGTATTCTGAACTCCATCAATAATATTGGCCATAGCTTTATGTACCCTGGCTGAATCCGCCTGTGCAGCGTCGAAGAAACCACGCCCCGTGATCGCTGAAGAATACCATCTCGAGAAATCATATCTGTCATTCTCCTGAATGACACCTCCATCAACCAGCAACCGCAACGGCACATGTCTCAATACCTCAAGACGCTGGATTACTTTACTTTGATAGATAGAAGCATCGTCCCAAGCATGATCAACTGCCTCCATCCGTGCCAAAATACTAGAGGCCTGCTGAAAAGCAAAAGCAAGGTCCTCCATAAACTTTTCGGTCTCAGCACGAACCCCTGTGACCCACTTGTCTGCTTCCTGTGCCATTTTTCCCAACTCTACCAAGCCACTGATTGACTCCCTGGGTATCTCTACTGGAGGCTCTATACTGGAATCTCCTGCCCTCGAGAACGAGACAACTGCTGTACATATCCAATTAAGGCCTTGTGTTCTCTTTTCAACCTTTTGTATTTTCCTTCCTTCTTGAATAATCTGTCTTTGAGGGCAAGATAGGAGTTATCACACTCCTCTACAATCTGCGCACCAGTGGGGCGTCCCAAATCCAAAGTCGTGACCACATAATTCTCAGGCACTGCTTCATTTCGGTCACAATCAACTTGTGGCACGGCAACGTGAAGAGTGCGAGAGCCATCCTCTTCAGTGGAGATCTTCGAAAATTTTCTCGCTTTCTTCTTCTGGGGAGGTGCACTGATCCTGTTCAAAAATTCTTCCATCTCAACTGCTGGATCAAGCTCCTCTTTGGGGCTTCTTCTCATTCTATCCTTAAGCCAATCAGGCACATCGTACTGTATATCAAAGGGTTGCTGCTCCTGTGCCTCTACTTCTCGAACTTGCTCAACCTCTACATCATTCTAGCGAGGCTCATCGTTCTCAAGTGGCTGAGTGTCTCCTGAAACAATATCATCATCATCATCATTCATAGCCACCTCTAACTCCTGCTGAAACTGAGGGTCAGTAATAGTCTCCTCATCATCTTGCTGATCAACCCTAACAGGTGCGTTGACGCTCTAGCCAACCGATTCTCTCCGTGGAGGCTGAATATTATCCTGTACCACTTGCACCTGATTCAGTGCATTCCTCTGATCAGCAAACAAAGAGACCTCCTGTATACTTGGAGAATGTGTCTCCAATGGTGATGCAACTGTGACTCGTGGAGGTTCTGGCTGAGTAGGCTCCTGTCGAACTAGCTCTTTCTTTCTGGATTTCGGACCTCGTGTGATCTGTTTCTTTCTTCCAGTGGTGGGCGTCCTGTGATCTCCCATCATATTGTAAGTCAAAGCAATTGACCTACTCTTCAACCTGCTTACACACCTATCAACCCATGCTCTAGTGAATGTCAGGACAGGAATAGAGAGTGTATCTAAATCAGCAATCTCAGGCTCTGACCAATCTGGTGGTGGAAGTGGAGTATCTCTAACTGCTGCATAGTCCGGATGGACAACATCCATGTCTTCGTTCACCTGGTCTGGAACTGGCACAACTTCACACTCCCTGATCAAAGTAATTGGCAACCGAGAAAACATTCTTTTCCTGACTTCAATCTCATCAACTGCATCAGCCCAATAATCCTCAATGGTGGCCTTATGTTTAAACTCCTTTGACAGAACCCACTTGATGTTATGATGTGGATCGTAGTGCTGTCGGCTAGTGTGATATGAGAAATGATAAAATTGAAGCTCACTTTCAGCCTCTCTAGCTGCCTGTATTGAGGGACACACTTCATCCGAGTTGCCCATGACAACTGGAAATTCTACTCCTCCCTTTTTCTTTTTCTTCTGAATCTTATCATACGCAAGCAATTGCCTAGATACCTCTAACATTAAAATTCTATCGGTTGGGTACTTAGGCAGCCTATACGGATATGATGAAAAACCTTGCAGCCTAATATAAGAAAACCTTGGAAACTGTATAAACCAGCACCCATACCTTTCAATCAACTCTTGGGCTTCCCTCGAGATTCTGTGATGTAACCGCTCCTGGAGCAATCTCGTGATGTACATGGTGAAAGCATCGTTGACACGCTTGTAATGAGTTGTGCTCGCCAAATGCAACTGTGGACAGGCATCATATATTTTAAACTGGTGGGAGCCACAACCGACGGGTTCCTTGTAAGAGATCCCTCTGTACTTCGTCATACGTGCCAACATATAGATGATGTAATCATGTAAAATGTCTTCGTTCTTCTAAGGCTCAGGAGCTGCTCATGCAAATTATCACTTATCATCTCGGCCCAATTGACACAATCCTTCCCTTCCAGCACGAGGTTGATGTAATAAAACATCCAAGGCTCGAAAATGAATGACTGTGGGCAACCGCCAACCCTGCTCAACATCATGATGAGGTCACAATATTCCTGCTTCAAGTCCTCTGCTATGATTTGCTTCGGCAGCTTTGTACGAGAAGGCTTGGGAGTGCTCATCCAGTGGGTGTTGATCGTCTCCATGCATCTCTCGAATGCGGAAGCATACATCCGCTCAGCCCGTTCTCTGGATTTGTAAACCATGTTTTTGTGCACCGGGATCCCGAAAGCTTCACCAATGGCTGCTGGAGTAAGATTGGCTAGTACTTGGCCATCTGGTGACATGATTGATCTATGATCTTTGTCGTAATAATTGGCTCACTCCATCATCAGCTCCGAGCACTGAATGGCTGGTGGAAAACCAACAGCTGCATATAACCCACTTCGAACAATATTGTGTGAAGTGGTCGAAGGTCGATGACTTCCAATTCCCAACATTCTGTTCTTGAAGGTCTCCAGGTTGACGGAGCCCAAGTTGGTGTCTGTCAGCTTGCCCAACTTTGAAATAAACTTTGACTCCGGCATGAATGTTTTACTCAGCTTCTTGATCACAGCTTGCCTGGATGCACCATTGTCCTTGCCAGTCGCCCTTGCCTCAGCCATCTGCAACATAACAAACTTTCATCAGCAAATTAAATTTATAAAATAAGATAAGACATTGTGTAGGGGCTGCAGTCGACTTCTAGAAGCTGCAATAACTTTTCTTATTTGCAAACCTCAGCTTCTTCTCCTGAACTTCAATACTTAGGAAAGATTTCTAAGTAGATTTTAGTGACTTCAATCTGCAACTTTGATAAATTCGTACTTTACACCAGCAATCAGCAATCAGCAAGTTCGTACTTTCCTTTAATCAGCTAGTGCGCACTTCCAGCTTCAGCAATACAGTCTTCTTCAAGCCTCAACAAATTCAAACTTCAGCAAACTCTTCTTTAAGTCGAAATTTCCTTCACTTGCACTGGCAACTTAAGGCGCCCTTTAGCAAATTCGAACTCCAGCAACAGCAAATTTCCAACGCCCCTTCCTCAGCAACACTTCAGCAGCACATAGACTTCGCAAAAACTTCGAAATTCTTCAAGCTTCAGCAATGCTTCACTCTTCAGCAACTTACTCAGAGCAAATCGACTTCTTCAACTGTGAGAAATGAGTGAAAAACCTCTTCATTTTATAGCCCAAAATCGAATTCTAGAAAAAGCCAATTATAGCCAGTACATTAAATTTCCGCTACTCCACTTCAAAAATTCGAATTCTCCCTCTCTGGTATTTCTGACACTTGTCTCTCGACGTCAGGAATCTTGCTCTTCTAGAAGCTCGACATTGACTGGCATCTTTGAATTTATTTTCGAAATTTTTTAATTTAAATCCATCTTTTTAATTCACCAGCCGGAGCTCTGTCATTTGAATTCGAATTTAACTCTTCATCATCTCTGGAAAATTCATCTTCGAAGAATTCAATCAAAATCATCTAGGCAACTCATCTTGAATTCATCATTCGGAGAAATTCACTTTGAAAAGTCATTTTATTCAAATTTGCCTTACAAAATTTTAAATTCTCCCCTTAGGAAAATTCACAATTTGAGCACTGATTAAATTCTTCACTGAAAATGTGTTGGCGAAGTGCGGAAGACTTGGAAATCCATCTATCATCGCAAATGTTCAGTACCCAGAAGAAAATTTTCTCCAGAATGCTTCGAATCCATGGGTACCCAACGAACGGGTTCATTTAATTTTTGAATTTTGAACCTTAGAAAATATTATTCTGTCAAATTAAATCCATTCTTCGCCTGTGATCATCCTGTGTTGCTCTGACTTGAGAAATTTGAGTTCATCCTGCATTAATATCATTCTCTGACTTCACCATTGAGAAAATTTGCTCGTGCTCCACGAAGGAAAATTTCACCACCTTAATCTCTAGGCGTATTTTCTAAGGGAGAAAATATTTTGCCTTAGAAAATTTTAAATCATCTCTTGGGGAAATTTTGCCTTGGAAATTTTCGCCTTAAAATTTTTATTCAATCTTGCCACTTGCATTTTACTCCACATTGAAAAACACTTTTGAAGCTCCAACGCCTTAGAGGAAATTCCTTACTCACCACCTTAGGCGCATATCATACTTAGAAGAATTTAAAATCATGCCTTAGCACTTTATTTCCACCCTTTGGCAATATTCTCTAACACTTTCAACACTTATCACCTTTGGCGCCTAGCACTTTTGAGGAAAATCAAAAACTACGCCCAACATTCATCCTTCACCACCTCACACATATTACTTCACCATGCCTAACATCTTGTTTTCACACTTCACACGCCTTAGAGAAATTCCCTAGCACTTACAACCTTAGGCGCATTTGAGACTTGAAGAGGAAATTCAAAATCACGCCTAGTATTCACCTTGCATTCACCACGCCATGAAGTGTCTTTTAATCACCTTTCACCTCATTTACCACCTTCATTTACTTTTACCATCCTAACTTGGGCGCATTTAGACATGCAAGGAGGATGACTCTTCGCATTCCATTTTTTTGTCTTCACTTGACCTTGTTTGGGCGCATTTCACCCCTTGAGGAGGATGAACTCGTTTGACCACTTTGACTCTCTTGCAATTTGGGCGCATTTAGACATGCAAGGAGGATGAAACTTATAACAACGCCTTGGAGTGACTCTTCACCTTCCTCGCTTTCGTCTTGACATGCATGCTTTTGGGCGCATTTTGCCTATGGAGGAGGATGAGCTTGTTTGACTTCCCTTTGACCCATTTGCTTTGGGCGCATTTTGGCCTGTGAAGAGGATGGGCGCATTTTGAGGGGTGAGGAGGATATCCACACTTAGAAAATTTTTTAACTTTCCTTCTTCAAGGTGGGCGCATTTCCCTATGCCTACAGGATGAAAGGTGTTGACTTTTCTTTGACCACTTGTACTTTGGGCGCATTTTGCCCCTGGTGAAGGATAAACTTCATACTTAGAAATTTTCATGCCTCCTCATCAACTGGGCGCATTTTGCCATGCCTACTGGATGACGTTCCAGACTTAGAATTTTCTTCGTTTTCGCCAGTTTTTATGCCCTGCTATTTATAGTAAGTCCTCTGACTTTGCATCTCTGAAGCTCGGAACGACTTGAAATTTTGCACACTGCATCCTCATGACCTTGTTGTCCTGTCGACACTGCCATTTTTAGTCACCCTGCTATTTTTAGCCCATTTCTGAAGGTGGTTTACTATAAATAGTAACCTCTTGTTTCTGATAGCTCCACTGCTCCGATTGACTTGAAATCTGAATGGGGCGCTCCTCACCACGTGACCTGTCGGCTGACATTGACGCATGCGCCTGATTTACTATTTTTAGCCAGTTTCCAAATTGACTTACTATAAATAGTAAGTGCTCCGTTTGACTTGAAATTTTACCAGCAGATAACCTGAAGGATGCTGATCGCAATGGTTTACATCGATTTTTGAAAATTCTGACTTTTTGCCCTTCTTTTTGGGTCCCGAAGCTGGAAACCTTAATTCGCTCTGCATGCATATCAAATGATCTCTATTTGCTCTCGTTTTCGTGGCACTGCGATCAGCTCGTGATTCTGAACTGCTGGGAAGCGGCTGCCAGGACACACCTACTATAAATAGCAAGTTCCTTACTGAGTGGTTATCTTCATTTGCATGTCACACCATTGCAAAGCTCTCGAAAAACCCATCAGGGATCATCCAACATGCAAAAGAAACCCTGACATGCAAACCCTAAAAATAGCCCCGAAAGACTGAATTCTGAAAGTTGTCGTCTCGTTTTGCATGTTATATCATCGCGAAGGTCTCGAAAAACCCAGAAGGAATATGCCAACATGCAAAGAAAAACTCTGCATCTGAACCCTGAAATTTGTCTCGGAAGCAGGACTGCTAAAAATAGTAAGTTGTCTGTTTTCGCTCAAATTTTGCGTACGAGCAGCCTGATGCGCTCTGAATGCCGTGTGACTGTCGGAATTTCAAAAATGCTGACGAATTGCCTGCAATTTCACACTTACTAAAAATAGTAAGTACCTTGGAATCAGATGAAAACTTGCTGAGAGCCTGCTGGAAGCATGCAGACAACATGTTAATCTCAATTTTCAATTTATTCACCCTATTCGACCTTGGACTGACCGGGAAAGATGAAACCCTAATTTTCAGACTTGGTCAATTTCACGTTTAAGCTCAATGACGGGCACAATCCACAGAAGGCAGACATCAGAAAAGAGACAGAGAAGGAGAGGGAGAGAAAAACCCAAGCCAAAAGACCAGAATGGAGCAAAATTTAGGGGGTCCCCATCTTGAATGGGGCGATGTGTGAAAAGGTCACAACAGTTACCACTTGTATGGGCAAGTAAAGGGCAGCCAAAGGCATCACAATGATGGTTTTCATTATCGTATTTTGCACAAACTTTCATCATAGTTGTAGCATGTGAATAACTGTAGGATGGGAAGTCTTTCAAAACTCATCGTAAACATTGTAAAAAATGAATGGCCTTCTTTGTACAAAGATGCAATAAGAAGGACCACTTTGTAATAGCTTTTAAAAGCATTGTAAAATGACCAAGAGGGATCATTCATGGCAGCAGGTATGTTGTAGCATGGCAATCACTGTAGCACAAGCATTTGTAGCACACAAGGTTGAAGAAGTGGCCACCATGGAGTTCATCATGGTAAGGATACAAATTCGAGCAGCAATACACAAAGTTGGGTTTCAACATATAATAGAGCATCACTACCTTCTACCTCATGACGAGTATCATTTTGTATGTGAGGGAGATTTGTTCCAAACAACGAGCAAGATAAGAGCATCACCAACCTTCTACCTTGGGACACTATTTTGTGTTGAGCATTACTTGGTTACTACTAGGAGCACTTGAGGGGGTTTTGTTCTACATCCAACATAAGAGGCCTAAGCACACAAAGAGCACCACTTCTATCTTGAAGCACTTGAGTGCATGAGCATCACTTGGTTACCACGTGGAGCATGTGAGAGTTTTGTTCAAATCAGTTGAACACAAAGGTTTCCAAGACAGGAAATTCTTCTAAGTTTCATAAGTAAGCTTTTGTGGGACTAAAAGTTCTCTAATAAGGAGCATATGATCCTTAGCGGATCTAAGCTCATCCTTAAGCAGAGAATCACTTCAGCATGTTGCAAGTCCAAAAACTATATTTATATGGCATAAAAAGTTGATTATTCTTACATACACACATTCCTCTACAAAAGCTACACAATTTCAAAAAAATGATACCCTTGTTTCAAGTTTGTATGCAAAATTTGTGGACTCTAGAAGAAGAAGAGTTTAAACTGTCAACAGTGGCAGTTTTGAAAGTGTCAGGGTGGTTTCAAAAGTGCCTCCCATGGAAAGTAGCAATTGGAGAGTCTTCTAGCATTTTATAAGAATTGTTTGGGAATCTAGAGCAAAGAGGAGTGGTTGCTTAATGTGAGACAAATAAATTTTTCCCTGTCAATGGAAATAAGGATTATTTATTACAGAAGTCTTATTGCAGGTTGCAACGTGCCTTGTAGTTGCTTTCAAATTGAAATTGATTTTGACTAAAGCCATTATTTAAGACCATCATACTTTGGAGCATGTGCTTCAAGAAACTTCGTAAGCCTCATGCTCTATATGATATATGGACTGGTCAGAATGGTGATTATATTGCAAAAAATTATAGCAGAATTCAATTTTCCCCTTTTTCATGAATGCTTATATTTGAGAGTAAATGGAAAGATACAGAAAAAAAAGTAACCTTCTATCAATGTAACAATTGTCCAATTAACTCTTGAAATGGAACCTTATTGAAAACAGACCATTCAAAACATTAATTAAAAAGAGGGTCTAATACCAAATCCAATTAGAAAAATAGCTATCATCCTCTAGCACATAGATCAAGAAATAACTGCAACCATGTATAAACAATAGGACATACCATCAAAATGAGAGCACTCCATATTTTGCAATTCTGATGCTTCTTGAACAAATATATCTCTCCCAAAGCTGTTATGATGTTTGTTATATTCTTCAAAATTGTCACCATTGCAATGTTTATATATTTCAAACTGCAAAAATGTGAACAATCATTAACAAAATTTATTAAAGGGGCATCAAAGAAGACTTCATTCAAAATAACAGTGTGGTTATGGAGTTTCTTTAATAATCAATAAAAATCAAGGCAAAAACTAAGCCAGTACATATTACAAAGAATCTAAGCCAGTATTTATCACAAAGATTTGTCCAACTATAGACACATCTTGCCATGTGATTATTAGCAACCTCTCAGGGTTCATTTTGGAATGCCTTTTCCAATGGCCTTATTGGTGGTCGGAGTTGTAGGTCCCAAATCCCTAAAGCTGAATCTCCTCCCAAATGCCAAGGGTGTCAAATTTGGAGACAAAACTACACACTTATGATCAGGCTTGGGCAACAACGGACCAATTATTGAGGTGAGTAGGATCTCCTTCTCTTCTGGCTCTGCTAAACCAAGGGGGGCTTCATTAAGTTGTTGAGTTAGATGATATTACATCAAGTGAACTATTTTGTTGCCAGAAACCATGCCCACTACACAGTGCAAGAAAAAAATTCTATATAAGCTAATCCTAAGTCTAACCATGAGCATACCTGCTTCGAAATGAACCCCAAAAATCAATCAAGCCAACATTCCTTAATTAACATAAGATTCAATATTGTGCAGTTCACATTTTGTCTTCTACCGTTGAGCAGTTGTTTGGAGGAGAGAGTATGCAAATGCAATAATATAGTGAGTCAAGGGCAATGCACAACTAAGCTAGTATCTATTCTTCTTAATTCCATAGGAGTCGGTGCCTCCTATAATAGAAACATGCAATAGTCAAATAGCTTTTTCATAGTCTTCACTTGCTCTTGACCATGCAGGTAGCCTATAGGCTAGCTTCATTGACTGAACTAGTGCAAACAGACTGAACAGTATTTACATTAACTGCAAAATAATGTAGCTGCCAGCAAACAAAGAAAAAAAAATCTAGCTTCATTTTTAACATCTCTTAATCTTGCATACCTGAAGATACCTGTTACAAGCATCCCAACAAAGATGATATTAACTGGAAACCAGACTTGGACAAGCTTCCGAGTGAGTGGTTCAGTTGAAATTACCCCAAAGATTGTCAAGAGACATACAATTGCCACACTCACAAGGTTCTGCAATTTGTTAAGAATCAATTATATAATTTAGTAATGTCCCAGATTCCCAATTTGCCATGTCAACATTCTGCAAAAGTATATTTGCCATTAATCATCCATGTATCATTAACTATATTCAATAATTTTACCTGGTAAAACATTAGTGATATTCCTGCATTTAAGTTATAGCCTGAGAGGACAATTTTATTAAGCAGTATCATACTGCATGAGGAAAGACAATATGCCAATCCAGAAATAAGAGCCTGATTGCGCACTTTTATAAACCCATGCTCCCGAACAGCCTTCTCAACATCTTTCTCCACATCAACGGTTTCATCATCGATGTTATTATGTAATATTGCTCTTGATCCTGCAAATACTCTGCATTTACATAATTCATCATAAGCTTAGGCAGTCTTTGAGAATCTGATTTTACAACAGAGAAATATACAATTCAACAACAGTTTATATTAGAAAAAAAAAATGTATGTGTTTCATAATGTTTATATTTTTCTTTATAAAAATAGAGGACCCAACATAATATAAAAGTTATAGGTAGTTTCATAGGTCACTGTCAAGTGAGACACAAAATTGGTGTATGAAACCTCCCTTGTAGAAGCCCCACAAGAGGATTGCTTTTCTATTTACCTTAAATATTCAAATTTCCCAAATCTTTGGGTTTCAATCCTTTGACCAAATTTTCAGTAATTCCAAGTCTTGCCAATCCAACTAAACCCAAGGTACTGGGAATAAGGAAAAATAAATATTTTTCTGTTACTGATGAAAAGCAAGCAAAATGACTGGGAATTGCATGAATGGCCAAAACAGCATGAAAAACTAAGAAATCTCTTGATCTAGGTTTAAATATAGAAGTAGAACTGTACCCAGAATGGCATATAATATCTTACAAGAGGCAAAGCGGGTATGCATCATCATATAATGTAATGTATAAGGCAGCATCGTCAGAGAGAACTAATCAATCAGTTCGCTTATTCTAAAAAATCTAAAGGCAAACAATGCGAATAATTTTCTTTTTAGTACATGCCAAAATATAATGCATTCTTAATTTCTTTGTTGTTCACTTATGACTCATTAATAAATTATTCCTCATGCTTTCTTGATTTAAAGGTCAATCTGCAGTTTCGATAATTTATTTCTAATTGTTATTCAATTAGCTTACTTTATTTAACTAGCCATTTTCTAATAATTCCATATGTCGTTCTTCCATCCTTTGTTCTATATATTTCAGAGCATGATATGTTATATCTTAATCAACTATCATTTGACAAGACTATATTCCGTAAGAACAGAATACCTTTAAGGGAAACCTACATAGTGTTATCACGGAATCTAGCAGCGCTCGTTCCACGGATAACCCCCTACGAAACTTGTCCGTTTCCTAGGATTCGTGAAGTTCAAGTACGCATAACGAAGTGATTTTTCAAGCCACCTCGAAATGCATTCCTAAGCCTCGAATAGTCAATTCGAGCATTCCCCCATGTTCGCCTCACGAAGACCTTCGAAACGAGCTCCTTCGCGAAGTCTCACTGTTCGTATTTAGCAAGTTACGAAAAATGCAGTGGCACTGAAAAAGTGCGCTCCTGCCCTGAAGCCAAAATTTGGCTAAGTACAAAAAGTGCAAGGGCGCTAAAATTTAGCGCCCTTGCATGAAGTGAAATTTCTAAAAAATGTAATAGCGCTAAATTTTAGCGCCATTACACTTTTTCCTGACACTTAAACTTTTTCTGGCTCTGGCGCATTTCTTCATGATTTTCGCATTTTTCGTCAATTGTGCCACTTTTCATGCCTAAATTTATTGCTCGTCTTGAGTTAGGTTTTCGTTTTTTCTCTTTCATTTAAAAGTGTTTTATTTCGCCATTTTCATTGTTTATGGTCTTTGTTCTTCTTTTCTTCTTGCTGGGCAAGTTCTTCTCAAGCTGCAATCACGTGTTTTGGAAATTCGAAGTTCTTCTCCAGCGTTTTTCGCATTTCATCTTTGTAAGTTGTTACCCTTGCTTTCTCTTTATTCTCCAATTTCAATGGCAACTCCATGCAGACAAACAATTTGCAAACCCCAAGCGCCGTTTTCATGCACTGTTACATTTGTTTTACAAAATATGTCTGAGATGCAGAAGCACTAAAATTTAGAGCCATGACATGTTGCACATGTCAAAATATTTTCTAACTCTGAAAAGTGCAAGGGCGCTAAAATTTAGCGCCCCTGCATCAAAGTCTGAATTTCCAAGATGTAAGGGCACTGAATTTTAGCGCCCTTACACTTTTTACAATCATTTTCCAGATGAACTTCAAACTCGCCTGATTTTCTCCTGAACTTCTTTCCTTCCATTTTGTGCATCGTTTTCCGTGCATCGTTCCCCATTTCATGCTTGCTCGACATTGTTGCTCGCTTCGCGCTTCCCAATGCTGCTTTTTCTGCTAACGCCTGTTGATTCACCATCCTTGCAGTTTCTCTCCAGATCTCGTCAAGTGATCCCGAAGGTGATGTCCTTTGATCTTGGTTCATCCAAATAAAAAGTTCATGCAGGAGACCAAGAAGAAGTATGAAGACTCCGCGCCCAAGCAAAGAAACATGAAGAAGCTCGCTCTCCAAGCAGTTAGACATTCGTGCATCCCTTTTATGCATCTTGTAAATATTTCGACATTTTGAATGTCTTTTGTAAATCGCATTACACTCAAGCCTCAAAGATGTAATATTTGAAACAAATTACACTTTGACTTTGGTCAGTTAGTGAGATCTCCAAATCGCCACCTAACTTTCCCCTCGATTTTCTCTCAATCCCTTTCCTAATTTTGCTCATCCCTCTTCTATATAATGAGGGGTTTTCATTGTAATAGATCCTTTAGTGTTTTGCAACGAAGTGCTGCCCTTTTTGAAACAAATTTGTGAAACTTTTTGTTCATGCTTTGTGAATGAGATTCAATTAATAAAGAAAAGGATTGCAAGCCAAACTTTGCGTTGGATTCGATACTTTTGTGAGTTGATCTTATTTGGTAGTGATTAGTTTGAAGAATCTGAAGGACTCTAAGTAGTTTATGTAAACTTTGTGTTACATTTATTATTTAGATTGTATTTGTATTTTTGTTTATCATTTGTTGAATGATCTACAAGACTTTGTGCTTGTAATCATTCATGCTCTTGCATGTTCTAGTTGAGTGATCTACAAGACTTTGTGCTTGTAATTATTCATACTCTTGGATACTCTTGTCGAAGGATCTACAAGACTTTGTGCTTGTAATCGTTCGTGCTATTTGATACTTTTGTTGGATGATCTACAAGACTTTGTGCTTGTAATCGTTTATGCTGATTCGAGGAATTGTTGCGCCTAAGAAGACTTTGTGCTTCTAACGCTGACAAACGTATATTTGCACGCTTCCAACACTGATAAAGCTACGGAACGACTTTGTGCCTTCGTGAGTTTTCCCTTTTTACTTTATTTTTTTTGTTATTAATCACTTCTGGTATCTCTACGCTTCGCTTTGACGAGATAGAGATATTGGTATTACTGCTAGTTGTTAGTTTAAGGTTATCAAGAATTGTGAACTTTCAACGGTGAAGCATTGTAAACATCTTCTTTGAAAAAAGAGAGAAGGATGAATGTAACACACCCCCCACTCGTAGAAGTTTCTCTGCGGTACATTGTGTAATTACTTCTGTTTGTTTTAATATCGCCTCATAGCAAGCATATGGCCTCTTCCGGAGAGGAGAGATTCATCAGCCCTACATAAATGCGGGCTGAACCAAGGTAATCTATCTAAAAAGCCAATTGCTAGCTAATTTTCACCCAACGCTTTTTGATGACTACCGGGGACACGATACGCATTCTAAAGCCTCATGCTTTCGTTTGAAGTATACCGGTGTCCTTTTTTATTGTAATTTATTTTCTTGTAAGTTTTTCAAGCTTTCACAAAGGACATGTAAATGGCTGCTGAAGGTCCTTGGGGAAATGCTTTTGGTCCGCTGGAGCCTAGTTTTACCCTACATGCTCTTCCTCGAGTATTCACCGGAAAAAACTTTCCCAAGTTTTGGTGATGGACAACAACATCCCGATGAGCACGCTATTGCTTTCTTACATTGTTGTGGAGTTCATGGTGTTGAATATGAAGATGTATCTGTAAGGCTGTGTGTGGAGACTCTCCAAGGCATTGCTGCAGATTGGTTTTATCATTTGGCACCAAGTACCATCACAAACTGGGCAACTCTCATAGCCAAGTTTGAAGGAAGGTTCAAGCCTCCTAAAGACGCTCATGCTTTGTTGGCTCAACTCACCCAGTTGAAGAAGGAATCTCGCATGCCCATGCGTGAGTTCATTGCTCACTTCAACAAGTTGACACGAAAAATTCCAACTGTTGCTCAACCTACAGCTGAGAACTTGAAATGTTTCTTTGTAAATGCTCAAGTGCCCAAGGCTGGTTTCCTATTGAGAAGAGCACCTGCAGCTACTCTTGCAATGTTGCAGACCTTGGAGACAAAAAATGAAGATGATCTCATTCTTGCTGGGCAAATAAAAATTGAATCAAATGAATCTGAAGAAACCCCTTCTTTGGAGTTATTTTCTTCCATCACAAGGAGGGATCATATGGTGCAAAGGTTGGCAAATGAGCTATTTGACCTCAAAAAGCAATTAGCTCAAGGCATGTTTTATGTGCCTTGCAAGGACGTACCAAGGAAGTCAATTTCAAATACTGCTCATAATTTTGCTGTTGATAATCAACACAAGTTATCTTCACCTCCAAAGAGGCTTGCTCTTGAGGTACCATTAGTAAAAGGAGCAGTGAAGCATCCTGACTCCAATCCAAGTGATCTCGCTGTTCTCTTCAGAGAAAAGGAAGTAGACATAGCTGGCAACTCCCAATTCTAGTTTATGCAGTCTCAGAAAGCCATTGATGAAGAGAAAAATGATGAAAGTCATTTTTTTGAAGTTCAAGTGAATGAAAATAATATTTTCTTGAGATCTGAAAAGATGGACATGCATGCAGGTTTCAATCAAGTTGAAAAGAATGCATTTGTGTCACGTGAGGACCTTCTTATAAATAATTCTGATTTTCCCAAGTCTGAGGATGGTGAACATCATATTGAGATATGCAATGCAATCATATCTTTGTTTGAGTCACATGAAGGAGATCATCCCAATCAGCATGAGGTTGCCATGGTTGATGAATCACTTGTTGAGGTAGCAACTGGTAAGAAGCATTCAATCTTTGATCGATCAAGGGAATGTCCCATAAGACATCTTGCTTGGTTGGAGGCCAATGGGAAGACAGAGGTTCCACTTGCACCTAAGCATGAAGATAAACTTGAGGATGCAGTTAAAGATATATTTGTAGATGCACAGGAGCAGCCTGGATTCAATGATTTATTTTGGAGTAGCAGTATATCCATAATATTTTCAAAGGTAGCTGAACCTGTTCATCTCTTTCATGAAGCAATGCTTCAACCTCATCTACATGTAGCTGCTAATGATCATGGAAGGCCTTGCAAGCTGCTAAAGAAAGGCAACTATTTTGTTGAACCTATGAACAGTTTCATTTGAGAAGGTCTCATTAATGGCTAGTTTTAATTAGGTAGGTTTTTCCCTTTTCAATAAGTGCATTTGCATAAGTTTGCTTCTTGTTTTTGTAAATTTGTTTTTTGTTGTTGTCACTTGACTCCAAGCCCAATGGATAAAGGCACTTGAATTCTGGAGTTCTTCTGCCTTCATTCATTTCAAAGAATGGTTGAAGGAAGATCCCCAACAGGAGTCTGCTGTTATCATGGAATCTAGCAAATATTGCTCCATCTGGATAACCCCTACGAAACTTGTCCGCTTCCAGGATTCGCGGAGTTCAAGCACGATAATCTTAAGGATTTT
>VDFB02075321.1:142308307-142347405 GCA_007258455.2 Sequoia sempervirens | reverse complement strand
ATGTGATGACAAAAACGTTAAACAAAGGTATTGGTAAAAGATAAGTGTAAGGTTTGTAGGGAAGGATTTAATGTACAATATTTTAGTTTAAGAGAACATTTTAAGTTGGGGTATTGTAAGTTGAAAAATGGTCATACATTAAGCATTTCTAATTTTAATAAGAAAGCCAATGCAAAATGTATGCACATACAAATTTTTGTTTAGGTGTAATAACCAAATTATTGGGTGGAGTAATGCAAAATTATGGATTCCATCCCATCAAATGAATACTCATATTTTTTCAAAGTAAAAGTCCTAAACACACACTTGAGAGTGTGAGAGAGAAGAAACAAGCATGTACCTTGTTTCTTTCTATGATAATTTTCCAAGTTTTGTTCACACCTCTTATGTTTTTCTTCTTTTGACAATTTTCATTGAGATGCATTTTTTCTTTTTCTTTGTTGTCCCATTTTCTTCTTCAACTTAAAGATGACTCAAAACAAGTCCTCTACCAACTTAGTTAAATTATCCTCCAAAATTTTCCTTGATTGATAAAAATGAAAAGTTGTTGAGCTCCAATATTTGCCTCCTTGATAAATGTGCAAAAACTTCTCCAAAATCTGCGCTCCAAGTGATATAAATGAGAATTAATCTTGCAATTTGATATCCAGAATAATAAAAAATAAGCTTCTATTGATATGCATATGGGATGGGAAAAAAGTTATTCTAGTGTACATGGAATAACTAGATCCTAGTTTAAATGAATCAAGTAGTAAAAAAACAAGTTATTTCATTGTGGAGTTTGTTGTTATTTAATTCATAGGTATGCACAACATATCTAGTAATTTTAGAATTTTGTTAAAGTGTCAAAAATGTATATTAGAGGTATAATTTGAATTGAATTTCAAGTTACTTGTAAAAAACGTACAATAGCTCAATATAATTTGAATTGAATTTCAAGTTACTTGTCAAAAAGATTATATCTTGTTCTCAACTCAATGGTTCATGTTGCTTAAGTCATTTTTTTAAAAATATTTATTGTGATCAACATGAATGAACCTAATTATAAAGTGGCATTGATTTCCCTAAAATTCTACTAGAGATCAAATGTATATTGAATATAAGTAAATGTAAGTTGTAAGATATCATAAAATAAGAAAATATGTATTTATATTGAATATTTAAAGAAAATGCATACATATATTATGTGTAAACATGTTTAAACCATAAGCAAACACATGTACATACATGTAAAGGGATTCAATACATATAAACATAACACATATTATAAGCAAAGAGGAAAATGTATGTATATATCATATAAGAAAATATATGTACATATCATATAAGAAAAATGTAAATTAAAGATCATCAAATGTCGAATACTAAAGATAAACAAATAAGCAAATGTATGTATATCATATAAGCAAATGTAAGTTAGAGATCATCAAATCTCAAATACTAAAGATCATCATGTATAAGTAAATACATGTGGTAAGATCATAAATCTAGTGTGCATGGCCTAATATGAATGTCTACTCCTAGTCGAATGGCCATTTGAATGAGAACAGTCCTGCTCTGATGGATGTGCTGAGCCCTATAAATAAAATTGTGTACATTATGTGTTAAATACATACAATTTATATTAAATAAATTTTATGAAAGTTATTTTTAAATGAACTTGTATTTTTAAATATCAATCTAGATCTATGCATACATAAACATTGCATGTACATATACACGTGTGATTATATAAAAATGTAAAACTCACATGTCCACTGACAGCAAATTCATCCACAGAGTCACATTGATCATGCACACAATCTGGACCAAGGCTAGGAGTGATATGAGGTATGTCCACCTATAAAAATATATACATATATATATCAACTTACATGAATATCTAGTTAAAAAAAAATATTAAAAAATAATGAAAAAATAATTTAAACATGCACATGCACACATACATGAATATCATCTGATATCGGATGACCTAAGTCCTCTGAAATGGTCGCCTCCACCATATCCACCAAATGGTCAAGCGACGAATCAACATCTATATCTATCTGATCTATGCCATGTCGTGCCAGAAATGATGAATGTAGAGGACTATGAAGGTGAGATGACATTGGCGATGATGAACTAGAACTAATCAACATATCAGTAAAACCCATAATCTGTGTAGCTGCCGAATGAACTGTAGGTGGATCCTGATGTGCACTACTTCTCAACTGAGAGTTATGGGATCCTAGAACTGAATGACCTCTACATCTCAAATGATCTCTAACATGATCTATACCAATCCCATTGTTTTATGCAATGTTGGCATATGCCTCCAATAGGTCCTCAACCAAACAATGCAGAGTGATGTGTTCCATATCTCCTGTAAGTGCATCAAGTTGTGTAGGTGTAGGGATGTCAACCACTGTAAAAGGATCCATGGTGGTCCACTATGCTGAAAATGGTGTGGATCAGGAATGTATGGACATCAAATACTAACCTACACGATCATCAAATATCCTATTGGTGGCAGCCGCAATGTCACCTACAGTGTCAATTGCTTCCTTTTGGGAAGCAACAACAACCTCATCTGCTATGGGGGATAGAGCTAGGGTAAGAGCAAGAGACCTCTCACCAACCAATACCCTAAACAGTGGGGGTGGTCTATCTACTCGATGATAGATGGGCCTATCAGTAATCCTGCCACACCCCTGACCAGCATATGGTGGAATTTCCAGGTAGTTAACTTTGAGGCCCAAATGGACCTCAACATACAACTGTTGAACAAAATACAATGGAATTTGGTCATTATTTGGGTATAGACCATGTGTTGCAAGAAATCATGGGTAGATCAATGAGGCCATAGCATGATCAACACATCTAGTGACCTGGTATCCCCTAACCTTACACACATTTTGATAAAATGGAAAACAAGTGGCTTTTATCATTTCTTTGGTGACACTATCCTGTATCTAAGGAATATGCACTAGTCCTCTCAAGTTCATCTTTTAGTTTTTCTAGACTATGCAATATTAACATGCATGGTTCACTATATATCCCCAGGTTTGTACCTTGTGCTAATGAATCTCTCAATTTTTTAATCTCATTACTAGTATTTGCAAACAAAGAATCTGGCGCAGGTGGAACATGATCTGCATTTTCCATGTTATATATATGTAAGGAAAGCAAAGGTGCGGAAACACTTTCCTAACATCAAATTCACAGGGAAGAATGCAATGCAGGGCTTTTAAATTTAAATTACAATCCAATTAAGACACACATCAAAGATTAACAAAAATAGAACAAATACACGAGACAGAAGAACACCAGATTTACCTGGGAAAACCCTATCGGGAAAAAACCCACCACACCAAGATGAATCTTTTTGTATTTCAGTAACAAACAAAATTACATACAATTAGAGATACAACTCTCTGGTATTTCATAGTAGCTTCATTGTTCAATCTCTTTTTCAGAAAAATGCTCTCAAAAACACTCAAAAAAACTCATCATATAATTTTTATCACATTCTAATTTTATCCTCTTATTGATCCTTATCCACCAATGCTCCATCAAAGAAATTTTCCATGCCTTTTCAGATTTTTCCTTGCATGCAATTTTTCTCCAGTGTTGCAACTGATGCAAAAAATCCAACCGTCATCCATTTGAAAACTACTTCCTCTGATTGGTCCAATGGGATGCCACATAGGATGGTCACATGGTGAAAGGAAATCAAACTTTGTTGGCATATCAGTGAGACACTAATAGTGTCTCCCCGATGCCACAAAGTAGTCAGCTTAAGTCTCCAATAGTTGGCAAGAGGTTTCAACAAATGCCATGAGTCATATCGAGTCCATCGACATTCAATACGTTTCTATCAGAAAAAGATTCCTCTATTAGCAAGATGTTTTACTGATGCTTGCAAGTTATATCAAACTCAGAGAGACCATCAGTAAAACATACCGATCTCGCCAAGTCCTCATATCAAAGTCTTTGAGTCATGCCATTGTGTTTTTTCCATTCGGCGTGACTATCGCTTTTTAGTGAGACTCATATCGAATGCCACAAGTCACAATGATGAGACATTCCATCAGTAAGACATACCAATATTTCCAAGACCTCTCACCAAACATTTACATTGATGAGCATTTGTTATTGGAAAGATCTTTGTTCTTTGTTGTGACCTTACATTGAGTTCCATCACGTCTTACCGAGTCAGTGAGACTACTCTTCATTGCTGGGACTTTTCATCGAGCATCACCAAGTCTTACTGAGTCGGCAAGACTTATGCCCTTTGCCAGGACCTTTCTCTAAGTGCCCAAAGTGATCCCGAAGACTATCAGCATAACTTATTCAAGTCGCCAAGACTTCTCAGCGAAGTCTTTTGTCACCGCGAATGGACCAAGAGAATACTCCCATCAGTGAGACTTACCTTCTTTGATGAGACCTCTCCCTAATGATCCATGTGTGTTAGCCTGATAGCCATAAGCTATTAGTGAGACTTACACCATTTGCTGGGACATCTCACTGAAGCCCTAGCATTAGCCCGATAAGATCAACTATCATCCAGAGTTCTACCGATTGACAAAAGGTCATGCCAAACACAAAGATTCAAAGCGATAGTCATTTTAGGAAAGACATCAACTTTGTCTTGGCAACATGAACCTATCAAGCAGATTTAGAATAGTTAGTCACCAAGACATGAACAATGTCACAACGACTTTGCCCTTCTAGAGTTCCATGTCAGTAAGGATTGAGGCACATATTCCAACAAGCTCCCACTTGAACAAGATCTTATTGACACCTCCAGAGCATAATAAAACTACTAAAATTCATGGGCCAAGAGGCTCATCGAACTGGCACACCACTTGAACTTGTCTGTGCTCATAGGCTTCATCAATGCATCTGCAACATTCTCCAGAGTATCCACTTTCTCCAAAGAGACCTTCCCATCCTCCACCATATCTTGTACAAAGTGATACTGTACATCTATATATTTCATCCTGGCATGGAAAGTAGGATTCTTTGCCAAACATATAGCACTCTGACTGTCACAGTAAATAGTAATTTTTCCTGCATCAAAACCAATGTTAGAACACAAACATTTTAACCAGATTGATTCTTTACAGGCATGTGTTGCTGCCATGTATTCTGCCTTTGTAGTGGACAAAGTGACTACAACCTACTTCTTGCTCATCCAACTCACTGCACCACCATTCATCATGAAAATATATCCACTGGCGGATCTTCTGCTGTCAATGTTCCCAGTGCAATCAAAGTCCACATAACTTTGAATACTAAGATTCCTCTGTGATTTAACCAAGTTTCCATGGTAACACAAAGCATAGTCTGAAGTGCCCTTCAGATATCTAAACACTCTCTTCACAACATCCCAATGTGTCCTTCCACGATTTTCCATAAACTGACTAAGAACTCCCACTGCTTGGGAAACGTCTGGCCTTGTACAGACCATTGCATACATAAGGCTGCCAACTGCACTTGCATAAGGCACACTGGTCATGTCCTCCATCTCAGAAGGAGATTTTGGACAATCCTCAATAGATAGCTTTGTTCCCTGCATAATTGGAACAACTAGCTATTTGCAATCAATCATACAAAATCTCTCTAGAACAGTCTTGACATACTTACTCTGACTGAGCCAAATCTTTCTATTCTTCCTGTCCCTAATTATTTCCATTCCCAGAATATACCCTATTGCACCAAGATCTTTCATTTCAAACTTTGCAAACAACTGAGACTTAAGATAAAAAATCATTAGCTTACTATTTCCTATGAACAACATATCATCAACATAGAGTACAATAATAAGGACTTGATCACTTTCAGCTTTGTAATATACACAATGATCACATTTTGATCTTACAAATCCCAATGACAAAACAAAAGTGTCAAATTTATGGTACCACATTCTAGGAGACTGTTTTAAACCATACAAAGATTTATTCAACTTGCAAACTAGTCTTTTTTTACCATTTTCCACAAAATGCTCCGACTGGGACATATAAATTTCTTCTTCAAGATCACCATGAAGAAATGTCGTCTTCACATCCATCTGCTCAATTTCTAAGTCATACACTACTGCAAGTGACAAAAGAAATCTAATAGATGTCAGCTTAGCTATAGGAGAAAAGAGTTCTCCATATTCAATTCCCTCTACCTGGGAATAACCTTTCACAACTAGCCTTGCTTTATATTTTTCCACACTGCTGTCTAGATCTATTTTCTTTTTAAACACCCATTTGTAGCCCACAACTTTTCTACCTTTAGGCAATGGCACCAAAATTCAAGTATCATTATTTCTAATGATGCCATTTCTTCATTCATGGCTTCCAACCAAGAGTTTGAATCAGACATTTTAAATGCCTCTTTCACAATCCTAGGTTCATTAGTGCTAGAAATTAAAGCATAAGCACAAGTAGACTCTATTAAAGAAAACCCATACCTATCAGGTTGCTTTCTTTCATGAGTTGACCTCCTCACAGGCTGAGGCTGAGGTGGTTCTTCATCTTCTTCAGAACTTTTAGAACTACTTGAGCTCTCCTTAGTATCAGGTACATTTTGATTTTTCAATTCCTCTTTATCTAGTGTCTGAGGAATTTCTACTACATCCTTCTCATTTTTTGATTTCTTCTCTGACTGCAGATCCAATGTAGAAGGTTTTAGCTCACAAAAGATAACGCTTTTGCTGTACAAAACCTTCTTAGTCTCAGGATTCTCAAGCTTGTATCCTTTTATGCCAGCAATATAGCCAATAAAAATACACTTTACAGCTTTGTTTTCCAACTTGGATCTTTTTTCAAATGGCACATATGCATATGCCTCACAACCAAAGACACAAATATGTCTCAGAGAGGGCTTCTTTCCAGACCATGCTTCCAAAGGCGTCTTCTCAACAAGAGAAGATTTAGGAGAATGATTTACCAAGTAACATGTTGTAGAGACTGCTTCAACCTAGAACTTCTCATCCAAGCCAACACTGCTCAGCATACTTCATGCTCTTTCCATTACTATCCCGTTGAACCTTTCAGCAACTCCATTTTGCTATGGAGTATAAGGTGTAGTCTTATGTCTTTTAATCTCATGATCTATACAGTACCTTTCGAATTCATCTAAAAAAAACTCACCACCATTGTCAGTCCTTAAGCATTTTATTTTCCTACCAGTCTGATTTTCAACAAGGTTTTTAAATTCCTTAAACTGATTGAACACTTCTGATTTACTTCTTAGGAAATATACAAATGTTCTTCTTGAATAATTATCAACAAATGATACATAGTATCTTGATTTAGATAGAGAAGGAACATTCACTGGACCAAACACATCAGAATGAATATAATCAAGTAAACCAAAAGATTTGTGAGGACTGGAATAAAATGAAACACGATGTTGCTTTCCATATATGCAATGTTCACAAAATTTGAACTCAAGGTCACAATCTTCAAGCCCTTCTACTAGGTTTTTATTTTTCAATGTTTTTAAACCTTTTTCACCAATGTGGCAAAGCCTATGATGCTAGAGCATAGTCTTTTCTGTTGGAAGTTTAACCTCCATGGCATTTACTCCATCAATAATTTTTTCCTTCTTATCTCCATGAGTAGCCTTAAGTGACTTTGCAGAGACACTATTGCATTGAATAGCTTGTGCATCCAGCTTGTACAAGGTACCAATTCGAGCACCCCTAGCCAGCACCATAGAGCCTCTAGTCATCTTGTAGCCATTTCCAGAGAACGTGACCTACACTCCAATATAATTCAACTTACTTACAAAAAGTAAATTACGAGCCAGACCTGGTATATACATCACATCATTGATTCCCTTCACTCTTCCATCAGGGAATTGAATTCTGACTCTTCCATGACCAAAAATTTCCAAAGATGAATCACTTTCTAAGTACACCTTTCCACCATTGTATTCTTCATACTTCATGAACCAATCTCTATGAGATGTCATGTGGAAATATGCTCTAGAATCAATCAGCTAGACATCATCTGATGCCCGTGTAGCCAAAGTTGCAATGAAGGCATCTACATCACTTTGAGAAAAATCATTTCCAGAAGAGTTCTTATTCTTCTTTTTCTCCTCCTTGCAATCCTTTCGGACATGACCAGGTTGCCCACAATTCTAGCACTTCACCTTGGACTTCTTGCCAAGAGACTTTGATCTCCCTTCTGATTTCGATCTGGACTTCATGTCCTTCTTCTTTCCTTTCTCCTTTGGTCTACCTCTAACAGCTAGAGCCTCCTTTGCCATCTTAGAAGATTTTCTTCTCATTTCTTCTGATAACAGAGAAGTAACAACATCTTCCATCTTGAATGTGGATGTTGTACTCCCTATAGCCATCACCAAATGATCCCAAGAATCATGCATAGAACATAGCAACATGCAACAATCTTCATCTTCAATCTTCACACCAACAGAATTCAACTGAGCAATCAGCATGTTGTAAGCATTTAAGTGATTGGCAATAGACCCTCCTTCCTGTATTCTCAAAGAGTGCAACTTCTTCCTTAAGAACAACTTGTTCACCAAGGACTTGCCCTGATAAATGGATGCTAATCTTTTCCACAAGGAAGATGCAGTCTTTTCTTCATGTACATTTAGAAGAACAAAATTTGCTAAATAGAGCCTTACAACCCTTTTGATTTTCTATCTGACAGGTCCCAATCTTCTTGCTTCATGCCTTGAGGCATAGTTCTAGACATAGCAAGCCACAGGTCACGATCCACTAACATATCTTCCATCTTGAGTTTCCACAACTCAAAATTGCTACCATTGAATTTATCTATCTCCATCTTTCTGGATGTGCTTGTCATCTTAATCTATAATTAAATTATCGAACCTCTACCAGACTCCCACTGAAAAAGATTTAAGACAAAAAACTCAACCCACTCACAAGGATAACACAACTGGCCAAGCTTTGATACCACTTGTAAGGAAAGCATATGTGCAGAAACACTTTCCTAACGTCAAATTCATAGGGAAGAATGCAATGCAGAGCTTTTAATTTTCAAATTACAATCCAATTAAGACACACATCAAAGATTAACATAAACATAACAAATACACGAGTCAAAAGAACACTAGATTTACGTGGGAAAACCCTATCGGTAAAAAACCCACCACACCAAGCTGAATCTTTTTGTATTTTAGTAACAAACAAAATTACATACAATCAGAGATACAACTCTCTGGTATTTCACAGTAGTTTCACTGTTCAATCTCTTTTTCAAAAAAATGCTTTCAAAAACACTCAAAAAAACTCATCATAAAATTCTTATCACATTTTGATTTTATCCTCTTGTTGATCCTTATCCACCAATGCTCCATCAAAGAAAGTTTCCATGCCTTTTCAAATTTTTCCTTGCATGTAGTTTTTCTCCAGTGTTGCAACTGATGCAAAAAATCCAACCGTCATCCGTTTGAAAACCGCATCCTCTGATTGGTCTAGCAGTATGCCACATAGGATGGTCACACAGTCAAAGGTGATCAAACTTTGTTGGCATATCAGTGAGACACTAACAGTGTCTCCCTAATGCAACAAAGTAATCAGCTTAAGTCTCCAACAGTCAGCAAGAGGTTTAACCGAATGCCATGAGTCATACCGAGTCCATCGACATTCAATACATTTCTATTAGTAAAAGATTCCTCTATCGACAAGACATTTTACCGATGCTTGCAAGTCATATTGAACTCAGAGAGACCATCGACAAGACATACCAATCTTGCCAAGAACTCATATTGAAGTCTTCAAGTCATGTCATCTTGTGTTTTCCATTCGGTGTGACTATCGCTTTTCGGTGAGACTCATATCGAATGCCACAAGTCACAATAATGAGAAATTCCATCGGCAAGACACACCAATCTCGCCAAGACCTCTCACTGAACCTTTACATCAATGAGCATTTGTTATCAGCAAGACCTTTGTTCTTCGTTGTGACCTTACATCGAGTTCCATCACATCTTACCGAGTCAGCGAGACTACTCTTCATCGCTGGGACTTTTCATCGAGCATCAACAAGTCTTACTGAGTCGGAAAGACTTATGCCCTTCACCTGGACCTTTCTCTGAGCGCCCAAAGTGATCCTGAAGACTGTTGGTGTGACTTATTCAAGTCGCCAAGACTTCTCAGCGAAATCTTTTGTCACCATGAATGGACAATAGAGTACTCCTGTCGGCGAGACTTACCTTCTTTGATAAGACCTCTCCCTGATGATCTGTGTGTGTTAGCCCGATAGCCATAAGCTATCGATGAGACTTACACCATTCACTAGGACATCTCACTAAATCCCTAGCTTTAGCCCAATAAGATCAACTGTCGTCTAGAGTTCTACCAATCGACAAAAGGTCATGCTGAACATAGAGAGTCAAAGCAATAGTCATTTTCGGCAAGACATCAACTCTGTCTTGGCGACATGAACCTATAAAGGGAATACAAATCTAAAATATTTGTAATAATTCATCTACTCATCAATAATATTTTCATACCATTAACAATTTAAAAATAATTGGAAGACAACTATAATCTATAACATAGCATCCTTAAATGGTTCAAATTTTAAATGAAACAATGAAAGAAAGAATAAGAATACAAAGATTAGTATAAAATTATTTGAAAATAATTGGGGATAAAAATATTTAATCTAATAGTTGTTAACATAAATGAACTTCAAAATAGGATTATGTAAGTGAAAAAAAAGTTCTATTGCCTTCATTGAACCTAAATTTATCTAGTTAAGATATGTCTAAAATTAATAATTCACACTAGAATATCAATATTCCATAAGAATCTCATAAAGAGGACGAATTTAATGGAAGATAATATAAAATCCTCCATATGAGGATTAATTTTATCATTACAATATGAGTGAATCATCTCAATTATATAGCCAAGAACACAAAAAAATTATAGATTGGAAAGCAAAATAATCAGACATTTATCATATTTTTATATGTATAAAGTTTAGATTCCATCAAACTATTTAAACTTCTAGATTGCATAAAGCTATAAATTGAATCATTAAAACTAATTTATTAAGAATCAAATCTAATAAAGTTTGACTTCATATTGCATACTTGTTATAAATATCTCACTAATCCAACAATACATTTTATATATGTTAAAAAATATATAATTGTTATGCCCATAATTTTTCACTATATTTTGACCCGGATCTCCTTCAACTAGATCAATTAAAAATTATTTGTAATGTTGGAGGAAAATGGATTTAATATCATTAGATTTGTCATGGAACTACCTCTCTTGATCAACGATAGATATTATCCACTCTCGAGAATGTAAATATGTTCGAGGTAACTAAAAAATAATTTGTATCCCTTATATCCTTTCATCCAATGTAGCCTACCTCTTAATTGAGATCCTCTACCACAATTAAGTTCAAATCTTCTAAGTTTTATTTCAACAGAAGCAACCACTCATTGTAGAAAAGTTATTAGTAAGTTCTAAAGCCAAAAAAGTTTTTTTTTTCTATTTGGATCCATATTTTTTTTCCATTCTAGATCTCTTTCTAGCCATATTCTTATTGTAAGATCATAGTAAGGTAGTGCAATAGATTTAATCGCATCATTCCACAATTGTATCCACTTACCATTTTGATGAGGTCTAGGAACATCAACCAAAGGGATATTAGGGAAGAAAGGTGATCAATTTGATTGAGGTGGGAAGTGTTGAGCTTGAAGGATAGATTATTAGGTATGAGGAATAAGAAGTTTGAAAAGTTTAAAGAATTGGGAGGTGATATGTGAGATAGGTTTAATAGAATCTACTTAAATAAGGGTGTTTTGTGGAGAGGGGACAATGGAAAGAGAAATAACTAGGTTTTAATCTATCAATACAACTAAGTTTCCCTTACTTCACCATCTCTTTAGTTGGTCCAAGTGAACTAGTCATCAGTATAAGAATATTTTCTATCTAAAATGGGATCTAAACCCCTCATGGTATTTCTAATTAGGATGTAGGAATTCAATTATTTTTTAGAGAGTTTATGAGAACTAAACCAACTTGTATCTTGGTTTTTTCCACCATATCATATTCACCTCCTTGTAGCCATTTAGTCATAGGGAGGGCATAAAAATCCATTCCCACAATTTAACTTGAGATGAGGAGTCATTAGGCATACAATAAAGAAAAAATGAATAGGTATTCCTTGGATTACTAGTAAGAACTAAGCACAATTTTTATTGGGATCCACTCCTAAATAGATGATAAACTTAGCCAAGTATTGGGAAAGGTGGGTCAACCTTGCATCCTAATATTTTGATTTATTATTTTGTCCTCATATTAGGAAATGAGGCATCTCACTTTGTGTTGGTAGTTATTTTTCATTTGTTGAATGCTTCAAGGGAGGTGTCTAAGATGTTCTAAATGCATATAATATTATTATAGCTTTATAAGATGAAACCCTCTTATGACATTTAAGAGCATGACTATAGAATATTTACAGTAAAGTATTGACCAACATTATGAAAAATTATAAGAAATCTTTCAAGAAATAGCAATTGTGTCAAGGAAAAAGATGTGGACATTTACAAGAATTTTTTTTTTAAGAAAAAGTGGGAGACCACTTATAATTTTATTTATATATAATATTTTACATATAGCTGGTTCAAGCAGACATACTAGCGGGAAAGAACCAACAAGAAAACCCCCAGTTGTAGTCCAAGTAACAAGTTTTACAAAATATCAAAAAGACCAGTGAGGTCCTAGTACAAATGACCAATTGTCTGATTACAATGTTACAAAAGCACATTGGTTGAATACATCAATACATATGCACATTCTCTTATGCACCCAAAATACCCAAAAGAAGACATCATACTAGATATACCCATGACTTGAATACATAACACAATGGAGATTACAAAACCTTACTAAACATAAGACTGATAAGCTAGGAAGCCACTTTCAAAAAGATGTAGATTTTCCACCAACATGTCGAAAGCCATTAACTAAGCTTTCTTTTGTTTCCACTCGTTTACCTTTGTCTTGGCGATCATGCTCAAATGAAGGTTTTGATTTTTTTTAATATTAGGCACATAACAATAACAAAATTTCTTTTTGGATGAAGATGAAAGTTGCAAATCATGAATGCAAACATGACTTCTCAAGAAAGAAATGGCATGATATTTTCTTTTTAAATCATCAATCTCCTCCATGGAAATGGCAGATCTATATCTTTTAGAACTTGGTAGAGATGTGAAGAAGTGTCATGCATTGTGGATAATAACATGCCTTGGAATATGTGAACATAGGTCTCTTCTTATGAAACAAAACCTTCTTTTAATAATTAACATTAGAAATTAATACAGTTTGGCGAGCATATTGTATAATCACACTAGAAACCAACAATGGAAGATTGAGAGTCTCAACTAAGAATTCCACCTTATAGATAACATTCATACTAGAAGCCAACAACAAAAGACCAAATTTCCTAAATAAAGTTCATGTGTTATATATCATGCCTTTGAGGGGTCCACAAGTACCATAAGCCTTTTGAAATCCTTCTCCATCTAAATGCATCCATTCCAAGACCATTGGGAGGTGGGTATACAATATGAGCCAAGTATTAATTTCTAATGTTAATTATTAAAAGAAGGTATATAAATTATTCGAGCATCTTAATTCTCATAAAAAGTTACATCTTAGTCAATTTCTCAATGTATGAGTTCCATATACTTGTAAATTTTTCTTAATATAAAAACATATTTTATTTCATTAAAATTAACCTATCTATTCCATGTTACAAAAGATTCTCTTATTTTAAATTATATAATTCAAAATTAATTAGTAATTTTCAAGATAGACTACACAATTTCTTTAGTTAAAATAAAATAATATTCTTATTTGCATGTGAGAGTTATGTAGAATGGTAGTTTGATGTCTCAAAAATATTTCTTTCATATATACTAAATTTTTATCATTGTACATTATGAGTGAATCATCTCAATTATATATCCAAGCACATCAAAAATTTATAGAGTGGAAAGAAAAATAATCACACATCTATCATATTTTTGTAAGGTGTTCAAAAAGACTAAAAGTTTCCCTAGAAAGAACTAATTAAGGAATAAAAAAAATGGAAAGTTTCTACCTCATTGTATGTTGACCTTTCCCATATAAAAAGATCATGGAAATGCTAAATGAGTTGATATAAGAATTATTAAGAATGAAGGCACAAAATTCATAACACTAATCCTAAAAGCAACAAGAAAGGAAATGAATAAAATCTTCCTAGTTAATTTGAAAGAAAATTTAAAAGGTTCTAAATCCCCTTCACACCCCTTTCTAAATGAAGATAAAATAACTAAGTTACCAAATATTTCTTAGAGTTTAAAGTGGTGATTTTATTATGATTTCAGAATAAATAAGATAAATGAGATGAAATCAAGTTTTTTTGTAAAGGTAATGAATCTTGGGGGAATAAGATGAAAATAATTTTGAGCCTAGTTGACTCATTAAATGACAATAAGATAGATTTTAAAGGGGCTTTATTTAAAATATGTAATAGTTAGATATGTACTAATACATTATATTCTCTATTAGATAGTTATTTATTCCATAAACATTTCTTACAATCTTATAATTTATTAATAATAGTGATGTGTATATCCCTAGACACTCTTTGATAACCACACTATTAATGTTTCTATTTTTACTAGAGGATACTCTAATTGAAAAGCATGTAAAGAGGAAGGGTTAGTTAACCTTGATATTAATGCAATGAAAGGTGGGATTATCTTGATGGTATCAAAGTTATCTTAAAGATATATTGAAGGTTTTTCTTCTATGCCTAAACACATTTAGTGAAATATAATGAATATGTGTTATCCTAGAAAAATATGTATAGCATTAAGGATAAAATTTAGACTTTAAGTTGAAAGAAAATGTCAAATATTTAGAATAAAAATGGTGGGGATGGAATACAAGCTTCAAGAATCTCCTTGTAATAATTAATTGCAATAATAAATGATTAAAAATAAACGTGAATGGATATGTCACCAATAATTTTTAGATAAAATGACTAAAATTAAAGCCAAGATATCTTAGTTCAAGTATCAAGATAAAGGTATCAAATTATTATTCAATGTAAACATAGCTGAGTTTGATAGATAAAAAGTTGGCCCCATTAATACTAGGGGAGCATTGTCTAATGAGATTAAGTTGACACTATTCAATTTTTAGAAGTTATAACCCTAACATTTATATGAGGCTTGTAAAATAGAACCTTATTAGGAAGAGTAGGAGAGGAGAAACGAACCCATAACAATTATACTTATACAAATAAAAATAATAATAATGTTTAACCATTTCAAAATGTTAAATTTGTTTCACTATGGTGATCAATAGCTAATTTGTACAAGGAGGCCACAATTTATAGGGAAATGAAGACTACATAAGAGGATAATTTATAACATAGTAGCTTGGTTGTAGTTGTTTCTTTAGCATTAACTATTTTCTCTTTTTTCTTTTGTTGTCGAATATTTTATTTGATCTCTTAAAACTTATCAATGGTACTTGATCTTCATAATGATTATTTTCTTCTTTTTCAATTATTATCATCTTAGAAGGAATACCATTTCAATTTAGAGCAAGGAGAAATGTATTTTTCTTTTAAAGTATTTAAAATATTATATTTATTTGATGGTTCCTTCTTAACCTCTTCCACTCCTTGGAAAAAATTATCCAACCACTTGAATCTCCTTATATTAATCAATTTACTTCTATGATTTGTGTATGTGTTTTTAGTGATTTACTCTTTATCCTTTCAATTTATTCATGATATACTTTAATATAGTTATAACAAGTATATAATAGTTTTTCATAATTGGATATGCCTTAAGAAACTCTTTAAATGTGAAATTATTTGATGAGGGAAGATATAAATTAAGGTTATTCTTTCTTACTTACCTCATGCTCATCCATATTTTTTGTCCATAAATATCTCAAATCAAATTGTATTTGCAAAGAGGATAGCTATATTTTAAATATTCGCTCTTAGTCAAAGTCATTTATTTCTTTGTACAAATTTAAAATTGGTTTATGTAATTTAATTTTTAATAGTTTTAACATGGATATATGAAGAATAGTTTTAAATATATATATATATATATATAGTAAAGTGGACATATTTTTTATATTTTCCTAATACTAGAAAATTTAATAATACCTTCATTCCTTCTAATCCTAATAGAACTATTTTATTATACATTTCATTCAAACAATATAGTTTCTTTCCTCTAAATTTATTCTTCAATTCATACATTTAGTTCACCAACCATTTTTGGAGTAATGCAATAAGACTCAAAGGAAAACTATGAAGAATTTTATCCAAGTTTCATTGTATGCACCCTAAACTTTATATCATGAATTGTTTGATATAATTTCTCAAATAAATTTGTTAATGAATTGTTTGATATAATGCCTCAAATAAATTTGTTAATGAATTATTTGATATAGGGTGCATACAATAGAAATATTATTTCTATCATACTCCATCAAAAAATATCATGAAATGTTTGATATAATGCCTCAAATAAATTTGTTAATGAACTGTTTGATATAATGCCTCAAATAAATTGGAGGTGCCCTGGTAGAAATGTATGCAAAATGTGGAAGCATAGATAGGGCATGTTAATTTTTTGATAGAATAGAAATGTATCATAGAAATAGTGTATGTTGAAAAGGATTTAGAAACTTTTAAACAAATGCAGTTTCAATTCAACAAATTTGAAAAAATTTGCATTTAGGGTTTCAAAATTTAACAAACAAATGCATTTTGAACTCTACGAAATTTGAATTTGACAAACTTGGTGCTTGATATGCAAGTTAGGTTGATGAACTTTGGAGAGATGAAGTTGAGTTTGCATTCGCTGAAGAGATGAAGTTGAGTTTGTTCACCATTTGCAAATCACGTTCATCCTTCGCCGCACACACAAGCACAAGGAAAGCAGAAAAAAGTGAAAATGACAGTGACAAGTTCATGTTTCTTTTTTATGCCTTATTTGAGGGGGTTTGGTCAAACCCATGTTCGACTGAACCCCTTAAAATATTATTATTTTTGTGTAGGGTTTGGCAGTTCGGTTGAACATATAAGGTGTTTCGGTCGAACCATTAAGTTTGACTGAACCCCTTGAGTTTGGGGAAAGGAAGAAAAATGAAATTTCCTTCCTCATAAAATTTGTAAACCACTATTGTGGTTTGACCCTGATGCAAGCGGTTTCTTTGTATCTCTAAGGGTTTCTTGTCCTAGTTAAAACCAAGTTATAAAAGGGGTTTCTGGCCCTTGCTTGTTTGTCTAGTGCAGTGTGTGTAGTCATGCTTATCTTTTAGAGGTTGTTGTGGTTCTGTTGTTGGATTATGGTTTGCTTTAATTGTAGCTATCTTTTCTTTGTATTGGGTTTTGGGCCCCATCAAAACCTACTTTTACCTCTAATAAAAAACAAACATAAGAGACATACAATTGAAAACATACACCTAGAAATAGAAATATGGATATAGACTAAACTAGGAAAATGAATTTTCAAGAAGTAGAATTGAAGCTTGTGCACTTGATGCAAAAAATGTGTGAGAAACTAGATTGCTAAAAACACTCTCAAGGGGCGATGAGAGAAATTTGGAAGCTCTAGGAGTCCTCTACTAGAAAGTGGAAAGGTTGGCCATGTACAAAGGGGGCAATTGGCCCAAGGGGGCACTTGTGGCTTAACAACCAAATGAAACCAAAATATAATGAAAAAAATCTTTAGGTCACTTAGGATTTGAAACTAATAGAAAACTATACAAAACTCACACAAATAGGAAATAGAGAAAACAAATTGGCCAAAAATTTAAAAAATGCACAAGAAAAGTAAACCTTAAACAAAGAATGAAAATAAAATAAAAATAGAAATGCATTCAAGTGAAAAATAAAATGATTAGAAAAGGGAAAAGAGATATTTTTATACAATTTTATTGATTCCTAGAGATGTCCTCCAAAAAAAAGGAGATAATTTACAAATATGGGTGCATGCAGTAATGATGTGTGCCAACTCTAAAACTTCAAGCATTCTCCATGATAGTTTCCAAATAATTTTTCATCATATGTACAACTAGCATTTATCTACTGCCAAACACCTATAAAATAATTAAGACTTATAAAAGAGAGTGTTAAGGGGGAGCCTACCCTAGTCAACCCCATTGTGGATTTTGTTATTGTTAAAATAACACACCTTGGTATAAACTAGAAACCTTTTATATAATGTAATTCTCAATTGGAATAATCATTCTTTTCTTTATTTATTTCTAATACAGCAACCAACTTCCCCTTAGAATCTTTTATATAGCATGTTCAATTCTAGATGAAAATTGATAAAGAGACAAACTTATTTTCATTAATCTTAATCTAGAGACTAGAGTTGTAAATTATAATTTATTAGCAAACTCACCTTAAATATCTTGAGATTTCACCTTCAATGTATTTTTGGATCTAGTTTCCCTTTTAACTATTGTGATTAATCCCATCACTTGCATCAAACTCCATTAGTCAGCCCAAAAGGTAATATGATTCATAGATGTGACAATGTTTTTAAAGACAAATGTACCAAAAATCTCATGTCAAGATTCATCTTTTACCTACTAAGAGAATCCTAGATTTCAAGGGCCTTATTAAAATGAGTATAATGTGTATTTAGTATGTAGAAAAATAATAATCTACCCTAAAAAATTCAAGATAATTTTAATTCTCAATTTAGTTGCTCTGTCTCATCCAATTTTTTTAATTTTCAAGTCCAAATATCTCTCAAATCCATTCGTCATCTCCCATTGTAACTTATAAGAATTTTGGATCTACAACCATGTTAAGGAATTAATTGAAACCTAAATCCCTAGAAAAGTAAAAAGGAATAAATAATGAAAAAGATAAGGCTAGTAGGAAACATTAATTTGGAATAATTGTAGGATAGTTTGGACATAAATAGGGGTGTGTACATGTGGACACGAAATTCAAAATAGGATGCTTTTTACAAGAATGGATGATAAAAATTAGTCAACTATTAATATTAAATCTAGATTTACAAAACTCTGTTTGAATATGGCATGTTAATTATTCAAATATTTAAGGGGATTTCACAAGCTTAGTTGACCTAAGTGGTGATTAACCAGATTTATTCTCTAGATATAATAAAATAACTATATTTCTTGTTATAATATTTTAGGTGGATTTCATTAAAATTATACAAGTGTTGGATTTGCAATAGAGGAAAAACAAAATAAAATACTAAAGATGCTTCAATTGCATCTAGTCAAGATTTATAGAAGCAACTAAACATTATGAATAGGAAAATAGAGTATATTGATCATTTGTAATATCCACGAACTTACAATTCAATTCATTGTATTACTTCATCAAAAAATGGCCAAAAGAAAAAGACAAGGTCACTATACTAGTCAAAATTAAAGTATCATTCCTACATAGAGATTTAGGAAAGTTAAATATATTCATATCCCAAGCCATTGAAAAATATATTTAATTACTACACAATTGAAGGAGATGATATTTGTAATTTGGAAAAATAACCCATTATAATGATTAGTCTAGAAGCATTTCAAAAAAATTTGCACTCATCTTACCCTAAACTATGGTTTGGCATTATCATGTCTAAATAATGGCTAAGAGAAAATGATGTGTTGGAGATTCTATAGGACTAGGATGGAGGTAAGGTCAATGTATCTTAACATAGTAGATTAGTAGATTACAAGTAATTGACATATGTTTTGGACATGTCAAAGATGCCATGGTGTTAATATGTAATTTACTCATCCAAAAGGATTCCACTCATTTAAATGGAGCATGGAATCTATTGTTATATATGATTTTGGAGAAGCTATAATGAATAGTTATCCATGGGGACTGAATTTATATAACCCAAGAAAAAAAATACTAGGATGGAGGATATATCTATCTGACATTGTATCTCATTTCAATGCAATTTTTGCTTCTGTGTAGTTCCCACCTCCACTAACCAACTAGATACTAGGTTCCAAATTTTTAATATATAGAATTTTCAAATAAATTCAAGAAATGGGTATGAGAATGAGGTTATAGTAATAATAAATATTTTTTATCCCATATAATGTATGAGAAAGTTCATAAAAACCCCATGGCTTCATAAATGAAACCAAGAGGGGTAAAGGAACTCAAAGAAATAAAGCTAGTGGTTTGGTGGGATCCACCTTAAATATGCCATCATTTGGATTGGATGTGCTCTCATCAATTGTCACATCCTACCTAAGCATGTTCTCCCTAAAAAAAATTATTATTAAATTCATTTTAAGTTGTGCAATCCAATTGCGTAAATTCTAAGGTTTAAGGAGTATTCCAACTACCACATTTAAACTTATGGGATGAATTTACTTGACCCCATTTTAATTCTAAAGATTGGAGAGACAATTAAATCTTTTCACTTTGATGGATTACCCCAAATATATCATAAACCAAAGTGTAAAATAAGGAAATTCCTATTATAGAAGAGGGTCAAGAAAAACTTTGCATAAGTATGTTGATTAGCGCTCCAATGTTTTTGATTAAAAAGTAAGGAGAAGGGCCTGAACCCAAAAAAAGAATAAAGATTAAGTCTCATGGCCAGTAGCTCAACAAAAACAAAAATACCACACCAAAACTGTTGGAATTAAGCAACACTGAGAGAGGGGGATGAATTAGTGTTGTGCAATTTTTAACTTTATTAATCTAATCATTAAAGTGCTGATAACATTCAACCAAAATAAAAATACATGCACATAAGACAAATAACCACAACACCATAACACAAGGATTTTTATGTGAAAACCCTGTTAGGGGAAAAACCACGATGGAGGTCAATCCACAATATTGTTTTGAGCATACTCAAAAGAAAAGATTACAAAATGAGAATGCACTTGCATTTAGGCACACTACCTAGAGCTCACTGCTCAAAAACTGAAAGGGTTACTACCTTACAAAAGTTTGGAATACTTCTAAGGATTTGAACTAATAAAGTAGCATCTACAAATTCTTGATTATATTTCTGGTTAGGCTCAACAATCAAATTCTGGACCTTTTGATTGATTCTACTCTTTTGCTCTATTCTACTTCAATTTGCACCAAAAATACTTAATGCACAAGTGAAACTGTGGATAATCGCTCTACTGACCTTTTTCCATTTGCAACATACATCAACTCACATCAAAAACACACCAAAATGATATAATCGACCACTTATATATATCCACCACCAAGAATTTAATCATTATAAGTTGGCCTCAACAAAATAAGAAATATTCAAAAAAATTCAGCTCAAATCATTCATAACAATCAATGCACATCCACAAGAGTCGGCCATAACATAGTGAGGACCCAAACCAAAATATTCAAACACAAAAATACTTAAACAATAAATCCTCAAATATTTGTGACACACTATATTCACCAAGTCAGCCTTGATACATTGATGAACAAAAAATTAGTTCACAAAACCTTCTAACTTTCACCCAAATTGATACGAGGCACCAAGATTTATGGATAACACATATTATGCATTGAACAATACTCCTTGAGATGCACAACAAAAAGTAATAATAGAAAATTTGTATATGAATCGAAGAACAAAAAATTACTTGGTGCTCTGTTCTAACTTAATAGATAATCATTGATCTTCAGTCTGTCTGTTGGTATGAGAAAATTTCAACATGCGGATCAACTAGCTAACAAGGGTTTCCATCAATAAAACACTAGAAAACATGTGCAATGTCTCTTGCCAACAAAAACAATGTGAACTAAAACCAAATGAAACAAAAAAGGCCAACTAGTCAAGTGATAGTCATCACCAAGAGAGAATTATAAAGTCTAAATAAAACAACTAAAAATAGTAAACAAGATTAAAAAGGGGGTTCACAGAACCAACAAAGACCAAGGCTCACTGGCCATATCAAAGAGACAACAAACCCAAACTAGTTTTTGGGACTACAAATCAAGTCCCACTCCATATTCAGCTACTCCATCTCCTTAGTCCATGCATCCATCTCTTTGATTGCTTTGTCCTCTAGTTAAATCTCCTCTTCCTAAGATGGATTCTTCCTCCTCTTCCCTTTCCTAACTTTAGCCATGCCATTTACGATTCCAAATATTTACCTTCTCATGATTCTGAAAGTAATTGAAGTTAGCCTATTAAACACTTTGTCGATCCTATTAACTATTTCTTGTAGCTCATGGAACTAGGTCTTATAAAACTCAAAGGACTTATTTTATTTCTCTATTTCATTTTCAAGGTCCTTTGTGGCATGCATATTCACATCTCTAACTTGCATATCCACCTCTTCTATTCCTTTTGCTACTTGTTGGTCTCCTTCATCCTCAATATCCTCTGAGTGTTGCACAACCTCTTGATCAACACCCTCTTCTCATCCTCTTCTTCACTGCTAATAGACTCCTCCTCAAGCTCCTCATCTAGAACCACAACTAATTCCTTCTTAATAAGGTGCAAGGGCCCCTCTTCTTCCAAAGATTCATCTTCAGGTTCTTAGAAAATATGTTTACCTTCGAAAGATTGACCCACTAACCTAGCTGACCTTCTTCCACCTTTCCTGCCACTTGAATCATCTACATTGCCTTGTTCATCCTCATCCCAGATTTCAATTGTGAATTTTTCACCATTCTTGGTTCAAAGCTTTCTTATCTTTTTTGTTTTACACCTAAAAGGTTACCAGAAGGGTTGCCAAAAATTTTCTTTCCTTTCACAATTGATACAATTGGGTCCCCTTCTATTAACATGCCTTTAATGGAAAACTATTTAGTCAGAGAGGGTTCACAAAGGATTTCTGATAAGGGAGGCTTAGCTAAGGAAGTACCATCAACATGAATTTTATAGGGATTAGGATTAGGGTGAGGGTCAGGCTAGTTGTTTTGGGATTCATTATCTTGGGGGTCAATTTCCATTGATGGTCTAGGTAGGGAAGTATTAGCAAAGACATAATTGTAAATTCTTTGAATAAGGCCCTAGTGAAGGTGTAGGTAAATATATGAGTTATATAATGAAGATTCCATAAATAAGATAAATTCTAGTAGATTGTTGACTATAGGTAAGAAACATAATATTATTAACCCTATTGACATGAATAATTTTATTGATGAATTAAATTATAAGATTATTTTCTAGGATATTTTATAGATCTACTAAGGAGTGGTTGGTGTATAGGGTAGTGCCTATGTTGCAATTTCAGGGGAGGATATAGCTAGAGGATGAAGAATCTACAACAAGAAGAAATTAAAACTTGACAAGTTTTTTCAAGAGCTATGTAACACATAAGGAATAATACAAGTGTCAATAGAAGATATAAAAACTTACATTATCATTTGGGTGAGTGCAAGAAGTTAGGTTCACTTTGTGGCTAAAATGTGGAATCCTTTTTCTTGAAAATTAAATATTTTCATTGCTAAAGTAAAAATTTAAAATACTTACACACAAAATATTATCATGGTGTAAAAATATGAAATGTAGGGTTTTGTTTCTAGTTTTTAAATATGTATTTTTTTCTAATACACATATGATAAAATTTGGTTTTGTAAAGGATGCACAAAAGTGGTTTTCTAAAAATTGTATATTATGAGCTAAAACATACACATGCATGACCATCATATTTAACATAAATGAAAGTATTTTTATGATTCACTTTTTTGAAAGATGTGTATGATGGTGAAGTTTGATTAGGATAACTTTTATAATTATTTAATATATTTAAGGGCCCTAATTTGTTCTTTTTAAAACCCTTCATGTAGGACATACATAATTTGAGATAAAATATATTACCATGATTTTTTTCACATAGATAAGTGTGTCTATCTTGGTCAAACATATTTTATTTTAAGAAAATCAATTTCAAAAGTTATTTAAAATAGTAATATATGATAATTTCAAGTTATGAGCCCCTTCAAGTATAAATATTAATTAATAAATAGAAAAATCTTTCAAGTTTTAATTTGGTCCAAATTTTCTTAAAAAGAGTCATCAATCATATTGATATAGATAGTTTTTACTCTTGCTATTAGCATGACATTTTACTTGTAGGTTCAAGGTTAAGGGTTGGGTTTCCAAGCCTAAAACCAAAGAAATTTTTTAGGTTTCAAATTTAGAATTTTATAGAACATGTACTCTCTCTCTAAAAGCATGTATTCATTGTAAAAATGAATGCATGTGTGGTTTCAATAGAAATGAGTAACTATTTTAAAATGGTTATGCATTTTAAAAAAGATGGCAACCATTTTAAAATGGGTAGTCATTTATATTATATTTGTTATCATGCTTGTTTATAAATTGGTACCCATTTAGGAATGGGATTGTGAACTAGAATGGGTAACCATTCCATATGGATAGGAGTTTAGTTTGGGATGCTTATAAATGGGTACACATTTTATACAAAACACCTACCCATTCTGATCAATATTTTTTCTCCTACGAATTTCACTAAAAGTGGACTCAACTTCTTGCACCCACCCATATATCAAGTACCAACGATTTCAAAGAATATATGTCAAGTGTACCTATTTAGGTTAAGTTGTGTGTTCATGCAAGTCTTGTTGCTAACACTATTTCATTACATGTTGATGTTTCAAATATTCTATTTATTTTTCTAGACATTCTAGATGTTTCTAATATTGCCAAGATTATTAGCCAAGTCAATAATGTAATATAATTTAATATTTTTGAACCCCTTGTTGCTACTATGAAAGTGAAACATGCTAAAGTGTTTGAGAGTGATCAAATTCAAGTTACTATGTCCACTAATATTAGTCTTTGTCTTACTACTAATACATCTAGTGGTGTTCTCTTTTGAATTTCTAATGTATCTAATGTTTCAAATTTATTGGTTAACTCATTACCTCTAGCATTTACCTCAATAAAAAATTGTGTCATAAGCTTTATGTTCATTCCTTCACCCACCATGTCAAATATTGTTGCTAGATAAGTTCTCCATATTTCATTCCCCCTTTAGTGAGTATTGATATGCTTCCATTTAATAGTAAAATTTATGAAAACCTAAGGAATCATCTAGAGGAAATTGTTACTTTGGGATCCTTAAGTCATAATTGTTACTTTGGGATCAAGTCAAACTAAGAGTTACAGTTTATGTGTTCAATTTTAATGAAAGCTTAGATTTATAGATTATGTATTGAATTTTTATTTTTAATTCATTTCATTTTATTTTTATTTGTTTTAATTTTAAATATTTTATAAGTTTTTATTTAGTGATATTGAGGTTATCTTTCTATTAATATTAATATTGTTTGTTATTAATTACATTTTTAGGTAGATATTTTATTAATATTTAAATTATAATAAAATAAAAATTCTAATATTATTATTTTACTTAATTATTTATTGATTTAAGAAGTTTTTTTTTTTTTTTTGCTTGTTAAATCTCTGCTAAGGGGCAACACCCTGTATTGCTTCCAAAAAAAAGAGTTTACACGTGTTTCTAAAAACCAAAAAAGAACATCTTGCAAGCCTTCTCTATCAAAAATGGCCATTAATACTACCCATTCCTACCTGATTGTGCTTGCTTTTACAATTTTACAAAATGGCCTGACAGTGGCTCAAGTGTTTGACTACTACCTCGAGACTTACTACATTTTCTATACCCTATTGTATACTAGAACTGAAATAAAAATTTGGAAATTTTATAACTGTACTCGACCCAAAAACTACCATCAGTCCTCCTCATTCTCAAAATCTTCCATCTCCACACTCTTCATGTATGCAATGTAATTCACAACCACCAGGCAATCTGCTCCACATTTTTTGTGAGTCGGGCCCTTCACCTTCTCCTCTGGGTCTCTTGGGTTGTTCAGCCACCATTCCTCACTGGTGTTGAAGTTCGAGTTGTCGTCATCCCCTGCTACGATTTCTTCAGAAATCCCTTGATCTTCCACATATCTCATTGCCCAGCCTCATGGAAAATTGGTGGTTAGGTTGGCAGCTCTAATTAGGAAGGTGATGCTCTAGTCTTGCTTGTCCCACAAATTTTCAAACCCTTCTAGGTCAATGGTCCGGACTAGGGGAAATTTCATGACCTCTCTTCTGCACATTCTAATCATGTAGTAATTCTGTGACATTGGGATGAGCTTGTTCTCATCCACATTGTCCAGGGCAGCATTGATGTCTCCCATCCATGCATGGATGAAGACCATCTATGTCAATTTCTTCCATGTTTCCTTTGAAATTACCATGTGCAAGAGTACCGCCAGGAACATGGCTAGGATTTTTGAATTGGACCTAAACCTGTGGTATGCTCTTAGGAATTCAAGGCCTAAAACCTTTTTATTTTCCCAAAGCACCAGTAGATGGGAAGAGGCCAACAATCCCTATGGCCTCTTGTATGTCACTTCTCCTTGAAAGGATTGTTGTTGCTTTGACATATCTAGGGTCAGCAGAGTCTCCATCACACTCTCACACACCTACTACACCACTTCCTCTGCAAATGCAAACTCACTCTAAATTCTAAAAAGCCACCATTTGGAATGGTTTGATTGACACCAGCTAAGGCCCTAAAACAATGAAAGCTTTACTTCTTCTTTATTATATTTTCTACATTTGTGCCTTCTAAGAGTGTAAAATTTCCACCACCCCACTGAAGGTACTTGCTGAAATTAATGTATGGTAGTATGAGATCCACCCAACCTTTCCTTTTCCTCAAAACTTTGTTTCATTTATTTGTTCAATACCTTCTATTGAAGGCCCTTGTCATGTCAAATAAGTCTTTGGATTTTGTCCTTGATACCATATGATTTCCTTTCACCACCAATTGAAGAATCGATGATGAAAGTTGTCCCTGATGCCTGTTCTTGGGTTCGCTTATGTGGAATGTTCTAATGCCTTTTTTGCCAACATGTCTGCCTTGTCATTACCCTCCCAAAAGATGTGGCTAATTTTGAAGGTGTCAAATCTAACCACCAATTGCTTGACCCTCTGTAGTAGATGGTTTAGCTTCCCATTTGGAGTAGTGCCTCACCTGATGGCATTGATTGTGATCATCAAATCACCTTCTAGATGAATTTGCTTCACTCCCAAATCAATCCCCAGATGAAGACCTATAGTTGTTGCTCTGAACTCGGCTTCATTATTCATGCAAGTGCCTAAAGTGTGGAGTTTTCTTCTAGGATCCTACCCTAGGCGTCTCTTACAGTACATCTTGTGCCACCCAATCCTAGATTTCCCCGTGCTTCCCCATCAAAATTAACCTTAGTTCATTTTGGCTCTAGCGCCTGTCGTGCTACTTCCTCTCTCTTGGTTTTAGATGTCTAGGTTGATCCATTCCCAATCAGTAGTGGTGGCTTGAGGCCAATAATTTTTTTGGTTAGGCAGTTGTCCCAATTTGTGAAAGCTTTTTGTTTGGTAGATTTGTTTCAAGCATCCTCATTTACCATTTCTACTATGGCCCTTTCAATTTTTTCCTAGGGTCTATCTTTGTTGAGCTCCTTCCCTTGAAAAATTATTCTGTTTAGTTCCTTCCATATATCCCATACCACAATGGATGGGGTCACCTACCATATCCCTCCAAAAATAGAATTACTACCTTTTAGTGGTCACATTTTGAACCATGATACAATATCTACTAGAATTGGATATTGCAAGTTCAATTTTTTTCTAACTATGTTCCAACAATCATGTGCAAAGGGACATGTTTGGAGGAGATGGTTTGTTGATTTCTCACTTTCTTTGCATAGAGTGCATCTACCTAGGCCTTTATTCCAAAGGTGGCTAGCCTATCCTCTGTGAGGATTCTTTCTTGGGCCACCAGCCAAGCAAAGAATCTAGTCTTGGGGAGGCATTTCCTTCTCCAAAACAATTTGTGTGGCCAAATGCCAACTCCTTTATCTTGTAGCCAAGTATCACCTTGTATGTACTTGATGACCCACACCAATGGATCAAGTCCTGGTCATTGAATGGGATGAAATATCTACCCTTGAGGATATTTTTCAATGCATTTTTTTGTGCTTGAGCAGCACTAAGTGTTTGAAGATCATTCCAGCTCCAACTGGGGTACCCTAGATTGACAATTCTCCTACCATAGTTGGCCACCTTGACCCCCCATAGCCTTGTGGTTTCCTCCTTAATTTCATCCAGGCCCTGAGTGTTGCTAATGGGAGGTTTTCCATACCAAGATTCATTCTAAAAGGAAGCATTCTCTCCATTCCTAATTTCCCAAGTTACATGATTTACTATTATATCCCTACTATCCAAGATGAAATTACATATTGTTGAACCTCTCAAGGGATTAGTTGTAGTGAGAATTCTTGTTGGGTCATCTAAGTCTAGATACTTCCTCCTTAAGATTTTGACCCATTTTTTCTCACCTTTCATGTGGATGCCCCATACCAATTTGGCCCCCATGGCCTAGTTCATTATTGAAATTTGTTTAATCCCTGCCCCACCAGCATCTTTGGGTTTGCATACCTTATCCCATGCCAATAGAGGAAATTTATTCTAATCTCCTATTCTGCTCCAAAAGAATTTCTTGAAAATTTGGGTAAGGGCTTCTTCCACTAGTTTAGATAATTTTATAAATGACATTGAGTACACTAGGATGGCTGACAAAATTAACTTGGCCATCAGTAATTTTCTTGTTGAGGACAACCATTTTCCTTTCCAAGTTCCCAACCCGTTCTTGCAATTGTTGACTAGATTCTCCCAATATCACTTTTTGTTGATATTTGCAAATAGGGGCATCCCCAAGAATCATCCTGGCAGTGAAGCTACTGTCAAATTCAAGATCTTGGCTAAATATCTCTACAAGCTAGGTTGATTTTTCAAAAAGAATACCTCTAATTTTCCCAAATTGATGCTTTTCCCTGATTCCCTATAGTAGTCATCTATCAAGTTTTTGATCACTCTTGCCTCCCTCCTATTGGCCTCTCCCATCAAGACTGTGTTGTTTGCAAATTGGAAATGAGTTGAGGGGTCCAATCTATTGGCCACATGGATACATTTCCACTTTCCTTCCCTTCTCAATCTTTGAATCCCACTACCCAACACTTTTTCCATGATTATGAATAAGAATGTGGATAGGGGATCCCCTTGTCTTAACCCTCTTGAGGAGGGAAAAATTCCCCAAAGCCAAATTTCCTTAGTACCTCCAAGAGGAATTGTCTATCTACCATGCCATATGCTTTGAGGATATCTAGTTTTAAAATCATGCAGGCCTCTTTGTTCTTTCTAGCTAAGTGAATAGTTTCATGTGCAATGATTATTCCTTCCACTATTGACTGCCCTAGGGAAAATCCACTTTTCTCTTTTGATATCACCTCATTCAATACTTCTTTGAGTCTGTTTACTATTATTTTGGTGACCACTTTGGATGTTGTGTTACATAATGCAATTGGCCTAAAATCACTCATTATTTGTGGATATTTTTTCTTGGGGATTAGGGCCAAAAAGGTGTGATTCACTACCCCCAACATTGTCATTATTCTTCTTTATTCCTCTACTTCCACTCTCAGATCATCTCCCACTGTGTCCTAGAATCTTTGAAAGAAACTGGCAAGGAATCCATCTGGTAAGGAATCCATCAAGGCTTGGGGCCTTGTCAGGGTTCATTTGGAGAACTACCTTCTTGACCTCTTCCAAGGAGATCTTTTGGTATTGGCACAAATTTTGATCCTCATTTATGATTGTGAGGATTTCACTTAGAAGATTGTCCCTTGCTGCCTTATTTTCCTAGCCTTCCTTGTTTAGAATTTCTTCAAGGAAGCTAACTGCCTCCTTGTTGACTTCCTCAATAGACTAAACTGTTGCCCCATTGGCCTTCTTCATTTCTACAATTTTGTTCCTATTTCTATTGGAAATTGTTGATTTATGGAAGAACTTGGTGTTTTTATCACCCTCTTTCAACCATATTTTCATTGAATTTTGATGCCAATAGCATTCTTCCCACTTCAATATTTTTTCCAACTCTTCTTTCAAACATTTTTTATTCTCAAAGTCTTATGCATCCATCCCTTTCTCTATTATATGTTCATTCAAGACTCAAATTTCTTGTTCCATCCTTTCCTTCTCCTGAAATATGTTCTTGAAATGTGTTTTGTTCCATTCCTTGAGCTTATTCTTGATGTGACTTAATTTTTTGCTCATTTTTAAAAGATTCGAGCTATCTCCAAACCTAATTTCATTCCACCATTTCTTAATTAGTTATGGAAGGTGATCATCTCTTAGCCATATGTTTTCAAATTTGAAAGGACTCCCCTTGGGTGGGTCATCTTGCCCAAATGACAGTGAGATAGGGAAGTGATATGACCCTATCAAAGATAGAATGTGAGCTTCTTATGTGGCTACAATCTCTCCCCAATCTCCCCAAATGAGGAACCTATCCAATCTCTCAACTATGCTAGTGAAGTCCTTTCTCCAGTTGGACCATGTGAATGTTCCATTTATTGGAATGCACATCTTTTAGGAGATTTCTATCTATGAACTCTTGAAAATCTCTTTGAATGGCACATGTTCTTCCCAAGCCTCCTTGCTTCTCTTCATTGTTCAAGGTGGCATTGAAATCTCCAACCACTATTCCCATCTCACTTCTCCTATTCTCCAACTCACTTAAAATTATTCCCACTATTTTTTTTACCCATGTGGCTATTGGTCCATATACATTAATACAAAAGGAGGCCTTCCTTCTTAGGTCCTTGAACTTGATTATTTTCTAGTTGTCCTCTTCCTGTTCTATAGTTAGGGGACTCCATAGGAATCCTAGACCACTTGATGCTCCTATGGCCTCCTTGAATTGGATTTTCCACTGCTTCCAATTGCACAATCTCTTCTAGCCTTCTTCCTTACTCCATTTAGATTCATGAATGAGAACTATGTCCTCTTTTGATTGGTCATGAATTTGGCACTTGACCATGCGCCACTTGTCAAGGGAATTGATGCCCCTAACATTCCATGTTATGATCCTCATTTTTCCCTAGGAAGGAGGCTATCCTTCTTGACAATTAGTTTTTTCTAGCTAGAGGAATTGCTTGCCATCATTAGCTTGGCTTTATTTGTCATCCTACCCCTTTTAGATTTTTTCTTTATGTTGGGTGTGTTTATCTTTGATTCTGATTGTTCTAGCTATCTCATCTCAAACAACTCACCTTCCTCTACCGCCTCCCAAGGCTCCTCTTCTACCTCTAAAAATTTATCACTCTCCTCTTCCTCAGATTGAACAAATTCATCATCTTCCTCCTGGAGAGTGTCAACATTGTTTACTATGAGGGTTTTCTCATTCTTCCCATTCTCCTCCCCTATTGGTTGGGAGCCCAAATATGATCTTTCTACTTCTTTTGTTAGTTTCTTGAGCTGAGTTTTGATGTCCTTTTGAAGTTCTTGTGCACCTTCCATGAGGGAATTGAGTGCTTCTTCTACTCTAAAGCTCCCATGTCCCTACTTTTCCTTTGTTGGTTGGGGGGCAATGTTAAGTTTTTGAGATATTTTTTAGTTATTTTGTTGCTCTTGGATTTTCTTTTGTGGATTTAGATGCTAGTTTCTGAGGTGTTCAATTTTCATTTCTCTCTTCATTTTTTGAGATAGTCTCCATTCCCCTAAATGAGGTGCCTTCCAAGGACGAGTCCCTAAAGAGACATTTTCTAGGTTCAACTCCTTCCCAAATTTCTATCTCCTATTTCCAACTTCCAAATTTTGTTAGAATTTCTATGTTTTTATATATCCTGACCCCTTCATCTACTTTAACTAGTATGCATGCTTCAGCCCATTTTATTTTGTTTATGAAATACTCATCCACCCCTAAGCACACCCCTAGGGAATCTCCTAACCTCACCATGGCCTCCATATTCTAGAATTCTGAGGGAAAATCCACCATCTTGATTCAGGTGGGGATTTGGTTTATTTTGTAATTCCATGGGTCAAAACTTGCTCTCCAACTCAAGCAGTGAAAAATATGACCATTCATGAATAGAGGCTTCCCTTCTATGATTTCTAACTTTAGTTCTTGATCTATGCATTCTATAAGAAAAAAAGAGTTTGGTAATTGGTAAATGCTTACTCGGTCTTTGAATTTTTTTCCACCATGCCTTGATTTCCTCCCTGGGATATCCCAGGCCCATCCACTTGGTGAATAGGGCTTTCTCCATCAGTTTACAAACTCTTCATTCAGTCATTTCTGTCAAAATTTAATATAGTTTGATTCCCCACAGTCACAACCAATGACCTCCACTTGTTTTACTCTGGAAATTCCTTCTATTTTTTTTCCTTCTAAGTAGGTCTCAATCTTTCTGGTTCATTCTTCTTTTGAATTTGAATTATTCTCCCAATTGTTGGTTCAACTTCCCTTCATTCCCTGGTTTAGGGTTCCCTAAGCCCTTGAATCTCCAAACTTTTCTAGTGCGCTTCTATATTCCATTTCCTTTGTTACATCAACTATGGTTTGAATTTTTTCCATGGCGATCATTTTCTTGGAACCACCCAATCCTTGGTTCATGCATGCTCCAACCTTGCTCCTTTGACACACTATTAGCTTTTTCTTTTGATCAAGGTCCCATTTCTCTTTGTCTCTGACTTGGTGTCTACTCTGGTTACAGACACCATCTTCTCAATTTCCATTCTAGTAGTAGAGGGGATGGCAGTTGTGTTGGAATCAAGCAACACTAAGAGGGGGGGTAAATCAATGTTGTGCAATTTTTAACTTTATTAATTTGATCCTTAAAGTGCTGATAACATTCAACCAAACTAAAGATGCATGCACATAAGAAAAATAACCACAACAACATAACACAAGGATTTTTACATGGAAATCCTATTAGGGGAAAATCCATGGTGGAGGTCAATCCACAATATTGTTTTGAGTATACTCAAAATAAAATATTACAAAATGAGAATGCACTTGCATTCAAGCACACTACCTAGAGTTCACTGCTCAAAAAAAAAAAGGCTTATTTCCTTACAAAAGTTTGGAATACTTCCAAGGATTTGAACTAATAAATTAGCATCTACAAATGATTGATTATAGTTCTGGTTAGGCTCAACAATAAAATTCTAGACCTTCTATCTGATTCTTAACTTCTACTCTATTTTGCTTCAATTCACACCAAAAATCCTTAATGGACAAGTGAAACTATGCATAGTCACTCTACTGACCTTCTAAAATTTTAAAAATACAAAAATCACATCAAAACATGCTCCAAAATGATATAATCGATCACTTATATATATCCGCTACTTAGGATTTAATCGCTTCAAGTTGGCTTCAACAAAATAAGAAATATTCACAAACTGTTGACTCAAATCATCCATAATATTCAATGTGCATCCACAAGAGTTGTCCACAACATAGTGAGGACCCAAACCAAAATTTTTAAACACAAAAATACTTAAGCAATAACTCCTCAACTATATGTGACACACTATATTCACCAAGTCAACCTTCAAACACTATTGAACATAAAATTAGTTCATCGGGCCTTCTAACTTTCATCCAAATTGATATGAGGCACCAAGATTTATAGATAACACATATTATGCATTGAAAAATAATCCTTGAGATCTACAACACAAAATAATAATAGAAATTTTGCATATGAATTGAAGGACGCAAATCTACCGGATACTTTGTTCTAACTTAACAAATAATTACTGATCTTCAATTTGTCTGTCAGTATGAGTAAATGAAAATGTGTAGATCAACTAGCTAAAAATGGTTTCCATCAATGAAAACACCAAAAAACATGTGTAGTGTCTCTTTCCAACAATCTCCCCCTTTGGAATTGATGGCAACACTTAGTGAAAAACGATCAGTGCCAACAAAAATACACTGCCAACCAAAACTCCAAAAAGATCTTCATCCACAACTCAAAACTACAACTCCCCCTTAGATGAGTATACATTTTTTACTATTCTACTCTCCCCCTTTGTCATCAATGCAAAGATGAGGAATCCACATACAAAACTCCTATAAACAAACAAAAACTTCATACTGCATATGTACAAACTTTGTTTCAAACAACTTGCACAAACTTGAAAATGTCTGCAAATTGGTCCTTAACGACTTTAGGCTTGTGTCCCAACACTTATTGATACTTTTTAGAATAGTTATGTGACCATAGAGTAAATAAGATTTAATTTCTACAGATTCAAGGTTCACTCGATCACTGACTTCCACAACATCTTGTGCTTCCTTCAAAGCATTCAACATGGTCTCCATCTTTGGACCAATTAGGCCTCTAAGTTCACCAATTCTTTCCACAAATCTATCATTATCACACTTTAAGCTCTTTATTTTTTCAAGTAAGGATATAACTTGACCTTCTTGCTTTCCAACATAAACAATTAAAGGATCAAAAGCATCAAAAATAGCAGCTAACTCTTTATCATGATCCTTAACCTTCTTCTCATTTTCCTTAGTAATTTTTGACAAAGACAAACATGACTTATAAATCCTTCCACCTTTTGATAATGCACTTTGAACATTTTTCACATAGGTAGCTAACAGAGATTTATCATTAGCTATCATTCCTTTCAACCTACTAATCTTTCTAGCATCAAATTCCTTCTGAACTTTGACCAAAGATGACCTCTCAAGTGACTCAAAATGAGTACTTACCGAATTTATAAGCTTCTTCAGCTCACTGGAGGAAGAACTAGATGGATCCTTAGCATGAGTAGGTGTGATCTTCTCTAGAATTCCAAATGCAAGATTCAATAACTCACTATCCTCAATATGAGACTTTAGAATTTCTTCCCTAGCATTAGCTTGTGCAAATGATGTGACTTACATTTTTTGAATTGGGGACAAAGTAGACAAATGAATAGGGCCTTCTCCCAACTCAAGATCAAATTCTTCCTTTTACTCTTCTAGAAACTTCTTCCCTGCCTCTGCAGTGTCTCTTGCTTCCACTAGAACTTCTTTAACTTCAACCTTCTTTTCTTCAACTATGGTTTCCACAGCCACAAATTTTTTCTTGCCATTTGGAATTTCAACTTCTTTAACTAATATCTCCTTTTCTTCAACTGACACAATTTTAGGAGCTTCAGTGTCCATAGGTTCTTATGTATCATGCACATTAGAAGGAATATGAGTGTCCTCAAGTGTAAGGTCTCTTAATTTACTAGACTAGATGAAATATCTTCCACATGCTATTCTTTAGAAACAACATCAATTATGTTCTTTATTAGAACTTCCTTCAGAATGCTTTCAATTTCCTTTTCTACTTCTTCAGTCCTACCCATCATAAGCTTGTTTATTCTTGTTTTGATTTTGAACTCTCTTTTTGCTTCTTTTAGGATTGACTTCATTTCTTCAATGGGCAGGTGCATGAAGATGGGTAGCAATTTTGTGGCCAATTTACTTTTTCATCTCCAAATAGCTAAAACGCAAGCATGTTATAGTAAAACGCACTCATGTTATGGCTTCATAATGACCGAGCCTAAGATCAATCATTACCAAGCCATAATGCAAGCATGTTATAATGCGCTCACGTTATTGTTTAAATTTTAAAAACATACGCATTTTGAGTTCAAAAAATGTGCATTTTTTGAAATCAATTGTTTTTTTCCAAAACGTGAGTGCATTATAATGCACTCGCATTTTGGTCTACATTGAAAAAAATTTCTTCTCTTTTTCTTGTCTCTTTCTTCTTGTTATCTTTCATGGAAACTATATACATGAAATAAAAATTTAAGTATAAGTTGAAATTTACATATGGACATTTACTTTCTTATACTTTAAGTTATATTTCATGTACATAGGCAAGATGTTTGAGAGTGGTTTCAGATATCTAGGAGTTATAATGCAAATTCTATTTTTTGGAAGATCCTAAAAAATTTTAGACTTAGTCAAATTTTAGTAATCATCATGTCAAGTTTCAGTAATCAAGAGGTCAAATTTTAGTAGTCAACAAGTTGTATCATCTTTCTCTCTAACTCTCTCCCTCTCTCTACTCCCTATCTCTCCACTCCCTCTCTCTCTCCCTCCCTCCCTCCCTCCCTCCCCTCTCTCTCTCTCTCTCACATACACCCCTCTATCTCCTCCCTACATCTTCCTCCCTCCCTCCCCTCTCTACTTCTCTCTATCTCTTCTCTATCCCTCTACATATCCTTCCTTCTCTACTTATCTTTAGCTCCCCCTCCTCTCTCTTTACGTACCTCTCTCTCCATCACTTTGTATCTCACCTATGTCTTTCTCCCTGCCTCTTTTCCTCTCTACTCTTTATCTCTCCTCTCCGTCCCTCTACCTACATCTCTCTCTCTCACTCTCTATCCCTCTCTTCCCCCTCTTTCTCTCTAACTCTCTCCTCTCTATATAATAATTCTCTCAACTTCCCTCTCACTCTCTCCTCTCTATGTCACCACTCTCTCTATCTCACACACACATAAACCTCTATCTACCTCCCTAACACTCCCTCCCTCCCTCCTTCCCTCTCTACTTCTATCTCTCCTCTCCCTCCCTCTCTTTATCTCACCCTCCCTCCCAATATTTTTACATCTCTCCTCCCAATCTCTATCACTGTTGTCCCTCCCTCTCCCTCTTTCTCTCTCAATTCCTCCTTTTTCTCTATGTCACCATTCTCTATCTCTCTCACTCTCACACACACACACCTCTATCTCCCTCCCTACCTATCCCTCCCTCCCTCACCTCTCTACTCTCTATCCCTCCTCTCTCTTTCCCTCTATACACCTACCTCTCCCTTCATCACTCTCTCTCCCCATTACTCTCTATCTCACCTATGTCTCCTTCCATACCTCTTTCCCTTTCTACTCTCTATCTCTCCTCTCCCTTCCTCTACTTACCTCTCTCTTTGTCTCTACATCCCTCTCTTTCTCTCTCGCTCTCTCCTCTTTATCTCACCATTATCTCTATCTTGTCATTATCTCTATCCCTACCTCTCACTCCTTTCTAAATCACCATTCTCTCTCTCCACCTTTCCCTCCTTCCCTCTCACACCCTCCTCTATAAATCACCATTCTCTCTCTATACCACTTTCCCTCCTTCCCTCTCTCTATCTCACCTATCCCTTTCTACATCCTCCTCCCTCCAACCTCCCTCCCTCTCTTTATCTCTCTTTCTCATTCTCTCCTTACCTCTCTACTCTATATCTCATCAGTCTCTCTCAATCTCACTCTCCTTCCTTCCCTCTCTCCCTCCTATTCCTCCCTCTTTCATTCCATCTCTTCCTACCTCTCCCTCCACTACCTACCACTCTCTCTACCTCTCTCTCCCTCCACCCTCTTTCTCTTACTCTCTCCTTCCCTCTCTACTCTCTATCTCTCCCCCCTTCCCTCTCTACTCTCTTTATCTCCCCCCTTCCTCTCTCCCCTCATTTTCTCTCCTATCACTCTCTCTCCCTCACAGACACTCACCTCTATCTCCTCCTTTCCTCTCCCTCCATCCCTCCACTCCCTACCTCTCTCTATCTATCATCTCTCTCTACATCTCCTTCCCTCTCTATTTATCTTTATGTCCCCTCTCTCTCTCTTTACCCACCTCTCCCTCCATCACTCTATATCTCAACTATGTCTCCACCCTACCTCTTTCCCTCTCTACTCTCTATCTCTCTTCTCCCTCCCTCTACCTTTCTCTCTACCCCTTCCCTCTCTACTCTCCCCCCCCCTCTCTCTCTCTTACACACACACACACTCACCTCTATCTCCTCCCTACCTGTCCCTCCCTCCCCTCTCTAATTCTCTCTATCTCTCCTCTCTCTATGTCTCCTTCCCTCTATACCTATATTTATCTCCTCTCTCCATCTATTTACCTACCAATCCCTTTATCACTTTGTATCTCACCTATGTTTCCCTACCTATCTAGGGTTGAGGGATTAAGGGTTGACAGTTGAGAATTGATGGTTGAGGGTTTAATGTATAGCGTAGAGAGTAGATGGTAGAGGATAAATGGTCTAAGGGTAGAGGGTTTAAGGGTTTAAGGTTGAGGGTAGAGGCTAGAGGGTAAAGGGTTGAGGGTTAATGGATTAGGGTAGATATTGTACTTAGGTTTAATAGTTTAAGTGTTGAGGGTGTAGGGTTGAGGGTAGAGGGTATTTGGTTGAGTGTAGAGGGTAGAGGGTTTAATGGTTTATGGTTTAAGGGTTAAGGGTTTAGGGTTTAGTATTTAAGGGTTTAGGGTTTAAGGGTTTAAAGGTTAAGGCTTTAGGGTTTAGGGTTTAGTATTTAAGGGTTTAAGGGTTGAGGGATTATGGTAGAGAGGGATGAATGGATGGAGGTAGAGATGGAGGGAGAAGTAAGATAGAGAGAAGTAGAGTAGAGGAGAGAGGGATAAAGATAGATGAGGGTTGAGGATCCAATGTATAGGGTAGAGGGTTAAGAGGAGAGGGGAGAGAGCTAGAGAGAGTGAGTGACAAAGAGAGAGAGACCTAAGAGAGGGATAGGGGTAGGAGGGAGTAGGAGAGAGATAGAGGGAGGGAGGGTTAAGGGTAGAGGATAGCGAGTTTAATTGTTTAGGGTTAAGGGTAGAGGGTTAAGGTTTTATGGGTTAGGGGTAGAGGGTAGAGGGTTTAGGGTAGAGGGGAGAGAGATAGAGGGAGTGAGTGACTAAGAGAGAGACCTAAGAGAGGGAGAGGGGTAGGAGGGAGAGACTTGAGAGATAGAGGAGGGAGTGGTGGAGAGATAGAGGGAGGTAGGGTTAAGGGTAGAAGGTAGAGGTTTTAGGGTTTATGGTTTTAAGGTTGAGGTTTGGGTTTGGGATTAAGGTGAAATTGAGAGAGATGGGGGAGTGACTGAGGAGACACTGAGAGGGAGGGTGGGAGGAGGTTGAGGGAGGGAGTGGGAGAGATATAGGGAGGGAGGGTTAAGGGTATAGGATGGAGGGTTTGAGGGTTTAGGGTTTAAAGGTTAAGGGTTTAGAGTGTAAGGGTTAAGGGTTAAGGGTTAAGGGTAGAGGTGAGAGAGATAGAGGGAGTTAGAGTGAGAGAGAGACTTGAGAGAGCGATAGGGGGTAGGAGGGAGAGAATTTAGAGAGAGAGGGGGGGAGGGAGTGGGATATAGATATAGGGAGGGAGGGTTAAGTGTAGAGGGTTTAAGGATTAAGGGCATATGGTTTAGGGTTAAGGGTAGAGGGGAGAGAGAGAGAGTGATTG
>VDFB02075321.1:142255586-142308207 GCA_007258455.2 Sequoia sempervirens | reverse complement strand
CTCTCTGTATGTCTCCTTCCCTCTCTACCTATATTTATATCCCCTCTCCCTCTATTTACCTACCTCTCCCTTCATCACGTTGTATCTCACATATGTTTCCCTACCTACCTAGGGTTAAGGGTTAAGAATTGAGGATTGATGGTTTAATGTATGTTTCCTTACCTATTTAATGTATGTTTCTCTCTCTCTCTCTCTCTCCCAGGTCTCTCCCTCCCACCCCTCTCCCTCTCTTATGTCTCTCCCTCCCACCCTAACTAGAGAACTCTCTCTCTCTCTCTATGTATCTATCTCTAAGGTCTCTCTCAATTCTCTCCCTTATACCCCCTCTCCCTCTCTCAAGTCTCTCTCTCTCACTCACTCCTATCTCTCTCTGCTATACCATTAACCCTTAAACCCTCTACCCTCTACAATCTACTCTTTACCCTCTATCTCTCTCTCTCAAGTATCTCCCTCCTACCCCCTATCCCTCTCTCTCACTCACTCAATCATTCTATATCTCTCCCCTCTACCCTTAACCTTCTACCCTCTACCCTTGACACTTAAACCCTTAAACCCTCTATAGCTCTCCCACTCCATCTTTCTCTCTCTTCAAGTTTGTCCCTCCTACACCCTCTCCCTCTTTCAAGCCTCTCTCTCACTCACTCACTCCTTCTATCTCTCTCCCCTCTACCCTTAACCCTTTACCATCTACCCTTAACCTTTAAGCCCTTAAAACCTTAAAGCATCTACCCTAGTTTTCTAATTCGGGGAAATTGGTAATCTAGTGGCTTATTTGAAAAAATTGGTCCAAGAAATGGGGTCTCCTACTGATGTAACTCACTAGGAGACCCCATTTCTCGGACCCATTTTTTCAAAAAAGGCCAAGTTAGGTTGTCAATTTCATTGAATTGGCAAGCTAGTGTTCCCTCTACCCTCTAATCTTAACCCTATGTACCCTCTATCTCTCTCCCACTCACTCCCTCTCTCTATTTGTCTCTTTGTCTCTTTCTCTCAAGTCTCTACCTCCCACTCCCTCTCCCTCTCCCAGGTCTCTCTCTCTCTCACTCCCTATATCTCAAACCCACTACCCTTAACTCTTAACCCTTAACCCTTAAACCCTAAACCCTAATCCTAAAACCCTTAAACCCTCTACTCTTAACTCTCTACCCTCTATCTCTATCAAGTCTCTCCCTCCTACCCCCTCTCCCTCTCTCAATTCTCTCTCTCTCTCTCACTTCTATCTCTCTATCCTCAACCCAATACCCTCTACCCTTAACCATAATCCCAAAATGCTTAAACCCTTAAACTAAAGAAAACTCTCTACCCTAATTCCTAAACCCTAAGAGGGAGTGAGAGAGAGAGGGATTGATTGAGAGGCAATGGGAGTGAGATAGAGAGATAGATAAAGGGAGTGAGAGAGAGTGGTAGGGATTGATTGAGTAAGAGGTACATAGAAAGAGGGAGAGGGTAGATAGAGAGAATTAGAGAAGGTAGGAGAGAGGGAGGGAGATAGAGATGATATGTATAGATAGAGAGAAATGAATAGGGGTTGAGGGTATAGGGTTGAGGGATTAGGATTGAGGGTAGAGGGTAGTGGGTTGAGGGTAGAGGGTAGAAGGTTTAAGGGTTTAGGGTTAAAGGGGTTAAGGTTGAGGGTAGAGGGTAGAGGGTATAGGTTTGGCTGCCAGCCAATAGCTGATTGTTTGAGGGTCCAAATGTACAGGGCAGAGGCATAGAGGCTGAGGCTGGAGGCCTAAGGGCTGAGGGCTGAGGGCTGAGGGTCGAGGAGCTGAGAACTGAGGGCTGAGGTTGGTCATATGGGCTGAGGGTTGCGGGCTGATAATTGAGGTTGAGGCTCAAGGGTTGAGGGTAGAGGATTGAGGGGTATAGGGCTGAGGGATTAGCCGAGGCCCAAATGTATAGTGTAGAGGATAGGGTAGGGCTGAGGGCCAGGCTGAGGGTGGGAGGGTAGAGGGTTGAGGGGTTAAGGGTTGAGGGATTAAGGATTTAGGGTTTAGGGTTGATAGTTTAGGATTGAGGGTAGAGGGTTTAGGGTTTAGGGTATAGTTTTGAGGGTATATGGTTGAAGGATTAGGGTTGAGGGTACAATGTATAGGGTAGAGGGTATAGGGGTTGATGGTTAAGGGTTTAAGAGTTGAGGGTTGATGGATTAAGGGATGAGGGTTGAGAATTGAGGGTTGAGGGTTTAATGTATAGGGTAGATGGTTTAAGGGTTGAGGGTTGAGGGTTTAATGTTGAGAGTATAGGATTGAGGGATTAGGGTTGAGGTTCCATTGTATAGAGTTGAGGGTTGAGAATTAAACCATAAACCCTACACCCTCAACCCTCATCCCTTTACCCTATACCTTAAACCATAAACATTATCCTTGGACCCTTAACCCTATAATTAAATGTTAAACCCTATATTAAACCTTGTACCTTAAACCTTGAACCATAAACCCTAAACCCTAAACCCAATACCCTCAACCCTATTCCCAATATCCTAAACCCTAATCCATATACCCTATACAATTAACCCTACACCCCCAACCTTGAACACTATACCTTAACCCTCTACCCTATACCTTAAATCCTAAACCCTACACCTTAAACCCTCATCCATATACCCTATACCCTCAACCTTATAACCTAAGCCCTGAACATCATCCCTCAACCCTATACTTAAACCCTAAACCCTACATCCAACCTTGTACACTAAACCCTAAACATTAAACCTCAATCCTAAACTCAATACCCTCAACCCTATACTCAATATTCTAAACCCTAATCCATATACCCTATATAATTAGCCCTATACCATCAACCTTGAACACTGTCCCTCAACCCTCAATCATAAACCCTACACCTTAAACCCTAAACCCTACACCCTCAACCCTCATATCTATACCCTCAACCCTCAACCTTATACCCTAAACCCTAAACATTATCCCTCAACCCTATACTTAAATGGAAAACCCTACACTCTCGAGCCTTAACCCTATACCTTATACCCTTAACCCCACACCCTAAACCCTAATCCCTATACCCTATACACTTAACCTCATACCCTTAACCCTAAACATTATACCTCAACCCTAAAAATTATACCTCAACCCTCAACCCTCAAACTTATACATAAATCCTAAACCCTAAACCTAATATACTCAACTCAATATCCTCAACTATATACCCAATATCCTAAACCATAATCCATATACCCCATACACTTAACCTTATACCATCAACCCTAAACACTATCCCTCAACCCTCAACTCTATACCTTAAACCATAAATTGTAAACCCTCATCCCTCATCCCTATACACTATACCCTCAACTTTATACCTAATATCCTAAACCCTAATCCCTATTCCCTATTCACTTAACCCTATAAACTCAAACCTATACCTTAAACACTAAACCTTACCCCCTCAACCCTCATAGGGGGGGAGAGAAAGAGGGGAAGGGAGGGATTGGGGAGAGAGGGAGGGAGAGAGGTTGGGAGGGAAAGAGGAGATCAAGATAAGTAGAGAGGGAAGGATAGGTAGAGAGACATGAGAGATAAAGAGTAGATAAGGAAGGAAATGGAGGCAGAGATATGGAGGGAGAGAGGGAGGTGAGAGAGAGGTGAAATAGAGAGTAGTAAAGAGAGTGTGGTAGGGATTGATAGAGGGATATGTAGGTAGAGAGTGATAGGTGAGATAGAGAGAAGTAGAGAGAGATAGAGATAGAGAGGAGGGAGGGTGGGTTGGAGAGGGGAGGAAGGGAGAGGTAAAGAGGGAGAGGTGAGATAAAGATAAGTAGAGAGAGTATGGTGACATATAGAGAAGGAGATAGTTACAAAGAGGGAAAGAGAGAATGGTGAGATAGAGAGGAGAGAGTGAGAGAGAAAGAGGGTGAGGGAGTGTAATGTTCAAAAAATATCACATGCTAAATGTAACCCTTAATTTCCAAAATAATTTAATAGAATAAAATAATCATAAAAAGGTACAGAACAAGAGAAAAGATTAAATTACTTTTATCACTTTAATCAAATGGAATAACATACATCAATGAATCAGAGTATAATATAACAGGATCATTCCTTCATTAGACTTAGCCATATAGGATTAAACATGAATCATCATCTCATCAATACATGTAAATTCAAATACTATAATGAAAATTAAGGAAAAAGGAGAGATCATAAATGCACCCACAAAGAAACCATAACTCAAATATTTTCATGAGTGGAAAACCCTCATAGGGATTAAAAACCACTCATAAAAGTGCCCCACTGGCTTAATGAAATGCTACACTATCAAAGCCTTATTGGCTACAAGGTTTTCAATGGTTACAATATGCCTCGTGGGAAATGATCACACTGTCTCATTGACGAGACCATTCATTACATATTTTTATATCACAAGGAACCTATTGAAGTTCCTTTACATGTCACATACACCTACAAGTAGCATTTTCATGTTTCACCAATACATCAGCCTTGCAAATGAAATTAAGGAAATGCCAACATTATCATGATTCACTCCCAAGTATTTGTGAGTAAGACAATTGTGCATTTAATGACCTCTCAAATTATCATACAAGAACTTTGTTAAACATGACTATTTGCATAAAGCTTCATGAAGATATTCCTAATCCCACTAGATTGCACACATGCCTATGCAATTATAACTAGAATGTTTACTTCTAAACTCAATAATTCATAGAGGTTTGTACAATAAGAGAATATAACTATAAAAGAGTTTATATATAAGCTAGAGGATAATTATGAGATTAAATATCAACTTTCGTTATTCACAAACTTTGTTCATATAATAACTCAATTCAAGGTCAAAATCAAAGCATGTAAAATAAGTTTACAATGCAGCCAGTACATTTTCAAGTATTCTTCCTCAACAAGAACAACCCATTATTCCATGCATAAAACTAATCAAACTGTATAGCTAACTCCTTCTAGGTTTCATTCATAATGCTTACAAGATTATTTATTAGTCAAAACAACAACTTTTCAACCAATTTCAAATTGGTCAATATTTTCAAAATATCATGTTTTAACCATTACACTATGTTATGTATGACTACAAGAAGTAACAAATCACCTATGACATGATAAATGACATCATTTATGCCACCATTGTTTGATATTACACTATAAATTTAATTTATGAAAATAAATTTGATATTTCTTCTCAAAGGCCTACCTAACACAAGTTACTGCATCCCTAGGCCAACCAACTAGTAGCCATGTCAAGCTCAATTAATGAAAAATACCATTTTAAATACCCTTCTCTTGATTTATTGAATGTACAATTCCATCATTGAATGCACCTGGCTATCCTCATAGAGAACTTAAGGTAGACAGAGGATTAATTTAGAAACTCCACAACCACATCAACATGTTAAACTATGACATCCACAAGTTAAAATCAAACCTGAGGACTACTTTATTAATCCATTTTGATAGTTATCTTATGTATCATTCCATACATCAACTAAGAATACTTCCTTTAAGGCACTTCGTAACTACCCTCCAATGACAACTTCAGATCTTAAGGGTCCTTCGAGGGTTTGAGCAATGAAAATCATGTACACAAGAAGCTGCTTATCATTTGAATCTTTAGGGAGAATTAACTGTCTCATAACCTAATAAAGCTACAAGAAAATCAACATAAGAGAGCAACTGATAGCTGAAATTGAAGAGTGGGTTTTTCATAGATTTGATGTCTTCAAGCAATTGTCTCTCGAGCAACAAAAAAAGGGCAACAAACTCACACCCAAGTTTATGGTCCTTACAAGAAACTCTGTGAAAATTGGGAATATGGCTTAATTCCTATCAACCTTAGTTAATGATCCATGTATAATAGCAGATAAAGATGATTTGCAAGAAGATTCCACTAAAGATGTTACTCTAGAACTTAGAAGACAAGAAATAGGCAATAATAAGACATACAGATGCAATCCACAACTTGGACATCTACAGTGCAGAGATGGGTTGGGAGACATGAGGGATTCAACCTACAAGGCCCCCACATAGATTGAAGGGTTACCCTAAAAACAACAGGGGTTAGATAATCTCCTATAATTAAGAGCCGATAAAAAATAGATAGTACTCAAAGTCTAGTGAATCACACTTATCCATATTCTGCTTTAGGTGGTAGTACAATGTTCGCTTTAAACGCTACATCAAATTCTCCTTCAAAATGTTGACATTTTTTGCAAGAACAGTGCATGGTGATCTATACACACACATTCAAATCTACTTTCTTTTCTAGTTTAATAAATCACTCAATTGAAAAGTCTGAAATTAAATACCAATTCCTAATTCTTGCACTAGTTCATAGTACTTATTTTATTATTAATTAGTTCAAATTATTCAAATATTTTCTCAGCAAACAACCTTTGATGTATAATAAGGAATGTTGTTTGAGAGAGAACTTACTAAGCAATGGTTATTCTAGTCTGGGTGTGTATTCTCATATTAGAAATTAGAAATCAAGATAAACTGGCATCTACACATTTGACAACATGACAAATTTACAACCTTCCAAGAACATAGAAAAAGAAAAATACTTGTGCAGCTCCCAAATCAAATATATTGCCTGCAAATATTCCTCTCATCATGTTTTCTAGACGTTTTCCTCCATCTTCAGTATCGTCCATAGCTCTCACTACTTTTTCAAAGAGGTTCAAAGCTTTTGTGTTCTCCTCATCCTTCACTTTTTAAAGATATCTCTGAATTCCAAGCTCTCATAAGCACTATTCACGTAGTCTGCATAGGAATAAAAAATCTCATGGTCCTCCATGGATTTCAAGATTTGCTTCTAATTCCTCCAGATTTTTTTTTTAGAGAAAATAAGATCAAGAAAAAATAGTTGTGTTCTCCCCCCCATTTCTGTTATAATTTTCCATCTTTTAAGGATTTCTCCTCCCATTCCAATAACTGAATCTTGAAATTAAAGTAATATTTTCTTTAGGTAATAATGAAGAGTTCTATTAACATTATTTTCTTCTAATTAATAATAAAGAATTTTTTTTTTAGTTGCAACTATGTGATTAGTGAGTAAATTCCATATTAAATTGCAACGACCTATTCACCCTTTATAAGCAATAAATAAATATCACCTATTTTACAAACAAAAAAAATATTTATTTTAAATCACTGAGCATTAACATTTATTTGAGATAAATAAAACCTCTAATTAAATTATAATTAATAATTTTATTTCATTATATATATACATATATATATTCCTACGAACTAATTGAACAATATAATCATTCATTAGATTAAATACTAATGCCTCAAGATAGTATGGTTAAATTATAAATTCCTTATTGAAAATAGGGGTCATGACAGGGAGGAGGGAGAGAGAGTGTGAGAGAGAGAGAGGTAGAGGGAGAGAGAGAGAGTGAGAGAGAGAGGTAGAGGGAGGGAGATGAGAGATAGAGAGTAGATAAGGGAAAAGGTAGGGAGGGAGACATCTAGTGAGATAGAGAGAAAGGGCTGGGGGTGATGAATATAATTAGAGAAAGGAGAGGTAGAGAGAGATAAGTACAAAGAAAATAAGGGAGGGAGAGAAGCGAGATAGAGAGGTGTAGAGAGAGTGGTAGGGAGTAATGAATGGAGAGATAGGTAGAGAGGGACTGGAGAGATAGAGAGTAGAGAGGGAAGGAGAGAGATGTATGGAGGGAGAGAGAGGGAGGTGAAATATAGAGCAATAGAGAGAGTTTGGTATGGAGTGATGGAGGGATATGTGGGTAGAGAGGATAGGTGAGATAGAGAGGAGAGAGATAGAGATAGAGGGAAGGAGGAGAGGCAAGTGAGAGAGGAGGAAAGAGAGGCAGAGAGATAGGGTGAGATAAAGATACAGAGAGAGAACGGCGACACATAGAGAAGCAGGAGAGTCACAAAGAGGGAAGAGAGACCAAGATAGAGAGGAGAGATGAGAGAGGAAAGAAGGTGAGGGAGGAGGAGAGAGAGCCGAGAGAGAGAGGAGAGGAGGAGAGGAGAGATAGAGAGCAGATAGGGAAAAGGTAGGAGTGAGACATCCAGTGAGAGAGAGAGGGCTAGGGGAGAAAGACACCAGAGAGGGATGGAGAGGCAGAGAGATAGAAGCAGAGAGGGAATGAGGGAGGGAGAGAGAGAAGTGAGATAGAGAGGTGTAGAGAGAGTGTTAGGGAGTGATGGATGGAGAGATAGGTAGAGAGGGAAGGAGAGGGGGAGGCATGGATGGAGAGAGTGGGAGGTGAGATATAAATTAATAGAGAGAAAGTGGTAGGTTGTGATGGATGGGGAGCTAGGTAGAGAGGGAGAGGGGAGATATAGATAAGTAGAGAGGGGAGAGAGAGGGAGATGTAGTGAGGGACAAAGAGGTGAGAAAGAGAGAAATAGAGAGTGGTGGAAGGAGAGGTAGGTACACAGAGGGAGAGAGGAGATAAAGATAAGTAGAGAGGGAAGGATAGGTAGAGAGAGGAGAGATAAAGAGAAATAGAGAGGGAATGAGGAAGGGAAGGAGAGAAAGGTGAGATAGAGAGGTGTAGAGAGAGAGTGATAAGTTTTGATGGATGTAGAGGTAGGTAGAGAGAGGGATTGGGAAATAGAGTGTAAATAGAGAAGAATAGAGGGAGAGAGAAGTATGGAGGGAGAGAGAGGGAGGTGAGAGAGAGGTGAGGTAGAGAGAAATAGAGAGAGTGGTAGGGAGTGATGGAGGGAGAGGTAGGTAGGGAGAGAGAGAGATGGAGGGAGGGAGATAGAGATACGTAGAGAGGGAAGGAGGAGGGAGGAAGAGAGAAGGAGGTAGAGAGAACTAGAGGGAAAATGAGAGAGAGAGAGAGAGAGAGAGAGAGAGAGAGAGAGAGAGAGAGAGAGAGAGAGAGAGAGAGAGAGATGGAGGGAGATAGAGATATGTAGAGAGGGAAGGAGGGAGGGAGGGAGAGAGAAGTGAGGTAGAGAGAATTAGAGGGAGATAGAGATAGAGAGAGAGATAAAGGGACAGAGATAGTGAGAGAGAGGTCTAGAGTGTAAGGGATAAAAATGAGTGAGATAGAGAGAGAAATAATAGAACTTGTTGATTACTAAAAATTGACTATGTCTGAAATTTGTGAGATCTTTCAAAAACTAGAATTTGCATTATAACTCCTAAAGATTCGAAACCACTCTCAAACATCCTAAAACTATATACATGAAATATAACTTAAAGTATATAAGAAAGTAAACGTCCATATGTATATGTCAACTTATACATATAGTTGAGATAGAGAGAAATAATACAACTTGCTGATTACTGAAATTTAACATCTTGATTACTGAAATTTGACTGTCTAAATTTTTTAAGATCTTCCAAAAACTAGAATTTGCATTATAATTCCTAGAGTTTTGAAACCACTCTCAAACATCCTACCTATATACATGAAATATAACTTAAGGTATAATTAAGTAAACGTCCATATGTAAATGTCAACTTATACTTAAATGTTTATTTCATGTATATAGTCTCCCTCAAAGATAATGAGAAGAAAAATAAAAGAGAAGAAAAATAAATTTGGTGTAGATCAAAACGCAAGCGCATTATAACGTGCTCAAGTTTTGTCAATGCATTCACAAAACACAAAAGCCATGTCAAAACTAAGATATAACGCGAGTGCATTATAACATGCTCGCATTATAATGCGCACACATTGTATCTTGCTTTGGGAATCCCCAAGCCTTGGAATACCAATGCAAAGGCTTGGAGGGCATTCCCAACAACCAGACGTGTTTTTTTGCAAATTCTACAATTTTTCACATAATCGAGTACGTGCTCACCGTCAGGATTGCACATGGTTCAATATCAAAAAAATTGAATGCATGGGTAATGTTAGGTTGTCTCTTAGCTATCCAACAATGTAATTTTTTTTGCGTTTTGACAATGTTAAGCCTTTCATCCATAATTTATTTTGTTTATATGTTTTTTTTCCAAAAAGCAGTGTTTGGTGTTTTTTGCTTTATAAATTAACCATTCATCAAAATTTCAAATAAATTACATTTTTACAAACTAGACTCCATTCTACAAATTTTTAAAAAAAATTCAATTACTTTCCAAAAATTTTAGGTGAGCACAACCAAAATTATACTTTTCAAGAAGTGTCCACTTAGAAAATTAGTAAAAAATAAAATATTCATTAAAAAATAATCAAAAAAATTGTGCATCAACTACATACTATTAACTAACTTTTGACTATAGCGATTTTAAAAATACTACAAAAAATTTCACCATGCTAGGGTCGTACAACAATTGCTATGTTATGTTTTTCTAACAAAAATACACCAATTTGTGCATGTCCCTCTTTTGAACCCCTCAATCTCAACCATTTTCAAAATAAATTAGTATTTTAGAAAGTAGACTTTGATCACTTCGATCCTTGTTTTTGTTCCATCTCAAAATTTTGATTGTAACTATCTTCAATTTCCTATCCAAGGTCAATGTTTTCTGATTTCAGAAAAAAAAAGTGGCCACTTAAGCCCCCTTTTTGGGAACCATCTTGGTGCACTTACCCCAATAGACATTACCAGACTTATATTTGCAAGAACATGTTCTCTCAGCTACTATTCTTCAGTTCTGGAACTAACTCTCCTCATCTCCAAAATTTCATACAATTCCTTAGGCAACTATGCCATTATCTCTATAGGAGTCATATTGAGATTGTTCAAATATTGTATTGTAGCCTCCTCAAGGACTTTTTGACCAACAATATCCACTTCACATAGGGGCTTAATATTTCCATCCTTGATTAAATAACTCTTTCAACTTCCTCTACGAACATACCTAGTTTTTTCGGCTTCATCTTCTTCTTTGCTTTCTCCTCTTCACCGGAGGGCTTGTCCTTAGTGACTGTTGTTGCTGCTTGGGTGCCCATATGATTTATTTCTCTAACTTCATCAAATTCTATCTCTTCATCTTCTAAAACAATTGCATACACTCTTATGCTCTTATCCTTCTTCCTCTTACATGATGCCTTAAATTGAGCTTTTTTAGGGGTTGACTTCTTTGCATGACTAAATAGGAGTGATGAGATCCTTGTTGATCTAGTTCAAGTAGAGGATGTTGTCGAACTAGCAGATTTAGTTTTAGTAGGATCTTTTCCTTTTTCACTTTCAACTTGTTCTTTCATCCTTCTAGCTTCTCTTACAACTTCTTTAGATATGCCCATGCTCTTTGCAAATACTTCCACTTCTTTCCTTACTCTCTGAACTATCATTGGTTTCTTCAATTACTCATGGACTTGCATATGCTTCTTTGCATATTTTCCAAACCTTTCTTCAGACAAATCCAAAGGCTTACTCAATAAATGTTGTGCATATAGCTCCAAGATTCTCTCCTCAACTTCATAACCCATTGGGATAATCTAGATGGTTCTAGGTTTTGTCGCTTCCATCAAGCATTGATCAATGTCCACCATAAAACAGATTGTATCCTTATACTTATCCATAATTGAGGTAGAAATTATTTCCCTGGGTTGCATTATATTCTAAAAGTTCTTGAAATATCCCCTAATTGCAGTTTTCCTGGCTTGCATATCACCAATTTCATACAAGATATCTCTAATCTGAACAACAACAGACTTATCGCTTTGCCAATGCACTTTCCCAACTCTTAGAACTTCATTCATGAAACAAAAGAACAAACATAGCAATAGATTACTATATTTAAAGGAATTATTCTTATTTTTCTTAATCTTACCAAGATTTTCCATAAGTTGACTTTGAAGAAATTCACATAAATCATACTCTTCATTCTCCTTTACCATCTGATATGTTGCATATATGGTTGTATTGGATCCAAAATTTTCTCGACTGGAGTGATATATCTTGTAACCAATAACCATCAAGGAAAATTTCACACCCACATTAATGATGTTATCAATTGTCATCGCTCTTCTATCAAATACTAAACTAGTTGCATCAATGATTGTTTAATTTTTCATAGACTTCAAAATCAGCAATCCACTAGAGGAATTTAAACCTGTAACATCACTTATAGCTTCTTTTGTAATCTTGAAGGGTTGAATCAACCACATGAATTCAACATGAACTTGACTCAAGATGTATCAAACCCATTCACTTTCATCAAACATAGGGAATTTCACAATCTACATGAATTTCTTCTCCTCTAGGGTTTTGAATTTAGGCTTAACATAGAAATCCTCTCCAACAATGTGATTGGAATACAAATGTAGCAATTGTGAGCTCCCTAATTCCTCAATATTAGCATGAATGCATGCCCTAATATCTTCAATATGAAAAAAATTGTACAAAACTGACAAAAATGCACCTAAGGGCTCAGTCTCAACAAACTCAAAAGGGTTCCACTTGAATTTTGGATGGGGTGTATCCTTGACTTCAACTACCAATGGAGTAGGCATTTTCACAAATTCATAGGTTTACAAGTTTTCCTGATAAATACCTTTTTTTTGGATTAGGGTTTGAACTTTGAATCACCTTCACACTTGAATTCTCCCCAAATTTCACCAAAGTTTTCTTCAGAGCTCTTCAAACTTCTATTTCTCAAAATAAAAAGTGACAAATGAAGGATAGAAATAACCTTTTATCATTCGAAAACCTAGCCTTTTTGATGTAATAAATGCTTTTTCCCTAACTCATCTGGATACCCTATTTCCATACACTATAAAAAATAACTCTTCTAGGGACCTTCAATTCTACATAAATACTCTCTCCAATTGTTCCATAACATTTGTAGATCATCAATTCAATCATTGAACTCATCCACATCTTGGTGTCAATTAGCTACAGAGGGTTTGAAATATTTTCTTGAATGCTCCCCTAGGCTAGAGGCCTTAACCTAATTCTAGTGTTGGATCATTTCCTACAATGGAGGGACCCTTTTTCACCCATTTCTTCTTGATTTGCTTCCTGATCTAATCTGTAGTAACTTCCCTTTTCCCTTTTCATCCTTCTACATGTTTCTTCTCTAATTTACCAGACCTCTTCTACAAAATCTAGCAATATGACCAGTTTAGTTGCAATTGTAGCACACCACATTTCTTTGTCCAGACCAATTGTTCCACTAACTTTCTCTTGATCTGCAATGGTTAGAAATATGGCCAAATCTATTGCATGTATAACATCTAACATCTCTATAAAAGTTATTCATCGCATTTTTGCATTCATTTGAGTTATGACCATACTTGTTACAATTAAAGCACTGACCAGTGAATGATGGACCACTTGAATTCATTCTACTTCTACATTGGGTTGCCATATGACCCAATTTATTGCAAACATATTAGTTACCATTAAAATTTTGAGCATTAGGTTGTCTTATCAGATACCTTCCAATGTTGTTCATTTGATTTCCTTTTCTAAACCTCCTTTGTCCAAATCCGAAACTTTCTCCTTTCTCATATCCAAAACCTCACTTATCACCATCAATCCTCTGACTTTTAATCAGTTCAGCAAGCTTGGCTGAGCTAATCTTGAACTCCTTCAATTCATTTGCAGTAGCAAGTTCATCTCTGAGATCAACAATGTGCTTTTCAAGTTCTTCATCATTGTGTTTGGATAGTTCTAACTCAAGTTTCAACTAAATGAATCCATCAGTAATTCGACTGCATTCTTTAGATTTCTCTTTCAGGGATTGAGCAAGATTTTCTTCATTCTTCTTCCTATATTCAATTTCCTTAGTCATCCTCATCATAATAGATTCCATCTCATGCTTCTGAACTACATTATCCCTAGCAAAATTTTCACATTCTTCTATCTTTTCCTTTAGGGCTTTACTCAATTGTTCATCTACAATGTGTTCTTTGTTTTCCTGCTTGATCTTATCACAAAGTTCCCTTCTCTTCTCCCTGGACTTGTTGATTTTTTATTTCAATGACTCAATGAATCTCTCAACATTCATGATATTTTCTTGTAATTCACAGACTTCAGATTTTTCCCAATCAAGATCATCTAGGGCCACCATAAGTTGTTGTTGAAGACTACTTGAATCCATTGAAACACTTTCCAAGACCTTCCCCAAAATTTTAAGCTTCTTCTAAGGAATTGAGCTCTAATATCAATTGTTGGAATCAAGCAACATTGAGAGGGGGGGTGAATCAGTGTTGTGCAATTTTTAACTTTATTAATTTGATCATTAAAGTGTTGATAACATTCAACCAAAATAAAGATTCATGCACATAAGACAAATAACCACAATGCCATAACACAATGATTTTTATGTGGAAACCATGTTAGGGGAAAAACCATATTGGAGGTCAATCTATAATACCGCTCTAAGTACTCAAAAGAAAAGATTACAAAATGAGAATGCACTTGCATTCAGGAAAATTTCCTAAAGCTCACTACTCAAAAACTGAAAGGCTCACTGCCTTACAAAAGTTTGGAATACTTCCAAGGATTTGAACTAATAAACTAGCATCTACAAATTCCTGATTACAGTTTTGGTTAGGCTCAACAATCAAATTTTGGACCTTCTATTTGATTATGCTCTTTTGTTCTATTTATCTTCAATTTGCACTAAAAATCCTTAATGCACAAGTGAAACTGTGCATAGTCGCTCTACTGACCTTTTGACATTCACAACATACAACAACTCACATCAAAACATGCTCAAAAATGATATAATTGATCACTTATATATATCTGCTACTTAGGATTTAATCGCTTCAGGTCAGATTCAACAAAATAAGAAATATTCACAAACAGTCAGCTCAAATCATCCATAATATTCAATGCCCATCCACAAGAGTTAGACACAACATAGTGAAGACCCAAACCAAAATATTCAAACACAAAAATACTTAAGCAATAACTCCTCAACTATCCACAACACACTATATTCACCAAGTTGGCCTTCATACATTGATGAACATAAAATTAGTTCACCAGACCTAACTTTTAACCAAATTGATACAAGGCACCAAGATTTATAGATAACACAAATTATGCATTAAACAATACTCCCTGAGCTCCACAACACAAACTAATAATAGAAATTTTGAATATGAATCAAAGAACAAAAATGTACTGGATACTCTATTCTAACTTAACAGATAATCGTTGATCTTCAATCTATTTATCCATATGAGTAAATGATGACTTTTAGATCGACTAGCTGACAAGGGTTGCCATCAATGACAACACCAAAAAAATGTGTAGTGTCTCTTTCCAACAACTTGCCCACCCACACACCTTTCTTAAACACCAATTGCGGAATGTGATATGCCTTCTACTTGAGGACATCTCCATCCATTTTCTTCTCTAATTTTTCCTTCGCCACCATGTTGCTCCATCATTTCTTCTCCACCTCTATGTTTTTTTTCTCTTGCTCTCTAACTTGCGCCATCTTTTTTGATCACTTCTTTGTTCTCTAGCTGAGAAAGAGGTATTGTTTAAAGATATCTATGTTCATTTGTGTGAAGAAAAGATATTAGATTTAAGAAGTTTATTATTTATAAAGGTTGTTCTTTATTATTATTATTTTTAATTATTATTTTTATTAAAAATTGAATTTTGATATATTTTTATTTTGTATATAATTTAATCTATTTCAATTTGTAATTTAGATTTAAATTTGAAATTTATTTAAATTATTTGCCTTTTTACTAAAATTACAATAATAAATAAATGTTATTACGGTTATTTATGCCTCATTAAAATTTTAATTATTATAGAATAATTATTTTTTGAATTTTTATTTAATTCATACAATATATATATTCTTATTTGTGATATTTTATAGTTTTTAATTCATTGTGTGCTTAAGTTATCTTTTACAAGATTTATGTTATGCTTTACTAATTATTTTATAATCATAGAAATGATTATTATTTTAGTTAATAATTAAATTTGTAAATAATGTATAGATATAATAGAACAAATCAATCAAATTAAAATTAGTATGGTTGTTGGATAGAAAATCAAATCAAATATTAATTCATTTTAGAATGTGATTATCAACACACAAAAGTAATTACAAGGGTGCAAGATTGTATAGACCTTAGGATGGATTGATCATAAAATATATCAACATTCAAGAACATATAAAAAAAATGGTATCTACACAATCACAAATTTTTACATGAAACTAACACAAAGAAAGCATGGCTATAAGGAAAACAATGGAATAGTGTAATTTAAGAGTCCCAAAGGTGAGAAATAGGTGCAAAGAAGAGAAGTGAGAATAATGATATAATAAATAAATTTCAAGTGAATCAAACCAACAAATATTTTGCAACTTGGTACATATTCAATAAAAAATGCCATATCCTATATATGTCATTTCCAAGTGGCTTCTTCCTTTGGAACTCCCTCTACAAATTCTAAATTACATACTAGTATATTTTGAATGGCATGCCAAATGTTGTAGTTATAAATGTTGGTAGGTAAATTATTATTGAGGGAGAGGGAGAACAAGAGGGATATATGTAGAGATAGAGAGAGTGAAAATAGAGAATGATATATATATATATATATATATATATATATATATATATATTCATAAATCTAAGTGAAATGGATAGATAAGGGTAGAGAGATAGATTCCCATGGAAACATATCATATTTGGATGTTGACACAAAATAATTGATTGAAATATAGTCTTTCGTTTCTCTCTTTTTTCCCATTTATATCTCTTATTTATCTCCCATACCCTATCTCTCTCAACTCCTCTCTATCAATCTCAATCTCTCCCTATATATATTTATCTCCCTCTCTCCCTCTCTCCCTCTTTATCTCTGTTTTGTTTTCTCTATATATCTTTCTCTCTCCTCTATCAATTGTTTTCTCTTTTTTATTGTTGATCATTAAATCTTGTGCCTCTCCAAACAACCTTTGGGAAATTCAGTGAGTGGGGGACCAACTTGTGCCCCACTAAGTGACCTCTAGGATTTTTCAAGAAAGTCATCTCTTCTTTGTGTTCTGGGGGAAAGGGGTAGAAATAAATGCAAGTAAAACATAAAGATGGCGATGTGCCAAAGCTTTTACAACATTTAAAACCTTAAATTTTTCATATAGCTAGTAAGATAGACACATAATGCCACATACCCTTCATTTTTGGGAAGAAAATGAGTAACAAAGGCTAGAGAAAGTACAATGTAGTCTTTTGAATCTCCCCATGGGAAAGCACCCATTAAGGTCCAAACAAATATAAGAGAATTCTAAAGAATAATAGGAATACTTATAAATTTACAAAATCCTTTCTTCTTTACAACATAATATGGAAAATGGAATACCCTTTACAAATAATGAAAGATTATAATGGACATGATCCAGTTTCTAAAAGATAGCATAAAATATAGAAGCTAACAACATGTAAATTATTTATCTATAATATCAATGTGAAGCTTTAACACAATGTTTTCAATATGAACATAATATGAAAAAGAAACTTGACAAAGACCATAAAAATGCACAATCCCAAAGATTTCTTCCTAAAATTGATCAAACTCTTGCAATATAGTAACTGAAAAAAAAGATCGGATGCCAATTTGATGATAGTCTAAATTAAATTCAACATGCCAAAGAGAATAAACAAAATTCTATAAAGAGCCTCCTAATACTGAAAAATAAAACTCCCTAAAATAATATCTATATTCTTCGAAAAGGAATTTTTAAGAAGACTTCATAACTCTTTTCTCACTGCTACCAACCCTTATTTATAGCCAGAAGAAGAGGACATCATTGCAAACAATCCAAAAGAAGAAACTACCAAGTCCCTAAATTTGATAGCTCACAATCTGATCCTAAATCTTGATTAGATCACAATAATATTCACTCATTAAGTCTCAACTATTTCATTAATGGTTTGAAATTTTTTTGCAAGATATGTTGTCAGAAGACAATTGGATTTTGACACAACCTAGAAAATCTAATTGATTAGCTAGGGAGATTGATGACATCGACTCGAAGGTTTTTTTGGTATGTGGTGATTGATCATGCTATACTATATATCCCATGGTATACTATACACCCTGGTATGTATCCTTGCCAATTTTCCTCCCACTTTTTCGCATCATCACTAAAAAAGGGAAAAATCAATGAAAAAGGAAAATAACCCAATTTTGTAGAACCCTAATCTAGAAGATTCTAAGCTTGTTAAAAAGGGGTTCATATGGGGGTTATAGTATGATGAAAAATGTGATTATTCGCAAGATTGTAATAGGTTTTTGCATTGGATAATAAAATCATTGGATGGCTGCGGTTTGGTGGATGTAGCCCTAATTGGGTGAACCACGTTATAATTCATTCTGTGTGTTTTTAGTTTGTCTGTTTATTACTTAAATTTGCATTTAATTGTTAGATATCTTCCTTTCTAACCCTAACAAGTGGTATTAGAGTGGGTTGTGTTTCAATTATCTTCTGTAGGAAGGTCTCACAATTGAGTGGTAGTAATGGCAGACGAGGGAAAGAAGGTTGAGAAGTTTAATGGGAAGAACTATCAATTATGGAAGATGCAGATGGAGGACTACCTCTATCAGAAGGATTTATGGTGGCCATTGGAAGGGAAAACCAAGAAACCCCAAGCAATTTCTGATGAGGACTAGGAGATTTTGGATAGAAAAGCTCTTGTCAATATTCATTTATGCTTGGCACAATTAGTGGTGTTCAATATTACAAAAGCAAAGACAACTCAAGAGTTGATGGAAACCCTGGTGAAGTTATATGAAAATCCTTTCACTTTGAATAAGGTATTTCTTATGAAGTGTTTATTTAATATGAAATGGTAGAAGGTGGTTTAGTTACCGATCATTTAAATGAGTTTAATATAGTCACTAGTCAATTAACTTCTGTAAATGTAAACTTTGATGAAGAAGTTAGGGCTCATTTGATTCTATGTTCTTTGCCTGAAGGCTAGAATAGCTTGGTAATGGTTGTTAGAAATTCTATTTCTAGTTCAAATACATTGAAATTTGATGATGTTGTTGGTGTTATTTTGAATGAGGGAATTCATAGGAAAAGCTTAGGTGGAACATCCACATCAGGGAGTGTTTTGAATGCAGAAAGCAGGGGCAGAACAAAGGAGAGAGGAAACAATTCTAGAAATCATGGGAAGTTATGAGGAAAATCAAAGGACAAAAGGTCTCAATCTAGAGACAAGAGGGATTGTTGGTACTGTGGTAAGCTGGGTCATTTAAAGAAAGATTGTTGGTCTCGAAAAAATAAAGGAGACAAAAAGGAAGGAAGTAAAGAGGAAAATGTGGTAAGTAATAAATCTAATGAGGATGCTTTGATTCTTTCCCTTGATAATGCTAATGATTATTAGATGTTAGATTCAGGGGGCTTCATTTCATGCTACCCCCCATAGAAATTATTTTCTTGATTATGTCCAAGGGGATTTTGGGCTGGTTTATTTAGGAGATAATGAACCTTGTCAGATTATTGGAAAGGGAAGAATCAAGATTAAGTTGTAGAATGAGAATCATTAGCTACAACATGAGGTAAGGCATGCTCCAAAGTTAAGCAGAAATTTAATTTCAATAGGGCAACTAGATGATGAAGGTTGTGTTGTTACATTTAGTGATAAAAATTGGAAGGTCACAAAGGGTGCCTTAGTGGTAGTAAAAGGTGTGAAAGTAGGCATCTTATATCTTTGTACATGTCATATTGTTCCTTCTACTTTAATTGTTACAGAAAAGGGTCAATGTTTAGGAACAATTGCTACAGTTCAACAAGTAGAAGACCATACAGTTGTTGTGGACTCTAAATCGACACTGTGGCATAATAGACTTGGGAATATGAGTGCAAAAGGTATGAAAGTACTTCATTCAAATAATGTTTTACCAGGTCTAAAATGTGTTAATATGGATTTCTATGAAAGTTGTGTGTATGGAAAACAAAAGAGAGTAAGTTTTCTCAAGGATGGGAAGCAAAAGAAAGATGAGAAATTGGAGCTTGTGCATACAAATGTATGGGGACCAGCTCAAGTATCTTCTCTCTATGGCTCTTTGTATTATGCTACATTCATTGATGATGCAACTAGGAAGGTATGGATTTATTTCCTTAGGAAGAAATTTGATGTAGTTGAAACTTTTAAAAAATAGAGAAGCTTGGTTGAGAATGAGATAGGTAAAAGGCTAAAATGTCTCAGATGTGATAATGGTGGTAAGTATTGCAACAAAGAGTTTGAAGATTATTGTTCCTCTAATGGTATTCATAGGCAAAAAATAGTTCCAAGGACTCCACAGGAAAATGGAGTGGTTGAGAACATGAATAGAACAATAATGGAGCATGCATGAACTATGAGATTGCATGTTACGCTTCCTTTAAAAATGTGGGTAGAGACTGTAAACACTACTATTTATTTAATTAATAGAGGTCCCTCTAATCCTTTGGGTTGTGGTATTCCAAAGGAAGCATGGAAAGGTAAGAAAGTGAGTTATTCTTTTCTCAAAACCTTTGGTTATAAAGCATTTGCACATATAAATTCTGAAAATAGAACCAAGCTTGATGCAAAATCAAAGAAATGTATATTTGTTGGATATTGCATTGATGAATTTGGTTATAGGCTTTGGTATTTTGAAAATCAAAAAATTGTGAGAAGTAGGGATGTCATATTCAATGAGAAAGTGTTGTACAAAGATCTATTGTTACAACATGAGAAGAAAGAAAATGATTATGCAGTGTTGGATGATATTCCAAATAATGATGTTTCAGTGGTTCGTCATGCTCCGCAACAACAACAGCAACAACAAATACCACAAACTCCTATTAGACGATCTTCAAGGATAAGTAGACCTCCAGAAAGACTCTCTCCCTCTTTGTATACTATTTTGTTAATTGATGCTGGTGAACTAGAATATTATGATGAAGTTATGCAGGTGGATACCAAGGTTCAATGGGAGCATGGAATGGAAGAAGAAATGGACTCCTTGCTGAAAAATAAGACTTGGGAATTATGTAAGTTTCCTGCAAGTAAAAAGGCTTTACCAAACAAATGGGTTTATAGGCTAAAAGAGGAGGATGGAGGTAAGAAGATATTTAAAGCCTGATTAGTTGTAAATGGATTTGCATAGAAAAAGGGTATTGATTTTGATGAGATTTTTTCTCTAGTTGTTAAAATGACTTCTATTCGTATTATTTTAAGTATTGTGGCTACTGAAGATTTGCATTTAGAATAGCTTGATGTTAAAATAGCCTTTCTCCATGGTGATTTGGAAGAGGAAATATATATGGACTAGCCACAAGGATTTGAGGTCAAAGGTAAGGAGAAACTAGTGTGCAATTGAAAAAAATTTTACATGGCTTGAAGCAAGTACCTCGGCAATGGTACTTGAAATTTGATAGTTTTATGGCTAGCAAGGCTACAACAGGTGTAATTCTAACCATTGTGTTTATTTTAAGAGGTTGGATAATGAAAACTACATTATTTTATGTTTATATGTTGATGACATGCTTGTAGTTGAGTCTAACATGGATCACATAAGTGAGCTAAAACAACAGTTAGCAAAATATTTTGCTATGAAGGATTTGGGGGCAACAAAACAAATCCTTGGTATGAAAATTTGTAGAGCTAGGAAAAAAAAAAAATTGTTTTTATCTTAGGCTAATTATGTTGAAAAGGTATTGTAAAGATTTCATATGGTGAATGCAAACATTGTTAGCACACCTTTTCCTAGTCATGTTAAATTGACTAAGGATATGTGTCTAAACACACAAGAGGAGGAAGAAAAGGTACCATATGCTTCAGCTATAGGAAGTTTAATGTACACCATGGTATGCACAAGACCAGATATTTCACATGTCGTAGGAGTTGTTAGCAGGTATTTGAGTCATCCCGGAGTTGAGCATTGGATTGTGGTAAAATGGATTCTCAAGTGTTTGAGAGGTACATCCAATAAATATTTATTTTTTGGGGGCTCTAATATTGATTTAAAAGGCTATGTTGACTCAGATTTGGTAGGGGATATAGATACTAGGTGAAGTACAACATGTTATGTATTTATAGTTGGTGGGACAACAGTGAGTCAGATTTCTCGATTGCAAAAGGTGGTTGCTTTATCCACCACAGAGGCAGAGTATGTTGCTGCAATAGAGGTGGGAAAGGAGATGATATGGCTACAACTTTTCATGGATGAGTTTGACAAATAACAGGCTGGAAATTACTCGTTTACATACAATCAGAGTGCTATACATCTTGCAAAGAATTCTTCCTTGCATTCTATAACAAAACACATACAGTTGAGATATCATTTCATTCGGTCACTGTTGGAGGATGGATAGGTCAAGCTAGACAAGATACATACAGATGTCAATACAATGGATATGTTTACAAAGGTGGTGACAAGGGAGAAGCTGAGCTTCTCTTCAGCTTCGGTTGGCCTTCAAGGTTGAATTCAAGTATAACAGAGCAACAAGGTCCAATGTACTTATTTCCAGTGGGAGTTGTAATTTTAGCAATGTCATCCAGGATCAGTCTCCAAGTGGGAGATTGTGTTGGTGTGGAGCCTGATCAGTCTCCAAGTGGGAGATTGTTGGTATGTGGTGACTGATCATGCTATATTGTATCACTAAAAAAGGGAAAAATCAATGAAAAAGGAAAAAACCCAATTTTGTAGAACCCTAATCTAGAAGCTTCTAAGCTTGTTAAAAAGGGGTTTAGATGGGGGTTAGAGTATGATGAAAAATGTGATTATTCACAAGATTGTAATAGGTTTTTTCATTGGATAATAAAATCATTGGATAGTTGCGGTTTGGTGGATGTAGCCTGGATTGGGTGAACCATGTTAAATTCTCTGTGTTATAATTCATTCTGTGTGTTTTTAGTTTCTCTATTTATTACTTAAATCTGCATTTAATTGTTAGATATCTGCCTTTCTAACCCTAACAGGTTCCACCCTAAAAGTAAGAAATTTTTCACACTTCCCAACAAACTCTACCCAAAAATATATTTCTGTAGAAAATACAAACTGCCCAAAAAAAAAGATGATGTGTTAATCGAGCAGGCAATTTTAGACTTGTGAGATCAGTTCTGAAGAAAATCCTTGCCAAGCTTCCACGTATTCTAGTTTATGCCTAAAAATCAAGCAATATATATAAATTTGTACATCAACCACATGGCGCATTGCATGATTTTATGAAAAATAAGTCTTCATCCTTCGAGTGTGGATTCATCCCAAAGTAGAAAGGAAGCAAGGGCCAAAAACCAAAAAATGTTCAAAGGAAAAAGTTGCTTTATAGTTCTAGTGACTCACAAGGGTCCTTTGCTTACAAAAGAATGATCCTAAATCTCTGGTAATTCTTGGAGTTTGAGGAAGGTGGCATGTTGGGTCTCCCAATCTACATTAGAGGTTAGGATGAGGGTGCATAGAATCTTGTATGCTTGATATAGATCAAGGACTTCTCTAAAAGAAGCCCCTCCCCACCTTGATGAGACAACTTCGATGTGGAAGTATAGTTGAGAAAGAGGAAGGATTTCCCTCTTAATCTCCTTAACAATGGGTGATGGGATTAGACCTAGGAGTGTTGTGAAGGTTTGGATTTTGAGCCTGATTGTACCCATGATCTATTCAATTGTTAAAACTCCATCTAATGAGAAAAGGGTGGGTAATCTAGATTTCAGCAAAATTTTGAACTCCTCCTTGATCTCACTGACCTTCTTATTCAACACTACCTAGAAAGCTTTACTTTTTGATGTGACCTTATGGCAAGTGATGAATTCACTTTCTTTCCTTGCAATTTCCCTTTGGTAAAGAATTTTGGCATCCCTCAAAGCTTCTTTGGTTGCTTTACATAATTTTAAGATCAAGCTCTCTAATTCTTCATGTCAGGGGGTGTGTGTGTGAAGAATTTGGTTGACCACTATTCCAACCTTCTCGTTTAACTCCCAAGGATCCTTTAGAAACTACAAGATTGGTTTTAGGTCCACAATTGCAACTATGATTCTCTCCCAATGAGTGGATATCATTTTTCTCAGTATCGGGAGGATCCCAAATCCTTGCATCATAGTAAATTTTTTCTAGAATTGGGACTCTATTGCTCTCATGCTTTCTTCCAATTGATTTTTCTCTTGGAGGGCGCTTCTAAGCATAGCGCGCGGCCTCCCAATCTTCTCGTTGTGAGTCTACAAAATTAAATTGATACCTTACTTCTCTTTTTTCACCCTTTTGGTTTCTTCCTAGGACTTTTAAAGATCATCAGAGCCTTGGGATTGGACACTATCCAATTATTTCTATCCTCTTTTTCTTGATCCATCTCACTTAATATCCTTTTCATCTTATTAGGCATAGCATTTTCTCTAGCTACATCAATTTCTATCTTCTTCTATTTGTGTTGATACTCCATGTTTTTCTCACATTCAACAGTGGTCTCACATTTCAATTTCTAAACCTTGGCACAAAGCTGATCATGCTCATTTTGGGCTACTTCAAGCAACTTAGTTACTTCACCCTATTGACCTTGTAACTTCCTTAGGTGGTCCATTTCCACATCTTTTCCTTTGATTTTTTCTTGTATTGTATCTACCATAGCTTTTACATTTCCCAACTCTGTCTCACACTTCTTTAATTTTTTCCCACCTTTTCATAATTAGTATAGACCACCTTTTGTGTTTCTCTCACCAAAACCACCTTATCGCATGGGAGAGTCTCATTTAAATTGAGGCCTACTAGCCTAATGTCATAATCTTCAAACTACATTTCTCCCTCTAGCTTGGACATTAGCGACCTCATTGAAGTGATCAATAGAGCATTACACGCTTCATCAAAATAGGCTTCAATCTTCTGAGTTGGTTTTGTCATGACCTTTATCTACAATTTCTACTCTCTTTCCTCTCAGGCATGCTTTGTTACATCCATGTGGCTCTAAAGACTTTGCGGTGTGTCAATACTCTATGTGACAATCAAAGCACCTCGAGGGAGACTGAAAAGGGTGTTGGAAGGAGAGGCTTCAGTTGTCTGAGGTTACTGAGAGGTGAAGGGAAGCATTATCATGGAAAAGGGTGAGATGTTGTATGCAGACTAAGAAGGGATATCCATCAGAGTGAAAGGGGAAATAGGAGGAAAAAGAGGCATTTTCCTGGTATTAGATGGGTTTAGTGAAACTGGTAGCATGGATGCATCATTATTTTCAATGGGTGCCCTTGATAGGGCAATTAAAGAATCAATCACGACCGATGCAAATGATGCTCATTCAATGCACAAGGTTTCCTCATGGGGTTCCTTATCGAATATGGCTAGGGGCATGTTTAGAATGAGGACAATGGAACTCATGGATAGAGGATTATTTTCAATAGATGAGGGGGGAGGAAGAACTAAAGATATGGAAGAAGAAAGAAGAGCGGGTCCAAAACTTACCTAGGATGTCAAAGTTGAATATGTTTGTGGAGCAGACTCCACCTCTTCTTCTCCTTTGCTTGATATGCCTGATTTTCCTATGTCTTGGAATCATCTCTTCATCATATGGGTAAAACTAGAGGATCCAGATTCCTTCACAATTGATCTTTCCAAACCTTGGGCTTCTATAGCTATAGTAGATCTCTTTGGAGATCGTTGGGTGCTTTTTCCCTTTGACCACACACTGGTGGAAGATGTGATCTATGAGCCCTTCTATTTCGACCCCTTCCCTTTTCCTTTTCCTATGTTGAGCTCTTGAGGCTGGGAGGTGTAGAGTGGAAGTTCCTTCGGTCCAATCTCCTAATCAGATTCAGGATTACTATCATTAGTTCTAGCCTCTTTTTCATAAATTTGGTCAAAATTTTCATCATGTGGATTATCATCTCCATACATGGTGTTGAGGTTCTTGATTTCCTATCAAAACCTTAAAAATCTACCCTCTTTCTATCTAACCATCCTAGATGTTTTAACTATGTGTTGAGGGACTAGGCTATCAGGATGCTCTATTGAAACTCCACCACCCAAACATAGAAGTCAAGCCATGGTGGCCAATCGAATGATATGAAGGCTAGGTCAATGTAAACCTCTACTTTTTCCGTAGTTGGTTTCATTCTTGATTCAAAGTACTCCCATCTTTCATGTTTTACAGTTGGGAATGACTTACTCAATTGTAACTTCATGCATCAAAAATGAGGACTAGGCCTAGGTGAGCCAATTTTCTAGTAAGCACATCCTATTCCTCTCTTTTCACAAGTGTTACTTGGCTATTGGCAATGGTGAAGGGAATTGGGTAAAAAAACCCTTTTTGTGTCTCCTGTTGCCATAGGCTTTATTGGCAATAGTTTCCTAATGGCATGCCTCCAAAGAAAAAGTCCTATCTATTACAAATTTAGGTAGCCTCAAAGGCTCCTCAATAAAACCATGGAATTTGATGAAATAAAAGTAGGATCGTAGAAAATAATCCACTAGAGTTCGGTGGCTTTTCATCTATTGTAAGGTTTCAATGGAAAATTGACCTCAAGGATGTGGGGAAAAATCTAAGAGCATTGATTTCATGAAGTAATCAACAAATGAATAGTAATCCCATGTCTTGAAAAGCACATGGGTCTAGATCAAAATTGGCTAGTAAAAACCCTTTGTATCAAACCTAAAGAGCGAAAAATTCCTTTCAAAAAATTTAGGGTCCTAAAGTAAAATCAAATGTGCTAGAAAAGAGGAATACCTGAATTTAAAAGTAGTGCCACAATTTCTCAATCGACCCAACATCTTTTTGGCCACTAAATCAACAAAATCAAAATACTTCTAGCTTTTCTCCCTCCCGAGCATGAAAGGAAAGTCCATTTGGAATGCGTAAACCTTTTTTCATCCTTAAAGCCATAAATACAAGCTAACATTGCAAAAAAGGCCTGCACATTAGATTTGAACTTTCTATGTACAAGATGGTGTTGATGGTGATTTTAGCACCACAACAATGCAAGTAGAATATTGCTACTCTGCTTCTCCTGAAAGAGAAAGGAAATACATGGATGCCTTAGCTCCCAAGGTCTTTGTAGTTGGGTCTCAACTGTGTTGATGTTACTCAGTGGTCAATGCAACAGTAATATTCAAGGGGCCTTCTAGTGTTGAGCTTCTAGATTGTTCTAAGATCAAGCATGAAATAAAACCTACTCTAACAACGGTTTTTAAAGAAGTATAAAAAGATAAGTCAGAGTTTTGAAATAGAAAAGAAAAATAGTTCATCCAACCTTAACCAGACTTGTTAACTTCAAGGAATTTGTAAACCAAAACTACAAAACAAATTAAACTTGTGATTGACACACAACCTCTTTCATTCATAGTGCTAATTTGCATAACAGATTTTTTTTAATTACCATTTAAATAAAACACAAATAACATTTCATCCCTTGAAGGCTTCACAAATCAAATGATCAATTAAGACAAATATCATTCAAGAACACAACATGAAGTAGATTAAACTCTAATTGTTTCTACTGTTATCAAAATAGATAAACAATATTTACAAAGCTGGCACAATCACCAGTGTACAGAGAATCCGAGTCTCCATATTGTTTCCAACTATACTAAAAGAACTTAGCAAATGCATTACAGTTTATACTAAAATCTTACTGCTAACCAAGAAGACAAAGATAAGCTCTTATTACTCAGAATCAAGATACAACTCTCTTCTTTTGTTAACTTACTAACTCCTAATAGTTCTAACTCTCAAATGGTTCTTAGTCTAAAACATTCTCTAAATCTAGAAGTCCTAAATCCCTTACTGTCTAAACATAGAAATGCTTACACTAAAATTTCTCACAGTAAAAGTTCTAACCTTTACAAAAAGGAAAGAATGCCTTATATAGAGAATGTTACAAAGAGAATGTGTTGTCCCCTGTACTAGGGTCTACAAAATATCTGCATCCTGTAGGAGAGTCAGCTCTCAAATCTTTCTAAGGAAAGTCAAAACCGCATTCAATGAGAAGCCCTACTGTCCAAACTAAAAAGTTGTTCCGGGGATGACCTTAGATCTTTTGCAGCTGCAGCCTTTACTCCCCTGTCACCGTGTCCACCCTTGAAATCCCTTGTGGAGTCACCTTGAATGCTCCAAGATATCTGCATTAATATTGATCTTCCTCTGTCAGTGGTCGCCACAGGTGTCCCTCTGCATCATGGCTTCTTCATGTCACTCAGCTTCCTTTCTATTCTGGAGTCCTCTACTCGTTGACTGTCTTTTGAAAACACCATCGAGCCTCCTTAGATCTTTGCACAGTCACCCTAGTAGACTCATTGTCAACTATTCTCAGAAAGGATCCATCTAGTCACACTTTGTTAGTCCTTCCACAAGGGCAGTCAATCGGGCAATGGCTCAAACTTAGCTCTCTTTGATTGGAAAATCATAGGCCACACAAGATTCTTTGGTGGTCAAAAATAGTTTGCTTAGCATCACATGTTGGTGAGACAACCCTAGTGTCTCCCCAATGTGATTTCATCCCCCAGCAGCCATGAACAAGATATTGGACAGTCGGCAAGATGCCTCAGCCAGTAGGAGAAGTCTTATCAAGCCCACAAAACCAATCGGCAAGACTATGTCATTTCGCTGAGACCTCTGGGCACACGTCTTTCCTCTCTACAAACTCACTCTATGTCACTGAGACTTAGCAGAATTAGGGAGACATTACCCCGATCTCTCTTCTCTTACCGAGCCCTCCTTGCCTTCATCGAGACCATCATTCGTCGCCGTGACCTTACAGCGAAGTCTTTCATTCACTCGAAGTCCTCCCAACCTCTTCCTGTCCTCCTGGGGCTTCAATCTTTTCGCTTCAATGTGAATTCCTTTCTTTGCTAAGACCCTTTAGCGAAGACATGATCCTTTGCTAAGCTCCACTTCCTTTTGATGGGGCCCCACTTCTGTCGACAGGACCCAAGCACATCGACAAGACTTCCTGGCGCGTACCTTTCCTCTCCGCAAAGGGACATGCTGTCAGCGTAACCCATTCCTCTTCGTCGAGGCCTTATGGCGAAATCACCACCCTATGCCAGATTCTTTTTGTTTTGGGGAGAGGTTTTCTCTCCAAAGACCACCATTCGAATCCCCTAGCATCATGTCGGTGTGACCATCAGTGGTCGGGGAGACCCTATGGCGAAGCCACTTCATTTCGCCAATACCGTTATACTTTGGCAAGCATTCATCCCTTTCTCAAAAAAATTCCTTCGTGTCGCTCAGACCCTCCTTGGCCTGTGAGATTATATAGCAATCCCAAGTGCTATGTTGATGCCCTTCATGTTCTGGTGAGACACTCACCATTTGGCGAGACCTTTCGGCAACTTCATACCTCTTAGCAAGCTTCCCTTTCTGATGTCGAGGTGACCATAATGCTTTGGGGAGACTTTTTATCGAACTCCTTTTCTCTTGCCGAATTTTGTTGTCACTAGGAGCCATCCTCTGGTCATAGCAAAATTTTCTCTTTGTCCCACAAGTATCGCTATAACCCCCTTTGTCAGGGAGATGTCACACAGAAACCTCATGTCTTGGCAAAAGCCCCCTGCATGTTCATTCTTTGGTCACTGGGACATATTAACTCTCTTACTAAAGACACCCTTGTCAGTGAGACTGCACCCACTTGCCAAGACATCTTGGCGACGTTAGCTTTCTTTTCTGAAATGCGGACCCCTTTCCTGTCAGCAAGACTCCTGGAGTTCGGTGAGAGCACATACTAAAGAGAACAACTCATGCTGAAGCATTAAACCCTTTTTGCCTAGTCAGTGAGACCCAAAGATCTCACCGAGAGATCTCTTTAAAGGAAACCCCTCATGCCGATTGGAACTTCATGTCATCGGGATGATGACCCCTATCTTGCTGATGGATCCCACATATAATTTCTGATCGCTATGACATCTTTGGGGTCTTGCCGATAGGCAACATAAACACAGATTTGAACCAAACAAACCATAGGTCGAGGAGACCGTGATAACCCTATGCTGATAAGATGCACAGTGGGGAGTATTTTGATTCTTTGGATTTTGAAACAATCAGAGCCCAACCACCAGTCAGTAAGAGCCTAGAAAGTCTTGTTGACCTTTGCCTTAGCAGACTTTCATGACCAACTGGACTAAAGCATGCACCCCAACTAAGCTCCCCTAGCAAAAATCATCCTGTACATGATTTAATCTTGCATTCAACAAAGAAGATCATACAAAGAGAAGATAATTAATCAAAATCATCACTGAAATGAATGATATTAACTTAGAGTTACTCCATACTTGCTCACATTCCACCAGATTCTGGGGAAATCCATGCGGGAGGAAATTTTGTGAAGGAGAAGACATTCTGACAAACCTAGGACAAACAAGGAACAACAAACTTTGGGAAAATCTGGGGAAGAAAGAAATCCATGAAAATCCAGTCCACGCAGATGTCTGCAAAGACTGCAAATCTATGAACCCACAACGCTCAGCCGAAGCTCAAGCGAGACCCGGGAAAATCCCAATGGGGTGGAAAATCCCGAACTCAGGAGAAAACCCAAATTCCAACTGAGGAAAAACCAAAATTAGATCAGATAGAATAAAAGATAAAACACAGAGAAACATAAGAACTCCCAAAAGCAAAGCAAATAATGGAGGAAAAGAAACCAAAAGAGAAGGGGGACCCATTTTGATCTAGATCAAAGTGGGGTGGTTATGCAAGGCATAACAAATGGTGAATCAGCTGGGAAAATGGTTTAACCATTTTCATGAATCTGAAGGATTCAGCTAGCCAGAACTCCTGGTTCATGAACATCACAACTCCAGTTAGGTCAGTTAAAACAAGCAAGGTAGAGCTAGAATTTCAAATGTAAGTCAATCAATGGCTACCCCTGAATCTATGTGTGTGCTTGATTGTGCATCACCTTTTTGTAAAGTTTCTTTATCTTTTTAATAACAATGTGCAAGATTTGAACTACATGAGCTAATTTCCTTTGTGCAATGATATCCCGAGCATTGCTTCGCTGCCAGTCAGGCATCTATAGCCCCGATGGAGATAACTTTAGTTCTCTCACAGCATTGCTCTACTGCCAGTGAGGTGTCCATAGCCCTGGTAGAGATACTGGAATCATCCATTCATATTGAATCCTCTTTTTCTTTTGATAATTATTTTCTCTTTTTTTTTAGATATTTCATTTAATTCTCTTTTCCTTTTCAATATGTCAGATATTTAATATCCGATCTAGGTTGAAAACTACAATGGACCTCATAACAACACTTGGAAGTCAGATTTTTCACTCAAGTTTAACAACACTGTCATCCTAGGAAAAATACACTACTAGAAGAGGAGATGATTTTAATGATTTGTGATAGATTCAGGGGAGCTGATGAAGGATTTCTTACTTGGTACCTTGTTTTCAAAACTTTCCACAACTTTTATTGACAACAAGCATGAAACAATGAATTGAAGATAAAATCACCCGACTAGAGAATGTGAAAATATCTAAACCATTTCTCTCCTAGTGACCAAAGCATGCTTTAGATAACAACCCACAACTTCAAATAGAAAGAAACAGGTTAAAAACCCCCAAATAATAGAACAAACAGAAAACAAAAGGAAAATAAAACAAAGGAGACAGGGAAAAATGCACAAACAGGAAGATATGTACAGACAAGAGCCACATCATTTACACCTAGAGCAACAGATTATTCACATAAAGGAAAGAGTTATTTACAAACAAGAGACAAAATAAATTATTTACATAAAGAAAACAATTAAATGACTTATATACAAAACAGAAATTAACAAGCCTCAAGATTCAAAATAGTGTTTAAGGAACTTCCCATTAAAAGGTAAAGGAACTAGCTCTCCAGTTAGGTTACTCAGTCTGAAAGCATTTTCCCCTAGGATCTCAACAATTTGATAAGGACCTAGCCATAGTTTGTCAAAATTTTAGTGGCTGCCCCTCTTTTCATTGGCTTTATCCCATAACAGTACTAGGTTTGATATCCTAAAAGTTTTTATCTTAGCTCTTTTGTCAAACCAGTGCTTGACAACAGCCTGATGCCTAAAGAATTGTTGTAAGGCCACATCTCTCTGCTCTTCGAATTTCAACAAAGCAGCTAACCTGATCTCTATCCTATTGTCACTGGTTTAAAATTTCTGCATGAACTCTAGGATAGGTATTTGTAGATGGACAGGAAAGATAGGCTCTTGGCCATATACTCGCTTGAATGGTGAGGTGTTTAAGGCATCCTTAATCCTAGTCCTATCTGCCCATAATGTAAATCTTAGTTGGGTATGTCAGTCTCTAGGTTTATGTTCCAACAGCTTCCTAATCACCCCTAAGAGATTCTTATTGGTAGACTCTACAACCCCATTGCTTTGTGGATAATAGTTTGAGGAATAATTTACGACAATCTTGTGATTATATGCCTAGGAAATAAACTTAGCAAAAGAAAAAGAGGAACCATTATCACATACCAGAGCGAAGGGTACCCCAAACCTTGTAGTGATGCATTCGGTGAGGAACTTGATCAGTACCTTTGTTGTGCTGTTTTTGCAAGGTATGGCCTCTGTCCACCTCATGCAGTAATCAGTAGCAGTCAAGATTAACTTATGTCCTACAGAGGAATTCAGGTTAATCACTCCAATGAAATCCAATGCCCACTGGGCAAATGGCCTTACCTTGTAAATTGGCTATAGTGGCATGGATGCAGGGTGTTCCCTTGGTGCAGAAACTTGGCATGTGTGACATGTTCTCACATGTTAATGGGAATCCTTGAATACACAGGGCCAGTAATAACTAGACCTGAGGATGTGGTGTGCCAAAGCATCTGCAGAACCATAACCTATGTCATGCTTCCCATGAAACTCAAAAATCACCTGCTTGGCCTCTTGATGATTAAGGCATCTCAGGTATACCCCTTCAAAATTCCTTCTATACAACAACCCTCCTTTGAGCATGTAATAAGAACTCTTCAGTCTTAGGGCTCTCCTTTGAGTGGCATTGATTCCTTTTGGACATCGATGGTTGAGCATAAAGCAAATGGTATCAACATACTAGGGGTCATTAGAGAAAGACTAGGTCGTGTATTGTTGATAGATGATGTTGTCACCAACATTTGCCATGCACTGGGATAGACCCGTGCCCCTAACTAGTTTCATGGGATGTATCTCGAGATCAAATTCTTGTAAAATAGCCATCCATTTTCCTCTCCTTTCTCCTAGCTCGCTCTGCATCAGTAAAGACTTCACAGCTGCATCCGAAACTACAACAATGATTTGGCTTCGAAGAATGTAATGCTGGAACTTCTTGACGGCCTGAACTAATGCAAAGGCTTGCTTCTCAAGAGGAAGGTATTTGATTTCAACATTTTTGAATGGAGAACTCATGAATGCGATCGGCCTCTCCTCTGACTCTTCTCCTCGCTAAGTTAGAACAGTTGTACAAGAATGTTCAGATGCAAAAGAATAGATGTAGAATGGTCTAATATAATCAGGGCTGGTGAGGACTGGCGCTTCTAAGATGGATCGCTTGATTTGTGTGAATGCGGCCTTTACTTCCTCAGTCCATTCTATTCTAGCATCCTTCTTCATCATTTTATTCAGGGGTTTCACGATTTCAGCAAAGCCCATGATGAACTTCCTCATGAAGTTGATTTTTCTAAAGAAAGACTTCATTTCTTTCTTACTTCTTGGCCAGGTGATCTTCAGAATAGAGTCGACTCAGTTTGGGTCAATTGAGATTCCCCTTTTTGAAATTATATGTCCCACGAGCTTTCCCTCAGAAACTTTGAACACGCACTTGTTGGGATTCAAGGAGAAGCCATATTGAATACACCTCTAGAGAACCTTAGCCAAATTGGCAACATGATTGAATCGATCCTTGGAGAACACTGTTAGGTCATCAATGTAAACAATAATGTATTTGTCAATCAGATCCTTGAAAGCTATGTCCATGATGTGTTGGAAAGTTGCTCCAGTGTTTATCAAACCGAATGACATTCTTTTGTATGCAAATGTCCCCCACTTGGTGGTGAAAGTCGTGTTCATTCTATCCTAAAAGTTGACCATTACCTGATTGTATCCAGAGTAACCGTCCAAGAATGACATCATCTGTTCTCCATTGACAGTCTGTAGTACCTCATCCAAGGAAGGGAGTGGGTAATTATCCTTCTCTGAAGCCCTATTCAGGTTTTGAAAGTTGACACATAGCCTGATCTCCTTGTTCTTCTTACAGACTAGGACTAAGTTAGCCACCCATGTTGAATGGCACACAGGGAAAATTATTCTTGCAGATAGCAATTTCTGAACTTCCTTATAGATCAATGGCTCGATCAGGGCATTGATAGGATGTTGCTTTTGTTATAAGGGTTTAGCCTCGGGATTCAATGGAATAGTGTGAGTCATAACATAAGCATCGAATGTCTGGAGGTCTTCATACCGCCAAGTAATTGCAGCAATATCTTTTTTAAGTGCCCTCTGTATGTCTTCTTTAATTGCTTTAGGGCAAGCCTTCCCTATGTAGACAATCCTTTCAGGACCCGAGTCAGCTAAGTTAACTATTTCATATTCACCTCCTTTTTCTTCAGCTGGTATCTTCTCTTGAGCCCTTGGATCTAATTCAAAGATTCTCTCTAGAACAACCATTCCCTTGGGAATGTTATTACTTTACATATTAAGAACCCCTTCTATATCACAATCTCCAGGGTTCCAATCTCCTTGATCCCTATTGGAATCATCAATAATTTTCCCCTCAATAACATCAGAACTTGCTAGGAAAGCAAGGATATGTTGGTCATCATCAAAGACCTAGAAATTCTTGATATTGTTAGGAACAGTCGAGGTGGACATTAGTTCCACTGAGAATCTTTTGAATTTGGAGGCCTGCATAGGTTCCAAGGTGCTTGCAATAATAGCCAGTGAATCAGCTACCTGATTTTCTTCTCTAGGGATTAAGCTAATCCCAAAAGCATCAAAGTCCTTGATTAGGTTTCATACCCTATTCCTATATGCTACCAGCCTCTTGTTGTGACATGTATATTGGTTGCTCACTTGCTTGACAACAATTTTTGAATCTCCCTTGACCATCAAGGCTATGATTTTCTTCTTGTGGGAAAACATCAGTCCCCGTGCCAAAGCCTCATATTCTACCATGTTGTTTGTGCATCCAAACTGCAACCTGTAAGAAGCAAAGAAGGTTCTCCCTTGAGGGATGGTTAGTACAATTCCAACACCATTGCCTATCTTAGACTTGGATCCATCAAAGGTAAGGGCCCACAACTGATCACAAGCAGGGGTTAATCCTTTTGAAGTTTTCATAGATACTTGAATAGGATTAACCAAAGGTGGGACTTCTTGATCTCTTGGACCAGACATAGGAAAAGGATTGTCTAAAGGTTATCTACGTACTTTCTCCAATTCCTGCTTAGTTGCATTATATAACCTATGGTTATCTTCCTGGCCGTCACTTGTCCCTTCGGTTGATTCCTTAGGTTTTGTTTCATTTGTGAGTGCAGGGGTTCATGACAGACCTTGGGGTTTCTCTTCGTCAATATGTTGATTCAGGAGTATATCTAGGGTGGGCTCTATTTGAGGAAGAACTCCCTTTGAAGGCATCTTATCCCTAGTTAGCATTATTGCTTCTTGGGCTTCAAATGAAAAGTGGTTTGCAATAGTCTCAGAGTGACTTGAGCTAGCCTCCTCAGCTTTGAAAATATGATTTAAAATGTCAATACAGGGTTGACAAGTCAATTATGAGTGGCTTTGGTAATGTACCTTGCACCAATTAGGGAGCAGGAGACTTTGCAGATCTACCCCTTCTCCCAAGACTAGCTAGTCTTGCTATAGTTTTCTGACCAATGTTTGTTGGTTTTCATAAGTTTTAGGATCAGGGAACCCTGGTATTGGCAGATCTTTAGGATCAAGAATAGAGAAGGTTAAAATTTCATATCTTTTATACACACCTATTCCAGTTTCAAAATAGGCTACCTCATTGTGGCAATCATATTCAGTAATGACATGCTTGAGGCAAGACTCACTCTCAATCCTGATCTAATTAGGAATCCCTTTCCATGGTAGCCACATATGTGAAAATTCAAGGGAAAGATATCCCCCTAAATTTTTCATCAAAACTCGGTTTAGCAGCATACCATAGGTCTCGGGAATGTCTGCCACTTGGATGTCTATGTTTGTTAGGATCCTAGGATCTGATCCTACTTCAATGTGTGTGTTTCTTAATTCACCGACCACATTGACCTCTGTTTTGTCAAGTTGAATGACCTTATTTGTATGAATAGGGTCCAATCCCAACTTCTTGCATATGGAAAACAGCATGACATTTCCCGAAGCCCCTAAATCTAGCAGACAGTTGTGAAGGTTCTTTCCAGAAATTCTTAAACTTAAAAGGAAAGGTGGAGTACCTACCTTGTTTCTGTACAAGGTTGCATTCACGTCCCTAGTAGGTGCTATATGCAACCTAAAATGGTCACCTAGACTTTGGGCCCCATTTATTTAATTTGTCAACATCAACTTTCTGAATCAATGATTGTCGCATTTTCAAATCAAATTTCTTAATCAATTCATAGCTATTTCAAATGTTTCAATTTTCCCTAAGGTTTGAATGCTTCATTAATTTTATTTAATCAAAAGAAATAAATCCCTTTTAATAAATAAAATAATGTTATTTAATTGAAGTTAATATTACTTAAATAAAATGATGCTATTTAATTAAATCTATTTTTAATTAAATAATTTTATTTTATTTTATTAATATTCATTTCTAAATTACATAATCTTATTTTATTTTATTAAAAGAGATATTATCATCTTAAATTAAATAAAATAAATGAAATATCCTCTCAAGAATATCCTGTGATGAAAAAAAGGGAAACAAATTAGTTAAAATGAAAATAAACTAAAAAAAGAATTCCAATCAAGATTTGTTTCTATTTTTCTATTTATCCCACATTACTTCTGAATTTGCCTTCAATTCCACTTTTGCCTATAAAATGAGCCCTCTCATTCTCATTTCAAAAAGAGAATCACAAATTTTTACATCAGACTTATGCTACAAATTTTCTTGAATTTTACCATTTGAAATTACATATTAGTTTGATTTTATAAGCATCTTAGTTTGAGAGCATATAGTTTAATATTACATTTTAGCTTAATCTTCATAGTAGATTAATTTGCAAAGTAATTCATTTATGGCATTGCATGTAGATCAATTTTTATTTCAATAAATTAGTTTTGTTTATTGCATTTTACAGTCATTTAGATTAGTTCATTGTTGCATTGCAAGAACAACATGATTCATGGAGATTGGCATTCTTGCTTCTCCTCTTTGAATCTCTCGTTCCGAGACTGTATTTGCAGGGGTAACTGGGTCAATCTGAGGGCCACAATATCAATCCCTGCTCTTCTCGGATAGAGAGCTATGAATTGATTTGTAAGGACTCATTATTGAGCATCCTTGCATGCAAGGATTCACAGAAGTATAACATATTTTCAGTTATACATTTTGGCCACCAATCGCTTAATTTTTTAATTAGTTTTAATTTAGTTTTTTAATTTAGTTTAGTTTTTAATTAGTTTTAATTTTTAGTTTTTAGTTAGTTTTATTTTAGTTTTTAATTTTAGTTTTTAATTTAGTTTAGTTTTTAATTTAGTTTAGTTTTAATTTAGTTTTTAATTTAGTTTTAGTTTTGTTTCATAAATCCAAATTTCCACTCACCTTGTAGAAAAAATGATTTTAGGTTTTGTAGACAGTGGTCTAACTGACTGGGTATCTTTCAGTTTTTTGATTTCTTTCACAGATCTGAAGAAAATAGCTGCATAAAAACCATCGCGCGTCATTTTTTTCACCTAGCTAAAGGTTTTAAAAAAATTTTTCATCTTCTACTTGCTGGATCAAAAAACGATTTATGGGTTTTATTTTTTGCTTCAAAAAATTTTGGTTTCTGTTTTTATCTACTCATTATAAACAGATTTTTCAGAAATCAAATTTGAAGATTTTTATGCATGTTTTTAATTTAGTTTTTAATTTTAATTTAGTTTTTAATCTTAATTTAGTTTAGTTTTTAGTTAGTTTGGTTTAGTTTTTAATTTAGATTTTTAAATTAGATATTTTTTTAGTTTCTAAAATTCAAATTAGATTTTTTTAAACTTTGTTAATTTAAAGTAGATTCTTTAACTTTGTTAATTTAAAGTAGATTTTTAACTTGTTAATTTAAATTAGATTTTTTTAACTTTATTAATTTAAATTAGAATTATTAATTTAGATTAGATTTTTTTTTAATTTAGATTAGATTTTTTAATTTTATTAATTTAGATTAGTTTTGTTTTAAATTTTTAGTTTAGTATTAGATTAATTTAGTTTAATTTTAGTTTTGTTAACTAATTCTTTTTAGATTTAATTTTGACTAGATTAAATTAGATTTTTAATTAATCTCTTTTTTTTTTGGATAGATTCCAACTTTTGTTCTGGTTCTTCTGAATTTTTTTTCACAGCATAACAGTTTCTGCAGGACGCCAGTCAGAGAACTTGAAACACACTAATGGTTTGATTGCAGGACGCGTGACAAAGACTTGAAAACAAACACTTACGCTTGTCAAAGATCTTATTTAAAAAAACATTGTGTTTGTTTTCCTGCTTTTCAATTCACATAGTCTAATTAGGGCTTCATTAAAATTCTTAGGAGTTTCAATAGTGAGTAGGGAATTTGGCTCTTTGTTACATGGAGGTGATGACCATGGACAAATCCAGGCTCCTGATGATCTTACTAATATGACGAACTCTTAGGGAGTGGAGCAAGGTAGTGAATCTTTAGCACTTTCACTCGTCAGGGGATTATGCTCTTCTCTTATTAAGAGAATCAGAAACCCAAAAACGTGTGGATTTGGTGAAGTGAAACTAGCTCGGTGATTAAGGTTGTTTAGCGTGTTTGGGTAAAGAGATGGGCTAGAGAAGTATGCTCTTCTCCTTTTGGGAGAATCAGAAAATTAGAAACCCGAATCCGAGCCATGTCTAGTGTCACCTTTAGAGGGTCTGCCAGAAGTTGAACCTCCGGGAATAACCCAAGTGAGTACACACCTATCGCCGGTGATACCACCTCACTATAATAAAGAACGTCTTGTTGAGTCTAAATACTCCAAGACCATAGTAACTTCTTTTCCATGACTTGGATGATCATCATGGAAGAGCTCTATTTATTGCACTGAGCGGCGCCGCTTCGAGCCCTGCTTGCAGGGGTGTGTGATTTTTAGGTGTTGGTGTGGCTGCGAGGCCCGAGCTCTGTATCAGAGGCACCAAAGGTTATTGTGAACGGAAGCCAAGTAAAAACCTCTTAGTTAGTTGCCTACCTAGTTCACCTTCGAAAGGAGTCATAATCTTTGCACAAGGAGGGGGAAGAATCTCTCCGTATGTTGATCATACATAGATTCCCATCATAGGCATACACCTGGATGTTTGGAGGCAGTTGCGACACTGGCCCCTGCTACAAGGGTAACCTTTGAACGTGCACTGTTGAGTCCTTGGAAACACCAAAAACACGGGTGCCCTCTAGGGGGTGACACGGCTATGTGAGGTGCACGTATGTGCATAAGCAATGGGGAAAAGGTTTTGGCTTCTCACCATTTTCTTTGGTAGGGATAGCTATGTGTTTGTTTTTGAGTTTTAAACATTGTCCAAACATCTTCAAACAAGACTCCCCCGATACTATCAAGTTTCTTTGTCTTTGATAGATCTATTATCAACTACTTTTTGTATCACAACTTGTCTGATTGAAACCTATGTGCTTGATCAAAATCTGTTGATATACTTGCTTGATCTTTGAAAACAAACAACAAACTGAAATACTGAGTTCTTCAATTAGGTGACTTATCCCAGTTTTAGAGACCTATTTTGTATTTAGGGTTTATGTGTCCTTCACCTTTTGAATTAGTGATCCTTGATCTCATAAGTGATTTTTCTTGAGAGTGGAAAATTAGGAATTATTCCTGTCAAATAGATAAATTTTTAGACTCTTTGATAACACACTTGGAGAGTGCTAGTAGTCTCCTTGTCCACCCATTTTCATACAATTCAAACTCAGTACACTTTGTGTAAGTCATCCTCCTGATCCATATGTGCTAGGGTGTTCACCCAAGAATTGAGCACCTCTGTGGCAGTGTTGGTTTGCACCTATTTGCAACAGTTCTATTTCACCATCTCTCTCGGACAAGAGAAAACTTTTACTATCCTAGTTTGGTATTGACGTTTCTTAGAATTGTCTATTTACCTGAACTCTCCCTTTCATGTTAGTCACAACAAGATATCAAGTGAGCCAAGGAAAGCGACCTCAGATAGTCTTTAACCAACTACCCCCAGTTCAGACTCGTCAAAAGAGAAAGGAAAAGGAACCAATATTTGACCAGTCACCTAGGAGTCAGTCTAAAACCTATTTTGACCCAAAGAGCCATTTTAGTGACTTGAGTACCCCCTAGCACCTTCCCACTCAGGTATGGATATGAGTTATACTTCACTCGGTGGGAGAGGGAAGCCATGGATCAAAATCTTGATGATATCTATGAACAACACGGAAACAACATGATATTTGGAAATTCTTCTCATGATGATCAACCTGGTTCACCCCTCATTAATGCAAGATATTTGGATTCCCATCAACGGGATGAAAGGTATAAGAGACGAGCTCACCAAGAACAATGGTCACAACATGAAGACCAAGACAATGAACCTCGCGATGCTCATGTCAATACAACGTATACCAATGACTTGTTCAAACAGTCTAGACCAAGCTCACCACTTCAACATACCTCAAGGTTCACAAGTGATAGGCTTAGAAGAATTGAACGCGAAAAGAAAGCCTTTCTAGATGAACAAGCTGCAAAGCAAGAAAAGTTTAGACAACTTGAGGAAGAGAGCCAAGCTTTATTGGAAGTACAAAGGAAACTCGCTCAAGAGGAGCAAGATAGGCAGTTAGCCCACCAATTAAACAAACAATACAATACAAGGGGTGCTAACAGTGGACATAATTCTCCTCCCTCCACCCCTTCCTAGAACACCAAGAAGTAGAAGGCGGTCAAGGACCCCTTCTAGATCTCCTAGTCCTAGAGGAAGAAGGGCCTCTCAGTATGCTCACTATAGGAGGCAAACTCCTCCCAGAAATTCAAGACCACACTCCCAACATGTACATCCTAGTTCCCAACATGGAGGTGGTAGCTCACATTATGATTTTGATACTCAAGACTTCATGCGAATACAACAAGAGCCTATCTTCCAACAATATGTGGAGAGGTATTTGGAACAAAACAAAGATAAGTTCTTGGAAACTCTAATCAACAAGGGTGCTAGAGTCCCTTATAATTTTGATGTGGACAACAAAATACAAAAGCAAAATCCCTCTCAAGAGGAAGAAATCTGCCAAATGAAGCAAATGATGGAGAAAATGATGCAACCTAAGAGCTCATTCTCACTAGACTCAATTTGTCCTAATCCATTCGACAAGAGTGTGAGTATGAAAGATTTTCCAAAGAGGGTGGGATTCCCACAATATGATAAATATGATGGCGGTGGTGATCCACACGACCATGTGCGTCAGTTCTATACTATGAGCTTTGAATTCCATCAAGAGCTGATAATTTGATGGGGTTATTCCCTAAAGTGCAAAAGGACAAGCAATGGAATGGTTTACCAATATCACTCCTCTATAGGAGCTTTGAGAACTTGTTTCATGGAATTAGGTTCAACACTTAGCATATAATGCAATGAGACATGGTGTGGCAGGCAGTGGAGACAAAGGTGGAGAGACAATACTCGGTATCTAAGGTTGATCCATAGGGATGAAGATTGACATACTTGTTATTATTTGGTGCACGAGGAAATGAGACATGAGATCAAAAAGATAGTCTTCACTTCCTTTGATACCATGATTGAAACTGCATGCCACATTGAGGATGTTCTAAAAGAACAAGGCATTTTGACAAGACATAACAATAATACCAACAATGGTCAACACAACAATGGAGGATAAAGGAAGAACAACAGTTAGGAACGAAAACAAACAAGTTGTCAATATGATGGAGTTGTGGATTCTTCCCAATCAAGAGATCAAAGTGTTCTTAATTTGACTAAAATTTTGTCGCGAAACAATGAAGCTTAATGCACCTCCACAACAAGAAAGTAAACCAAGATATCAGGAGAGGCCCAAAAACCAGAAGCGACAATTTACCAAATTGGGTGACTCATATGAGGATATTCTCAAAACTCTCATTGCTAAAACTTGGCACATCCTCAGGATCCTGCAAAATTTCACATTCCAGATCCTAAGCCACATTGGTGGGATGACAAGGCATTCTGTAAATTTCATAATGGCCCCGGCCATACTATTGAAAACTATTGGAAATTAAAACATATCGTCCAAGATTTTATAGAAAGTGGAAAGCTTCAAGTTGATAGCCTAAATACCAATGCTGATCATAAGGCTTTTAAGGAACTTGCTTACAAAATTACAAGGGAAACTTTCTAAAATCCATGAGAATGGCAAAATACGATCAAACTACACCTATCACGATTGAAAATGTGATAAACATGCTTGAAGTTGTGGAGCCAAGTGTTAATATGATAAGGAGTAAGGACCCGCATGGTTATGACTCTCCCCCTATTTTTGACAACCAACCTGTTGTGGTGCTGAGAGGTCTTCATTCTAGGTTATCTTCCCAAACCCTTAATGTTGTTACCAGGAGTCAAGCTCCTATTACTCTCAGAGGGCCTAGTTCAGGTCCATCCAACAAATCCAAGCAAGTGGCATCCAAGAATGTCACTATAAAATCCGCCACTGCTCTCAAACCAAACTACAATCTTGTAGATCAGTTACAGAAAACTCCAGCATAGATCTCAATCTTAGAGCTTCTAGAGTTGTCCCCTAGGCAAAAGCAGATCCTTGAGGACGCTTTGCGCACAACAAATGTCCCCAACAACATTGATATAGACCAATTCCAAGGCATGGTGAATCACATTACTAGCCCACATTACCTTTCTTTCTCTGAAGATGATGAAAAATCCCTAAGCCATCCACACAATCTTTCCCTTCATATTGAAGTCATGATTCATAAAACCCGTGTCAGGTGCGTGTTGATTGATGGAGGTGCTGGGTTAAATATCTGTACTTTGAATTTGTTAAAAACTTTGGGCTATTCAGAGCAAGTGATAGACACTAGAAAGAAGATCACCATAAAGGCCTATGATGAGGCAGAACGAAGTTCTAAGGGATTGGCTGTCCTTCTTGTCAGGATTGGCCCAGTTGAAAAAGATATCTTGTTTCAAATTGTTGATACTGGACCCCTTGCATACAACATTTTACTGGGTAGACCATGGATTCATGATATGCAGGCAGTGTCGTCTACCTACCACTAGTGTGTTAAGTTCCCCTACAATGGAACAAAAATTTGCATACCAGGGGATAACACCTTATCAATTAACTCAATCTCAGCTAATGTTCATGTCCCTCTTAACCAAGCAGCAGAGGATTATGAAACAACTTTAGCAGACTGTCAAAAAAAATTTAAGTCGGTAGACCTTGGCATGGGGTATCAACGATACTGCGAAGATGCATTTCCCCGGACATATGGAAAGCAACCTTCCACGGAGATAGAGGCAATGCATCTTGACAATGACATATTTGACAAGTTTGTTGAATCCCTCGGTACCAATACAAGATGAAAAGGAAGTGGCGTTAGAGACTGGATATATACAAGAGGAGAAATACGGCTGATAAAGAGAATTTCTCCCCCTCTCCTAAGTCCTATGGGAGGGATATGCTTTCTCAAGAAGATGGTTATCCAGGGATATGGCCCTCTCCAGTCACGAGGTTGGTTAGATGCTAGAGCAGACCATCAGTGCCAATCTTTTTATAAGTCTCACGAAACCGGTTAGCCCTGAGCTTTATGAACAACAATAAATGCATCCCCATTTTATTAGGTGGGGTGAAGTAAAGGCGATACCGAGAATATGTACGATTTGACCAATCAGCAGAAGCATAACAAATGGTTGGTGCCTTCAACAAATCTCCTTTGGGAAGATTCAAGAGATTTAATAATTGATAGTCCTCCTGTCTCATTTGCAATAGATAGTGACTATATGAATGCAAAATTGACTATGGATAGTGTCTCCATTCCAGCTACAACGGATGGTGATAATTTAGATAATTTTGTGATTGAGCAAATTGCTAGAGGAGAGGAGCCTCTTCCAAATCTTGAGGCTTCTACATCACGAGGCTCCAACAATAATTCAGAAATAGACTCTCATGAGTTCGAATGGGATTCACTCTCAGATGCAACAGTTGACTTGGATATGGATGTTGTCCATGCTTATAGTTCTCAACCTGATGTAACTGACAAGTCATGTGTTAGATTAGAAGATTGGAACCCACATGTCACATTAGTAGACGATTCTTCGCTTGCTAGGATAAATTCTGATTTAGACACTTTAGAGGGAAACTTGATAGATTCCAATTCTACAGTCACCAGAGATGACACCACCTATATCCTTAACCTTGAACCGGTCATCAACCTACCCCTTGTTCACCCCAACCATATTGATTGGTCTCAACGGTACCAAGAGCCTCAACTCTTGACATTTCACAATGACTATGAGATCACCTGCTATCTAAATGCCATTGAACCTGTAGTCTCTTCCACCAGTGAACCGGCTACCAGTATGACAGAACCTGACATCAAGTACCTTAGTCACAAGATAAAAAGAAAAGAAAAAAAGAATAAGAGTTCTGATGGTGAAAACCACTATGTGGCGGTGTCAGAACCAAAAAAAGTAAAAATAAAAGACGTATCCAAAGGTGAAAACCTCCCAGAGGCACCTATGGATGAGGTACTTAATAGTCTCCCAAGCTATTTCCAGGATAGATCATCAGTATTGGTTGAACCTACAGAAGCTGTTAATTTGGGCATAGAGGAAGTTCAAAAAATTGTACACTTGGCTAAATCTTTATCACCCGAAGAAAAGAAAGCCTATATTGCGTTCCTCCAAAAGAAGAAAATTAACTTTGCATGGACATACTTAGACATGCCAGGGTTGGACACTAATCTCATTATGCATCATTTGTCCATAGCTCCAGGTGTGAAACCAGTCAAACAGAAGTTGAGAAAAATGCACCCTCATATAGCTCTTTTAGTGAAAGTTGAATTAGAAAAGCTCCTTGGTGCAGGATTCATTAGAACCATAGACTATGCTGACTAGATTTCCAACATTGTACCTGTTTCTAAACCTGATAAAACCATTCGAATCTACACAGACTTTAGAGATCTTAATAGAGCATGCCCAAAGGATGATTTTCCACTTCCTAACATAGACATGATAGTGGACATGACAGCGGGATATGAGATCTATTCTTTGATGGATGGTTTTTCTGGGTATAATCAGATCAAGATAGCTCTTGAGGATCAAGAAAAGACTGCATTCACATGTGCCTGGGGTACTTATTGTTGGAATGTCATGCCCTTTGGATTGAAAAATGCAGGAGCTACTTACCAAAGAGCTATGACAACCATCTTCCACGACATGATGCATAAGAATATGGAAGATTATGTGGATGACACCCTGGCTAAGTCTAAGAGAAGAGGAACACATTTGGCTGATTTAGAGGTGATTCTAGATCACATGGAACAATTTCAACTAAGACTAAACCCAAAAAAGTGTGCATTTGGTGTTACTTCTGGCAAATTATTGGGATTCATCATTTCAGCTAAAGGAATAGAAGTGGACCTTGAAAAGGTTCAAGCCATTATAAACATGCCACCTCCCAAAAATGTTAGCCAAATGAGGAGTCTTCAAGGGCGCCTTCAATCCATAAGGAGGTTTATTTCACAATTGGCAGATAGAGCACAACCTTTCAACAAAAATTTGCATAAAGGTGTTCAATGTGTCTGGAATGAGGATTGCCAAAAGAGCATGGATCAAATTAAAGAATACTTGGAAAATACTCCCATTTTAATGCCTCCCATTCCAGGAAAACCTCTCATTTTATATGTCTTAGCTACTGAATCTTCACTGGGGGCATTGTTGGCTCAATTAGATGAACAAGGGAAAGAAAGGGCCATATATTATATTAGTCGCACTCTTGTTTCTTATGAGGTTAATTATACTAGTATTGAAAAAGCTTGCCTCGCAGTAGTGTTTGCTTCTCAAAAATTGCGACACTATATGCTCACGCACACCATACACCTCATATCAAAAATTGATCCTCTCAAATACTTGCTCGGTAAAGCTGCTCTCACGGGCAGACTTGCTAAATGGATGATGATTCTTTCTAAATTTGACATAGAGTATATTGAGCGCAAAGCAATCAAAGGCCAAGCTATTGCAGATCAACTGGCTAATTTCCCTATTCAAGATAATATGCCCATTCAAGTCAACTTTCCAGATGAGCATCTTATGTATATGACTGAAAGATCCTGGAAACTATTCTTTGATGGTTCCTGCATGCAAAATGGTTCTGGAGCTGGTGTGTTGTTTTTTTCTCCTCATGGGTATACTATTCCTAAATCTTACAAGTTACTCTTTCCATGCACAAACAACATAGCTGAGTATGAGGCTTTGACAAATGGACTAAAAATGACCATAGAGTGGAATATCACAGAACTACATATCTATGGGGATTCTCAGCTGATCATCAACCAAGTCAATGAACAATACCAAACAAAAGATGACAAGTTGGTACCTTACAAAAAATGGTTGATTCATTGAGACGGTATTTTACTTTGTCACCTTCCGACCAAATCCTAGAGTGAACAAAGCGTGATGCTATGGCCACCCTTGCTTCACTTCTTCAGTTAGAGGAACATGAGTCCAGATATGAATTCCTGGTGGAAGAGCTACGATATCCCATATTTGACTCACCTGAAAGCCATATCATTTGTACCCTTGTCAATCATGAATCCTCCTGCTATGGTGCTATTTACTCATATCTTCGTGATGGAATCATCCCCGATACATTTAACCGATCTGAAAGAAGAAACCTTATCCGCAACGCCTCTCGCCATTCCCTCATCTCTGGTGATTTGTATAGGAGGGGTCTAGATGGAACACTTCTTAGGTGCTTAGAAAAGGAGGAATCTGATCAAGTGCTAGTTGACATCTTGAGGCATATGTGGAGGACATTCTAATGAATCTTTCCATGGCTAGAAGGTTGCCGTGAGTACTATTGGCTTTTATGATGCAGATAGATGCATTAGCATTTGCTAAGTCTTGTGAAAAATGTCAGAAACATGGACACTTGATACATGCTCCAGGTAGGGAGCTAATTCCTTCTATATCTCACTGGCCATTTCAGCGATGGGCCTTTGATCTTGTTGGGCAGATTCATCCCAACTCATCAAGTGGGCATAAGTTCATTATCACTGCTATTGACTACTTCACAAAATGGGTAGAGGCTGTTCCACTTTCTGCCTCGGTGAGCGATTATCTTTATTTATTTTAAACCATATCATGCAGCCGATATGGAGTGCCATCTGAGATCATCGCGACAATGGAGGTCGGTTCAAAACAAGGACCTTAAAGAATACGCGCCAAAAGATTCAAGATAAAGCAACATTGGTCCTCCATTTACTTCCCACAAGGAAATGGTCAGGCAGAGGCTTCAAACAAAACCATTCTCAAGATTTTGCACAGAATAGTTCATAAGAATGGTAGAGATTGGCACCTACAGATAAATCCGGCCCTGTGGGCCTATAGAACGAGTATTCGTACTCCAACTGGGGCTACTCCTTTTGCCCTCACATACGGCACTGAAGCAGTGTTACCTTTAGAGGTTGAGATTCCATCACTTTGGGTCTCTCTCAAAGGTCTAGTTACAGATGAAGACTATCACGCCATGAGATTGCAAGAATTGGAACTTCTTGATGAGAAGCGTAAAGCATCATTTGACCATATGAGGGTCTATCAAAAGAGGATGTACAAAGCCTTCAACAAAAAGGTTCGCCCTAGAGAATTCCAAGTAGGAGATCTTGTCCTGCGAGAGAATCCTAAGAACCAACAAAACCGAGAACAGAAGGGCAAATTCAAACCTAATTGGCTTGGACCCTACATCATCACAGCAGCTTTTGGCACAGGTGCCTATCTACTATCTACTGAAGAGGGGGAGCAACTCCTTGAGCCTATCAATGTTTTGCACCTAAAGAAGTTCTATCCTTGATGCCCATTCTGTCTGGGGGCATCCTTTGTATATAATTATGACCCTGAAAAAAGTTCCAAAAAAATTGATATATGGTACTGAAAAAAATTACAAAAAAAATTGATATATTGTCAAAAAATCCAAAAAAATTCAAATATGATCTTTGAAAAATTCAAAAAAAAAAAAAATTCAAAAATTCAAAAAAAGAAAAGAAAGAAAAAAAGTGCCTTGGTGAAAACCTGGAAACAGGCGCCTTGGTAGCAAAAATAAAAATAAAAATAAAAAAGTCCTAAAAAAAAAAAAATTTCTTCCAAGTGGTGAAAACCTAGAAACAGGCGCTACTTGAGGCCTTTGCATCCCTATTTCTTAGCATGCATCCTCGACACTTAGCCTTTCTCCATCATGCCTTGTCCTTATTGCCTTGGGTTTGGAATTGGTCTTTGTCTTTGTCTAGGGGCATCACTGTGTTAGCTTTGGTCTCTTGGATATGCTTGTCTTTAGGACACCTCGCAAACGGTGTTTTTCAACACTAACCCAACTGTGTTTTTCAACACAACCCCTGACTTTGTGTGTTTTTCAACACTTATCAGTTTGGTTTTCTCCAGTTTGGTCATGTGATCTTACCTACTTGCAAGCATTCAATCCTTATCCTCGGAACTCAGTATCAATTTACACACTTAAAATTTTTTTTGCAACACTTAATGCTTGAGATATGCCATGATCTTTTCTTTGTGTGCTGACTGATATTGATTTTCGTTGAGTGTCCTTGTCTAATAAGTCTCTCCGTGATGCATAGCTAGACGACTTGGGGCATGGAGCATGTTTTTATTTTCTTTCTGCTTGTGGGTGTTGTCTTGAACCTCTTCAGTGTCTCTTGTTGTCTCCTTGACACACTTAAGAGATTTATGGCATCATCCTTGAATGTTTTTGCACAACCATTCTCATGGTAATCCTGGCATTTATGTCTTGATGCGAGCGTGGTTTTTCTACATTAAATTGGGTAAGCTGACATTGTAGTCATCTTGACCTTCATGTCTTTGATGCTCATGTTAGAATCTTTCCACATTCCAAGCTGATATAAATCACATTCATATCTTCATAGTTGCGTTTGTGACTAGTGATGATTGTGTGATTGTCCGATGTCCGGTAATAATGGCCCAATGATGAAAATAAGTTCTCTTACATTCTCTAATGAATGATGAACACACAAAAACCTATGTTACCCTATTGCAAGTACACCTTTGCATTTTCATATAGCTTGCATTATTTAGACTTCATGTTAATTTGCACTTTTAGGCTGTATTATGGGTTTGAGAGGATTTCCTTCATCTTTCTTGTGGATTTTTCATCAACTGTGATCACGTTCTTCATTTCCTTATGCGATCTCAATCAAAATTCCCTATCTTAAACAGTTTATTGATTTTGATGCATCCTCTTTATTGAGGCAGATTCTCTTCCTTCTTTCCATTTCTTTCCATTTCTTCCAAACTTCTATCTTCCATTCGATTTCACCCCACTTCTTTTCTTCTAATTCAACCTTAGGGCATAATTCTCTTGCTGATCTACCCGTCTTCATGGATTCTTATATTTTTCATCTTACATCAAGAACCTTATCTTTGTTCGATTTGATCAAAAATTCTTAATTTATTATTTCTCCTCTATCTCATTTCGATTTCGACCAATGAAAGCACTTATCAACTTCAATCCTGATTCAACTTTAATAATTGCTTCTCTTTGGGGCAACCTTGTTTATCTCCTTATCTCTCACTTTGGATGTGATCCCCGACCCACCTCATGTTCAAAGGCCTTTGTTTATAAGTTGTCCATGTGATCCCCGGCCTAATTCCTCACATTCGAAAGGTTTTGTGATCCCAAACCATCTCACATTGTAACTTCATTCTTTTGACCGCATGTGATCCCTTTAGCTCCACTTCACATTAGTCAAAGAGGGGCAAATGTATGCAACCTAAAATGGTCACCTATACTTTGGGCCCTATTTATTTAATTTATCAACATCAACTTTTTGAATCAATGATTGTCGCATTTTCAAATCAAATTTCTTAATCAATTCATAACTATTTCAAATGTTTCAATTTTCCCTAAGGTTTGAATGCTTCATTAATTTTATTTAATCAAAAGAAATAAATCCTTTTTAATAAATAAAATAATGTTATTTAATTGAAGTTAATATTACTTAAATAAAATGATGCTATTTAATTAAATCTATTTTTAATTAAATAATTTTATTTTATTTTATTAATATTCATTTCTAAATTACATAATCTTATTTTTTTTTATTAAAAGAGATATTATCATCTTAAATTAAATTAAATAAATGAAATATCCTCTCAAGAATATCCTCATGGATGAAAAATGGAAACAAATCAAAAGGGAAATAAACTAAAAAATAATTCCAATCAAGATTTATTTCTATTTTTCTATTTATCCCACATTGCTTATGAATTTGCCTTCAATTCCACTTTTGCCTATAAAATGAGCTCTCTCATTCTCATTTCTAAAGGAATCACAAATTTTACACTCCACTTATGCTACAAATTTGAATTTTCTTATCATTTGAGATTACATTAGTTTGATTATATAAGCATCTTATTTTTAGAGCATATAGTTTAATATTACATTTTTAGCTTAATCTTCATAGTAGATTAATTAGCAAAATAATTCATTTATGGCATTGCATGTAGATTAAGTTTCATTTCAATAAATTAGTTTGGTTTATTACATTTTACAGCCATTTAGATTAGTTTTCATTGTTGCATTGCAAGAACAGGATTCATGGAGATTGGCATTCTTGCTTCTCCTCTTTGAATCTCTCGTTCCGAGATTGTATTTGCAGGGGTAATAGGGTTAATCTGAGGGCCACAATATCAATCCCTACTCTTCTCAGATAGAGAGCTGTGAATTGATTTGCAAGGACTCATTATTGAGTATCCTTGCATGCAAGGATTCACAGAAGTATAACACATTTTCAGTTATACACTGGCAAGGTTGGATATCCTCAAAAATCAGCCCATGGTACCTAGTACCCGGCTATATGTGCATCTCCATATACTCTCCTCAACGCATTTGTGCCCCCAGCTCCTTGTGATCGTAATACACAAGGGCTCCAACCACGGGGATACCTAGTATCCTGTACACATCCTCAGGAGTCACTGTCACCTCACTGGTCGACATGTGAAAGGTGTTGTGCTATGAGTGCCATCGCTCTGCAAGCACCGTCAACAATCCTCTGTTGACCCTAATCGGCGGCATCGCCAATAAGGATCTCAGACCACAGGTATCAATCAACGCTATGTCAGCTGGTGTCAACTTAGAGATCCTATCCCATCCTACTGAATGTCGCTCTCTAATCTGGAGGTTTTTGAAAACCTCCTATTTTCATCACAAGGATATTTCATCAGATTCATATCAATCATACCAATCATATCAATCATTTAAACAACATCAATCAGACTCATATCTATCAGTGATCTATATCATGTGAACTATATCAGACCCATATCAATGCCTTATATCAATGCATCAAATCAACGACTCATATCACACAATCCATCCTATCAATCAAATCAAATCACATCTATCTAGCTAGATATCATATCAAATCTGTCCTACAATCAATTACTATTTGTTTTCTATCGCAGAAAGCAAATTTATCAGAAGTCATATCAATCAATCTACTCTTTGTTTTCTACTCTAGGAAGCAAGGTTATCAGTTCAATCTACTTTTTGTTTTCTATCCTAGGAAGCAAAATTATCAATCAATCATTCAATTTTTCTATCCATATCAGCATGATGACACAACAATCTACCTATCTATTGACTAAGGAAGCAATACAAATCATCATTTTCATCAAAACATTCATTCTGCCTATTTTACCATATGCGTCGTTCTTTTTACAGGATGCACATTTTCCCATATGCACCGTTGTTTTCACCCTATGCGCTTAAACAGACCCCCAATGCGCGTTTTCCTGTATGCACCACTGTTTTTGTTGGATGCGCATTTTTGTTCTATGCGCGCCTGTTTAGCCTAAAAGCGTTGTACTCCTAAAATTTTCAAACCTAACCTATATGCGCGCTAGTCTTTGTGATATGCGCTAAACTGGTTTTATCCTAGCAATCTCAAACTTTTGCTCTATGCACGTTTGTTTCTACCCTAAGTGTGTCTATTTTTTTTTAAAGCGCCTAAACTTTTCTATATGCGCGCAAATGTAATTTTAAAATCTAAAACTGTGAAAAAACATGAAAATTTTGATCCAAACGGAAAAATTCGAAAGCATAAGAGGATAGATCGACTCACCGGTGGTCCATACACAGTTGGCCTCTGATATCTGCGCGATCTCTCGAATCGGTGGCGATGATACAGAATCTCCATGTCGTGATGTCACTCTCATAGCTACAGTTTTCACCAAAGTCAATAGTGCAAATGACTTGTCTTTTTCAACCTTTTTACCTTTTGAAGGTCAAACATGGGTAAAATTTGACTTTATTTTCAAAATGGACATTCTTTTTCATCATTTATCGCGAGTTAAATCACTCTTTCCCTCATTCGTAATTTACCTCCCAAGGGGGCATCATCAGCAGAAATATCGGAAGCACATCAGGGGCAAAATCTTATTTTTCTTTGAAGCAATGTGTTT
>VDFB02075321.1:142145061-142255486 GCA_007258455.2 Sequoia sempervirens | reverse complement strand
ATTTGAATTTAATTTCAAGTTACTTGTCAAAAAAGATTATATCTTGTTCTCAACTCAATGGTTCATGTTGCTTAAGTCATTTAAAAAAATATATTTATTGTGATCAACATGAATGAACTTAATTATAAAGTGGCATTGATTTCCCTAAAATTCTACTAGAGATCAAATGTATATTGAATATAAGGAAATGTAAGTTGTAAGAGATCATAAAATTAGAAAACATGTATGTATATTGAATATTTAAAGCAAATGCATACATATATTATGTGTAAACATGTTTAAACCATAAGCAAACACATGTACATATATTTAAAGGGATTCAATACATATAAACATAACACATATTATAAGCAAAGAGGCAAATGTATGTATATATCATATAAGAAAATATATGTACATATATCATAAAAGCAAAATGTAAATTAAAGATCATCAAATGTCAAATACTAAAGATAAAAAAATAAGCAAATGTATGTATATCATATAAGCAAGTGTAAGTTAGAGATCATCAAATATCAAATACTATTTTAAAGATCATCATATAATCAAATACACATGTGATAAAGATCATAAATCTAGAATGCATGGCCTAATATGAATGTCTATCTTGTATCGAATACTATCCGAATGAGAACGGTCCCACTGATGGATGTGGCCGAGCCCCGCAAAATAAAATTGTGTACAAGATGTAAGTTAAATATATAATTTTATTTAAATAAATTTTATGGAAGGGCTTTAAATGAACTTTTTATTTTAAATATCAATCTAGGAACTTGTATTTATCTATATTCATACATAAATATATATACTCTTTATGAAAACTCACATGTCCACTGATAGCAGATTCATCCACAGAGTCACATCGATCATGCACATGATCTGGACCAAGGCTAGGAGTGATATGAGGTATGTCCACCTATAACAATATATATACACATATATCACAACTTACATGAATATCTAGTTAAAAAGAAATTTAAAAAATAATGAAAAAAGAATTGAAACATGCACATGCAAACATACATGCACATCATCTGATATCAGATGACCTAAGTCCTCTGCAACATTTGCCTCCACCATATCCACCAAATGATCAAGCGACGAATCAACATCTGCATCCATCTGATCTATCCCATGTCGTGCCATAAATGATGAATGTAGAGGACTATGAAGGTGAGATGGAATTGATGATGATGAACCAAAACCAATCAACATATCAGTAAAACCCATAGTTTGTGCAGCTACCATATAAACTGTAGGTGAATCCTGATGTGCACTAGTGCTCGGCTGAGAGTGATGGGATCTTGGAACTAAACGACCTCTATTTCTCAAATGATCTCTAACATGCTCTATACTAATCCAATTGTTTGATGCAATGTGGGCATATGCCTCCAACAATTCCTCAACCAAACAATGCAAAGTCATGCATGACATATCTCCTATAAGTGCATCAAGCTGTGTAGGAGTAGGGATGTCAGCCACTGTAAAAGGATCCATGGTGGTCCATTGTGCTAAAAATGGTGTGGATCGGGAATGTCTAGATATCAAATATTGACCTACATGATCATCATATATCCTAGTGGTGGCAGCCACAATGTCACCTATAGTGTCAATTGTTTCCTTTTGGGAAGCAACGACAACCTCATCTGCTATGGGGGCTAGAGCTGGGGTGAGAGCAGGAGACCTGTCACCAACCAATACCCTAAACATTAGGGGTGGTCTATGTGCTCGACAATAGGTGGGCCTATCAGCAATCCTACCATGCCCCTAACCAACATATGGTAGAATTTCTAGGTAGTTAACTTTGAGGCCCAAATGGACCTCAGCATACAACTGTTGAACAAAATACAATGGAATCTGGTCATTGTTTGGGTATAGACCATGTGCTACAAGAAATCGTGGGTAGATCAATGAGACCATAGCATGATCGACTCATCTAGTGACCTAGTATCACCTAACCTTATGCACATTTTGATAAAATGGAAAACAAGTGGCTTTTATCATTTCTTTGGTGACAATATCTTTTATTTGTTTAAGGGGAACATCACCATGTACTTCTTCCTGCATGCGAGAAAGAATAGCAGTCACTCTGTCCACGGAATATGCACTAGTCCTCTCAAGTTCATCTTTTAGTTTTTCTAGACTATGCAATATTAACATGCATGGTTCACTATATATCCTCAGGTTTGCACCCTGTGCTAATGAATCTCTCAATTTTTTATCTCATTACTAGTATTTGTAAACACAGAATCTAGCACAGGTGGAACATGATCTACATTTTCCATGTTATATATATATACAGTACACCTAAAAAAAAAATGAGACTTTGGTAAATAATATATCTAGATAAAGAGAATACAAATCTAAAATAGAACTTGTAATAATTCATCTACTCATCAATAATATTTTCATACTATTAACTTGATTTAAAAAGAATTGGAAGACAACTATAATCTATAACATAGCACCCTTAAATGGTTCAAATTTTAAATGAAACGATGAAAGAAAGAATAAGAATACAAAGATTAAAGTATAAAATCATTTGAAAATAATTGGGGATAAAAATATTTAATCTAATAGTTGTTAACATAAATGAACTTCAATTATATAGCTAAGAACATCAAAAAATTATAGATTGGAAAGGAAAATAAATATGTCATATTACTTGAATCAAATCTAATAAAGTTTGACTTCATTGCATACTTGTTATAAATATCTCACATGAACCTAATGAAACTCAATGTCTCCTAAATTACATAAAAAGAGAGAACCTAAATGTGAAAAGAAAAGAAATTCAAAATCCATCTTTTGTAATGAGTTTGTTAAAATTTAAAAACATTCAAGAACCCCAAAATGGTTTGAAATTGATGAGCATAATAGGTGCCCTTGTGGCTAAGTAAGTGAGGTCATCACAAACCATTCGGTTGTGGGCTTCAAAAATTTTCAATGAATGGTTTTCCAATAAGATGTATTAACCAAAATATTCCAAATTTTTATACAATTACTAAAGATGTACAAAATGAGACCATTACTTAATAAATTTCGAAATGCATCATTAAATGTACATTAACATCATCCGCACTCTAATTAAGAACATTAAAAACAACACCAACACAAAGAGATAAAATTAAAAAGTTCCAACTAATGATGTTATAATAATCCTCCCCAAGTTGATCCTCTCATCCCAATCATCATACTTAATGTTTTGGTACTTGAATCATGTTTATTATATTATATGCTCCTCAACACTATGTAAATTAGAACTCTTAATAAACATGTTTTTTAAGAGGAAGCATTTTCTCTTTCTATTACCATAACGATTATTCTTGTTTTTGTAACTTGGTATTTCTACTTGTAGATTTTCAACTTTTTATTATGTAAATTATTCTTTGATACCTAAGTAGTTTGAAGACCCTTTTAAGATGAAGAAAATATAGATTTATCATTTGTAATCCTCATCCTTCCTTGCTACATGAGTAATTTTTTTTATGAAAACCATGTTTAGGAATGAAAATATCCAATCCCTTATGCTTCTGAACTAAAGTTTGTAATGCTTATGGTTCTTTTGGCCTTATAGATTCTTGAATCATTTTATAATATAAAACCTACATATAACCTACTTTGGCTCTAATAATTGTAAACCCTTTAGGAATTCTAAATTGTTGCATCTTGTCTTGATTTTCCCACCATTGTTATTCCTTTTGAATTTTTTACAAATTAGGCAAAGAATCCTTGCACTTATATAGAGGATCCTTAGGTATGTTTTTAAAATTATTTAAGGTTAAATGACTTAATCTAAAATAAAGGCATATATGGATCTCTTGTAATTGTAACCTCTTTACTAGTGTGAACATATTTGATACCTTGATGGCATGACATAGATGATGTTGCTTGATATTGCTTTATCCATGGGTACCCAAGTAAAATATGAGATACATCTAAAGAAGAAATAATATGACATAGAATAAGAACTTCCCTCATCTTTTATACCAAAAAATTAAGGTAAAATAATGTATCCTATAGTTTCAATCAACATATCATTAGTCAATTCCCTCAAATATGCATATGCTTGTTTATAAAATGATGATAAAACAAAAATTATTCAATGCATACATTTTATTGGTGAGTAAGATCAATAAACACAACCTTACATGGTTCATTATCCACACAAAACCAAAGGATTATTATAATTATTTGGTAATATCTCACAATGTGAAAAAGGTGTCGAAAAAATTAGCATACCTAAACCATAAATTGACTTGTCATAAAGTGGGTGGATAGCTTAGTGGTGGAGATTTGCATCCTAACTAGTTCATGGAAATTTAAACATGGTATTAGAGCCAAGCTAGGTGCATTTGACACCTATGTTGTGGCTCAAGGGAGTGTGTTGGAGAAATGATACACACCTAAGCCATAAAATGACTCATCACAATGTGAGCCATTAGCTCAATAGTAGAGCATCCTAACACCAAATGGGAGGTCCTAAGTTTGAATACTGGTTAGTCCATAGAAATTTCTATAAAATTCAATCACTAGTACATAAGAAGAAGAATAAGTACCCTTATAATTTTTATTAATACCAAAAAATCATTCCTCACATGTAGGTGAATCAATGATTTCAAGCTCGTCAACATGTATATGTACCTCAATCTCATGACCCTCATATAAAACCATTTTATTAGATTTATTTAGTGTAAAATATTTAAATTTTCATTATGAGGAACAATTGAAGGATTGACCCCAATATTAACCCCCTCAACCTAATTTTTTTTATGAATCAAATCCTTAATCAATTATTCCTTAATCCCATAAAATGTTGAGTATAATTACAATTAACTCTACAATTTAATAACAAAATTCTTTCTCATTATATCTTTTGGGAATAACCTTAGATTTATCTAATGGCCTAATAGGAGGAAGTGTAATCATGTTTGCACTAAGTAAATTTTGAAGCACATTTTACAAAGGAAAAAGTTGGAGGCTTTAGAGTCATAATATTAGAAACATTTATAATGTATAGTTTGTACAATGGTCATTTCCATTATTTTTTACTATCCTTTTGGAAATAATTTTTCTTTTCAAATTTACAAGGGTAGGATGATGTAGATGAAGCATTAGAAGATCCATAATTAAGTGTGGTAGCCTCTAACAACTTTAGTTCTTAACATTCATCTCACTTGCACATGCAAATGTTAAGAATGTATATACTTTGTAGATCCTTGTTTATAGTCAAAAAATCTAAAATAATAAACTTCAATCCAACATTCCCAATATTTGCATTGACCAATTTCAATATTAAAAAATAGACCCAAATGGAAGATAATACAATCATTTAATAGCATAATATTTTTAATTTCATGGGAAGAACTTAGCCAATAACTTATCATCATACACAAAATCCAAATATGTAGCACTAAAGAACCTTGAATGTGTCATGGGATCTCCTTTAACATTGTGCATCTCAAATCTAGGATCCAAAAATCCAACAAAAAATGGATATGTAAAATTTTCAATAGAAATTGAATTGTGTTTGCTTTTTATGTGTATGTCTTTTTTTGTTTCCATTAGGTAAGGAATCAACATTACTTTTCATCTCAACAAGCCTTTAAACATTAATGTCAAAGGTAGATAGAGGCACACTAGGATTAAGGACATGAATGAAAGTGGCAAGATGAGAAATGGAAGGTGGTGTATAAATTTGTCGTGACATAATAACTGAGTGTGGAGTGACAAAGACTTGCGTAGGAATATCACTGTGATGGGAACATGGGAAGTGTAAACAAAACTAATGAGAACTAATGTGGAGACAAGATGACTATGTGCATCATAATAAGTAAGCATGAGATGAGATCTAGGAAAAAGGAGAGGATAAATTTGGGGAGATTTGGTGGAAGGAGAAATAAATTGCATAAGATAGATAGGAGTAAAACAATAAGGAGGAATATATGAAGAAGAAGCTTGGGATGGAGGGAAAATGGCACATCACCAAAGGGATTGTTGAGCTTATCCTTTTCCTATTTAACTTTAAGTACTTTCTTTCCACATGGCTTATTAATCAACATAGTATATGAAGGAGATCAATCATTGTACTAGGATTAATATTACTAGCCAAATTTGCAAGATCCAAAGAAAGGTTGTGTGCATCAAAGCTATATCTTGATTACCATTTCCTTAACAAGGGCCTCATGGTCAAATGATTCTTCTCCATTATGATAAATTTAGTATCATGCATATTCCCAATCATATGAATTTTAGATTGATTCACAACCATGGTGGGATTGAACTATGACTTCTTACTAGGAAAAGAGGATGATTTTGGTATTAGAAGGAAATAAGGATCGAACAATGTTTAGATTTGATTAAGAAATTAGACAATGAGAAAGAACTTAAATATAAAAACTAAATAAGATTCAAGAAAACCTTTATGGCCAAATCGTAGGACATACCAAATTAAATGGCTTTGCCAAAATGAAAAGAAATAATTTCTTTAGAGTTTTCTTTTCTAATTAGCTAGGATAAATAAATACAATAAGTAAACACAAAAATTACCTTCGAACATACAATTGAATTTAAAAATACTAGACAAACACACTATAGAATTGACAAAGAGGGTTAGGGTTTTTAGCTTCATTTGTTATATGGAGATATTTTATTGTAATGTACATAATCAATGATATGATTCTTGATTTTTTATAAGGTTTAATATTATGACACCTTAACAAACCAAGATATGAATTTCATGGTTCACTCCTACATGTATGGAATTTACATTTTCATCTACAAGTTTGACCCTAAATTTGTAGTTTTAAAATTATTTTGTGACCTTGACCCCTACACTTCTAGTCTTTAGGAATTTATTTATCTCCATTTCTTAGACTATGTTGAGAGCCATTATAATGTTTTTTTGCACTAACTTTGGGAGGAAACTCATTTTTCCTTACTCAAACCCTTGGATTGATTTAAAAAAATTGAACAAGTTAAAATACATGCCAAATATAAATGCAAGTGCCTAGGTATTTTATCCTTGTAATCTTAAAAGTTGATGTAATACTCTAATGATCAAATCATATGTTGATCTATGATACATATGGATCGATATCTAAATGAATTAGAAAATTTTCTTTTATATAACACTGTAGCTCTAAAATTTTAATATTTCATGCTCAAATTGTTGAGAAATAACTAATTGGAAGTATTTCAACTTGGGACCATATTTAAATTTGGATATATAAATGTGTGTGCCAAAGAAACAAAATGAAAAGAATAACATTTGGATCTATATCCTTGATATGTTTGAAGCTAAGTCTAGTCTAGGCTCAAGCTAATGGCTAAACTTTTGCAAATAAAAATGCAACTTGGTTTGTCTAGTACATATGTGTTTAGTTTATTTGTTGTGTTATTAGTTGGATGATAGTTAATGTGTCCACTATGAAATGGTAGATGATGGTGAGGTGATGTTGGAGCATTTTGACACTTGAAATAATGTTGTAGATGCATTGAAAAATCCAATCAACATAAAGAAGTTCAAGGGGTGTAGTTTTAAATTATAGACCTCTCATCCCCTAACAGATAGTTGATAGTTTTGATATTCATTTTTCTCCTGAAAGGTGTTTAACAAGACAAAAATATATGGAAAACGGGGAAGCAAAATACTATATTGAAAATGCTTTAAAAACTTTCAAACAATGCAATTTGAATTCAACAAATTTAGAGAAATTTGCATTTAAGGTTTCAAAATTAAACAAATAGATGCATTTTGAACTCTAAAAAAATTAAATTTTAAATACCTAGTGCTCAATAGTGCTTGATATGCAAACTGGAATGATGAACTTTAAAGAGACGAACGGAAATTTGCTTTCGCTGGAAAGAAAAACCTTGTTTGGTCGCCGTCATGGTCTCTATTCCCTGCACACACCAAGGACAGTGACTGGTAAAAGAACAAAGTAAAAGTGACAGGTTAAAATGAAACAAATTTTGTTTTTGTCATATTAAGGAGGTTCAGTCAAACCCATGTTTGACCGAACCTATTTAAATATGTTTTTTTATTTAGGTTTTCTTTGGTTCGGTCGAACCCATTCAATATGGTGAAAGGAAAAAATGCAAAATTTCCTTCCTCTTATAAAGTGTAAACCACTATTCTAAAGCTACCCGAAGGCTCGCACATTATTAGATATGATGGTTTTAGGAAAATTGAACCTTGCCACTAGTTTCATAGGAAAATTGATCATTTATATTTCTACAACAGTTTTTAGAGCAATGACCTACATCCATCTTGTGAAATAATTGATCACCATAAGTATCCACTTATGGCCAGTGTTGGAGATTGGATTGATTATCCCGACAAAATCTAAACCCCATTGTGCAAAGGGTTCCTCAGTCACAATCAAGCTCAATGGCATGGGGGAGTTCTTCCTCTTTTGAATGACATATTGGAACTAAGTACACTTTTGCACCAAGTGGTGTGCCTCAAAGAACATGAAAGGCCAGTAATATCTTGCCCGCATTATCTTCAAAGCAATAATCTCAGTGGAGAAGTGTCTTCCCTCAGGACTACTATGGAATTCATTTAAAAATATTTTTGCTCATGGCTTATCTAAGCAACGAAGTAGGATGGTATCATACTTTATTTTAAATAAAATACCCTCAATTAATACATATCTAGTTCCTTGGAGTTGGTAGTAGCTTCTTTTGTGAGGTGGAATGCTAGTTTGGTATACCCCTTTTGCATATATCACATTTGATCAACTACCCATGATTCGTCAGATTTGAATTGATTTGTATAGACCTAGTTGGTCTCTTCTTCCACTTGGGGGCTTAATTCCTACACAAGGTATTCACAAAGACCTCTTTCCTAAACCAAATAGGTTGGTCAAATCTCTACATTGTATTCTAGGATTGTGGTGATCCAATTGGACCTCTTTTAGGTTGTCTCGCCTTTAGTGATGTATTCTCAAACATTGGGATGGGTGACAAGGATGGTGATTATGTTGGCTAATACCAAGTGTTAGAATTTATTGAGGCTTTTAATAATAGCAAAGGCTTTCTTATTAAAAAAATTGTACTTGGTTTTTTATCCTTTGAGAGTCATAGAGTGGAATGTGATGGGATGTTCTCTACTTCCTTCTTCATCTTTCTAAGTGAGCACTAAAGCTATGCTATTCTAGCCATTGTAGATGTAGAGCAAGAAACCCTTGGAGAAGTTCAAGTTAGCTAACACCAAGGATATGAAAATGGATTCCTTTATTTTCTCAAAATAAAGCTTTCCTTCAGGAGTCCACTTAAACACTAATTCTTTTTTAACATCATCATGATAGGCCTCACGATGTCCATGAAATCTGAAATGAACCAACTAATGAAATTGATCTTTCCTAGAAAGGATTGTAGCCCATTCTAGTTAATTGGTAGCGATAGCTTTATTATAGCCTTCACCCTTTTGGGGTCTATGGCTATTCCCTCTTTTGATACCACAAAACCTAGTAGCTTGCCTCATAGTACTCTGAAGACACATTTCTTGGGATTTAGAAAAATCCTGAACTATTGACACTTTTGGAAGACCTTTTCTAGGTGATCAAAATGATCATTGTTAGATTATGAAAAAAAAGGTTTTCTAGATATATCAGGATGATATGATTAATCAACCTGTTGAAGGTGATATCCATTGCTCACTGAAAGGTGACACCAACATTGGAGATTCTGAAGGGAATTTTTGAGTACGTGAATGTTCCCCACTTGGTGGTGAACATTGTTTTGTGTTGGTCCTCCTCTTTGATGTATACATGGTTATAACCCAAAAAACATTAAGAAAAAAGAACATCATCAATCTAGACATGGTCTACAAAATCTGATCCTTTGAGGGAAAAGGGTAGTGATCTTTTAACGAAGCCTTGTTCAAGTCCCTGAAATCCACGTAGATCTGAATATTGCCATTCTTTTCCCACACTGGTACAAGATTGGATAACCAAGTGGAATATTTGATTGGGTATATGATTCTTGATTTTATTAATTTGGTAAGCTCTTGTGGCATTCGTACTTTGACCTTTGGATTGACCAACCTTTGTTTTTGTCGAACAAGCTTTGAGCCTTTGTGCAAGTCAATAGTGTGATGGGTTATTCTTAGATCATATCCTCTAAGATCATCATAGGTCCAAGCTATGACCCCATCATATCTAGAACATAGTCCTTTTAGTATCTCTTTATCCTTCTATGGGACATCTCTTTTGACTTTTAGATTTCTACCATTCCTGACATCAAGATCTTCATAGTATTTTATTCTAGCAATGAATCTTTGTTTTCTATTCTTCACATCCTCACAATCAAAAATATTTTTGAAGAAATAAAACCTCGTGGGATCTTATTTCCCTTTAATTAGATCACTTATCTTTTCGCAATTCCTCTAGCCTCAGACTATGAACAATCAAAAGCTTTCTCTAACTTTTGTAAAAAAGTGGCAATCTGAATGTCATCCTCAAAAACATTCCAATTCTAATCATTTTCAAGAATTAACGATCGAACAATGTTCTAGACTGCACTCTATTTTATTTTTGATTCAGGAGTTAGCTCAAACTATGAATCAATTAAAGCTATGCAATCAATGATTGCATTTTGGGGTCGTGGGATAACCTGTATGTTAAAAGCTTCAAAACTCTTAACTACATCCCATTTTCTATGTCTACAAGACTTTATTCTTACATTTTTTGTAGCTTACTCTCCATGGACTTTCCTTACAACCAACTCTGAGTCTTTGAACACTTGTACTCTTTTTATGCCTATTCTCTCTGAGAGAAAATAGCCATGGACTAAAGCCTCATACTCAACATGAATATTTGAGCATGGGAACTAGAAGCATAAAGTTTTGAGGGTCTTTGATCTAGTCGAGGATACCAATCAAACACCTCTAAAACTAATCTTGCATTTGGTGCCAACAAAATATAACTTCCATAGACTTCTTTTCACCTGGTTTTCTAGGCTCTTCCTACTCTTTTACCAATTTCAAGAAGATGTGGTCATCATCGAAGATCACATAGGTTTTCAATATAGTAGCATGGAAGTTCTCGAACGGGTCAGACTCAATAAATTTATTGAGGAGGGCCTCCTCTTTAGGGGTTTGATCACTTGTGTCCTCCTCATCTTTTAACATTTCTATGCAATATGTCTCCCTTTTTGAGGAGGTATGCCCCACTTCAAAGCACAAGACCAAATTGTCTTCTATATGTTCTGGGTACATAGTTTAGGATAGAATCTTCATTTTCACCCTGTGCTTCATCCACAATATCAGATGAGACCCATCAAGCATCAAATATCATTCAAGATGTGTTATAAAGTCCCTTGAAAGGCACATCTCTAATATTGGGGGGATTCTATCACAACCACTTCTTATGTGATGGTTTGACTTGGACACAAAAAGAGTGCCAAATATATATCCTTGATGTGACCGATGGTTGAGACTTTCTTCCCATCTAACTACATGATCCCTTTCTTAAGAGGCTCGTACTTAAGTTTCAAGGCATCAACCACTTGCTTAGGCATGACCATGGTACTAGCTTTTGAATCAATCATGTTATTGTGTAAAGACTTATCTCCCATAATAAGTGTTAAAAAGAAAGGTGTGGGATTTGGTTTGCTTACCTCTTTCACATTTGCACTGAACATGAAATTCATGTATGCTACGACCCACGAAGGTCAAGGGTCTAATGCGGGATCCTTGTCTCTACATTGATTACATGGTGGGATTGTGTTTGTCCATGATATTTTTTCCTCTTTCTTCAATGCCTCTTGGAGCAACGCTTTCTATTCCAGAATTGATACAACATCTCACAGAGATACATTAGCAAGTTCCTTCTTCAATTGTTCAACCAAGTTGAGTGTTTTGATTAGCAAGATCTTGGGTTTGAATGGTGGTATCTCTTTCATCTTTGGGAGAGGTCGATCCGATGTGGGTGGACTCAGTGCTTTGTCTACATCTTTCTCTAGAAATGGTAGAGCTTGTGACTGTTGAGTGAGTTAGGTCTGTGAGGCTTTCTTTACTTATGTTGTGGTCATTTTAGGGGTCATTGTATATATTCTCTAGTGAGCCTTCTTTTGGACCTTGTTTTATAGTCTGACTATAGCTGTGGGGAACAATTCATTGGAGAATTATTTGCAAATACTTCATCTTCTTATTCCATCCAAGAGAAGAGTGTGTGGTCTACTGTGATATCCAACTCTTCCTTTAAGTAAATCCATTGTGTTTGCACTCTAAATCAGGCATACTTCAGTTTTAGAGACTGATATTCTTCCATGTTTGGAAACATGACTTGGCCTCTTTGCTCTGCTATCTTCTGTTGAAGGTTTCCCCTTGGAAAATTTTGAGGAATATGACTATAATTTTAACGAAAGCACCACACATTATCATCCCTCACCAAGTTGTTCTATCCTAGGACCAAATCCTTGCTCAGAATATTCTTGATGATCTAAAATAGCATGGTGACTAGGACTATCTAGTTTTCAAGCACTGGTTGTTGACTTCCTCATTTTGAAACTCCTTGATATGTGTTATGTTGATAAGATGGCCTTCCTCCTTGATAGGTCTATGTGGTATGCTTCAGGGGTGTTGCTTGCTATCATCGAATGAGGAATAGCTCATTTGTGAAGGACCTCATGAAGTTCTTCATATCATTTACATCTGTTGCTAATGAGGAAGTTCCTAATGTGTTGGTTTGTCCTCCAAGGTATATGTGCATGGATGGTTATACAACTAATGTGCTCATTTTTGGAGAGAGGTGCTAGGAGTTACTTCTTCCTAGGGGCCACCAAATATTTCCATGAACATGGGCATCAATGGTCATGGTGGGAGCTTCCCAATGTTGATCAGACTATTTTCTATGCACACAACCAAATCATATGTGTCAAGTAAGGTATCTCCTCCCATAGATTGTACCATGATCATGATGTCTAAATTGAAATCCTTTAGATAAAACATGAATTCCATAGTGGCCAAAGGCCTAGCTATCACATGAATCCTCTACCAAGTTTTGTGAAACTTGGTGTTAAAGTCGCTCATGTCCTCTTGTGAGGCCCTCTTGATGGTGATTGATTGTTGTAGTAAAGAGGAGTGATCTACTTTTTCTAAGAAGCATTCAAACAATTTCTCTCTGAGTTGATCCCAAGAGCGGATAGAACCGGAAGCCAAGAAACTGTACTAGTCATGAGCCTTTCCTTTGAAAAGCACAACCAACAACCCGAGAGAAACATTATCCTTTGTGATGTTATGTACTCTACATACCTCTGCTATATATTGGAGATGTTCAAAAGGGGTCTTAAAGTCCTCCCAAGAAAAATTTAGGATTTCCTTGAGAGCATTGGTGGGTATTGCAAGCCATACATCTAGGGGCATGGGTGGTTGTAGCGAGCTACCGCTATCCTAGGTTACAAAATTTCTAGGAGTGGGGGCACCTATATGATCCATTGCAAATAAATTCCTATGGATAGGGTAGATGGGTATTCTTATTTGGAATGTTTAGCCTCCTAGAGGAGTAGATAAATTTTTGGATTATGGGCTAACACTTCTTATCCCATTGCTTCTTATAGGTGATACAAAACCTATAAGTATTCTCCTCCTAGGTGTCGAAGTAGGAGACTTGGAGTACTAGAAATAACCTCTAGAAGATGCTCTTGTTTGAAATTTTGGAATGAAATTGCAACCACTTTTCTTGTTCTAATTTAAGAAATATTTCTAACTTCCAATCAGACATTTGAAAAAATTACAGTCCCACTGGGCATGCCAAAAAAAGAACTATTGATCATTAAATCTTGTGCTTCTCTAAACAACCTTATGGGAAATTTAGAGAGTGGGGGACCAATTTGTTCCTCACTCAATGACCTATATTTTTAAAGAAATCCAACTCTTATTTGTGTTTTAGGAGAAAATGGATAGAAATAAATGCAAATAAAACATAAAGATGGTGATGCACAGATTTTTTTTACAACATTTCAAACCTTAACTATTCCTTATAACTGATAAGATAAACATAGAATGCCATCGAATCTTCATTTTTGGAAAGAGAACAAGTAGCAAAGGATAGAGAAAGCACAATGTAGTCTTTCAAATCTCCCCATGGAAAAACAACCATTAAGGTCCAATCAGATATAAGAAAATTCTAAAGACTAAGGGGAATACTCAAAAATTTATAGAATCCTTTCTTCTTTACAACATAATATGGAAAATGGCATACCTTTTACAGAAAATAAAAGATTATAACAAACATGATCCAATTTCTAAAAGATAGCATAAAACATAGAAGCTAACAACATGTAAATTAATTATCTGGAATATCAACATGAAGCTTTAACACAATGTTTTCAATATGAATGAAATATGAAAAAGAAACTTAACAAAATCCATTAAAATGCACAATCCCAAATATTCCTTCCTAATAGATCAAACTCTTGCAATATATTAATTGAAAACAAAGGTTGGATGCTAATTTGATTATAGCTTGAATTAAATTCAACATGTCAAAGAGAATAAATAGTATTTTGTAAAGACCCTCATATTACTAAAAAGTAGAACTCCCTAAAACAATATCTATATTCTTTGAAAAGGTTTTTCGAAGAAAACTTCAAAACTCTTTTCTCGCTATTGCCAACCTCTATTTATAGCTAGAAGAAGAGAACATCACTCTAAACAATCTAAAAGAAGAAACTACTAGATGCCTGAATTTGATAGCTCGCAATCTAATCCTAAATCTTGATTAGATTGCAACAATATTTTTTCATTAAGGCTTAATTACTTCAATAATAATTTCATATTTTTTAGCAAAGATATGCTATCAAAAGACAATCATATTTTAACATAGCTTTTAAAATATGATCGATCAGCTATGGAGATTGATGATGCCGAATCAAAGGTTCCACCCCAAAAGTAAGACATCTGCCACACTTCCTAATGAAATTTTCCTAAAAAGATCTTTCCACAGAAGATACAAACTACTTGATGAAAATAGATGACATGTCAAGTGAGTGGGTGATTTCAGAATTGTGAGAGCGGTTATGAAGAAATTCCATGCTAAGCTAACATGTGTCTTAGCTTAGGCCCAAAAAGGAAATGATATATATAAAGTCACACATCCACCACGTTGCGCTTTGTGTGCCTTTATGTGAAATTAGTCTTTGTCCTTCAGTCATGGATTCATCCCGAAGTGGAAAGTAAGCAAGGGCTGGAAACCAAAAACTGTTCAAAGGAAAAATTTGATTTACATTTATATTGCCACTCTTCAAATTTTATCTTTCCCTCTCTCTATCTCTCTCCCCTCTCTCTCTCCCTCTCCCTCTCTCTCTCTCCCTTTCTCTCTCTTATCTCTCTTTTTTATATTCCCCCCTTTATGTTGCAAAGAGTTTAATAATGACATACCAAAGAAAAATAAAATGCAATATTTATAATAAAAGGAACTTTCTCTTTACAAGAAAAAGTTGGATCTACTTTCATGGTCATTTTTTACCTAAAATTTTCTTTGATATAAGTAATTTCTAACACACATACATATCATGTATATCTTAACAAATAATAATTATTACATATGTATCTATAAAGACACCAATGAACCATATTGAAAACTATGAATTTTTTATCTCATCACAAAAGAGAGGCCCATTTTTATCATCACATAAGATATACTATTATAAATTTAAAATGTATAATGCAACATAGCTAAATAATAAATTTTTTGGAAAATTAATTTTATGCTATATGGTATCCACCATACCAAAATTTCAACCTAGATTGAGGTCCTTGTTGATGCATTGTCTAGAAAGTCCTTTTCCCATCATTTTCTAGAAATAATTAATGAAGCTTTAAAACATGAAATGTACACTTTTTCAACCTAATTAGAATAAGAGACACTTGGAGCCTAAAATTAGAGTGATCAAATTTTGTGGGAGAAAATTATTTGGCATAATTCCCTAAAAAGATATGGTCCCATGGCCTACAATGATTGTAAAAGATCCAAAAAATAGATTTCTTGATAGTTCCTTAGAAACATTCAAAATAAGGTAATCAACAAATAATAATTTAAAAAGATTGATTTTTTTTTTTCTCATTACAAAAGAGAGGCCCATTTTTATCATCACATAATAATACTAGTATAAAGTTTAAATGTACAATGCAACATAGCTAAACAATAAAATTATTCAGGAAAATTAATTCTATGTTATATGGTATTGAACATACCTACATGTCAACCTAGATTGAGGTCCTTGATGAATTATCTAGAAAGACATTTTCCTATCATTTTTTGGAAATAATTAATGAAGTTTTATAACATGAACCTACACTTTGTCAACTTGTAATATAATGGGAGATACTTGGAGCCTATTGACCTTTCATGCTCCCCTTTGATGTACCATCATTGATAAGCAGTATAAGAGATCCTACATGGGGCATCTTGCATGGATTTTCCTTGAGGTTCCTAAATTTTGCTAAGTCCCAAAATTTTAGGTTTTCAAGTTGTCTCTTACTCTCTTCCTGCATGCCTTCTCCATCGCTCCTCCTTTCCCATCTTTCCTCTAAGCCTTCAGGATTTAGCCTTTGGCCTTTCCCTTTACCCTTTACCAATCTCTAAAGGTAAGCCTTAGGCCATACCTCCAACCACTAAAGCTCAATTAAGTTTCAAGGATTGTCTAAGTCTTGGTTTGTTAGAATTCAGGGGTTGGCCTTCCCTCTTTCCTCTTCCCTCTTTGCACTTTTATTCTTTCGGCCTTCACCCTTCGCCCTTACCTCTTACCTCTTACCTTCTTTAGGTAAGAGGTAATGCTTTCCTCTAACCTTCAAAGGTTTATTTTTGTGGCTTTCAATCTTCACCCGTTGGTCTTCATCTTTGACCTTCTCCTTCACCTCCAATTTTTGGAGGTAAGCCTTAGCCCATTCCTTGAAGGTTTTCTCTAAATTTGACAAACTATCAAACTTTTGGCTTTTGGGGGTAAGTCTTCCCCTTTATCTCTGATTTCCAAAGGTAATCCTTCTCTCTTCCCTTGATTTTTCCTTTGGACTTCGTGGTTCCTTCCTCCTCTCTTCTTTCCTTTGGTATTTGGTAAGTTGTAAGGTTGACACCCAATTCTCAACCTCTTGATCATCGATGTCTAAAAAATATTTTTTGGGGGGTCTAGACAATTTCATTCATATTATTTTAGAGGTTTCTTTTTAGGCTTGATGCCCCAACCTTTCGATGAATTTTGGTGTGTTTTCTTAGGTGACATTTTTTAATGCTTGATTTGACTTTTGAGCAACCTGTCTTGGTTCTTGGGCTTCAAGGATGACATTAATTGCTCCTGACACCTTCTGCAAGTGGATTTCATGGGTTCCCATGCCCATTTATTTCTCTTTGTTTATGTTCTTGGTGGATTTATGCCCTAGTTGCATTTTTCATAGAATGACTCCATTATTGCATGCATAATATTTTTTACTAACCCTAGTTAGGGTTAGGGTTTGACTTCTGCTTTTAAGTTATGTCTGATCTATAAAGGCAAGAAATTTATTCATTTCAAGGGTTCTTACTTTGCCTCTAGGATTTTTCTTTGATAGAATTGCATTTTTGCATCCTTGTTATTGTAAAGATTGGCTTTTTTCCTCTACATCAATGGAATGGATCAAGTTTTCCTCTTCTCAACTATCTTTATTTTGAGTAAGTTTATTACCTTGCATATCTAAGTGCTTTTTTTATATTTTTCATGCAAGTATGTTGTGTTAAATTGTTTATAGTTGTTGGTTGTGAAACACTCTTTCCTTCCAACACCTTGTCAAACCCTAACCTTCTTGTATGCCTCTAAAATTCGACCAAAAGAAGAGTTGTTAAAGTCTCCTTGCCCCTCTTCAATGATGTACTATGTGATATTGGTAAGGAAGAAACAAACTTTCCATCTTAGTGTGTCATCTCCATTTTCCCTTTTATGCATTCCTTCTAACCCTTTTCCCTTTTGAGTTGTTAGAGTAGGATAGTGGTAGGTTTCATGTGTTGGGTGAGACCAACACATTGCATTGGGATTGAAAAAGGAAGCTAACCTTCTCCAGAGATTCAACCTCATACACACAAAGGTCCCACACCTTGAGGTCATTTCCATTGTGTTATTGGAGTGTTGAGCTTCATACTTAGTAGGGTGCAATTTCATGTAACGATAGTTTTTGGGAAGCTTGTTGGGACTACTTCTATCCATTGAAGAATTTGGTGTTTTCTTCAATGCATCTTACATTTTGATGCATATCTTCCAACACCATGTAGACTTCATTCAAAATTAGTTAGTTCAAGATGCCTAGTTTCATTTCATGCTATTTAGGAAGTGGTTCCTTCTTTAATGTTTCAACCTTTGGAGGTGTTCTTCAAGCACCTGGTGACTCTACAACATTATTTGGGTCAATCCATTGGTATGTACCCAAATTATTTGGTTTGACAGTCCTTTGCTTTCCTTTTAAATTTAAAAGTATTTTCCATGCATAAAAATGTTATATTATAATAGAAACCATATGTATACCCCATCATTTCATGATAATTCCAATTTTGTTCTTCCCAATCAACCATATTAGGCTAGTTATACCTCCCATTTCCTTCCACAAAACCCTATTTTTGTGGGTTCTCAATCTTATCAAAATGCATACCACCCACCCCACCCTGCTTAGTTTTCTTGGACACCTACACATTCATATCAACATCCCCAAGAAACCGATCACTTTGAAAATCATCCTTGTTCCTCTCCTACTCAACCTCAAAATTTTGATAGTTTAAGGAATTCTTAAACCTGACAATTCAAGTGGAGTTGATGCCTAGTACCTGCAATTTGCATCAAGTAAAATATTCAAACAACATATATATATATAATAAAATAGTCAGAAACACCATGAAAGGAAATCACAGCATAGTAGGGTACTCACGAATGAGTAATGCAACACTATTCCTCTCACCAAGTCACATAAACAAGTAACCACATTAGTGTACAAGAACTAGTTACCTAGCAAACAACATTGAACAATCACCAAATGACCACATGGTAACCATGATTAGATAAACACATAATGCTCATAATTAAATTAATCCACATAGACTAATAAGTCCTTAAAATTGTCATAGCATATGCATAAACTCAATAATAGCAAGAAAATCAAAGTATCATCAAAGAAATAAATCCAACACCAAAAAAAATGTCATACTGTATGTCCTAATAGAACAATCCTTAGTCTAATAGAGAATATCATGAGGAGCACTATATCCTCCCCCCGAGGATTAGGCTTACTCCTAGAAGCCTACAAACAAGCATGGGTATAACTCTCACGTCTCGGATGCATCCTCACAAGTAGCTAAAAAATCAACATTAAGACCCTACTGAACCCTCACATGCTCAACATCTTGACCCCTGAGGGTGAGTCTCCTATGCTCTAGAATTCCCATGGGCTCCAAAATTAGCTTCCTATCCTCTACCAATAGTCTCTACAACTATACCTTGATGCTCATCCTAGTGGTTATTAACCACCACAAACACTCTATGGGACATGCCTGCGTCACCCATTGTCAGCTTTGAGGCTACCAGTCTCTGACTGAATCCTATTGTGTTCTTCTGAGGACACTATCTAGCTATGTGGCCCTACTAGCTACAAGAAAAACATCTTATACCTCTGCCATACCACCAAATTCCTGAGGGTGCACTATACTACTGGAAAATACCTATAGACTATGTGCTCTAAGTAGGCTGGTCAAGACGATAATGCTTGCTCGATACAAATTTTGGTTTTTCCTATACATAGAGCCACCACCTTGTTGAGACTAAGAGTTCTCAAGTTTTGACTGGGAACATTGTTGTTGCTATTGTTTTCCACCCTTGGAAAATGTTTGATGGCTCTTAGAGGAACCCATAGCCTGAGACTAACCACCTTGAGACTCGAAACCTACTGGAGGAACACTACCAATTTGCAAAAAATTCAAAAAAATTAAAAAATTATTTGGTGAAAATTAAAAATTTCAATGCAGTAGTAGTTAAATTTCAAGGAAAAAAGAAGAAGTAGGTGTCTGTCTGACCACCCTAACCACAATAAAATGCTAATATTAATTTTATAATATTTTAGATATAAGTAGAGGACTCATGTCCGTAAGTGATGCATATTTTTTTGTAATTTTTTTCTAAGTAAATAATTAATTATGAATTTTTTATTACAACTTTTAAGAAATATTAAAAGAATTGTATGCCTGACCACCTTAACTTGGTCAAAACTTCATGCAATTCAATTTTATTTTATTAATCCTATAGTATGCGAAGCATAGAATGTGACACATGTTTTGGATTAAAAAAATGTGATATTGTTTGAAAGCTATAGATGTTTTTCAATCAACCTATCAATTAGGACTATAGTTGTAATTCAAATAGAAAATGAATAATAATTATTTATTAAATTCAAAGTAAAGCATAATTTATATTGGTGGAAAGTTGAGAATCTTCTTTAAAATCCCTTTTCATTTCATCAATTTTGGGTTAAAAAAAATTCATTGGCAACATACCCTACACATACCCATCATATCGCCACTTTTTGGCCCATCATGATCCTACACATACCTGTTCCATGATTGTATTACAAACATTCTATTAACAAGACCTAAACTTACATCTTGGCTTAACTAAAAATAAGAGTTCATCTTAAATCCATTGCATTAAGTGAATAAACACATACAATCCATATTATAACATTAGATAAGTACCATCAAAGATCATTTATAAAGGGGTATGTGGAGGATCATCATAGAAAAATAGGCCCTTAAGTGGCAAAAAAATAAGAAAAATCAAAGTTAGGAAACTTGACATAAAAATTTCAATAAGTTATCTATATTATTTCAAAAATATGTAAGAATTGAATCTATAGAAAATTGAATGTAGTTTCTAAACTACTAGGTTTGTTTAAAAAAAAAATATCTATTTGGTGAAAATTTGAAATTTCAATGCGATTACTTAAATTTTAAGGAAAAAAAAATAAGAAGTAGGTGTCTCATTACCACCTAACCACAATAAAATGATAATTTTTGTTATAATATTTTAGATATAAGTAGAGGATTCATGTCTCGATGTGATGCATAATTTTTTGTAATTTTTTTCCAAGTGAATAATTAATTATGAATTTTTTATTACAAATTTTATAAAATATGAAAATCTCATATGTCTAACCACCTTAACTTGGTCAAAACTTCATGAAATTCATTTTTTCTTTTTTTAATCATATAGTATGTGAAGCATAGAATGTGACGCATGTTTTGGATTGAAAAAATGTGATATCGTTTGAAAGCTATATATGTTTTTCAATCAGTCTATCAATAAGGACTTTAGTCATAATTTGAATAGAAAATGAATATTAATTACTTATTAAATTCAAAGTAAAAGATAATTTATATTGGTGGAAAGCTGAGAATCTCCTTTAAAAACCCTTTTTGTTTCATCAATTTTGGGTAAAAAGAAAGTTGTCAGCTACATACCCATCATATTGCCACTTTTTGTCCCATCATGATCCTGCACATATCCAAAGAACTAGAAAGTACATATACAAATTCCCTTTCATGAGGGTACATCATTATATTTTTACATCTTCACATCAATGCTTCCTTCATACAATGGGAAGAATACATCAAGATAACATTACATGGTACAAATGATATACAGGTTCAATACATGACATAAACAATTGTCTCCTCAAACTAGTACAAGATTTGGAATCTGCTACATAAGGTAGATCCTCCATGCTCACAAGCAACATCAAGGGGAAACCCAATGGAGGAAAAATCACAATCTACCTAACAATGTGGAACCCTAAGGTCCACCACCCATGCTAGGAGATAACAATAAGGTCCTACCACAAAATAGTCAAGAAGAAAGTAACACATACACCAAAGGGCTAACAAGACTCCAACATACAATGTACAACATAACATCACATAATAGTGACACTGCTTACAACATTGACTTCACTTCCAAAGGCACACATACAACAAAAGGGCAACACAAAACTAAGGAATGCTAGATTGCAATAGGGAATAGTGTCATTGCATAGTCCTAGCATAGGTCATCCTAGTGGTCTCTCACTAGACCTCGACCCCCATCTATGGTTGTCCTAGAAACCTCTCACTAGATCCTAGCTCCATAGGGTGACACATGTAGAATCAACATTCCTTTCATGAGGAAAAGTAAGTTTATCTTTCCAACTAGGCCTTCTCTACCCATCCTTAGCCTAAACGATCACTGCAAGTATGGGTGAGGAATCCATTATCTTATTTATGTGACAATTACCCATCCTTCCCTAATTCATTATTTAGGTTATCACTGAATTAAGAACTCTTGAATGGGTTGTCTAGGTCACCACTTTGGGATTTGACCCCCATTGAGAGCCACTCCCCCTACTTGCAACTAGAAGACCCAATACGTCAAATAGGGTAAAGCCATCTTGCACAAATTACCAAACCACATGAACACACACATAGAGCAAGGCATGGACCATATCACTCACAAATTCCAATCCATGATAGTAATAAGTAGTGCAAGGCTAAAGACCCTCATGTATCCATTTCAAAGACATTATCAACCATTTCAAATGAAATAAACATAAAACCCATCATGCAAAATAACTCCCCCTAGCCTCTAGAAGCAAACCATAATCCACTTTACACAAAAGACTTCTACCTTTAAGAAAAACAAAAAATCACCCAAATTGCACTGGATCCAACACATTATTCAAACAAGCACACAAATAAACCTTACAGCCAAGAAATTAGCACAAAATATCGATTCAACTAATACACGATTATGAAGAAGCCAATGTGTAAGAAGATCATCTAATTTAATTATTTAAACAAACTCTTCATCTATCCAAATATAACTAAATCAATTTATTTTCTTTGCTATTTAATGTTCCCAATTTATTTATCTAAAAATTTAAATGATCACAAGGAAACTTATTTTATTTTTTCCCATTTCGCTCATCTACATGATCAAATAATTTCCTTACAAGTAGAATATATACTTTTTCTATCCCTTATTATATACCCCATTATACACATTTATATATGTATATATATATACATATATACATATAAATATATAACCAAAATTGGTATATATATTTATGTATATACATATATAAATATATAAATATATCTATATATATATTTTGAATAACAAACAATTTTCAATTTTACAGAATTTAATAAACCAAACATACACTTGCAAATACTACCATGTACATTCACAAATAATAGTACTCATTCATACGTTAATAAATAAACATACATATTTATAATATTTGAATGCCACCTATACATAAATTCAGTGAACTCTTATATATTCGAATTAGCCACAACAAGAATGATAAACAAATTCACAATACATAATATTTTCTTCTAATATAGGCATAATCCATATACTCATTGATGGAAATATTTTGCAACTTAGACATCTTATTCATGGTATCATTGTGAAAATCGATAGCCAAGATCAAGGAAATCAGAGAAATAAGTGATTACAAGGCACAAAACAAACATCAAAAGCCCAACATGAAAACCAAGAAACACGAAAGGATGAGAGGGCAGTGATCTTCAACCAACAAAAGCATTGATTCATAAAAAGAAACCATACTCAGCAAAGGCATACAATGTAACACCCCACCACGCAACCCTAGGGGAAGTTGCAATTAACTACTCAAATGCAATAATTTTTTTTTTCATTTAAGTACAATTAACATGCAAGTTCACTACCCATTACCAACAACCCCTAAGGTTACGAGACTGAGTTTACTTAAACCCAAACAAGAAACACAAATTAAAACCAAAGCATTAATTACTTAAAGAAATAAGAACGCATACATTCCATACAAGATAAAATACATCAAAGGATAAGAGATACCACTTGATTTCATATAACAATAAGATTACAACACTCATTCCCCAAATGAGATAAATCCAATAAGCATGATTACATATTACAAATTCCACCTCGATACAAATAAGGGGCAATAAATTACAAGTTTCCAACTGAAATGAATAAAGCAAGAACTAAAACTATATCCCACGAGCTCTCCAACTAGAAATCTTGACCACACAAACAAGAAGAAGACCCAAAGGATTAAGGTGCATGTTCCACCCAACCATGTGATACCCAAAGGCTCACCCCCCTTGCTAGGAGATAGTAACAAGGAATTCCTATACAACACTAGAGGAAACAAAGCACATAAACCAATCCTTCCAAAGGAGGCACAAACCACATAACCCACTCCTAAACCAAAGGAGGCACAACCCATCCCCATTCATGGAAACTGGGTAAAACAATAGGATACTACTATACGCATTTCTCAAGGAAATTCACAAATCGATCCACCACATAAAACATCCCAACCTAGAATAACTCCTCTGGAAGACTTACTAGACAAATAATCCCATTTTCCCAACATCGAGAAAGAACAAAAACATCATTTAGAAAGCATCTCAGGCAATTCGATTATCTAATGTTAGGATTTCCTAAATCCAAGCCAAGCAATGACATAGTGCAAGTAATCAATTAAAATACTTAACATTATTCGAAATAAGACGGTTATACTAATTGTTTTATTTCATTTTCTTCAATCACACATATTGATCAAAATCATTTTTTTTAAATGAATCACTTTATTGAAAAATCAATTTCTCATCTATTCTCATACAATAACTTTTTAATAATCATATTTAAATATAAATATTTATCAAACATATATATATAATTATATATACTTAATGTGTATATAATTACATATATATTAAATATATAAATAATATTTAAATACATATAAAAAATAATAATTTAAATTCCCAACATTACAAATATTCCCATTATTTAAAATATATAATATATATTATATTATCTATATTATATATAATATATATATATATATATATAATATAATATATATATAAAAAAACTTATAATTAAAACCAAACCCCAAGAGGAGGGGACATAACCCAGGGTTGCGCCCAGCCTCCCTGTGAGGAATGCTACCTATGGCAGCACTTTCCACAGTCTATGGGGATCGCTGCCACAACAACGCCCACCATGGGGTTGGCTGTGGCAGCCAAGGCTGTCCCCCCTCCCTCCCAATACACACCAAATTTCATTTATATATATATATATATATATTCAATAAAACAAAACTAAAACTTCCCTTATATTCTAGGAAAATTTTCTCAGAAAGAAAATTTTAACAGTCAAATTTTTGAATAGAAATTTTTCAGAATACAGAAAATAAAAATTATATTTATAATATATGTATGCATATATATTGACAAAATATATACATATATACATATATATTTGTAAAAATATATGTAAATCTCCATTTTACAATCAGATTGAGCAAGTTTTTCCCACATAAACAAAATTCCCAACAACATAATTTGCAAGCATAAATTTCTTTGTTTATCTCTCACTTTTCTATTGTTGAAATTTTTTCTTTGTTTTCTTTTCCATGCTTTCAACATAAGTTTTTCAAGTTTTGAAATAAGATTTGACATGGGTTTTTCTTCCAAACAAAACAAAGTTTAAATCTTTTCCAACAACATATAAAAATTTGAAAACTCTTTCAAAATGAAAACAAAAATCATAGAAAGAAACCTGGTTTTTTTTTCTCCAAAGCTTGAAAGATTGTCAATGGAGTCCTGAATTCTTCTTCTGATTCCAACTCCTCCAAGGAATCCAAAATTGCTTCTTCAAATCCAAAAGAAAAACCACAACCACTCTTTTTTTTTACCAAATTGAAAGATAGAAATTAAAAATAAAATTGTGTTTGTTCTCATAGAGTTTCCCCAATTTTAGTCAAACCCCTAAAATATCCCATCCACCAAATTTATTACAAATTTGTAGATATTTTTTTTAAAACAAAATTGCTTTCAAAATGGATTTTCATGCATTTAAAAAAAAAAATATTTTTACAAAAGAATCCAAAATTTTGTAAATAAATTATTTTACATATTAATTTTCAAAAAGTGCAATTTAAAACATATTTTCATTTTTTTTTTAATTTAAATGAAAATATCCAATAATGCCAAAGCAACTAACTTAATTCAATTTATCACCATTAACTTAATTAATCAATAAACTAAATCTAGTCCAAGATTAAATTATTTTATTAATTAAATTAAATTAATCAATAAAACAACTAACATTTCAACATTGCAACTAGCTATATTTAATCATCATTTTAACTATACACAAGCCATTTAATAACCTTTATAATTTGAAATTAAATAAAACCCAAGGTGAAATGGACAACATTAAAATGACTAAACCCGACTACAACCTGACAACATACTATGACTAGGTTGATTACTTGGCATGGAAAACCTAGCTACTATCTCCCAATCGAATACTGTTGGCCAATGGGCACACTCAAACCTATGAAATTAGGTGGAGTTGATGTCTTATACCTGTCAACCTATGAATAAAGAGTATATCGAACATGCATATATACATAATATGATCAAACACACCGTGAAGAGGAAATCTCATAATCATAGGGCATTCACAAGCGAGTGGTACAATCTCGTCCCCTTCACTAATACAAAATTACTAACCGATGATTCTAACATCATTAATTAAAATATATACTAAGTTAATCCAAAACATACCATAAAGATAACATTAAAGTAAAGTACCATCACATCAAAATATAACATTCACATCGCTTTACAATTCACAATCAAATAGTAACCAAGTTCCAAATTCACAGCATAAACAGAAACCACATAACAAAGAAAAACATTGCCGATCAAAAGATCCAAAATGGAGAGGTGTTACATACAAACTAAGCACTATACACAAGGGAATACATCAAATTCACTAATTTTTAAAGCATTCAACAAGTAACAAGGGTGAATGAAATCATCGAATTTCATTATATAACAGAATAAATACTAAGCTCCGACCCCCAACAACAAAATTTTGCATTGATGGTTGTATAAATAGAAGGAGAAGGGGCACAATCTATAATAGAAGAGAGAGTATATTGTTTGTAAAGAAAAATAATAAATTCAACATAGGGGAAAAGGAGATAAGAAGGTGCATTGAATTGTGGAGAGTGGAATGCCACACAAAATACATACAAAGTTCTATCTATAGAATGTGACAAAATAAGGAGCGAAAACCTACATCCAATTCCTAAAACTCAAGGCTCAACTCAATTAAAGCAAAAAGCAATGACTAACCAAGGTATTTGATAATAAAAAAAATATCATAAATTGAATACCATGCACAAGAAATAAATCGAATACCGTGAATATATAAAAAATCATAACAAAGACCACGTATAGTTCGGATTCCGAATGGACAACATCAGTTTTTGACAAATAAGAGAGAAAATGAATTTAGAATGTGTTGATTAGATAATGAAACAAAGAACAAAGAAAAAACTAACCTGGAATCCAATGCAAGTTGAGACAAAGTTCGATGCCAAGTTCAAGCTTCTACAACAACACCACCTCTTCAAAATTATTGATCCAATTCAATAATTTTCCCAAACTAAAATTTTGAAAACAATCAACCAAATATAGTTATTCAACTGATTGTTCTTGCAAACAAAGTTCTCTGTTCAAAAACAATAATCAATCTTAATAATCCCCTAATCTCCCAAAATGATAATTATTAGTATTTTTCCAAAAAGGAGTTGTAATATTTTTTAACACAAAAATCAGGTAAAAATATCACAAAATAACTAGTTTCCAAACAACAACTAGTTCGAAGTCATGCATGTGCTCTGAATAAATATTTTTCTATTCTTTTAAAATTATTTAACTAATTGTCCATTAACACATTCCATTTTTAATATTTTATTTTCATATTATAATATCTTCCACATTTTAATTTATTAAAACTCAACATATCTTTATATTTAATTTTCAAAATACTTTATAACTCAATAATTTAATTTAATAAATTAATTAACTAGAATCAACATATATATCTATTTATCAATATAATTTATTTAATAATCTATTAATTCAACAATAGTAAAACAACATTATTAAACTGATTTCATTTAACTAAATATCAATATAAATCACCAAGCACAAAAAGGTCAAAACAAGAACAACTGACCACAATCACATACAAGACTGACTGGGTGATCAACTAGATACTCATCCTTGTCGAGGATGACAGCAAGGGTAGGGAGCCATATGTTATATCTATTTTCAACAAATTTCCATTGGATTTAAGGCACACTCAAACCTAGCAATTTAGGTGGAGTCAATGTTTGGTACCTAAAACTTTCATCAAGTCAAACAGTCGAACAACATATATATATATAATCAAACAGTCAGACACACCGTGAAAGGAAATTGTAGCTTAGCAGGGTACTCACGAATGAGCAATGCAACATTGTTCCTCTCACCAAGACACATCACCAAGTAACCACATCAATGTACAAGAACTAGATACATTGTAACACCCCTCCATTTTGGATCTTTGGGTTGGCAGTGTTCTTCTTTGTCATGTTGTTTATGTTTTTGTTGTGACTTTGGAACTCAGTTACTATTTGATCGTGAACTGTTAAGTGATGCGTATGTAATATTTTAATGTGATGGTATTTTACTCTGATGTTATCTTTATGGCATGTTTTGGATTAATTTAGCAAATATTTGATTTAATGATGCTAGATGCTTGTGATCATATTATTGATGTTAGATGCATTAGTTAGTGATATTATATTGGTGAAGGGGACGGGATTGTACCACTTGATTGTGAGTGCCCTATGAATCCAAGGTTTCCTCTTCACGGTGTGTTTTATTATATCATATATATGCATGTTCGATATGCTCTTTGTTCGTAGGTTGGCAGGTACGAGACATCGACTCCACCTAGTTCATAGGTTTGAGCGTGTTCAGTGACCAATGGTAATCGATTGGGAGATAGTAGCTAGGTTTTATATGCCAAGTCGTCACCCTAGTCATAAGTGTGTCATCGGGTTGTTGTCGGGTTAGTTGTTTTAATTTGGTCCATTTCACCTTGAGTATTTATTTAATTTCAAATTATAAAGGTCATTAAGTGACGGGTGTGGTTAAAATGATGATTTAACATATCTAGTTTCAAGGTTGAAATGTTATTTATTTCATGGATTAAGTTTATTTAATTAATAAAATAATTTTTAGTTTATTGATTAACTAGGCATATGGTCATAAATTAAATGAAATAGTTGTTTTGCCATTTTTGTATATTAAGATTCAAATTTAAAATGAAAATGGAAATCATGTTGGATATTTAAAGTTAAATTAAAATAAAAATAGAAATGTGTTTAAATTTCACCTTTTGGAATTTTGGATAAAATGTATTATTTGCAACTTTGAGATATTTGGTTTTAAATAGAATTTTGAAATGCATGAAATATCATTTTGAAAGTAATTGTTTTAAAATTTTAAAATGGAAATATCCTCCAAATGTTCAATAAATTTAGTGGGTGGGATATTTTAGGGGTTTGACCAAAATTGGGGAAACTCTATTTGGAGAAATTGCTATTTCATATGGTTTTTCAATTTTGGAAATTGTGGAAGATAGGAGGAGCAAGGATTTGGCTTTTTGTTCTTGAAATCTTGAAGAAGCAAGGGGATTTCTTGGTGGGATGGAAAAAGATTTGAAAGCACCATTTGAATCCTTCTATTTGTGGAGAAAACACTAGGTTCTTCTTTGTTTTTCTTTTTCTTGTTTCTTTTTGAAAGAGTTTTAAATCTGGAAATGGCATTTAGATTCAATGAAAACCCATCTTAAATCTTGTTGCAAAATTGGAAATAAACAACTGTTGAAATCATGGGAAAGGAAACAAGAAAATAAATTCAAACCATAGAAAATGAGAGGTTGCACAAAAGAAATTTCCAATTTGAGTTTGAAATTAAGGATTTATGTTTGCAAATTCTGTTGCTAGGTATTTTATTTGTGTGGGAAAGTTTGTCCAATTTGACTATATAAGGTAATATTTTATATATATAATATATATATAGGTAATATACATAGATATAAATATATATATATATATATATTATATTTTATTTGTATTCACTGTGAAATGTTTTCTTTTAAAAATGAAATTTTTGTTCTGGTTTTTCATAGAACAGAGGAGGGTTTGTATTTTTTAAAATTTATTATAAATAAATAAAAAACAATGATTTTGTTTTGGGGGGGTGCAGTTGTGGTTGCACACAGCCGCACCCTTGTGGAGGGTGTTGCTATGTGCAGTGCCCCCCACTTGGTGTGGGGGCAGTGCTGCCCACAGCAGCACCGCCTCCATAGGGGGAGGTTGGGCGCAGCCATGGGATGCATCCTCCTCCCCTTTTGGAAGGGGTTCGGCCCCACATGAGTTTCTTTTAGGTTTTTTTATTACTTTTTTTATTTAATTTTTAATTTAATAATTTTTATATTATATATTTATAAGATAATATTTATATATATTATATATATAATAATTTTATACTATATATGTAATATATATATATATATATATTATGTGTAAGTATATATTATATTATTATTTAAATAGATTTATTTTATTATTATTATATATATTATTATATATAATATTTGGATATTATATATTTGATATATATATATATATATTATTTTTATTTTAGTTGGTTGGGAATTGGAAGTGTTTTTTTAAATAAATAATTATTTAAATAGTATTTATATAATTAAATATATATATATGATGGTATATATTCAGTGGGGATATATTTTTATATATGTATGTTTAATATATAGTTATATTTAAATATATTGATTATGTGATGATTATAATTATTGTAATTGATTGGAAAGAAATTGGCTTTATAACAAATGTTTTTATTTAGAAGGTTGATTTTATAAGCAATTGTTTTATTTAAAATTTGATTTTTAATAATCAAATGATTTATTTAGGAGTTGATTTTATAATTAAATCTCTTTATTTAAAAATTTGTTTTGAATATTATGTACAATTGAGGAAAAATGAATTAAATGGTTAAATTTAAATTCCTTAATATTGTCAATGTGATTTGATTTTTATTAATATATGTAATTGGGGAAACGAAATTAAGTTATTGGTTTAAACTCCTTAAAGTTGTCAACATGATATGATTACTTTGAGTATGAATGAATAATGTTGATTATTTAATTAATTTCATGTACTATACCAGTGCTTGGATTGGGTTTAGAAAACCCTAACATTAGTTATGGAGTTGTCTATAATGCTTTCTAAATGATGTTTTTGTCCCTTTTTTATGTTGGGAAAATGGGGTTTTTTTTGTCTAGTAAGTCTTCCAGAGGAGTTCTCTAGGTTGGGATGTTTTTTGTGGTGGTTTGATTTGCAAATCGCCTTGGGAAATGCATAGAGTTGTATCATGTTGTCTCACCCAGTTTTCACAAACGAGGATGGTTTGTGCCTCCTTTGGATTAGGAGTGGCTTATGTGGTTTGTGCCTCCTTTGGAAGGAGTGGATTATGTATTTTTGTTTCCTCCAATGTTTGGAGTGAGTTTCCTTTGTTCGTTTCCTCCTTGGATTGGAGAGGTTGTCTTATCTAGTTTACCCATTGGGTTGTGGCTTTGTACCGTGTGTGTTGTCGTTAGGAGAGTGGCTCTTTGTGGGGATCCAACACACAAAGGGGCACCAGGGTAACTCACCTAGGGTTTAATCAAGTGATAATTTAAAATAATTAAAGGGGAACTTTCACACTAATAAAGTTAATGAATGCCTCTCCCATGAAGCATGTGTTTGTTAAGGCTTGAGATGAGATGAGACACATAGTTTTGCATGAGGGTCCAACGGCCGATAGAGGCAAGCCAGGGTAACCCAAGATGGGGGTCCGCTAGCCTAGGAAGGTTGAGCTAAGGTAACTCATGGCAATTTGTGTATGACACTCTTCCTACGTCAGCAGTCAGTTAGTTATTGTGTGGTGTATAGATGATGTACATGATCATTGTTCTCTAGAAGCATTGTAACTTTGTGTTAAGTGTTATTGTGGTTGTAGAGGTTTTAGTTCAGTTTTTTTTTAGCCTGTGTCTTGAGGTAGATGGTCTTGTGTTGGATCCCTTGTTGCTATCTCCTAGCACGGGGGGTGAGCCTTTGGGTATCACATGGTTGGGTGGAATGTGCACCTTAATCCGTTGGGTTGTCTTCTTGTTCATGTGGATGATATTTCCAGTTGGAGAGCTCGTGGGATCTAGTATCTTTTCTAGCTTTATTCATTTCAGTTAATATTGTAATTTCATTACCCCTCATTGTTATCGAGGTGGAAGTTGTATTATGTAATCATACTTATTGGATTCATCTCATTTGGGGAATGAGTGTTGTAACCTTATTGCTATGTGATCGTTATTGAAATCATGTGGTACTTCATATTCTTGATGTAAATTATCATGTATGGAATGTATGTGTTCTTATTTCTTTAAGTATTTAAATGTTATGGTTTTAATTCATGTTTCTTTTTGGGTTTAAGTAACTCAGTCTCATAACCTTAGGGGATTGGTTGGCAATGGTTACTGAACTTGCATGCTAATTTTTCTTAATAAAAAAAATTTAGTTCATTTGTGTAGTAAATTGCAACTTCCCCTAGGGTTGCATCGCGAGACGTTACATACATAGCAAACAACATAAAAAATCACTAGATGTTCTCATACTAACCATGATCAAATAAACACATAATACTCATAATTAAATTAACCCACATAAAACAATAAGTCCTTAAAGTTTTTTCATAGCATATGCATAAAATCAATAGTAGCAATAATATCAAAGTATCATTAAAGTAGTAAATCCAACACCAAACAAAACTTCATAATGTATGTCCTAACAAAACAATCCTTGGTCTAATAGAGAATAGCATGAGAGGCACTACATTTTGTAATAACCACACATCTTCTATGCATAGACTACCCCATTCACTAGATTATCCTAACCCTAGGAATAACGTATATTGTCTTTTCAATAATACTAAGACATTTTAACTATTGTATTTCAACTAATTTCAAAGTAACTCTATATTACCAATTAACCATGCAGATAAACATAACGTCACATCCTCAAATGACTCTATTTCAAACGTGCAATTTCAACAATAAAATCCCCCTTTAAAGAGTATATTTCCAAAAATAATTGACTCCCATCAGAAGTATAATCTTCAACAATCAAAAGTATAACATCCAACAATACATTATCTCAACCAAAAGTATAATCTTTCATTATTAAAATGACTTCAACCAAAGATAAAACCAACAATCAACATTCAATCCGATCATATAGGTCAATCTCATCCTATGTGTTTTAACTAAATATCAAATAAATATCCCAACTAAGTAGGTCAACCTCAACCTAAGGTTTCAATCCATAATCAAGTAAATATATGATCAAGTGATCCTTCAAGTATGGATAAACAATATGGTTTGCATGACATCACATCCTATCAATGACGACATGTCTTTCATGCCATCATTATTGTTGTAATGCTAACCTTAAGACATTGATGTAAACCAAATTTCACATTTCATTCCACATACGTATGGCTTAGACTAACTACATATAATCTAAATAGAAACATGTCATCATATATTTTCCTATAGAAGGTATATAAAATTATTGACCCATTACAATAGGATTCTCAAGCAAGTAACATTTCAAGATCATGCAAGTATGAATTATCCTCACAACATACTCAAAAACCATTCTTTCCAACATAGCAATTAATTCTATTTAACCTTCCAACATAAAAAACAAATATATAGATACCAACATGCCTAATAAAAGCTCCAATTAACATTTTTGGATTCCTAGCTCATCCTTCTCAAATTCAACTTGTAACTCCTCTTTAATTATCCTCTCCCTATTCTTTGTCTTCACTTGACAACTCTCACTATGCAATACTTAGACCTCTCTAATTCTCTCTCAAAACTCATAATACTCTAAACTCATAAATGTAGTAGAGTAACCCTCAGAAAAATCAAAAAAGAAGAATACATTTTATGCATCCCTATTGTGGTTGAGAGGACCCCAATTTATATATTAAGATCAACAACTAAGGGCTAGAAATAGGGGATCAAAAATGATATTTCTCTTTATTTTTGTTGTCTTCTTTCATGATTAATAATTCTAATAAATTAAGGGTTAAGTAGATTAATGTGGATCTGAATGTTTGTGAGGGTTTTGAAGTTTTAAGGTACAATTAATTCAACCCCCTCTTATTTTTCTTATGTATTCAAAAACCCTTTCTTATTCTAGCCATTGATCTTGTTCATTTTCTTCTATTTCAATAGTTCTATTTTTAACTCTAAACAATATTAGCATAATATAGATTAGTGATAGAAAAATAGGGTCTAGGACAATGCCATTTAGGATATAGTTTCATTTTATAATAATTCTTCCTAAAATGAGTGATTTGTTGAAATTATTGAAGTACTACCCTCTTGATCTTTGTAAATTTCATAATGTAGAGGAGTTGAATCGACTATTTCAATTTGGTCTATTGAAAAAACTTTTTAACCATTGAATTTCATCTTCTTTTTAAACTTGACTATAAAATTTGAAGGTTTCTAAAAATTCTTTGATGAACTTCATAGAAATGTTGATACTAGTTAGAATACCCACAATGTAATACCCCTCCTCTTACTGTTTGGATTTATTATTTTTCTATGCGTTCGTTTGCTACTTGTGACTATGATGGTACTGTTATTGTTTGATTTGGTTAGTTAGATGTTAGATGATGCTGTTATTTCATTATGGACATGATTAGTTCATATGACATTGTGGTTGGTTATATTAGTTGATTTTCAGAATTATATTATGATGCAATGATTTAATGAATTATGTCATGAGATGAATTATTAGTTTAAAAATGTTATTTTATTAGTTAGATTATAATTGTTAGAATAGGTGTGATGAAGGACAATATGGCATCACTCATTCACGAGTGCCCTGCTATGTTGCGATTCCTTCTCACAATGCAGTACTTCGATTTAATGCTTTGATTTTATATATATGTATGCACATGTACACAACTTCGTTTATATGCAGGATTTGTAGGTACAAGTCTCGATTCCACCTGCTTCGGCAGGACAGGGCGAGCACCTATAGCCCAACGGTTAAATGTTGAAACAGAGGTGACGATGAAGTCATCCCGTCCCATGATGTCAGATTGTCTCGTTTGTTTGGTATTGTTTATTTTGTGTATTTGTCATCATTTATGTTTTGTGTTATGTGTTTTGTCGCATTTTGCTTGAGGTGGCATTTTATAAGTAATGATTTATTTGATTTAAATGATTGAAATAATTGTTTATTTTTAATGTTAGATTTAAATTCTATTTAAATACTTAAATGATTTAATTATTTTTGAAAAGTCATATATTTCAATTAAATGACAATTAAATATTAAATGTGTCTTAATTATTTTAATCAATTATCTGGTGGAGGATAATTATTAGCATAATTTATTTAAATTAAATAAGTAATGTGATGTGCAAGTAAAGTTGCAAAAAAAAAAAAATTTAAAACAATAAAACAAATAAAAGAATGAAAAGATTGTGTGAGCCAATAAGAATACAGATTTGAATAAAAAGCGGGCTTTTAAAGAATTGTTTTCTTTTATTTTTGATTTTGAGAGTTTTAGAAGAAATGAACAATATCTTTGATTTTAATTAAGGATTTTGGAAGCCTTTCATGGAGGGAGAGGCTGAGTGATACAGAAGTTTCAGAAGTGATTGATTTTGTATTTTTGAGTCTGGGAAAAACATTTTTTCAATCTTTTGCTACATTTTGAGGGGAGTTCTTGAAAAGGGAATTGGAAACTGTATTGGTTATTCTGGAGTCTTCTGAACAGAGGATCGGATTCGAGTTCGAGCACGGAAATTTTGTAGAGGAGATTTTGAAGCCGAAACAAGAAGCTCTAGGTAGAGGCCATCAGAGTCAGGTAGTCAACACCAAATTTTCATGAGCGCAGGACTCCAGGTTCCGCCCTCTCTCTTCTTGATTGTTTTTGAATCTGTAAAAAGAATAGAAAAGCGATTTAAATCAATCTTGGTTTGTAAAATAAATGTTTCAGAGATTTGGATTTAAATGATTCATCTGAAAATAAATAAATAAATAAATAAATAACTAGGTCTTCATATATGAAAATTCTTTCAAAATCTAAAATCATCCCTATTGTAAACAAAACGAAAGAAAGTCTCATCAAATTCTGTGTGAACATGCCCTATTTCTCCTTAGTATATTATTATGAAAAAAATCATTCATTTTATGTTATTGGGTTTGAAATATTTCTTTTAAATCAAATATTCTCACTGATCTGAGTTGAATAATTTTCTGTGTTAACTGAAAATCCTGATTTTGTGTCATATATATATATATTTATATATATATTATATATAATTATCTATATATATTTTTATATATATATATTTTATCTTATAAAAAAAAAATCTGTATGAAAATGAATTCATGGCCGATTTGCATCGGCGTCCATGCCTGCAAAGGACAGATCAAATTTTATTTGTTTTATTAAAAATTTTGTTTGTTTTTCAAAATTTAATATATTAAAAAAAAAAATTTTAAATGTTATGGGATAGGGGATTGGGGCCCCATTTCAAAATTTAGCGTTGGATTCGGGCAGAACTCTTCACACCGGATCGTTTCTTATTCTTATTGGGCTTTAAAAGTTTTATTTATTTATTATTTTTATTTATTTTTATATATATATTTATTTATATATATATATTTATATATATATATAAATTTATATATATATATATTTAAATATATTTATTTTTATTAAATAATATAATTATAATTTATGTTATTTAATATTTGTTGTTTTTTTTTAAATGTTATTATAATTATTTATTTATTTTATATTAAAGAAATGAAATTTTCTTTGGACATAAAATATTAATGTTTTTTTAAGTAAAATAAAATTAGGTAATATTTTATTTTTAAATAATTAATAATATTTTGATATAGAAATTATGGTTTGAGTTTAGGCAACAAATTACATAAATGTTGTCGAGCTTGTGTTTCTTTATATCATTTCAAAATTGGAGTGTTTTGTGTAATAGAGTTAATCGTTTACTTTAAGTCATGAATTTGCGTGATCTGGTTATCATTTTCCATTTAATTGTTGTAACTTTACTCTTCGATGAGGGAACCTATTGTTGATTTTGTAATCCTTGTTCCAGAGGCTTGTCATTTAGAGTGTTATTCTCCTCTTGATTATGCTTTTGAGCATTATTGGTTTTATGTTTGGAAGGGTTGAACAGTTTCGTAAGACTTTTGATTATGAGTAATCGCGAGAGGGTTAATGCCTCGTGTGTTTAGATTTGGTTTATGCTTTATGGATGTTAGTTCAACCCTTGCCTGCTTTGAGATATGTTAGGGGTCATAGGGAGAGTGGCTCTTTGTGGGCCCCGGTGCCTCGGGTAAGAGGAAGTGCTCAGGGGAACCCACGTAAGAGTAGTTAAACAAGTGATAACCTAAAAATAGAATTTAGGGGGATGGGTAGTAAAACACACAAGATAATTAAAACTGGATTCCTCGTCTATGCATTAGGGCTACCGTAGACTAGTGATAGACTGAGTAGGTCGTGGTCGGCAAAGTCATAGTCTCGTCTTCATGAGAGATTATTGACTCTGCATGAGCTACCCTATGGTGTCGGCGCCTCAGTTAGGAGGAAGGGCCAGGAGATCCATAGATGGGTGTCGGCGCCTCAATTGGAGGAAGTGCCAGGGGATCCCATGAGATCTATGCGATGACACTCTCCACTAGACATCCTTGTTCTTGTTTCTTGTCGCCTCTGGATATTGTAATTTTTATGTTGTTTCTGATTTTAGGGCTAGGGAATCCATAGATGGGTGTCGGTGCCTCAGTTGGAGGAAGTTCCAAGGGATCCCATGAGAACTATGCGATGACCCTCTCCATTTGACACCCTTGTGCTTTGTTGTAGTTGCTTCTGGATATTGTATCTTTATGTTGTTTTCAAGGGCTATGGAATCCATAGATGGGTGTCGGCGCCTCAGTTGGAGGAAGTGCCAGGGGATCCCATGAGAGCTATGCAATGACCCTCTCCACTTGACACCCGTTTGCCTTGTTTCTGGATGCCTTTGGAATTTGTGTACTGAATTGTTGTTTAGACTTATATGGAATCATGTTCTTTTTATTGTTTAGATTTATTTGGAAATGTATTTTCGGATGTTGTTTCGGCTCTTCTGGATATCGTAATCGTTATGTTGTTTCTGATTCTTGTGAATTTGGTTTATGATTGCCATTTAGTTACTTGTATAATTGGTGATGCTTTGTTTAATTGTGATGAGTTTCATAGTTTTAATTTGTTATGTGATTTGTGAACGTTGATGGTTGTTCATTGTATGCCTTGAGTTGTACTTGTTTTGTGCTATGTTGTTGTTGAGTCGGTTTGACATTCATGGTCGGGTTTTCTTCCTCGTCACCTCTGAGCATGGGGGGTGAGTTACTTGTAATTCACATGGTTGGGTGGAACGTGCTCCGCACCCGTTGGGTTCCCCGTCAGCGTCTTGGCTTCTCAGCATTTCCGCAGTTGGAGTGGTACCAGTATACACTTGGTAGTTCAGATTTCATTGTTCTTGTATCAATCCCCATGTTGGGAAATTCAATGTAATTCATTTATCAGAAGATTGTAATGTAACATTAAAACAATGATGTAATAGTTAGGATCATTTTTATCTCTATTAAGAGATTTATCATGGATGTATTATATGATGTTTATTATTCTCGCATCATGGTTATTGGATGGTATCCTTATCCTTGGTTATTATTATAAATGATATTGTTGTAATCTTTATTTTTATTTCCGTTTAGTTGTTACGATGTAACCTCGCGTGCCCCAGAGAACTAAGTGTGTTAATGCTATGTAATATGCTATGTGGTTATGGTTTAATGTTATTGCATGTTTAATTTAATTGTTTTTAAAAAAAAATTATTCGCATTGTGTATATTCTCTGGGGTTTGCACGACGGGCGTTACACACAAGTTATCAACTTCATCTTCCTTGTGTTTCCCTTAGGTGTTTTGGTCACCTTTTATTTTTAATAATGGTCATGAGTACTTTTTCTATAGTCAAATGAAATTTCCATGACATAATATTTTGCATGATTGTATCCCTCAACATAATATTTCCAATATGTGTGTGTGTGTGCATTTAATTACTATATATATTTTTTTCTATTTTATAGTGAAAATAGATTTATTTATCAAACATGAAGGTCTCTATTCAATACACATGAAAAAATGGAAATAAGTAAAAAAAAGGGTGCCCTTCATATTGATGTTTTTTTTTTTTTTTTTAAAGATAATTTAGATATATACCAAAAAAATATGTGATGGGAAAATATGTGGCTAAATAATAGTTAATCTAAATAAAAAATAAATAATAAAAAAATATGCACTCCCTTGCCCATGTTCATAATGAATCAGTGGCAGTGGCTGCATCTGTTCCAGAGTTACATGGCAATCAAGTTCTAGTGCCTCCACTTCCTCATGCCCCTATGCCTCCAGATGTTCATGTTCTGGCGATTCAAGTTTCTCTCGAGGCAAGTGCTCCTGATAAAGTTAATTCTTCACTTCCTCTGTGCCAACCTCATGTTCCTAACCTCATCATTTCTTTGGCTATGAAAACTACAAAGGGTGAATATCAAGAGCAGCAAGGAGAAAACGAGGTTCAAACTAATGTAATGGAAGAATAAGGTGGCTTTATTAAGTTGCATATATTTTGATAAGGGGTTTTATAGTAGTTTATGTATATGTTGTTCGTTGGTGCATAGGGTTTTTAGTTAAGGGAAGTTTTTTAATATCAAGTGGTAAAAAATAGTGTATAAACAAGGGTGGTGAAATTTTGTCACATGCAAGCTTTCATGCTAAGATATCTGGCTAGCAAGAGCTATTGATTACTAAATTTTGTAAAACTATACTATTTTATATTAATATATATATATATATATATAGGTTTAAGGCCTTTCACTTAAAAAATGTAATCCCTTTATTTCAACGTTAGTTATCTATGTTTAAGAAATTATGAATTGATTTTACTTTTGGCTCAAGATATGTAAGATGGAAAAATATTTCTAATTAAAATTACTATAAATTATAAGAATCAATTTATTCAAAAGTATTTAAAAGAACAAACACTTGACTTTTTTAAATTAAAAATGATAACATTAGAAGCTACTCATAAAATATCAACAATAACTAGTTTACATCATCTCCAAATTTTTAATAATTTTCTTGCTATAAATGGGAAAAAGCTAAGATTTTGCTACAAAAGCTAATTTGAGTGTCTCACTGAGGCCAAATATTGGAGAAATACTTATGCTTCCACCCAAATTTTTTTAGGGATAATAATTGCATTGTATTGTAAGTGTTTCCAAGTTATTTTCTTTCTACTAAATTTAAGATATTATTGTCATTCCTTCTCCTATATTTATTTGCTAGTATTATTTATTAACAATAGATGGGTAAAGTTTTATCAATTCTTATAGTTGTAAACCTTTAACATTAATATTTAGGAGAAACTATAAAGTCCAAAAAAAATATATTACCACATACAAATCATCAAACTAAATGTTTACTATATTCCTTTTAAATCTAATATCATCACCAAATAATATCAGTACAAGAAAGGATGTATGGTCATCATAAATCAATTCAATCTCACATGAAAATATTACTAATGCTCAAATTATAAAACACAACTAAGTGAACAATTCCCAACCATATTTTATGAAATTTTACACACAAAACGCTTCATAGTTTTTTATTAAATATATTTTACAATTAGCATCACTCTATGTACTTTGCACTCTACAATGTGAAAATATGGCAATACATGTTATATGATTATCTTATTGATCAAAATTACATCATAAGAGGTCCTATATTTAAGAATTAAATTGGTTTCATTTTTTGAAATAGATAAATGATAATTCTATGTCATAGAAAAATGGCCCCTTGTCATTTTCATGGTATTTTAGGTCTTGTTTCATGGTGCTGGAACTATGTTGCTTTCATTTTATGTTGTAACATGGCTTGAACATGCTTATTTAGGTACTAAAACTCAAAGAACACCATCTTTTGAAGGTGTTGTAAGACATTTCTACATTCTTCTAGACTCTATTTAATACAATTTACCTAAAAACCACCTTTTCATCACTAAACAAGTCTTATTTTGAAGTTTTGTAAAGTCTTGTAATAAGCTTTCACGTTCTTCTAGGCATATTTTCACTATTTACACCCTTTTCATGCTTTATTTGGTCTCTTTATGCCCTCATAAGTTGTAATTAAGTGTATTTTTGAATGTTATCCAAAAAAATAACATTAAATACAACATTTTTCCCAAAACATGTTTTTAGGTCCTAGGAGGGACCCATTCACCATGGGTGGCAAATGAGTCCCCCTTGACCCCAAATTCAAAATATTTCAAATTTCCTTTTGGGATTTTATTCAGAATCACTTGAGGTCAACCTGTGATGAGGTATGAATGAATACTAAGGCACACAAATTGTATAAATATGTGTTTTTCACCTCATTTTATATCTCCTCATTTATTCAAGCATTTCATCTCATATTTCAAGCATTCAAGCATTTTACAACATCCTTTCAAGCACTATTCAAGCAATCTGAAGTAGCCATTGACATTACTTCAAACTTGCATTATCAAGGGTTAGGTAAGTTAATAGCACTTTCATGTTATTAGTTTATCATTCTCTTTCATTTCATTATATTTTCAAGGGTTTAATTACCAAAAGTGGGGTTTGACCAAGGCAAACCCCTATTCACTAACTCTCAATCATTTTTCCCCTATTGCATGTTTGTTTGCAACACTTTGTATGTATATTTGATAGGTTATTAGGTGCTGAAGATTGATTTCCAAGTCAACTTGAGTCAAATTCAAGCTTGGAGAGATTTATTTGTTCATTTTCTGTAGAATTGACTTTGACAACCCAACAAGCAGACTTTTCCATATCTGGTGTTGTAAAGTTGTCTCTTGTTTTTTTAAAAATTTGGGAGAGGACTGATTCACCACCTATGGTGAATGAGTCCCACTTTAGGACTAAAAATCAATTTTTTGTCAAATTCTAGATCCCGACAGACAGAAACTAGCTCCCGACACTTTTTCACCAGGAGGACTAATTTGCCACCCTGGGTGAATGAGTCCCACTGTGAAAATTTAGTAATTTCCATAATCATTTAGAACACTCTAGAATCATCACAATTTATCCAAGTGCATTCAGATTCATCCCTGTACTTTCAATTTTGCATCATTTCTTCATTTACATAGTTGTTTGCATATCATAATGTGTTTTCAAACATAGTTGTAATTACACTTTTGAATTCATTTTCGATCATTCAGATTAGTCAATTGCATTTAATTAAGTTCATTTACATTAAAAAACATTACATACATCCTAATTTGAGTGATACATTAGCATTTTTGGCCCTATCTCCTTTTAGGTGAAAAACCCTAGAAGTGCAAGAGTAGTCCATAGGGTCCCAAAAATCTATGTTTCAAATTCCATCCACAAATTTGAAGCATATGAAAAGTTCCATGTTTTGTTAAACCACAACATTCCCCTTATAATTAAAAAGCTAATTACATAACCCATTGGGATTCCCATATCCCACCATATATCATCTTCTAAATCTTTCTTATTCTCTCCATGTTCTTTGGATAATTAGGAGGGCTACTTAAGCATGACACATAAAGACATAGGTTATATAGGCATGAATTTTTTGGAGAAGTATGTAGAATCCAACGTCATGTTTTTCCTTGTTGATGGTAGATTTAGCACAACCAACTTATATTTTGTGGATGTTGAACTCCTATCTTTTTAGGTCACCAATGTTGCCAAGGATATTTATGTGAATTGCATAAGGTTGGTAGTGTTTTTGGTCATTTGGAATGGTCCATAAAATTCTCTACATTGATGTCTCTACTAATACAACTTGGTGAATGTGCTCTCAACATACATGCATTGTATTAATTATAATTTCATGGGATGAAGTGGTCCACAAGTTTATTTGTTAATGCTATATCCTTTGGTTATGTATTATGTGCATCTTGAATAAATTATTTTGTTCTTGTTTGGTCTATGGTGGTTGTTGATAGCATGCTAAAATGAGAATATTTTGTAAATTTTATTAGATGTTCATGGAACATCCCCATGTTATTTGCATGTTACTAATTGGTCACTCTGGTGTTGCATTATGTCTTGAGTTGGGATTTTGGGTTATTTGTGGATATCTCACTAATAGGGATTGTTCCTTTTCTTTTGTCATGTGCTTGGGGGCTTGCACCAACAATTGAAGATGTGTTAAGTTTTTTTTGGTCCTGACCTATCTTAGTTAGAACCACATTGAGTCAATTCAAATATAAGTATGTTTTTGGGCTGATTGGTTATGTGTTTCACATTTAATCTACATGTTTCCCTTGATATCGACTTAAATTGATATGTGCCAACATGCGAATTTTTTTGGATCACATTAGAAGATGCATTAATTTTATTTTTTGTCATCTCTATCTTCGAGATAGGACTGTAACACCCCTCCATTTTGGCTCTTTGATCAGCAGTGTTCTTCCTTGTTATGATTGTGTCTGATTATACTTTGAATTTGGAACTTGGTTACTTTTGATCACAATTGTTAAACGATGTGAATGTTATATGTTGATGTGATGATATCTTATTTAGATGTTATCTTTATGGCATATTTTGGATTAACTTAGAAGATATTTGATTTAACGATGTTTTATGCTATTGATCATATCATTGATGTTAGATGTATCAGTTAGTGATATTGTATTGGTGAAGGGGATGGGATTGTATCACTCGCTTGTGAGTGCCCTATGATTCTGAGATTTCCTCTTCATGATGTGTTTGATCACATTATATATCTATGCATGTTCGATGTACTCTTTGTTCGCAGGTTGATAGGTACATGACATTGACTCCACCTAGTTCATAGGTTTGACCGTGTCCATTGACCAACGAAAATCAATTGGGAGATAGTAGCTAGGTTTTCCATGCCAAGTCATCACCCTAGTCATAGTTTATCGTCGGGTTTAGCGGTTTTGATTTGGTTCTTTCCTCCTTGGTTAATTATTTAATTTCATATTATAAAGGTTATTAAATGGCAGGTGTAGTTAAAATGATGTTTAACTGTATTTAGTTGCAATGTTGAAATGTTATTTATTTCTTTGATTAAATTGATTTAATTAATAAAATTAGATTTAATTTATTGATTAATTAGGTTAATAGGGTTAAATTAATTAAAATAGTTTTTTTGGTATTTTTGGATATTAAGATTTAATTAAAATAAGAGTAGAAATCATGTTTGGATAGTTAGAGTTAAATTAAAATAAATAAATAAAAAATAAAATGTGTTTTAATTTCACTTTTTGAAATTATAGATTAAAGTAAATTCTTTGCAAAATTTGTATTATTTTGTTTAAAAGAATTTTGAAAATGCATGAAATTGGAATTAGAAAGTAAAATTGTTTTAAATTTTTAAAAATGGAAATATCTCCAAATTGTTCAATAAATTTAGTGGGTGGGGATATTTTAGGGGTTTGACCAATTTGGGGAAAAACTCTATTTTAGTAAATAGAATTTCATATAATTTTTAATTTGCAATTTGGGGAAAGAGTTTTTTTGGCTGTGGCTTTGCTTGGATTTGGAAAGGATATTGAAATTCTTGCTTGAGTTGGATTCAAAAGAGGAATTGAAAACACCATTGTTAAAGTCTTCAAGCTTTGGAGAAAAACCAGGTTCCTCTTTGATCTTATTTTGTTTTTTTTCATTTTGAAATGAGTTTCAATCTGTGTTATGTTGTTCAAAAATCCTTGAACTGCTGTTTGGAATTTCAATTAAAACCCATGTGAATTTGTTTTAAAATTAGCAATAGAAATTTGTAAGGAATCAAATGAAAAGTTTAATCTACTCTATTTAATTTGAGGAAAACCCAGAAATTTATATCATGATTTTTGTGCTTAAAATTCTTCTTCTTAGTTTTCCCCTTGGGAAAATTTTCCCAATTTGGGCTGTGAAATGAAATATATGTTCCCATGTAATTTGCATAATAAATTCATATGCTGGATGGAAGTATTCATTGAAAAAAAAATTATTCAAAAAAAATATATTTTTTTTCTCTTTTGTGTGAAATTCGTTCTGGAAAGAACTAGAACAGGGGCCGTTTTCTTTGCATTAAAAATTTATTGATTAAAAATAATAATTTTTGTTTTATTGTTTTTCGGGGGAGTGGGGACTGTCCCCCATAGCTGGCTCCCATGAGGGAGGCGCTAGTTGTGGAGGTAGCTAGCGTTGCCTCCACAGGTAGTGACTCCCCCAAAGGGGAGGGGCTACTACGCAATCCCCACAGGGGCTGCATCCCCTACTTGGAGGCTGCGCAACAACAAAGGAAAAGTCTTTTTTTATTTACTTTAAATTTTTTTAGTTTTAATTTAATTTTATATTATAATATATATATATATATTATATTAATTTTAGATTATATATATAATATCTATATATATAGTGTATATATATTCAATGTATATACTTTGTGTTTTTTTTCAATAAGTGGTAATATAGAATCTTAAATTGGTAGGGTTTAAAAATATTAATAGATTTAAACAAATAATTATATATTTAAGCAGATATGTATTTATATTTGTATATATATACATTTATATGTATATTTAATATATAGTTAGATTTAAATATAGATTATCTTAAGGCGATTTTTGGTTAGGTTAGTAGAGGCAAACAAAAAAATGATTATTAGATAATTTAATGTTTATTTAAAAAAGTTGATTTTTTTTTAGATAATCAAATGATTTATTTTAAAATTTGATTTTATAATCAAATATATTTATTTAGAAATTTTATTTTCATTATTATGTATAATCAGGAAAGCATAGAATTAAATGATAGGTTTAAATTCCGCAATGTTATTCATGTAATCTATTTACTCTTGAGTGTTTGCAATAAAGTTAATTATTTTTATGGTTACATGCAATTTAACTTTGCATTGTTTGGATTTAGAAAATCCTAAAGTAGGTTATTTAATTTCCAGAAGTGTCTTCGTTATGTGTTTTCTCTCATGGTAGTTGCTGGGAAAATGGGGTGATTTGTTTGTGTAAGTCTTCCAAAGGAGTTCTCTAGGTTGGGATGTTTCTTGTAGTGGTTCAATTTGTGAATCACCTTAGGAATTGAATAGAGTTGGATTATGTTTTTGTACCCAGTTTCCACGAATGGGGATGGTTTGTACCTCCTTGGGATTAGGAGAGGGTTATGTGGTTTGTGCCTCCTTTGGAAGGAGTGGGTTTTGTATTTTGGTTTCCTCCAATGTTTGGAGAGGGTTTTGACCTTGTTGCCTCCAATGTTTGGAGAGGGTTTTGACCTTTGTTGCCTCCAATGTTTGGAGTGAGTTTCCTTTGTATGTTGCCTCCTTGGATTGGAGAGGTCATCTTATCTAGTTTACCCATTGGATTGTGGTTTTGTACCGTGTGTGTTGTCGGTAGGAGAGTGGCTCTTTGTGGGGGTCCAACACACAAAGGGGCACCAAGGTAACTCACTTAGGGTTTAAGTAAGTGATAACTTAAAAAGAACTAATGAAAAAATCTCAAACTAATTAAGATAATTAATGCCTCTCTCATAACTCATTCACTTTTAAGGTTTGAGATGAGACAAGAAGCACAGTTGGTATGAGGGTCTGGCGACTAGTAGAGTTGAGCCAGGATAACCCAAGATGTGGGTTTAGTTGCCTAAGATAGTTGATCCTGGGTAACTCATAGAAAATTTCGTGTGACACTCTCTATGTCAACCGGAAGTTAGTTTTTTGTACTTCATAAATGATACTTGTTCTCTGGAAGCATTGTAACTTTGTGTTAAGTGATATTGTGGTTGTAGTTGTTTTAGTTCAGCTATGTTTTAGCTCGTGTCTAGTGGTAGATGGTCTTGTGTAGGATTCCTTGTTACTATCTCCTAGCACAGGGGGTGAGCCTTCGGGTATCACACGGTTGGGTGGAATGTGCACCTTAATCTGTTGGGTCATCTTCTTGTTTGTGTGGATGAGATTCCTAGTTGGAGAGCTCGTGGGATCTAGTTTCATTTCATTCTTTAGTCTTTCAGTTGATCTTGTAATTTTATTACCCCTCATTGCTATCGAGGTGGAATTTGTATTATGTAATCATACTCATTGGATTCATCTCATTCGAGGAATAAGTATTGTAATCTTATTGTAAATTAGTTGTTATTTAGAATTAAGTGGTATCTCTTATTCTTTGATGTAAATTATCATGTATGGAATGTATGTGTATTAATTTGTTAAACAATTAAATGGTATGGTTATAATTCATGTTTCTTGTTTGGGTTTAAGTAACTCAGTCTCGTAACCTTAGGGGATTGGTTGGCAATGGTTAGTGAACTTGCATGTTAATTGTTCTTTTAAAAAAAAAAATAGTTCGTTTGTGTAGTAAATTGCAACTTCCCCTAGGGTTGCATGGTGGGGCGTTACAAGGACCACATTTTTTTGGTGGCTAACTTGTTGATTCACTATTTATCTTCTTTTGGGCTGAACTAATTAAAGTTTTGAAGTGTTGTGGTGGATATAAATGCAAGATCATTCTAGATGCAACAAAGTGGATCATTGTACAACTAGGTGAACAAGAAAGTTTTGATTATCTTTGAAGATCTCACAAAATAAGTTTGAAAGTGTGGAAGATAGAATAAAATGTGTATTGGCCCACATTTTTTTTGGTGGCTAACTTGTTGATTCACTGTTTATCTTCTTTTGGGCTGACCTAATTAAATTTTTGAAGTGTTGTGGTGGATATAAATGCAAGATCATTCTGGATGCAACAAAGTGGATCATTGTACAACTAGGTGAACAAGAAAGTTTGGATTATCTTTGAAGACCTCACAAAAGAAGTGTGAAAGTGTGGAAGATAGAATCAAATGTGGATAGGACCACATTTTTTTTGTGGCTAACTTGTTGATTCACTGTTTATCTTCTTTTGGCCTAACCTAATTAAAGTTTTGAAGTGTTTTGGTGGATACAAATGCAAGATCATTCTAGATGCAACAAAGTGGATCATTGTACAATTAGGTGAACAAGAAATTTTGGATTATCTTTGAAGATATCACAAAAGAAGTGTGAAAGTGTGGAAGATAGAATCAAATGTGCTATAATTCCTTAGTCAATAGAGTGTTATGTTGATCAATATTGTAATCTTTCTCTAAATCTTTGTATCCTACTCTAAGATAGTGAATCTCATCAAGCCCTTGTATCTTTCCCCTAAATTTATGTTAGCTTCATTTTAGCACTTTTCCTTTATATCTTGCACTAAGGTAGTGCACCTTGGTTTGCAAGTCCTTATTGGCAGTGAGCCTTTATATTATGAGTTAACTCTCACCATGGGTTTTCCCTTATTGGGGTTTCCACCTAAATCAAGTGCCATCTTGTTGATGTGTGATCTTGTCTCTTTAATCATTATTGTTGATATGAATAGAGTTATAATTTTTATATCTTTCATTTTTGAAGTTGTTGATGCCTTATACTACTATATCCTTCTCTACTGTAACTATTTTGTTTAAAAGTTTTAATTTGGTTAAGTGTTGAAAATTTCAAGTTCCATAAGGGATTAAGTTTTTTAGTAGATTGATTCATCCCCCCATTCTCAATCTCGAAGTGTGTAAAGCACCTACAATGAACCATTCACCCAAAAGCACCCCTATCCTTGTACAAGCATCAAAATCAATTTTTCTGGGTAGGTACATAGTCCTCTACACTTCCCAAATCTACCTACAAATTGTTGTTTTATTCTATGCATTATCAAGATCTTGGATTTTTCACACTAACACATATAGTCTCATTAGGTTAATTATAGAAAATTCATCCCAAATAATTCCAATCCATTTCCAAATATCAAAAGGATCAAATATTGGTCAGATTAACTCACCTTTATGGTTGAAAGTCAATCTTAACACCTTGTTGATTTGCATCCTAATGTACCTTTCAAAAGTATCCAATTGAATCCTAAGTTTAGACAATAAACTTAGGGTTCCCCTTTTTCTTATGTTACAACTTCTCTTCACTTCATTCATGGTTGTCCATTATTACTATAACATTCTTTTCCCATTTGCATGAAGGCTTCATTTAAGCTTGTCTTCAATGCAGAAACAAGATCTTCCAAATCTTTTCTCTATAGTTTGGTGGTGAAAAAAAATACTTGAGAGTGTCATCTAATGCAATCTCTAACCTATAAAGGCTAGCTATATCAAAGTTCCTATACCCTACCTCCAAAGCAACATCTACTGCTCCCTTAATTCCATCATATTTTTGTGTGTTTGAAGTAGTTCCATGACCCATCAATGGTATTATGGTGATAGAATTGAGTTATGTAACTCCACCTAAACTACCCATTTCTAGAGAATATGCCAAATGATTAGAAAATTTTAACTAGGTGCTTTAAGGTAAATCTATGCAAATACAAGTCAAAACACATGTATTTGTGAATTCCCATTATTTGTCTCAGGGAAACCCCACCTCCTATTAGAAAATCAATGCCAAGGGGATTCATCTTATATTGCAACCCTCATGAACTTACATACCAATGAATAATTAACCAAATCTAGTAGAGATAGAACTTGAAAATATTTGGATATAATTTTGAAGGAATTATACTAAAATGGAAATATTGTATACAAAATTATGGTATAAAATCTCAATAGTAGTTTCTCAAGGATTTTGTTACCTTATTTTTGTAAAAATAATATTTTTTGCACATTCAATTTCATCAACCTCCTTTTTTCATTCTTTCCCTAAAAAAATACACTTAAAGTGCCTCAAGGTTAAACCTTCCTTGTCTAAATATTGATAATTTTCACATACATCTTTAGAAAGTACCTCTACTTCAAGGAACTGAGAAAACCAAAAAATAATTCCACCCATCTACTGACTTTTAACTCCCTTTTATCATTTAATTTGTCTTTAAAAATAGTTTCCACTCAATTCCTTTATTTTAGAATTAGACATTCATCCATTGCATGATTTCATGCAATTCTACACCTCTTAACTTAAGTGTGGAAGTTAACTTTAAAAGGTTTGTCAAACAATCCCCACTAAGGCTTACTCACAACTTGACACCTTGTACTCTCCTATGGTTCAATAGGTTAACAAAAGTCTCAATTTGAATTAGCATTACTAAATTCTATGACCAAGGGTCAACTTATTATTAATTTAAAATCACCTTAAATTCAATTATGTTTGATAAAGGTTAAACACTCATTAGGTCTATGGAGATTAAAGTCCTTTAAGTAGATCTTGATATTATTTTTTTAATTTAAACATGATGTAGTTAAATGTTCATTTTTTCTATTTCTAGAAAAGCTTTGAGATATTAATCTTTCATAACTTATTAACTTAAATCTACCACTAATTTAAAACTTAACTATTTGATGAGTCAATTAAATAGAACATGTTTTATTACAAAGGTCAAGCCAATCCTCAATCATTACCAAGTAATGTAAGAAAACATTAGGTTTAGTTTAACATTGATTGGAGGCCCCTTTGAGTCCCAAAGGAATAATCATTTATTTGAAAGTATCAAATTTTTCTATTTTAATTATTAAATAGTTAAATACTTATCCCATTTCTTAGGATAATACATCATCATCATATTTTCTAAGTTGAATAAATTAATTTTACCAAAGATTTATTTTATAACCCTTTACTAGAGAGAAAACTAAATCATGCCTGATTAATTTCAAGGGTTAATCATTTTACTTTTTTTAAACTCCAATTAATCTAAGGTCAAATTACATTAGGTTAGGTTAATAGAGATTTGATACCTATCCAATTCATAAAGGATTAAATCATTAAGTTTGAAATTTCCCTTAATCAATTTATTTATCATTATTTAGTTAGGATATAGTTGACACAATTCTCAAGGTAAGGTGGCAAATATTTTCCCCCAACCTCTTTGTTTAATTGAACCATTGATTTATTTCACAATTTTTTATTTGATAATTTATAATTAGTTCACCCTATAATTATACCAAGTTAAATATATAATTAAAATATCAATTTAATTACTTGATATTACAAAGGTTTGAATAAGGTTTATTCATAGGAAAGACTCTTTCTTAAATCTTCTTAAAAATAATTAATTTGTTTAATAAATACATTTTAAATTAATGAGACTAGTTCACACTAGATTTAATCATTTAATCAATTAATCAATTTTGCAAAAGTATTATAACTTAGGTATACCTTTAGCTTTAATCAAATTTAAAAATAATTAAAATAATTTTATTAAGCCTCGCCTAAAATTTAAGTTCAAAAGTTACTTTATTAAATAATCCCAAAAAGTGACTTTAAGTCATAACTTAAAGTGAGTGTTCCAAGTCTCATTGTCTCCACCATGGAAATATTTGATAAGTTCTAAACAAGATTAGTTAAAGTAATAAAAAATTATAAATTAATGGAATGTACATACAATATTTTCCATTAAGTGAGTTCTAATCTCATCCATTAGATCTTAGGGAAACTAAAGTAAACCCTAATTCATAAGGTTTCCCTTTAAAACCTTATTTTCTACCATTATTTACTCATTTTCATTTTTAGATTTGAAGGGAGTTGAAGAATCATGGACTTCTTGGATCTTGGTGGAGGAATTATTCTACTTTCTCATTCCTCCTATTTCCATTTTCTTTCCTTTTAAATTTTTGAGATAATCATAATAAACATTTTTTGGTTGCACTAGAGGTATCCCCATGACCCATCCTAGTGCCCAACCAACCTTGCCTTGGTCTTACTTTTTTCCAATTTTGGGTCTAGGAGAAGTGAGGTGAGGTGATACTAATCATCTAGGGATGCATGCAATCACCTGCAAACCATGTGCATCAAGTAAACCCAGGCCTCAGAGTTGAACCTAGAATCATAATAAGCATTTAAATGTATATAAGGAATTATTCATATTTATGTTATTTAATTTTAGAGGTTAAGTATTTCCCTTTTTTGATAGTATGCATATCTACTACTTTATTTTACTTATATTTATTTATTTATAAGAAATATATAGTTACTATCAAGAATAAGAAATAAATTTATTTATATTTTATGTTGCACATAGGCAAGTGGAAAAATCTTGAAAATGGTTTAGGAACCATTGTTCTCCCTCTTTATATGGTGAAAGGGGGAATTAGGGCTTCCTCTCACCTCTCATGGGGGTTGTGACCCCCGTAGGGAGCTGACAGTAAGGGTTTATTACTTCTTGCCACCCCCTTTTTTTCTATTTTTGGATATATATATATATCCAAATATGATATGCTTCAATTTGTTTCTATCTCTCTACCCATATCTCTCCATTTCACTTAGATCTCTCTCTCTCTATATATATATATGTATATGTATACATCATTCTCTATTTTCACTCTCTCTATCACTATATATTTCCCTCTCCTCCCTCTCTCTAAATGTAATTTCTTTACCAACATTTGTAACTACAACAGTTGATATGCCATTCACAATATACTAATTAGTAATTTGGAATTTTTAGAAGAGAGAATTCTAAAGGAAGAAGCCACTTGGAAAAATCACCTAGTTTACGATTTCACTGAATATGTATCAATTTGAAAAATATTTTTTCATGTGGCTCCCTTGAAATTGACCTACTTTATCTTATTTCTCACTTCTCTTCTTTGTGCACTTATTTCTCACCTTTTAGAGTCTTAAATTACACTATTCCAATATTTTCCTTATACCCATGTACTTTCTCTTCTTTAGTTTAACATACAAACTTGTGATTGTGTAGATATTATTTCTATCACATGTTCTTGAATATTGATACATTTCATGGTCAAGTCCTTCTAAGGTCCATACAACATTTCACCCTTTTAATTACTTTTGTTTGTTGATGTAGTGTAGGAAAATGCATACCTTTCATTTTCACACTTTTTTAGGCTCGCCTTGCTTTATTTATCCCTATTTATGTCTTAATTGGTCCTATTTTGCATCCACAAGCCTAATAAATTATATCTTTTTATGGCTAATCCTGACAAACATCAAAGGATAAATGATAATTTAATGATTGAAGTTGTGTGTCCTTGACTTTTGGGTTAGGAATAAGATGCCACCTAGGGCGTCTTTGTTCTCCAAAGGTCTTGGGACCCTGATTTCAAGGGCGCCTTAAATGGGTCCCTTTTTGGAGTTTGTGCCCTGAGTTTCATGCATCAAGACTAAGATGCCACCTAGGGAATCTAGTCCCCCTTAGGTTATTTTCAGGATTTAATTTCAAATCTTAAAGGAATTTAGCCTCCTTTAATTAAAGAATTCACATGTCTGCTTGTTGTGGTGTAATTTCAAGATATTAAGCATGGATAAGTATAAATACAAGATTCCTTCACTCATTTGTTATCCAAAAAGTGGAATGAGCATCCCTTATAGCATAATTGAGTCCACAAGATAATTCAAGAGCAATTCACCAAGAATTTGGATCCATTACCAAGATTCAAGCATCATGCCAAAGATCTTCTAGCATCATGTGTGTTTTTGAGCTAACATTTGTTATGTAGTGTTTTGATTCAAGAAAATAACTCAAGTCAAGATCTATCAAGCATTCAAGGATTTCAAGATCTACATCCAAGCTATCCATTTCACACAAGTTTTCAAAATTCATAACAAGGGTTTGGTGAGTTGCAACATAGCACTTTGTTCATTCACCATTTCCCTCCTTTATTTCATTTCATTTCAAGGTTTAATTACTAACAAGGGGTTTGACCAAGGCAAACCCCAATTTACTAACAATCAACAAATTTTTCCTCTCTTTCATGTTTGTGATTGCAGATTTAGGTTGAAGACTTGAAGATCATTTGGAGTGCAAAGTTGCATTGCAATTTTGTCATCTTCATGAAAACTCATCTATAGGCCAGATCTAGAAGTTTCAGGACCTAATATCTAAGAAGAAGGAAGTAAAGACATTGAGCCTCAGGATCACATTCAAAGATTTTAGAAATTCAAGAAAAGACTAATTTGAAAGCAAGGGTTTGTTAGTCCTCCCAAGGGTATTTTGCAAAGATTCTTTCAGATCTTGTTCCATCATCTAAAGATTTTGCATCTACCCCAAGAAACAACAGTGGGACTAAGACAATAGTAAGGGCATCTTAGTCCTCCCTAGTACATCTTGACAACATTTTTTCATTTTTGAAATCCTCATCACATTTCCAAACTTTCTAGGTACATACATCATAACTTTCTTTTTCTTAATTTCATCATTTGCATCCATCATTTGACTTTCATTATTAGGTTTTGTGAGTTGAATGTTAAGTTGTCTTTTCCAAGATTTTGCTTGGTGGTGAACCCCTCAAAGCTTAAAGAAACCTCTCCTAGGTCCTCCTTGTTGAGAATTGACTCACCTTTGGGTTGATAGTCAATCTGATTTTGGTTTCTAGGACATTATAGAATGACCAAAGGAGAATGATGGGTATAAAGCATATTTCCCCACCTATTTGTCTTTCTAGTTCATTTTAGTGAACCCTACATTTTAGAGCATTTATTTTCTGATTTGGAGTCCATTAAAGTCCTAGATCTAGGTTGCATTCATCCTTGCATTTCATCTTGCATTATTAAAAGTGTGTCTAGGGTTTCTCATACTTGCATTAGTGAAAGTGAATCTAGGGTTTCTCACATTTGCAATAGTGAAAGTGAATATAGGTTGCATTTTTTCTCTTGCATCATTTTATCTTATTGAAAAACTTAAAAAGTACATTTTCAATCATCCTAATTGCATTTAGGAACATTTTTATCACATTCAAAATTGAAAAAAAAAATTGTATTCAACTTTGTGTCTAATTGCTTGTCATTAGTTACTTTTTATTGCATCTATTTGCATAATTTTCTATTTATCAACATGTCAGGTCCCTAGGTAGGAAACCTGGGAACACTGTTAATAACTCTATATTTTTTGTTTTTCTAAAAAATTTCCTCTACTAGGAAAAAAATTCCTCTTTGGTGTCTTATTCCCTTAGTGGGTTTTTGGCTTAGAATCCTATCTCTATTGTTTACTTTCAATTCCAATTTCTAGAACCTTAGAATTCCATCTGTAGGACCAAGACACCTTACTGGTGTCTTAGTCCTTGTTGAATTTGACTTTCTAGTTTTCAAGATTTTAAGTTGCTTTTCTATGCTTCTATTTGTTGTTTTCAATTTTTTGTTACAATTTGTAGAATTAATATTATTCCAAATTCTTTCATTTCAAGTGTAATTGTAAGCATAGGATATTGTGATAATTTCACTTTCTTTGGTTTATCCCTTGCATAAGTTGTACTACTTAGTGTCCTACTACTAATACTATGGTGATACAAAGTTCGAGCCACATGGAATCTCATGATAAAACACTCATTTTGGATCTTGGGTTATCTAGCTCTCTTACTCCTAATGTTGGTAATAGTTCACTAGGTATGGACTATACCTTTGATACCTCTTTTACTATGCCTACCTTACCTACAAGGGATATACCAAGTGTTCAAACAATGGTTGATCATATCCCTCAAGAGAACATAATGAAAATGCATGAAGATCTAGCTCATTTATAAGATAGCGTGAGTATTGAAAACATTTCCAACACTATTATACCTACCATATATAGTATTCACCACATGATGGAAAGTGATGAAGGACTGGAAGTTGTGTGTAACATAGGTCAAATCTTTGGAAAACATCTTCCTTTAATCATTAATGGTGCTCAAGCTTCAAACAATGTGAAAATCCAAGGAGGAAATCAAACTCCCCCTTCAACCATAACCTTAATTCCCACCGATACCAATCCTCAAGGGACCACAACAATGCAACCAACTAGCAATGTATTTCCTACCTTGAACATTTCCACTAGTGTTCCTTATACTTATGTGGCATCCAGGACCTTATATCTCCTCTCGTAAGCAATCCATTCACTTGTCCTCCCAACACATACACACCCCCACCATATTCACCTCTATCTCAAAACAATGACCCTATCATTAACCACCTTTTACAAATCCTTTCATCCATTCAACGTCAATTTTCCACCATAAATCAAAATCAAAATGGTCCATCTTCATAGTATGTCAAAAGAAACCCACTATCTTTGGAAATATTGAGGAATTTGGTTCCACAAGGTATAAAGATCCCTAGAATTGAGAAATATGGAGGAAAGGGAGATCTTTCTAATCATGTTAATGCCTTTACTGCTTTGTGTAGTGACTTTATCCTTGAGGACAAACTTTTGACTAAGCTTTTTCCCCAATCATTGAAATATGTTGCCTTAGATTGGTTTCCTACATTACCAAATAACTCATTTTTTTTCATTTAATGAAATTTTTGAAGCCTTTATTGACCATTTCCAAGTGCATATGGTTCCTAAAATGGCATTAGCTGATTTGATGAGATGTAAGAAAAATGAGGTGGTGAAAAGGTCGCTAATTTTATTTCAAATTACCAGTTTCTTTATTCCCAAATCAACATGAAGATTCCTAATTCTCACCTTAAAAATGTGTTCATATAAAATTTACAAAGATACAAGACAAGCTTACCAGGATGAAATTCCCTTCATGCATTTATGCACCGCCCTTCAAGATCATCAAAATTTTGTAGGTAGTTGTGAACCAAAACCCACCTCTACCCATCCTAAAAAATCTAAATCTCCAAACCAAAACACCTACAAGCCTTTTAGAAGACAAAATAAAAGTTTCCTTCAACTAAACTCCACCTCCCAACCTACCCAACAAGTTGATACCCAAGTGGCTTCTATAAAGAAGAGTAATTCTTATATCTTTGGGGATCCACAAAGATAATTTACTCCCTTACTCTACTCACTTCAAAACATCATGACTCAAATATTAAACAAAAAAATGCTTCCCTTACCTTTCGTTCAACCTCTTAACCCTAGCAAGTCATTACCTCCAAGCTTTAGATACAATGCCTATTATGCTTATCACCAACAAAAAGGACATGATACAAAACATTGCAAGCATATTAAACATATTGTGCAAGAACTCATTGATTCTAATCATATCCAAATTAGAGGTGTGAATGAAAAAGGTAATAAATTTATAGTTGTACTCCTAACCAAAACTTGCAAATCTTTACCAATCCCATGCCTAACCATAATATTTTATTTGTTAAGGCTAGTGAAACTAAGCCTAATCTTATGAATGTCGACACAAATGATGAAAATATGAACAATAATGAAAAAATACTATGGATTATGATCAACAAAATCCTATGGATACTAATGACCAAATTTCTATTAAGACAATGATAAGAGTGATTGAAATCAAGCCTCGTAAGCAACAAACCCTAATGCCTATTGACATTACTTTCTCTTCAGAAGAAATAATAAAAAATGAACCTGATGGTCCTCTTTACATAGCTGGAAGAATCAATGACAAGGCCACTCCTAGAATTTTAATTGATCTCATATGTGGAGAGAATGTGATCATAGAAGAAGTCTTATATGTGCATGAACTCACTCAAGATAGATATGATAAAATGAAATAATGTATTAAAATGCATGATGGTTTTACTCACGCTACTATGGGCTCGATCACACTCCCTTTACACTTGTAGGATTGAAGAAATTAAATGTATCATTCTCTATCATCTCTAGTTCAAATCAATTTCATGGAATCTAGTCTCCAAATGGCTTCACTCCATGAATGCATTCCCATCATTGTCCATAAGTGTTTAAAGTTTCCAGTTGGAAATGAAATATTCACTATGAACCATAGTGGCTTTAGACCTCCATCTTCTCATGGAATTTTTTCCTTAGAAGACTATTTTTGGCTTGAGCCCATGGAACCTATAAGACCCTGTGAGGACTTCTTTTTCCTATCCTACTAAAATTTCAAAGAAAAATGCATAGCGAAATTATCCCTTGAAAATTTGGCTCCTCTCCTTGAAGAAAACAATATTGAACTTAAAGCCCTTTCATCTAACCAAGACACATCCATCAAAAAACCCTTGCCTATTTCCTACAAAAGTCCAAGAGAAAACCAAACAAGTCCTAATCTGCCTCCTAAGAAACTTTATAATTCCAAAGAGAAAGTGGTTGAACAACCTTCCATGGTTTCTTTTGTTCTTCCCTTATAAGGAGAAAAGGAATCTATGGTTGACAAACCCGCTCCTACACAAATGCAACTTGAAAAATGTAATAAAAGAAATAGAAATTCTAGAGAGCATAGGCATAGACGTCGTGTTATTGCTCAAAAGATGAACAAAGAGAATGACATTGAAAATAAAAATTTGAATTTGACAGAAGCAATAAGCAATGAGTCTCCTCCCTTACTAGAACCAACAAATCCTATGTCTCCAACACAACAAGGATCAACACCTTATATGGATATTATTATTCATCCTCCTACTGTGGTTAACCTAGATGATGATGAAGAAATAGATAAAATTGATGAGCAAGTGCATAATAAGTTGAATTTGTTATTTTCCTCTTCTATGAGCTTAAACGATAACAACTATGATGATCCTCCTAAATTGATTGATGCACCACATGTTGAACTTGGTGATTCTCCTAGTACAACACTTGATGTTGTCCATCTCACTAGTGATTTGCATTCTGTATATACTGAACAAGATTGGGATGTGGATGACCTACTAGATGGTTGACTCACACGTGCTTTACTATTCCTTTTTCTTTCATTTTTTCTCTCTTTTTTTTTGATTGCATGTGTGTAATGTGATCCCTCATATTGTTTGATGTTTCCTCTCTATGTGCATTCCTCTATTTGTACCTTCATTCTTCTATATTTCATAATATCTTTTTCCTTTTCATTAGTCTTTACCTTTCATTTTCATTTATATTTTCATTTTTCTTGTGTTTTCCTTTTGGGGATGATGCAAGGCATCAAGACACCCTATGTCTCTTCCATGTTGACCCAAAATATTTTTCCTCATCTTTTCTTTTCCTTTCATTTTGTCTTGTGTTTTCCTTTTGGGTATGACACAAGGCATTGGTACACCCTATTCCTCTTCCATGTTGATCCAAAATTATTTTCTTTGTTTTCACTCTCTTTGTGTCATTATTCGAGTTCTATGTGTATTTGGGGAATGATGACAGTTCTGAGCTCTCTAATATCATTGCAACAAAGACAAATACTGACCCTGAATCCAAATATCCCTTATGTGTTTCTGGGGGGAAAACCCTCTTTTCCTTTTTCATTTTTGTATACTTTAAAGTAATTTCTCATAGCATGGTGTTAGAAATTTCTTTAAAGTGGGGGCATACATAGGCATTATTTTGGCATGTTTTCATTTGCAGTCTTTTTCATGCTCCTTGATGTGATTTTCTTACTTCATACGATGTGTTTTTCTCTTTGTGGTGACATTGGGAGTAATTTCCTTCAAGAGCTTGATCTATCTTAGCATATTACATTCCTCTTAGTGGTGATGTGACACACTGCATTCCCTAAGTTGCAAATCTTTTATCCTTTGATTGGTCCTCTCTTGGAAACATTAGGACTAATGTCCCCTAAGATTAAGACCTCACATGAACTAAGAAGAATCCCTTCAAAAATCCCTCTTTCTTGTTGTATTGCATTTTATTTTGACCTTATTAAAGTCATGGAGGTATTACTTTGACATGGTCCCCCCTTGGCTCACCTAGTGAATAATCAGATTCACTAGCCCTTGTGAACTTGCATTTTCTATTGGCTTTATTGAATTCATGGATGAATGGATTTGATATGGTCCCCCTAGGGCTCACCTAGTGAACAACTAGCTTCACTATTCCTTGTGAGAATGCATTTTATTTTTGTCCTTATCATAGTCATGGGGGTATGACTTTGATATGGTCCCCCTACAGCTCACCTAGAGAACAACTAGCCTCACTAGCCCATGTGAGCATGAATTTTATTTTTGTCCTTATCATGGTCATGGGGGTATGACTTTGATATGGATCCCTGGGGCTCACCTAGTGGACAACTAGCTTCACTAGCCCTTATGAGCATGTGTTTTGTTTGCATAGTGGACATCATGTTCTACTTGTAAACCTTTTTTTGGACAAATAGCCTAGACCTAGTCCACAATGCATTGGATGACCAGTTGAAGCTTGATCCATTGCATTTTATTTTTCCTTTTTCCTTTTTCCTTTTTCTATCTTTGATAAAGTATGTTTTCAATTTGGTTATGGCTTCATATATCATCTCCAAGCATGTTCCTTCGTACCTATGTTAGTTTTCCATAGGATTGTGATCCTAGGGCTTGGCTACCCTCTTGATTATTGTCATTCTATCTTACTAAAATTTGCACATTTGAACCCATATTGATTGCATGGTGGACTACTTTAGTGTGATTTTGAAGCAAGTTCATCCTCTCACTAAAGTGGGGGCTAAATCTAGTGTCAAAAAATGCATACCATTGCGTTTTCACACTTTTTTGGGACCTCCTTGCTTTATTTATCCCTATTTATGTCTTAATTGGTCCTATTTTTCATCCACAAGCCTAATAGATTATATCTTTTTAGGGATAATCTTGAAAAAAATCAAAGGATGAATGATAATTTAATGATTCTAGTTGTGTGTCCCTAAATTTTGGGTCAGGACTAAGATGCGACCTAGGGGATCTTTGTTCCCCAAAGGTCTTTGGCCCTAATTTGAAGGGCACCTTAAATGGGACCCTTTTTGGAGTATGTGCCTCGAGTTTCATGCCTCAAGAATAATATGCAACCCATGGAATCTTAGTCCCCCTTAGGTTATTTTTGGGATTTAATTTCAAATTTTAGAGGGATTTAGCCTCCTTTAATTAATGAATTCATATGTTGGCTTGTTGTGGTGTAATTTCAGGATATTAAGCATGGATAAGTATAAATACAAGGTTCCTTCACTCATTTATTATAAAGAAAGTTGAATGAGCATTCCTTATAGCATAATGGAGTCAACAAGAGCATTAAAGAGCAATTCATCAAGCATTTGGAGCCATCATCAAGATTCAAGCACCATGTCAAAGATCTTCTAGCATCATGTGTGTTTTTGAGCTAACATTTGTGATGTAGGGTTTTGATTCAAGCAAGAAACTTAAGTCAAGATCTATCAAGTACTCAAACATTTCAAGATCTACATCCAAGCTAGCCATTTCACTCAAGTTTATGAACTTCATAACAAGGGTTTGGTGAGTTGCAATGTATAGCACTTTGTTCATTCATCATTTCCCTCCTCTATTTCATTTCATTTCAAGGTTTAATTACCAACAAGAGGTTTGACCAAGGAAAACTCCCATTTACTAACAATCAACAAGCTTTTCCTCTCTTTCATGTTTGTGATTACAATTTTTTTTTGAAGAATTGAAGATCATTTAGAGTGCAAAGTTACAAAGTTGCATTGAAAAGTTGTCATCTTCACGGAAACTCACCTACAGGCCAGGTTTGGAACTTTCAAGACCTAAGATCTAAGAAGAAAGAAGTAAAGACATTGAGCCTTAGGATCACATTCAAAGATTTCAAAAATTCAAGATTGGACTAAGTCAACAACAAGGGTGTCTTAGTCCTCCCAAGGGTATTTTGCAGAGATTCTTTCAGATCTTGTTTCGTCATCCAAAGATTTCACATCTACCCCTAAAAATAGTACCAGGACTAAGACAACAATAAGGGCGTCTCAGTCCTCCCTAACACATTTTGACAACATTTTTGTATTTATGGAATCTTCATCACATTTCCAAACTTCCTAGGTATATAAATCATAACTTTTTGTTGCTTAATTTAATCATTTGCATCCATCATTTGACTTGCATTGTTAGGTTTTGTGAGTTGAATGTTAAGTTGTCTTTCCCAAGCTTTTTCTTGGTGGTGAACTTGTCAAAGCTTAAAGAACCCTCTCCTAGGTCCTTCTTGTTGACAATTGAAACACCTTTGGGTTGATATTCAATCTGATTTGGGTTCCTAGGACGTTATTAAATGGCCAAAGGAGAATAGTGGGTATAAAGCATTTTTACCCACCTATTTTCTTACCTGTTCAGTTGATAATCACATTCTAAAATGAATTAATATTTCATTTGATTTTCTATCAGACAAGCATATTAAGCTTTTAATGTGAGTGATTTATTCTATTATATCTATAAATTATTTAAAAATTTAATTATTAACTAAAAGAAATATCATCTTTATAATTATAAAATAATTAATAAAACATAATGAAGATCTTGTATGAAAATAACTTAAATGCATAATAAATTAAAAATTACAAAATATCACAAATAAATTAAACAAATAAATATTGTATAGATTAAAATAAAAATTTAAAATATAATTATAAATTGAATTAACTATAGTAAATTTAGTTGTTATTGTCATTTCAAAATAATTAAAATAAATTTCAAACTTTAAATCTAAATTACAAATTGAAATAGAATAAATTATAAGAAAAATTAAAATATATCAAAATTCAAATTTCAATTTAAAAAACTAATAATAAATAATAATAACTTTTATTAATAATAAAATTATTAAATTAATAAACAATTAAATAAAATAATAATACTAGATTTTTTACTTTATTATAATTTAAATATTAGTAAAATATGTACCTAAAAAATATAATTATAAACCAAAAAAATAATAGAAAGATAACCTCAATATTACTAAATGAAAGCTTATTATAAATTATTTAAAATAAAAATAAATGAAATGAATTAAAAAATTAAAAAATCAATAAATAAAACAGTAAATCTAAACTTTCACTAAAATTTTGAATATATGAAATGTAAGTCTAATTTTTAAGTTTCTTTTAATTTTTAATAACACAACTTTTATAAAATCATTCATAGTGAAAAGAAATGACAAAAAATTATGTTGAGATCGTTTCAATCTTTATGGAAAATTAACTTCAACAAATTAACTCATTCTCTCTTAAAAAAAAACTTCAACTGAATAAATAAAAATAAAAATCCATAAATATATAAATTTCACAATTACAATCATTAATACAATATAACAAACTTATTTTATTCTACTTTCTAAATTATTGAAAATTCATAGTATTTAAATCGTTTTTTAACTTGAGTCTTTTTAACTTTGACAAAAATAAAAATATAAAGAACACCAAAATTTTTGCACTTTTAGTGGACAAACAATGAGTGAGTTTGATGTTATCTATGAGAGATTTTTTTTTAATTGAAATAATGCAGAAAAAATACAATTAAGAAGATATAGCCAGCAAGTTGTAAGAGAAATACAAAAACTAGAAGCCAACAAAGACCATTACAATCACGGGGAAAGAACAAAGAACCACACATCACATAGGACCAACCCTATAATCTAAACTTAACCATACATTGGAGCTGTTTGGAACACATGACATCATTTCCATGCAATTGCATCAAATTAAACTTTATCTTGTCTAGTTGATTATCAATCTTCACATTCTCCTTGGAAACACCCTGCATATGAGAACACAAAAAGACAATTTGAAAGATAACATTAGAGTAAAACTTTAGCATTTCTCCTTCCTAGTGAACATTATGGTTTGAAAAAACTAAGACATTTGTTTTTCCATATGTTGTACAAACTGGTATGCCTCATAGAATCAACCACAACATTATTTTGTAAACCAAAACCCAAATTAGCTTATTTCCATCTTAAAGTATTCCCAAAAATATTAGGAAGGTATTTGAAGATAGGATTCCATTTTCTTTTAGCCCAAGAACAATCCCAAAAGACATGTTTCAAACTTTCTCTATGTTGGCAAAAAGGACATCTAGTAGGCTAGACCACAAAGTATTTCAATCTATCACCCACAGGCAACTTGACATGCAAAAATTTCCAAGCTAAAATTTGAGCATTGGATTCAACTTTAGAATTCCATATTTGGGCACTTAACCTTCTCCATGTTTTTTCTCTAAACTTACAATGTCATTTCTAATTAAGTCTAGGATTTAAGGACAAGGGAGGAAGAAGGCTCAAATAATTTTTTTTCAAAGGAAAACAACCAAACTGAAACCTGAACTTCCACCACTACTCCTTGAAGGCATTGCATTGTAAAGGAGTGCATAATTTTATAACTAGATCCACAGGAACCAAAGCTTTCAGAAAGATCACAAAACCTTGAAACTTATTGCTTAGATAGAATTTATCCTTAGTAACTTTCTAATCAAGCCATTCCATAGCATCAAAATCCCAAAGATCTCCAAACTAATGGATCTCCTTCTTGAAGAGAGATAAATCATATCTTGGGAATGCCACAACAAGGGGTTGATCCTAGTATTGGACCATTCTATTCCACCAAATGGAAAAAAAACCAAATCTAAAACCATGTTGTAAAGAAGCACTTTTCCAATTAAGAAAATTACAAACCACTTTCCAAGCCTTCCAAATAGACAAAAGTGAATAAGAGGCTTTTAACTTAAAATAAGGCCATCAAAATTTTATCTATCCAATGAATAGCTTGCCAATTCCTTCTAGCGGTGGCCTGTTCAATGCGAAACCGAACCAAAATCTTCCATGGTTCATCACCATTAACTACTCTAATAGTCCATTTAGCTGCCAAACAAAAAACTTACATTCTAGGGTCCAAGAGACCCAAACCCCCTTTAGATTTAGGTTGCATGCAGTGCAACCAAGAGGAAGCTTTGAAACTAGACTCACCCTTCCAATCTGACCATAGAAAATAATGATTCATTGTATTTAAGTCCTCATAAACTTTTTTAGAAGGTATCTAGCAAGAGGAATAATACAGTGTGAAGCCAAAAATATCTTATTCACAACTTGAATTTTACCTACCAAAGACAAAAATTTGTTCCCCCAAGTCCACAACTTATTCTTTAGCTTATTCAAATATCAATTCCACATATCTGCAAGTGAAACTCCCAACCCAAATGAAATGCCCAAGTAATGAGACATCTGACCATGCTGATTTTGTTTCCACTCCTTTGGGATCCAATAAGGAACATGATCATATTTAATCATGATAAACTCAGTTTTATGAGGAGCTAACTTAGACTAAAAACAACACAATAAAGATCTAGAGCCCCCATCACATTCTCAATTTCTTCTGATTTTTGAAGAGAAAGGATACTATCATCAGCAAAATGTGAATTAAGCACAACATCGCCATTAGGCAAAAAAATACCCCTGATCAAGTTCATTTGATTGTATTTCTACAATAGATACCCAAGAGCATCTATAGTAAGAATATACAAAAAAGGCGACAAGGGACAACCTTGTTTGATTGAATGTTGTAAAGGGAAAGAGCCCAACAACTCCTTGTTAATAAGCAATTGAGCATTATCTTCTAAGAAAATCATTTGAACATGTTTTCATATTTTAGGACCAAAGCCCATCCATTGTAGCATTTTAAGAATAAATCTCCAATGTATTCTATCATATGCTTTATCAAAATCTAACTTAACCAATAAAGCATTTTGGCTTGATTGTTGGGCCCATTCCATATTTTCCCAAGCAAGTATGAAATTATCAAGGATAAATATACCTCCAAGAAAACTATTTTTTTCGGGTCTCACTATCAACTTCGTCGTTGGTTTACTCCTTTTAGAAATAGCTTTAGCAATAATTTTATATGATGCGTTAAACAAAGTGATAGGGCACCATCTAGAAATAGTATCCTCATTTTTCCCTTTTGGCAGCAACTTAATAATCCCTTTGTTAACAAAAGGCCCTAAAGAACCATACTCTAAGGCCTCTAAATAAAAAAGGTAGAATTCATATTTAATGTGTTCCCACATGGTTTGATAAAATTCCACAGGAAAGCCATTATACCCAGGGCTTTTGTTAGGAGGCATTGAAAAAAAGCATGTTCAAGGTCTTCCAAAGACAAATCTCTATCCAAAAAATGGTTGTATTTAGTATCAACCTTTTTTGGAATCGAATCTTCTCCCATGTCTTAAAGGATAGGCTAAATGTCATTCCAATGAGGGTCTTAAAAATATTCTCATAATAATTTTGAAACAACCCCATAACCTCTTCTAGTTTAGAATGAACATGGATTGAATCATCCTAGATGGCTCCAATATACTCTTTCCTATGTTTAAAATTTAAAAATTTAAAGAAATATTTAGAACTTCTATTCCCCTCCTTGATCCAATGCAATTTGGCCCTTATTTTAGCCTCTTGACCCTTGTACAAATCAATTTTTCTGAGTTGTATTTCTATAAAAGCTATGGAAGTTTGCAAATTAGCATCATTAGGATTGGAATTAAGCAATTTTCTGCGATGTTCCAGTTTCCCTCACAAAGTTTTTTCCTTTATTTTATGCTGCCAAGATAATCTCCTTCCAAAAGAATGAAGAAACTCAACACATCTCAAAATTTCCATTTTCCACCAATCCCTATAAGGCTCACCTTCATTGGGTTTAGGAATTGAATTCCAAATGCCAACAAGAGAAGCCACACAAGCCTAGTTTTTTAGGTGGGAAGTATTAAGTTTAAAAGGTAAAATCATAGCCCCACAACTATTACTATCACCAGAAACAGTGCAAAATATTGGAAAATGATCTAAGAGGGGAGCAAAATAATCAACTCTCACACTACATCCAATAAAATCTTGCATAACGTGAAGATTGGAAGAGATGTAAAATCTATCAAGTCTACTTAATTTTTCATCCCCTCCAAATCTACAATTAGACCATGTGAACCAATTACTTCCATGACTACAATTTTTGTTCTGAATAGGATCAATCACCCCATTAGTATTACGACAAAGCAACCACTTATCAAATTATTCATTATTGAGTTTCATATGATTATTCCAACTTCAATCACTATGATACTCAGCCATATTAAAATCACCCCCTAAAATCCAATATTTTTTAGGGAGATTATTACACATCCAATCCCACAATTCACTTCTTTATTTCCCATTATTAGGAGCATAAATTGAGCAAAAACCAATTAGCTGGCCATTGATAAAAGTCAGGGCCCAAGCACAACTATGTGAGGGGTCCTCACCTTTATCAATGACAAACTTATATAACCAAGAGACTAAACCAATGACTGCTCCACCCCTACCTTCTCTATGTGATGTATGAAGAAAGAAAGCATCCCTCCATACATTGGATAAAGCACAGACGAGGCGTGGACTAGCAAGTTTAACCTCTTGCTGAAGAAAAACACCAGGTTTCCACTTAACAATCATATCCTTAACACCATATTTGTGGCAAGGGAGTGAAATCCCTCTTACATTCCAAGACATTATTTTAAACATTATTATGAAGAAGTGAAAGAAGGATCATCTTCTAATGACAAGGCTTCATAACGGTTAGCAACAGAAATAGGTTGGACAAGACTACCTGACTTTGAAGACGAAGGTGAAGGAGATCTAGAACGTTGTCCTAATGAATTTAACTGTTCAGAAGTGTCCAAGTCAGCATTAGTAGGAGGTGGTGACCTAGACCTAGGTCTTGCAGAAGGGGAAGGTGGAGTGGGGTTATGATCCAAGGGTTTCATATTAAATTGAGAGGAAGAAATTCGCATGCCTTGATTATGAGAAGAGCCACCTTTCTTAACATAAGGCTCTTAAGGCATTTTTCATTTTCTATTAACTCTCCATCCATCCTCCATAATATCATTCTTGTTAGGAGAGGGCATGAGGTCAGGAGTCTTATTATTCTGAACAACATTAATGGCTTTGTTTGTACTTGTGGCAACTGTAGAGTCTTTAACCAGTGTATGAACAATAGGTTGGTTTTCAATGTGTTGTTGTTTTGAGAGAACTATAGCTTGAGACTGAGCCAATATAGTCCTTTTGGTTGGACAATCTCGTATCAAATGGCCTTCTTGACAACAATAAAAACAAGCATTAGGTTTATTTAAGTAAACTAATGGTTGAAGGATTTCAAAACCAAGACCTATTATAAGCATAATATTTTCAGGTAATGGATTGTTTAAGTCCATCTCCACACACACCCTTGGATGCACTTTCAAACTAGAAAACTTATCAGAACTATTTTTGCTCCAAATAACCCTACCTAATTGGGCAACTAATTCTTACAAAAAAGGTCCAAGAGCTAGATTCAAAAATGGGAATTCCACCCACATAGGACATCTAGATGAAGAAGGTCCTTCAAGGTGAAAATCAAAATCTTGTGCTTGTAAATAATAGATTTTCCCACCAATAACCCAAGTTCAATATTGTAATATAGCCTGGGCATGTTTAGCATGTTTAAATTTGCATGAAACATATCCTTTCCCTAAACCCCTCATGGCTTCTATCTCCCAACCCCTATTTTCCCAATTTAGTTTCTCCCATTTATAAAAAATCTGCATCAAAAGGAACTCCTCTTAAAGAAAAATGATTGATTTATGTTGGAACTCAGGAAAACAATCCACAACATCATCAAGAAGGAGAAATTATATAATTTTACCTGCTTTCAGATCATTTTTTCCTTCCATTTGAGCCTACCCACTCCCCTCATTTTCACCTTCCTGAATGCATTCCATTTACTGAGCTGACTGTCCCTTTGCACCAACATCTTGGCCATTTTCCACTTCATCAACATAAACCTGACCATCCTTTGCACAACCACCGCCAATTAGTTTGGCTTCATTTTTTAACCTCATCTCCCCCTTCCACCACAAAATCTCAGTGAAAAACGAGCAAGGTTTTTGGAGAAAAGGTTTCCAAATCATAGATTTTTAATGGTACCCCCAGTGAAAAACTAATATCCAAAGGGAAAAAGGCGTCTCACCACAACCAAAACCATGGAACAATAGCCCCCCAATAGCACGACTGAATATAGAACCATCGTAAGGGCCCAATGTAACTGTCAAACAACAAAGAAAAGATTGCAAAATAATCCTGCAACATGCTAGGTTTTCCTGATTTCCATCACTCCTTCTAGAACCTTGGTGTTTCTCCAAACCTAGTCCTCTATGAGAGACTTGTGGCGTCTCAATCATGCTCTCTATTTAGTTGTTGATGAGATATTTTCTTTTATTTTGTTTGTTTTTCTTGACTTAATTTCATGCATGACTAAATAGATTTAAAATAATTCTCCTAGCTATCCATTTTGTTAGGTATTGATTGACTTATACAATTCAAAGGTGTATGCAAGTTGTTATGTTTCAAGGATTCTAGATTAAGTGTTTTACAATTTTTTTTATTATATTTTTTTAATATTTTTTATTTTTAGCATCAAGTTATAAGATTCATTTGTATTTAACAATGTTTATATCTAAAATTTAGATTTTATTATCTTAACATTTAAATGAAATGGATATGAATATAATTACATTTTGTTCTAATAAATCTATCAATTATCAAATAGATATCAAAAGAGACTGGGGATAAAAGATAGAGTAAAATATTTTCAAAGAGATGGTTCTAGATTCATAATGAAAAAAAATAAAAAAACCTCTAGAAAAAGAACTAATATCATACAACAACTAATTGTTGATGTGCAATCTTGAAGGGAATAATGAAAAATGGAATTCTTGCATAGGTTTATCACAAAATTTGTATGTATAACTCAAAGGACTAGCTATTCGATCAATGCATATGTGTGAATTAAAAAGTTATGTCTAATCCTTTATACTTATTACTATCTACTTGTTACTAAAACCTAGAAATACTTATTATTCCAAAAATTTTAGTTTCTTCTAATTAAAAAATATTAGTTCAACACTACTTCTTATACAATAAATTTCTTTGGGTATAAGTAAAATATGGGTAATCAAAATCCTTAATTTCATTGAATTATAAACATTTAAACCATAATAGAATCATCCTCTCCTAGCAAGAATTTCAAGCACCTGTCCACCTTATATGTCCCAAGTATATAGTCATATACTAATGAATCACTTCAAATATTTAGCAACTTGATAAATTTTATAAGCTTGAAAGTCAACTAAAAAAATTTCTACATTGATTATCCTTAGTTGCATGTTCACCTTGACTTCTTACTTCATTACAAAAATTAAAAACTTCATCAATTCCCTAGAAAATGTTCTTTCTAATCTAGCTCCATCCTACAACATAAATTTTCTCATAGATTTCCCATTTTCACTAGAAAGAGACTTCAGGCCTTGATAAAGGCCTTATTGAAGTCAACAATCATGATATCAAACTCTACTTGTTAAATTAGCTCATCATTATCAATCAAGATATGTTTATATCTAATATCCTTAAACAAACTCTGTAGATTCAAGACTTCCTTATCTACTACCACTTGTTGCAAATAAATATAATTTTTTTTTTGGCATCTCCTATTAGCATAATTGAGAAATTTAGAAGAAAAATGTATCATGGTATTATTCATTATTGTTAGAATTGTGAAAAATGTGAGCCACATGATCAAACAATGAACAAAGACACCTTCCAAGCAAGAGATTTGTAAATAATATATATAATATTCCTCAACAAGAAAAAGCTACAGAATGCAAGAGACTATCAAAATGGTATGAAAGCTCGAGAGAAGAAGAGAAATCTCTAAAGAGATAATACAATGAGGGTTGAGTGCTATAAAGGAGGAACCCTAAATGGTGAAGGGATTAGATCATGACATGAGTCAACATCTCATGCAATGAGACAAAATGATCTAATAATAGCTCACTAGTTAACAAATGTAGTAAATCACTCCTAAGTTTAGCTTAAGTGTATGGGAATAAATTAAACCAATAATTAATTATTAGCTAATGCATAATTACTCTAGATAACACCCCCCTTAAGATGAAATTAGGGAGTAGCTAAAACCCCTAAAAAAGAATGCATGATGGGTCTTGGAAAACAAGGCCTAGTGAGGTACCCATGTACAAACAAAAGATCTCTCAAAACTGGAGAAAAGGAGAAAACTACATGGGAAAAACTCTTCTCCAAATGAAAGAAAGGCAAATGAAGGATTGAAAAAGCCTCCAAATCAAGGTGAAGGACTAAGAAGTATCCAACCAAAATAATGCCCCAAAGAAAGAGGAACATGTAGAACATCATTAAAGCATGAAGAAGTTGTAGATAGCTATTGAAAGATGACTACTATAGTGCTGAAATAAATAACCTCCAAAAATAGGAATGTAAGAGTGCCCATATGGTAAATTCTCCATCTCACCAAAATGCAAGGTAACCAACCACTTATGGATGATGCATCTGAAAGTACACAGTAATAAGAACTAGATACGTAGATCACTCAAATGAGAGAACCAAGGAAGCATTAGCACCAACAATAGAAACCCCCCCCCCATAATGCTTAAAAGGAAGAGGAAAGATAGGTACACTAAAATTCTGAGAAACCAAGAAGTGCATGTACCTGAGAAACATATAAATAATGGGTGTGCAAACTAAGGCACACACACATGAGGCAAAAATCACTAGGATTCACTATTTTCACCAATAAAAATAGACCTACTACCAAAAAATATGACGCTATCAGAATTGTTTTGTGGTCTTGCTTGTGAATTTTTTGTTGGGAATCTTTGAAGATTCTAATGTCAACAAATTGTGGAGTCATCGGGCAATAGTGAATTGGTTGTCGATTAGCTATAATAGCCATCAGTTGGAATTTTTCTACTAGTAGGAATTAAATGTCAGTCATGCTAAGCTTGGGGCCTACAAGGCTTCATTTAACTCACCCCCAAAAAATATGCTTGCACTTTGAGAAAACTCGACATTTTATTTTTTAATTTTTTTTTAAATTCTAAAAATGAAATTTAAAAACATAGATCATGAAAATTTTTGGCACTTTTTTCAATCTACGTGTAGATGACTATACAAGGGCCATAAAACCCATGCATAAGCATTTTTTTCCTCAAAATATTTCAATGGTGAAATAGGTCAAGTTTATAGTCAAATTTCATCAAATTGGCCTCCTAAATGCAACTATGACGTTCTTTTAGCTCAAAATTCTCTAAAATTGCAACTACCAGGTCCAAATTTGGAAAAAAAAACTTCTTCAAACCCTTGTAGATCTAACCTTAGGAATCCAAATCAGGCCAAACACAAGGAAAAACTTACTTTCTCAATAGCTTTGAATCCAATGGAAGACTAATTTGGTTCTAGATGCACCAAAAAAATTTCCACCTCCAACATTTGGAAAAAAGGAAAAGGGAATTGTAGATTTGAAGCCTATAACCATTGTTGAAGAAAAAACCTCATAAATCGAGAAGGGGTTCACCAAATCCACACTCTGATACCATGTTAGAATTATGAAAAGAATGAGCCATAGGATCAAACAACGAATAAAGATAGCTTCCACGCAAGAAATCTACAAATAATATATGCAATATTCCTCAACAAGAAAAATCTAAAAAATTCAAGAGGCTATCAAAATGGTATGAAAGCTCGAGAGAAGAAGAGAAATCTCTATAGACATAATACAATGAGGGTTGAGTGCTATATAGGAGAAACCCTAAATGGTAAAGGGATTAGATCATGACACTTGTGCCAACATCTCATGCAATGAGACAAAATGATCTAATAATATAGCTCACTAGTTAATATAGTAAATCACTCCTTGGTTTAGCTTAAGTGCATAAGAATAAATTAGACTAATAATTAATTAAAGATTAATTAATTATTAGCCAATGCATGATTACTCTAAAAATTATGTTAACATTCCATAGCCCAACACTAGTTTTCATTTGTTCAATGAAGTTAACATTTTGAAGAATTACATGTTTCATATGATTCTTCTCCCTTAACTTCCCTAAGTATTTTTTAACATATTTTTGTATTTATCTATCAAGCCTTCACTCTCGATACATTTAATTTAAGTTATTTTATATCATCCATCAAATTCTCAAGAACTTAAATGACCATTTTTTTTGTCAAATTCTTATTTTCTTTGATTAGATGTTGGAGTTAGCCAACAACCACATCTAATATTGCCTTAATTACACAAGGTGTTTCCTTTAGACTTTTCTATTTCTTGGATACTGAAAAATGATTCTTTCTCTAATTCCTTAAATCTATTCTCCTAGTGTAAAGGACATGTAATACCCCTCCGTGTCAGTTGTTTTGGACTTGTGTGTGCTTCATTGATTACTGTGTTATTTGATTATGTGGAAAATATAATATGTTAGTAATCATGTTTAAATAATTAATTAAATCATAAGTGATTTGCAAGGTTATTTAAAATATAATTAGAAATTAAAGTAATAATCAATTAAATTAAATCAAATGATTTAGAACAAATGATCAATCAAATTAATTCGTTAAAAGTAAAAGTGATATTATTAGATAAATTGATTTAAATTGTTATGAGCAAATAATCTTGAAAAGATAATTATTATAATAAGAAATTTAATGGATACTTATTTAGAATCTTGCAAATGGTTGATTTTAATTATTCTAATTAATTAATAGTGTATTGTGAAGATAATGAATATATATTCAATTTTGTGGATTTAAATTTATTTAGTTTAATCAAAATGCATGATAAAAGAAAATGAAATATAAATACATGAAAAGGCAACAAAAGAAATTAAGGATTAAATATTATTTTGATTTATTTCTTGAGATGTGACTTTTAGTATTCGCTGGAAGAGGAAATGGAAGAGACTTTGTGTGAGATTTTATTTAGAGGATTTTGGATTTTGGACGGGGGGTTGCATTCTCTTCCCAACAGATTTTTGGGAATTTGGCAGTCATCTTTCTATTATAGTATTGCATTCTTTTATTATTCTGAGAATTCATTGAGGAATAAGATTGGAGTTGAGGGGAGGATCTTGTAGCCGCTGCTGGAAACATTCGTTGGAAGAAGGTTGGATTGGCAAAAAGGAATAGAGCTTCTACAGATCTTCTTCAACCGCAGGACGCCAGGTTCCTCTTTTATTTATTTGTGTAGCATTAAATAAAATAGCAATTGATTGGAATTGTTTCGTTGTGTATAAAATTTTCAATTGGGGATTGGGATTGATGTTTGTTAAAATGGAATTTGGTTGGGTTCTTAACTGTCAATTATTAGATCGAAATTTTTGAGAACTTGGGACTGTTGTTTATTTAAATGAAATTATTTGTTGGGTTTTGGATTGTTGTTTATTAAAATGAAGCTTTGGTTGGGATTCTGGAAATAAACAGTATTGTTGTGGTTGTTCTGGAAAATAAATAAATAGAAAAATAATCCCCTTACTGTGAATTTCTGGGTTGATGTATATATATATTCTTTAAATACAATTTTCATATAAATATATATATACTGTAACCTGTATTGTTGATTGTTATTCTCTGTTTTCAAATTATTTATAATATAGTATATATATGTATATATATTAGATGTCTATATATATACACATATATATATATATATAAATAAATAAATAAATATTGAATGTAAAATTTAATTCTTAAGTTTTGAATTGTCGCCATATTAAATTGGTTTGAAATAACAAAAAAAATAAAAAATAATAATAATAAAATAAAATAAACTGTAGACTAGGTGATGGTTCGGCCTTCGGCCGTACCCACCACCCAGCCGGCAGTGGTACTGGGGCGGCAGCCTACGGGCTACCACGGCAGCGCGTCGGACTGCTGTGACAGTCCGTAGACTGTCGCAGTCAGGCCCTCCGTCCATGCGTTGGACATGGGATTTAATTCCCATTTAAACAGGGTATATGGTAATTAAAACAAAAATTTTATATAAGTTTTAATGCATGTATAAACATTTATATATATATATATTTATATATATTCAGTAAATTATTTAATTAGATTTCATTAATTTAATTATTAATGTTATCAATTATGTATGTTTGTAAATAGTATGGTTATTTTTTGGTATGATCAAAATAAAATTTTATTATAGTGAAGATATGGAAATAGAAAGGAACTTCTATTAATTTGTTAAATTGTGAAATTTTGATAGGACAATATAATAGAAGGGCAATTTGTGAATATGTATATGTATATATATATTTCTTAATTTATATATATTCTTATTCCTCTTATTTAACTAATGTTGTATTATTTATTTTTGTAAAAAAAAAATATATATATTCTGTTTCTTTTTCTGTTAAAATAAAACAGAAGCTAGTATAATGGAAATAATAATAAAATAGAAAGAAATCTTTTGTTTATCATTATTTTTGATTTATTAAATTACCAATTTAAGAGGATAAGTTAATAGAAAAATCAATTACGATTATATGACATCATTGTTTATTTAATTCTTGTTTAAATGTGAATATTTTTGGGAATAGAATTTATTTTGGGATTAAATAAGTTGTTCTTTTTATATTTCATCTTGTAGTATTGTTGGATTCTTAGAACATATCTTTTCTCTTTTTACATTCCCTCCTCAAAAAGAATTAAAATAAATATAAATGCGTAGTGGTTTTAAAACGTAATTGTGTGTGTAAAGTTATTTAGATAGATTTAAGATTTTAAGGTGGTAAGTTCTAATATGTAGTTTAAGTATGTAGAGTATTGTTATTATTGTGATTTTAAAGTATAGACAATTGGTCTTAAATGGTTTTCACAATTAATTTAAATATTGGAAGTGAATGTTAAGTGAGTATGATGAAAGGGGAAATTTAAATGTATGGGTATAGTTAGAGATTGATTAGGATATTCTCGAATTGGATAGTTTATTGGTGAAATGGGATTTTAAACTCTTGGAAATTGACTTCCTTTATATTCATGTAAGGATTGATTTGTAAGATTCTCTTTATGGATAAGAATTTTAGAATACTTGTGATGGTTATCATGAATTATTTTAGTATGGGTAAGTTGTAAAGTTATTTAGTTCTGGTCGTTAATTGATTGGTTAATAAATATTGTTCTCGATTGAATTGTTGGTTGATGTTTATTATATATGTGTTTTTGGTGGAGTTGTGAGTGATTGAGTATTTAAGGTGTTCTTAAATTTTGGTGCCTTGGATGTCTGGTTGCATGCTTTTACCTCTGTTGTTGAAGGATTATTCCATGTTGGTGTGAATGCCTTTGGAGGTTAGTTTTGATTCAAGGAATCCGTTGTCATTTAAATTGTGTTGCAATGTAATTGGGAACTTGTATTTTGTTGACGAGTTGTGGGTAGTTGATCTTCTTGGATTTCCGATTTATTTTGTATCAAAGTTGTTTATGTAGTTTGGATGTGGTTGTTGATCTTATTTTAATGTATTCACTCATCATATTTGAATTGAAAATAGTTCTTGTGGCTTTGCAATTATTGTTGTCATTGCTATGTTGTTGATTTTATGAAGGTGATTTGCGTACCACTATAAGGGAGTTCTTGTGAGGAGAAAATTGAGGTCTCTCGTGGAATACCTAGTTGGTGGCTTTTGGTTTTAAGTGATTTTGTTTAAAGGTTGATTTTCTTTTGCGTTTCCCTATTTGAGGTGACACCATTGTTGATCTGTGGATGGGTCTTGATGAATCTTCTTTTTATGACTTTTCTGATTTACCCACATATTTGAGGAAATTTTACCCTTGTGTTGGAATTATTGGAGAAATACTCATGTTGCTTCACTTTACCCTTGTTTGTGGGTTTTCATTCTTTTGGCTTCCAGAGGCTTGAGATGATTGATATTTGATGTTCTCTCTCTTTATTTGCCTTTGATGTGGCAAGTACTTTGGTTTCAGGATTTTGAAAGGGTTGTACAGGAATTGTTGAGAATTTGATTATGTATTATAGCGAGATGGGTAATGCCTTGCATGCTTCTCAGTTATGATCTAATGTTCCTGTTAAGTTGTACAACCCTTGGTTTCTTGGTTTCTTGGTTTTTATGTTCTTGGGTCTCTAGGGAGAGTGGCTCCTCATGGGGGTCGGTGCCCTGCATAAGGGGAAGAGTACAGGATAACCCACGAGTGAGTTGGTAATCAAGTGAAAACCTAATAATTAACTTAGGAGTGTTGGGTAGTAATATCATTATAAGATTTTTAAAAAATGGATGCCTCGTCTTCATTAGTGCTTTCGCAGACTAATGGAAGGCTGAGAAGGTTGTGGTTGGCAAGGTCGTGACCTTGTCCTCACGAGAGGTTTACGGCTCCACATGAGTCACCCTATGGTCCAGCGCCTCCAGTTGGGAGGAAGAGCACAGGACAGCCATAGATGGGACAAGTGCCTCCAGTTTGGAGGAAGAGCACAGGACAGCCCATGTAGGACTATGCGATAACACTCTCCCCTAGTTGCCCATGTGTTTTACTGTATTGTGTTCCTCTTGAAGTAGGTTATGGGAATTGGTTTAGATTGTTGTTTGAATTGATTTAAATTTATTTATGATTATTGTTTTAATACATCTTTAGTATACTTTGTGGTCTTGTTGATCTCATTTATATTTGATTTACGGTTTCGTATTTTTATGGTACTGTGATATAATGTTATTGTATTGTTTAATTAAAATTTGGAATTGTATCATGTTTATTAATTCAGTTTGATTTGGAAGTATTTTATGATCATCCTTTGGTTACTTGTTTACTGATTATTGCTTTGTTTTATGTGATGGGATTTATGACTTTAAGTTATTATGTTGACTCTTGGGTGTTGTTGATTATGTCATGGTAATCCTTGAGTTTTATGATACTTTTGTATGGCATTAAGTCTTGTGGTTCCCTATTTGGATGTTCTTGGTTGAGGTCTCTTTCTTGTTAGCTCCTAGCATGGGGGGTGGGTCTTCGGACTCACATGGTCGGGTGGAACGTTCTAAGCACCCCATTGGGTCCCCAGTCGAGGATCGAGAGGTGTGGATTGGTGCTGTTGCAGCGACTCCAGAGTTGTATCCATCTTGGAGCCAGTTTTCATCTGTTTATTTGTATTATGTTATCTTATGTATGGTTTCCATTTATGTTTGGAAACACTCTTGTATCATTGTACCTCTAGAACATTGTACTGTAATGTAATGTTAACTCGGTGTGGTTATTGGCCATGACAGTTGTTATTCATTGTGTTGAGTTAATTATTTACATGTATTTATGTACTCAAATGATTTCTTATCAGTGATTATCATGTATGTGTTATATTTGTTAATGTTTATTTTGTTATGGATTATATCTTTGGATTTTATTCTTTATTGTTGTTGTGTGGATCTCAGTCTCATAATGACTCTTCGTGTACCCCAAGGGATGTATGTGTTAGTGAATCTATTTAATGAAATTCATGTTATGACTTAATGTGTATTTCATGTATGTTATGTTTGCTATATAAAAAAAAAATTGTGCTGTAATTATTATGTATTGTCCTTTGGGGTTCGCACGACGGGGCATTACAAAATGGTATCAGAGCCTAGGTTCATACACTGGGCACTATGTGTGCTCACTATGTAACCTTGCGCTTAGACCCGTGAGTCTGGAGTTTCACTTTTCTTTTGTCATTGTTGTGAACTTCAATTTCTTCTGTTATTTGGTGTCGGGTTGATGGTGCAGGAAACTGATGGGAAAGGATAGGACCCGTGGTGTAGTGCGCAATGCACCGATATCCTTCCTGTCAGGGATGCTCTATGGACCCTTGAGTTTTGTGTGATGTGTTTCTTGGTGATGTGTTTTATGTGTGTGAATATGTCCGGTGTGCGTGGAATCTGCGATTTTGTTGTCCTTGAGTGATGAATTATGTTTTCTTGAATCTCTGAAGGTGTAAAATTTGACCCTTTTTATTGAAATTGATGTGAGTTTTGGTGTTGAATAATGGTTAAAGTAGAGTTCCTTGTGTGAAAATTATAAGTTTTAACGAAAAGGTAAGGTTTAGCGGATAATGATTCTATGATTTTTAGCAGAATATAGTATCTTGAGGTTAAGGTGCAACTTGAATTATTGGTACTAATGTGCAATGCTCTATGGTAGTTTTTTTATTTACAGGAAGTGGGATTCAGAAAGCATAGTGACGAAGGTAATGTAATTGTAAAATGCAGGTATAGACACTTATAATTTCAAGTAGTAATTCATTTTGATATAGTAGATGAATTAGGTTTATGGTTAGTATCCTTATACGAATATTTCCTAACTAATTAGAAGAAAACTTTTTACGAATTACTAGAATTATTATGGCTACTATGTGTGGTTTTGGTGGGAGGGACAGTGTGGTATCACTCGCTCGCGAGTGCCGTACCATGCTGGGATTTCCTCTCTCGATGTATTTGTGATATATATGTATTCTGCACAACGGTTGTTTGCATGCAGGATTGCAGGAACTAAGCCTCGATTCCACCTGCATTGTCAGGACAGGATGAGCATCATAAACACCCAATGGGATTGATGTGGAAAATAGGAACTGACAAGAAAGTTTCCCCAACCTAGTTCGTCATCTGTTCTTATGTTTTCCAAATTGGTCTGGTTGCAACCCTGCCACCATTTTTTGTTTTGGTATCCTTTCCTTATTTTTGGTTTGTTTAATTTTCATTGTTTACTTGATGATGTTTAATTGATGTTTTAATTTATGGTGTAGATGTGCTTATGATCATTGATGTTGTTGTGTTACCATGTTTATCATTGAGCTCAACTTCAGGAGTAAGTCGATGTCTAAGGGGGGGAGGATGTAATACCCCTCCGTGTCAGTTGTTTTGGACTTGTGTGTGCTTCATTGATTACTGTGTTATTTGATTATGTGGAAAATATAATATGTTAGTAATCATGTTTAAATAATTAATTAAATCATAAGTGATTTGCAAGGTTATTTAAAATATGATTAGAAATTAAAGTAAAAATCAATTAAATTAAATCAAATGATTTAGAACAAATGATCAATCAAATTAATTCGTTAAAAGTAAAAGTGATATTATTAGATAAATTGATTTAAATTGTTATGAGCAAATAATCTTGAAAAGATAATTATTATAATAAGAAATTTAATGGATACTTATTTAGAATCTTGCAAATGGTTGATTTTAATTATTCTAATTAATTAATAATGTATTGTGAAGATAATGAATATATATTCAATTTTGTGGATTTAAATTTATTTAGTTTAATCAAAATGCATGATAAAAGAAAATGAAATATAAATACATGAAAAGGCAACAAAAGAAATTAAGTATTAAATATTATTTTGATTTATTTCTTGAGATGTGACTTTTGGTATTCGCTGGAAGAGGAAAGGGAAGAGACTTTGTGTGAGATTTTATTTAGAGGATTTTGGGTTTTGGAAGGGGGGTTGCATTCTCTTCCCAACATATTTTTGGGAATTTGGCAGTCATCTTTCTGTTATAGTATTGCATTCTTTTATTATTCTGAAAATTCATTGAGGAATAAGATTGGAGTTGAGGGGAGGATCTTGTAGCCGTTGCTGGAAACATTCGTTGGAAGAGGGTTGGATTGGCAAAAAGGAATAGAGCTTCTACAGATCTTCTTCAACCGCAGGATGCCAGATTCCTCTCTTATTTATTTGTGTAGCATTAAATAAAATAACAATTGATTGGAATTGTTTCGCTGTGTAAGAAATTTTCATTTGGGGATTGGGATTGATGTTTGTTAAAATGGAATTTGGTTGGGTTCTTGACTGTCAATTATTAGATTGAAATTTTTGGGAACTTGGGACTGTTGTTTATTTAAATGAAATTATTTGTTGGGTTTTGGATTGTTGTTTATTAAAATGAAGCTTTGGTTGGGATTCTGGAAATAAACAGTATTGCTGTGATTGTTCTGGAAAATAAATAAATGGAAAAATAATCCCCTTACTGTGAATTTCTGGGTTGATGTATATATATTCTTCAAATACAATTTTTATATAAATATATATACTATAACATGTACTGTTGATTGTTATTCTCTATTTTCGAATTATTTATAATATAGTATATATATGTATATATATTAGATGTATATATACACACACACACACACATATATATATATATATAAATAAATAAATATTTAATGTAAAATTTAATTCTTAAGTTTTGAATTGTCGCCATATTAAATTGGTTTGAAATTACAAAAAAAATAAAAAATAAAAATAAATAAAAATCATAATAAAATAAAATAAACTACAGACTGGGTGATGGTTCGGCCTTCAGCCGTACCCACCACCCAGCTGGCAGTGGTACTGGGGCGGCAGCCTACGGGCTTCCACGGCAGCCCGTCGGACTGCTGTGACAGTCCGTCGGACTACTGTGACAGTCCGCAGACTGTCGCGGCTGGGCCCTCCGTCCATGTGTTGGGCATGGGATTTAATTCCCATTTAAACAGGGTATATGTTAATTAAAACAAAAAAATTATATAAGTTTTAATGCGTGTATAAACATTTATAAATATATATATATATATTTATATATATTCAGTAAATTATTTAATTAGATTTCATTAATTTGATTATTAATGTTATCAATTATGTATGTTTGTAAATAGTATGGTTATTTTTTGGTATGATCAAAATAAAATTTTATTATAGTGAAGATATGGAAATAGAAAGGAACTTCTATTAATTTGTTAAATTGTGAAATTTTGATAGGACAATATAATAGAAGGGCAATTTGTGAATATGTATATGTATATATATATTTCTTAATTTATATATATTCTTATTCCTCTTATTTAACTAATGTTGTATTATTTATTTTTGTAAAAAATATATATATATATATATTTTGTTTCTTTTTCTGTTAAAATAAAACAAAAGCTAGTATAATGGAAATAATAATAAAATAGAAAGAAATCTTTTGTTTATCATTATTTTTGATTTATTAAATTACCAATTTAAGAGGATAAGTTAATAGAAAAATCAATTACGATTATATGACATCATTGTTTATTTAATTCTTGTTTAAATGTGAATATTTTTGGGAATAGAATTTATTTTGGGATTAAATAAGTTGTTCTTTTTATATTTCATCTTGTAGTCTTGTTGGATTCTTAGAACATATCTTTTCTCTTTTTACATTCCCTCCTCAAAAAGAATTAAAATAAATACAAATGCGTAGTGGTTTTAAAACGTAATTGTGTGTGTAAATTTATTTAGATAGATTTAAGATTTTAAGGTGGTAAGTTCTAATATGTAGTTTAAGTATGTAGAGTATTGTTATTATTGTCATTTTAAAGTATAGACAATTGGTCTTAAATGGTTTTCACAATTAATTTAAATATTGGAAGTGAATGTTAAGTGAGTATGATGAAAGGGGAAATTTAAATGTATGGGTATAGTTAGAGATTGATTAGGATATTCTCGAATTGGATAGTTTATTGGTGAAATGGGATTTTAATCTGTTGGAAATTGACTTCCTTTATATTCATGTAAGGATTGATTTGTAAGATTCTCTTTATGGATAAGACTTTTAGAATACTTGTGATGGTTATCATGAATTATTTTAGTATGGGTAAGTTATAAAGTTATTTAGTTCTGGTCGTTAATTGATTGGTTAATAAATATTGTTCTCGATTGAATTGTTGGTTGATGTTTATTATATATGTGTTTTTGGTGGAGTTGTGAGTGATTGAGTATTTAAGGTGTTCTTAAATTTTTGTGCCTTGGATGTCTGGTTGCATGCTTTTACCTCTGTTGTTGAAGGATTATTCCATGTTGGTGTGAATGCCTTTGGAGGTTAGTTTTGATTCAAGGAATCCGTTGTCATTTAATTTGTGTTGCAATGTAATTGGGAACTTGTATTTTGTTGATGAGTTGTGGGTAGTTGATCTTCTTGGATTTCCGATTTATTTTGTATCAAAGTTGTTTATGTAGTCTGTATGTGGTTGTTGATCTTATTTTAATGTATTCACTCATCATATTTGAATTGAAAATAGTTCTTGTGGCTTTGCAATTGTTGTTGTCATTGCTATGTTGTTGATTTTATGAAGGTGATTTGCGTACCACTATAAGAGGGTTCTTGTGAGGAGAAAATTGAGGTCTCCCGTGGAATACCTAGTTGGTGGCTTTTGATTTTATTAAGTGATTTTGTTTAAAGGTTAATTTTCTTTTGCATTTCCCTATTTGAGGTGACACCATTGTTGATCTGTGGATGGGTCTTCATGAATCTTCTTTTTATGGCTTTTCTGATTTACCCACATATTTGAGGAAATTTTACCCTTGTGTTGGAATTATTGGAGAAATACTCATGTTGCTTCACTTTACCCTTGTTTGTGGGTTTTCATTCTTTTGGCTTCCAGAGGCTTGAGATGATTGATAATTGATGTTCTCTCTCTTTATGTGCCTTTGATGTGGCAAGTGTTTTGGTTTCAGGATTTTGAAAGGGTTGTACAGGAATTGTTGAGACTTTGATTATGTATTATAGCGAGATGGGTAATGCCTCGCATGCTTCTCAATTATGATCTAATGTTCTTGTTAAGTTGTACAACCCTTGGTTTCTTGGTTTCTTGGTTTTTATGTTGCTGGGTCTATAGGGAGAGTGGCTCCTCGTGGGGGCCGGCGCCCCGCGTAAGGGGAAGAGCACAGGATAACCCACAAGTGAGTTGGTAATCAAGTGAAAACCTAATAATTAACTTAGGAGGGTTGGGTAGTAATATCATTATAAGATTTTTAAAAAATGGATGTCTCATCTTCATTAGTGCTTTCGCAGACTAATGGAAGGCTGAGAAGGCCGTGGTTGGCAAGGTCGTGACCTCGTCCTCACGAGAGGTTTACGGCTCCGCATGAGTCACCCTATGGACCGGCGTCTCCAGTTGGGAGGAAGAGCAGAGGACAGCCATAGATGGGATCGGCGCCTCCAGTTGGGAGGAAGAGCACAGGACAACCCATGTAGGACTATGCAATGACACTCTCCCCTAGTTGCCCATGTGTTTTACTGTATTATGTTCCTCTTGAAGTAGGTTATGGGAATTGGTTTAGATTGTTGTTTGAATTGATTTAAATTTATTTATGATTATTGTTTTAATACATCTTTAGTATACTTTGTGGTCTTGTTGATCTCATTTATATTTGATTTACGGTCTCGTATTTTTATGGTACTGTGATATAATGTTATTGTATTGTTTAATTAAAATTTGGAATTGTATCATGTTTATTAATTCAGTTTGATTTGGAAGTATTTTATGATCATCCTTTGGTTACTTGTTTACTGATCATTGCTTTGTTTTATGTGATGGGATTTATGACTTTAAGTTATTATGTTAACTCTTGGGTGTTGTTGATTATGTCATGGTAATCCTTGAGTTTTATGATACTTTTGTATGGCATTGAGTCTTGTGGTTCCCTATTTGGATGTTCTTGGTTGAGGTCTCTTTCTTGTTAGCTCCTAGCACGGGGGGTGGGTCTTCGGACTCACATGGTCAGGTGGAACGAGCTAAGCACCCCATTGGGTCCCCAGTCGAGGATCGAGAGGTGCGGATTGGTGCTGTTTCACTTTTATTTTGTCATTGTTGTGAACTTCAATTTCTTCTGTTATTTGGTGTCGGGTTGATGGTGCAGGAAATTGATGGGAAAGGATAGGACCCGTGGTGTAGTGCGCAATGCACTGATATCCTTCCTGTCAGGGATGCTCTATGGACCCTTGAGTTTTGTGTGATGTGTTTCTTGGTGATGTGTTTTATGTGTGTGAATATGTCTGGTGTGTGTGGAATCTATGATTTTGTTGTCCTTGAGTGATGAATTATGTTTTCTTGAATCTCTGAAGGTGTAAAATTTGACCCTTTTATTGAAATTGATGTGAGTTTTGGTGTTGAATAATGGTTAAAGTAGAGTTCCTTGTGTGAAAATTATAAGTTTTAACGAAAAGGTAAGGTTTAGCAGATAATGATTCTATGATTTTTAGCAGAATATAGTATCTTGAGGTTAAGTTGCAACTTGAATTATTGGTACTAATGTGCAATGCTCTATGGTAGTTTTTTTATTTACAGGAAGTGGGCTTCAGAAAGCATAGTGACGAAGGTAATGTAATTGGAAAATGCAAGTATAGACACTTATAATTTCAAGTAGTAATTCATTTTGATATAGTAGATGAATTAGGTTTATGGTTAGTATCCTTATAAGAATATTTCCTAATTAATTAGAAGAAAATTGTTTACGAATTACTAGAATTATTTTGGCTACTATGTGTGGTTTTGGTGGGAGGGACAGTGTGGTATCACTCGCTCACGAGTGCCCTACCATGCTGGGATTTCCTCTCACGATGTATTTGTGATATATATGTATTCTGCACAACGGTTGTTTGCATGCAGGATTGCAGGAAGTAAGCCTCGATTCCACCTGCATTGTCAGGACAAGACGAGCATCATAAACACCCAATGGGATTGATGTGGAAAATAGGAACTGACATGAAAGTTTCCCCAACCTTGTTCGTCATCTGTCCTTGTGTTTTCCAAATTGGTCTGGTTGCAACCCTGCCACCATTTTTTGTTTTGGTATCCTTTCCTTATTTTTGGTTTGTTTAATTTTCATTGTTTACTTGATGATGTTTAATCGATGTTTTAATTTATGGTGTAGATGTGCTTATGATCATTGATGTTGTTGTGTTACCATGTTTATCATTGAGCTCGACTTCCAGGAGTAAGTCGATGTCTAAGGGGGGGAGGATGTAATACCCCTCCGTGTCAGTTGTTTTGGACTTGTGTGTGCTTCATTGATTACTGTGTTATTTGATTATGTGGAAAATATAATATGTTAGTAATCATGTTTAAATAATTAATTAAATCATAAGTGATTTGCAAGGTTATTTAAAATATGATTAGAAATTAAAGTAAAAATCAATTAAATTAAATCAAATAATTTAGAACAAATGATCAATCAAATTTATTCGTTAAAAGTAAAAGTGATATTATTAGATAAATTGATTTAAATTGTTATGAGCAAATAATCTTGAAAAGATAATTATTATAATAAGAAATTTAATGGATACTTATTTAGAATCTTGCAAATGGTTGATTTTAATTATTCTAATTAATTAATAATGTATTGTGAAGATAATGAATATATATTCAATTTTGTGGATTTAAATTTATTTAGTTTAATCAAAATGCATGATAAAAGAAAATGAAATATAAATACATGAAAAGGCAACAAAAGAAATTAAGGATTAAATATTATTTTGATTTATTTCTTGAGATGTGACTTTTGGTATTCGCTGGAAGAGGAAAGGGAAGAGACTTTGTGTTTGATTTTATTTAGAGGATTTTGGGTTTTGGAAGGGGGGTTGCATTCTCTTCCCAACATATTTTTGGGAATTTGGCAGTCATCTTTCTGTTATAGTATTGCATTCTTTTATTATTCTGAGAATTCATTGAGGAATAAGATTGGAGTTGAGGGGAGGATCTTGTAGCCGCTGCTGGAAACATTCGTTGGAAGAGGGTTGGATTGGCAAAAAGGAATAGAGCTTCTACAGATCTTCTTCAACCGCAGGATGCCAGATTCCTCTCTTATTTATTTGTGTAGCATTAAATAAAATAACAATTGATTGGAATTGTTTCGCTGTGTAAGAAATTTTCATTTGGGGATTGGGATTGATGTTTGTTAAAATGGAATTTGGTTGGGTTCTTGACTGTCAATTATTAGATTGAAATTTTTGGGAACTTGGGACTGTTGTTTATTTAAATGAAATTATTTGTTGGGTTTTGGATTGTTGTTTATTAAAATGAAGCTTTGGTTGGGATTCTGGAAATAAACAGTATTGCTATGGTTGTTCTGGAAAATAAATAAATGAAAAAATAATCCCCTTACTGTGAATTTCTGGGTTGATGTATATATATATTCTTCAAATACAATTTTCATATAAATATATATATACTGTAACCTGTACTATTGATTGTTATTCTCTGTTTTTGAATTATTTATAATATAGTGTATATATGTATATATATTAGATGTATATATATACACACACACATATATATATATATAAATAAATATTGAATGTAAAATTTAATTCTTAAGTTTTGAATTGTCGCCATATTAAATTGGTTTGAAATTACAAAAAAAATAAAAAAATAAAAAAAATAAAAAAAATAATAAAATAAAATAAACTGCAGACTAGGTGATGGTTCGGCCTTCAGCCGTACCCACCACCCAGCTGGTAGTGGTACTGGGGCGGCAGCCTACAGGCTACCACAGCAGCCCATCGGACTGCTGTGATAGTCCGTTGGACTACTGTGACAGTCTGCAGACTGTCGCGGCCGGGCCCTCCGTCCATGTGTTTGGCATGGGATTTAATTCCCATTTAAACAGGGTATATGGTAATTAAAACAAAAATTTTATATAAGTTTTAATGCGTGTATAAACATTTATATATATATATATATATATTTATATATATTCAGTAAATTATTTAATTAGATTTCATTAATTTAATTATTAATGTTATCAATTATGTATGTCTGTAAGTAGTATGGTTATTTTCTGGTATGATCAAAATAAAATTTTATTATAGTGAAGATATGGAAATAGAAAGGAACTTCTATTAATTTGTTAAATTGTGAAATTTTGATAGGACAATATAATAGAAGGGCAATTTGTGAATATGTATATGTATATATATATTTCTTAATTTATATATATTATGATTCCTCTGATTTAACTAATGCTGTATTATTTATTTTTGTAAAAAATATATATATATTCTATTTCTTTTTCTATTAAAATAAAACAAAAGCTAGTATAATGGAAATAATAATAAAATAGAAAGAAATATTTTGTTTATCATTATTTTTTATTTATTAAATTACCAATTTAAGAGGATAAGTTAATAGAAAAATCAATTACGATTATATGACATCATTGTTTATTTAATTCTTGTTTAAATGAGAATATTTTTGGGAATAGAATTTATTTTGGGATTAAATAAGTTGTTCTTTTTATATTTCATCTTGTAGTATTGTTGGATTCTTAGAACATATCTTTTCTCTTTTTACATTCCCTCCTCAAAAAGAATTAAAATAAATACAAATGCGTAGTGGTTTTAAAACATAATTGTGTGTGTAAATTTATTTAGATAGATTTAAGATTTTAAGGTGGTAAGTATTAATATGTAGTTTAAGTATGTAGAGTATTGTTATTATTGTCATTTTAAAGTATAGACAATTGGTCTTTAATGGTTTTCACAATTAATTTAAATATTGGAAGTGAATGTTAAGTGAGTATGATGAAAGGGGAAATTTAAATGTATGGGTATAGTTAGAGATTGATTAGGATATTCTCGAATTGGATAGTTTATTGGTGAAATGGGATTTTAATCTGTTGGAAATTGACTTCCTTTATATTCATGTAAGGATTGATTTGTAAGATTCTCTTTATGGATAAGACTTTTAGAATACTTGTGATGGTTATCATGAATTGTTTTAGTATGGGTAAGTTGTAAAGTTATTTAGTTCTGGTCGTTAATTGATTGGTTAATAAATATTGTTCTCGATTGAATTGTTGGTTGATGTTTATTATATATGTGTTTTTGGTGGAGTTGTGAGTGATTGAGTATTTAAGGTGTTCTAAAATTTTGGTGCCTTGGATGTCTGGTTGCATGCTTTTACCTCTGTTGTTGAAGGATTATTCCATGTTGGTGTGAATGCCTTTGGAGGTTAGTTTTGATTCAAGGAATCCGTTGTCATTTAATTTGTGTTGCAATGTAATTGGGAACTTGTATTTTGTTGATGAGTTGTGGGTAGTTGATCTTCTTGGATTTCCGATTTATTTTGTATCAAAGTTGTTTATGTAGTCTGGATGTGGTTGTTGATCTTATTTTAATGTATTCACTCATCATATTTGAATTGAAAATAGTTCTTGTGGCTTTGCAATTATTGTTGCCATTGCTATGTTGTTGATTTTATGAAGGTGATTTGCGTACCACTATAAGGGGGTTCTTGTGAGGAGAAAATTGAGGTCTCCCATGGAATACCTAGTTGGTGGCTTTTGGTTTTATTAAGTGATTTTGTTTAAAGGTTGATTTTCTTTTGCATTTCCCTATTTGAGGTGACACCATTGTTGATCTGTGGATGGGTCTTGATGAATCTTCTTTTTATGGCTTTTCTGATTTACCCGCATATTTGAGGAAATTTTACCCTTATGTCGGAATTATTGGAGAAATACTCATGTTGCTTCACTTTACCCTTGTTTGTGGGTTTTCATTCTTTTGGCTTCCAGAGGCTTTAGATGATTGATAATTGATGTTCTCTCTCTTTATGTGCCTTTGATGTGGCAAGTGTTTTGGTTTCAGGATTTTGAAAGGGTTGTACAGGAATTGTTGAGACTTTGATTATGTATTATAGCGAGATGGGTAATGCCTCGCATGCTTCTCAGTTATGATCTAATGTTCTTGTTAAGTTGTACAACCCTTGGTTTCTTGGTTTCTTGGTTTTTATGTTGTTGGGTCTATAGGGAGAGTGGCTCCTCATGGGGGTCGGCGCCCCGCGTAAGGAGAAGAGCACAGGATAACCCACAATTGAGTTGGTAATTAAGTGAAAAACTAATAATTAACTTAGGAGGGTTGGGTAGTAATATCATTAAAAGATTTTAAAAAAATGGATGCCTCGTCTTCATTAGTGCTTTCGCAGACTAATGGAAGGCTGAGAAGGCCGTGGTTGGCAAGGTCGTGACCTCATCCTCACGAGAGGTTTACGGCTCCGCATGAGTCACCCTATGAACCGGCGCCTCCAGTTGGGAGGAAGAGCAGAGGACAGCCATAGATGGGATCGGTGCCTCCAGTTGGGAGGAAGAGCACAGGACAGCCCATGTAGGACTATGCGATGACACTCTCCCCTAGTTGCCCATGTGTTTTACTGTATTGTGTTCCTCTGGAAGTAGGTTATGGGAATTGGTTTAGATTGTTGTTTGAATTGATTTAAATTTATTTATGATTATTGTTTTAATACATCTTTAGTATACTTTGTGGTCTTGTTGATCTCATTTATATTTGATTTACGGTCTCATATTTTTATGGTACTGTGATATAATGTTATTGTATTGTTTAATTAAAATTTGGAATTGTATCATGTTTATTAATTCAGTTTGATTTGGAAGTATTTTATGATCATCCTTAGGTTACTTGTTTACTGATCATTGCTTTGTTTTATGTGATGGGATTTATGACTTTAAGTTATTATGTTGACTCTTGGGTGTTGTTGATTATGTCATGGTAATCCTTAAGTTTTATGATACTTTTGTATGGCATTGAGTCTTGTGGTTCCCTATTTGGATGTTCTTGGTTGAGGTCTCTTTCTTGTTAGCTCCTATCACGGGGGGTGGGTCTTCGGACTCACATGGTCAGGTGGAACGAGCTAAGCACCCCATTGGGTGCCCAGTCGAGGATTGAGAGGTGTGGATTGGTGCTGTTGCAGCGACTCCAGAGTTGTATCCATCTTGGAGCCAGTTTTCATCTGTTTATTTGTATTATGTTATCTTATGTATGGTTTCCATTTATGTTTGGAAACACTCTTGTATCATTGTACCTCTAGAACATTGTACTATAATGTAATGTTAACTCGGTGTGGTTATTGGCCATGGCAATTGTTATTCATTGTGTTGATTTAATTATTTACATGTTGTATTTATGTACTCAAATGGTTTCTTATCAATGATTATCATGTATGTGTTATATTTGTTAATGTTTATTTTGTTATGGATTATATCTTTGGATTTTATTCTTTATTGTTGTTGTGTGGATATCAGTCTCGTAATGACTCTTCGTGTACCCCAAGGGATGTATGTGTTAGTGAATTTGTTTAATGAAATTCATGTTATGACTTAATGTGTATTTCATGTATGTTATGTTTACTATAAAGAAAAAAATTTGTGCTGTAATTATTATGTATTATCCTTTGTGGTTCGCACGACGGGGCGTTACAACATGGTATCAGAGCCTAGGTTCATACACTGGGCCCTATGTGTGCTCACTATGTAACCTTGTGCTTAGACCCATGAGTCTGGAGTTTCACTTTTCTTTTGTCATTGTTGTGAACTTCAATTTCTTCTATTATTTGGTGTCGAGTTGATGGTGCAGGAAACTGATGGGAAAGGATAGGACCCACGGTGTAGTGCGCAATGCACCGATATCCTTCCTGTCAGGGATGCTCTATGGACCCTTGAGTTTTGTGTGATGTGTTTCTTGGTGATGTGTTTTATGTGTGTGAATATGTCTGGTGTGTGTGGAATCTATGATTTTGTTGTCCTTGAGTGATGAATTATGATTTCTTGAATCTCTGAAGGTGTAAAATTTGACCCTTTTTATTGAAATTGGTGTGAGTTTTGGTGTTGAATAATGGTTAAAGTAGAGTTCCTTGTGTGAAAATTATAAGTTTTAACGAAAAGGTAAGGTTTAGTAGATAATGATTCTATGATTTTTAGCAGAAAATAGTATCTTGAGGTTAAGTTGCAACTTGAATTATTGGTACTAATGTGCAATGCTCTATGGTAGTTTTTTTATTTACAGGAAGTGGGCTTCAGAAAGCATAGTGACGAAGGTAATGTAATTGTAAAATGTAGGTATAGACACTTATAATTTCAAGTAGTAATTCATTTTGATATAGTAGATGAATTAGGTTTATGGTTAGTATCCTTATACGAATATTTCCTAACTAATTAGAAGAAAATTGTTTACGAATTACTAGAATTATTTTGGCTACTATGTGTGGTTTTGGTGGGAGGGACAGTGTGGTATCACTTGCTCGCGAGTGCCGTACCATGCTGGGATTTCCTCTCACGATGTATTTGTGATATATATGTATTGTGCACAATAGTTGTTTGCATGCAGGATTGCAGGAACTAAGCCTCGATTCCACCTGCATTGTCAGGACAGGACGAGCATCATAAACACCCAATGGGATTGATGTGGAAAATAGGAACTGACAAGAAAGTTTTCCCAACCTAGTTCGTCATCTATCCTTGTGTTTTCCAAATTGGTCTGGTTGCAACCCTGCCAACATTTTTTGTTTTGGTATCCTTTCCTTATTTTTGGTTTGTTTAATTTTCATTGTTTACTTGATGATGTTTAATCGATGTTTTAATTTATGGTGTAGATGTGCTTATGATCATTGATATTGTTGTGTTACCATGTTTATCATTGAGCTCAACTTCCAGGAGTAAGTCGATGTCTAAGGGGGGAAGGATGTAATACCCCTCCGTGTCAGTTGTTTTGGACTTGTGTGTGCTTCATTGATTACTGTGTTATTTGATTATGTGGAAAATATAATATGTTAGTAATCATGTTTAAATAATTAATTAAATCATAAGTGATTTGCAAGGTTATTTAAAATATGATTAGAAATTAAAGTAATAATCAATTAAATTAAATCAAATGATTTAGAACAAATGATCAATCAAATTAATTCGTTAAAAGTAAAAGTGATATTATTAGATAAATTGATTTAAATTGTTATGAGCAAATAATCTTGAAAAGATAATTATTATAATAAGAAATTTAATGGATACTTATTTAGAATCTTGCAAATGGTTGATTTTAATTATTCTAATTAATTAATAGTGTATTGTGAAGATAATGAATATATATTCAATTTTGTGGATTTAAATTTATTTAGTTTAATCAAAATGCATGATAAAAGAAAATGAAATATAAATACATGAAAAGGCAACAAAAGAAATTAAGGATTAAATATTATTTTGATTTATTTCTTGAGATGTGACTTTTGGTATTCGCTGGAAGAGGAAAGGGAAGAGACTTTGTGTGAGATTTTATTTAGAGGATTTTGGGTTTTGGAAGGGGGGTTGCATTCTCTTCCCAACATATTTTTGGGAATTTGGCAGTCATCTTTCTGTTATAGTATTGCATTCTTTTATTATTCTGAGAATTCATTGAGGAATAAGATTGGAGTTGAGGGGAGGATCTTGTAGCCGCTGCTGGAAACATTCGTTGGAAGAGGGTTGGATTGGCAAAAAGGAATAGAGCTTCTACAGATCTTCTTCAACCGCAGGATGCCAGATTCCTCTCTTATTTATTTGTGTAGCATTAAATAAAATAACAATTGATTGGAATTGTTTCGCTGTGTAAGAAATTTTCATTTGGGGATTGGGATTGATGTTTGTTAAAATGGAATTTGGTTGGGTTCTTGACTGTCAATTATTAGATTGAAATTTTTGGGAACTTGGGACTGTTGTTTATTTAAATGAAATTATTTGTTGGGTTTTGGATTGTTGTTTATTAAAATGAAGCTTTGGTTGGGATTCTGGAAATAAACAGTATTGCTGTGATTGTTCTGGAAAATAAATAAATGGAAAAATAATCCCCTTACTGTGAATTTCTGGGTTGATGTATATATATTCTTCAAATACAATTTTTATATAAATATATATACTATAACATGTACTGTTGATTGTTATTCTCTATTTTCGAATTATTTATAATATAGTATATATATGTATATATATTAGATGTATATATACACACACACACACACATATATATATATATATAAATAAATAAATATTTAATGTAAAATTTAATTCTTAAGTTTTGAATTGTCGCCATATTAAATTGGTTTGAAATTACAAAAAAAATAAAAAATAAAAATAAATAAAAATCATAATAAAATAAAATAAACTACAGACTGGGTGATGGTTCGGCCTTCAGCCGTACCCACCACCCAGCTGGCAGTGGTACTGGGGCGGCAGCCTACGGGCTTCCACGGCAGCCCGTCGGACTGCTGTGACAGTCCGTCGGACTACTGTGACAGTCCGCAGACTGTCGCGGCTGGGCCCTCCGTCCATGTGTTGGGCATGGGATTTAATTCCCATTTAAACAGGGTATATGTTAATTAAAACAAAAAAATTATATAAGTTTTAATGCGTGTATAAACATTTATAAATATATATATATATATTTATATATATTCAGTAAATTATTTAATTAGATTTCATTAATTTGATTATTAATGTTATCAATTATGTATGTTTGTAAATAGTATGGTTATTTTTTGGTATGATCAAAATAAAATTTTATTATAGTGAAGATATGGAAATAGAAAGGAACTTCTATTAATTTGTTAAATTGTGAAATTTTGATAGGACAATATAATAGAAGGGCAATTTGTGAATATGTATATGTATATATATATTTCTTAATTTATATATATTCTTATTCCTCTTATTTAACTAATGTTGTATTATTTATTTTTGTAAAAAAATATATATATATATATTCTGTTTCTTTTTCTGTTAAAATAAAACAAAAGCTAGTATAATGGAAATAATAATAAAATAGAAAGAAATCTTTTGTTTATCATTATTTTTGATTTATTAAATTACCAATTTAAGAGGATAAGTTAATAGAAAAATCAATTACGATTATATGACATCATTGTTTATTTAATTCTTGTTTAAATGTGAATATTTTTGGGAATAGAATTTATTTTGGGATTAAATAAGTTGTTCTTTTTATATTTCATCTTGTAGTATTGTTGGATTCTTAGAACATATCTTTCTCTTTTTACATTCCCTCCTCAAAAAGAATTAAAATAAATATAAATGCGTAGTGGTTTTAAAACGTAATTGTGTGTGTAAATTTATTTAGATAGATTTAAGATTTTAAGGTGGTAAGTTCTAATATGTAGTTTAAGTATGTAGAGTATTGTTATTATTGATTTTAAAGTATAGACAATTGGTCTTAAATGGTTTTCACAATTAATTTAAATATTGGAAGTGAATGTTAAGTGAGTATGATGAAAGGGGAAATTTAAATGTATGGGTATAGTTAGAGATTGATTAGGATATTCTCGAATTGGATAGTTTATTGGTGAAATGGGATTTTAATCTGTTGGAAATTGACTTCCTTTATATTCATGTAAGGATTGATTTGTAAGATTCTCTTTATGGATAAGACTTTTAGAATACTTGTGATGGTTATCATGAATTATTTTAGTATGGGTAAGTTATAAAGTTATTTAGTTCTGGTCGTTAATTGATTGGTTAATAAATATTGTTCTCGATTGAATTGTTGGTTGATGTTTATTATATATGTGTTTTTGGTGGAGTTGTGAGTGATTGAGTATTTAAGGTGTTCTTAAATTTTTGTGCCTTGGATGTCTGGTTGCATGCTTTTACCTCTGTTGTTGAAGGATTATTCCATGTTGGTGTGAATGCCTTTGGAGGTTAGTTTTGATTCAAGGAATCCGTTGTCATTTAATTTGTGTTGCAATGTAATTGGGAACTTGTATTTTGTTGATGAGTTGTGGGTAGTTGATCTTCTTGGATTTCCGATTTATTTTGTATCAAAGTTGTTTATGTAGTCTGGATGTGGTTGTTGATCTTATTTTAATGTATTCACTCATCATATTTGAATTGAAAATAGTTCTTGTGGCTTTGCAATTATTGTTGTCATTGCTATGTTGTTGATTTTATGAAGGTGATTTGCGTACCACTATAAGGGGGTTCTTGTGAGGAGAAAATTGAGGTCTCCCGTGGAATACCTAGTTGGTGGCTTTTGGTTTTATTAAGTGATTTTGTTTAAAGGTTGATTTTCTTTTGTGTTTCCCTATTTGAGGTGACACCATTGTTGATCTGTGGATGGGTCTTGATGAATCTTCTTTTTATGGCTTTTCTGATTTACCCGCATATTTGAGGAAATTTTACCCTTGTGTTGGAATTATTGGAGAAATACTCATGTTGCTTCACTTTACCCTTGTTTGTGGGTTTTCATTCTTTTGGCTTCCAGAGGCTTGAGATGATTGATAATTGATGTTCTCTCTCTTTATGTGCCTTTGATGTGGCAAGTGTTTTTGTTTCAGGATTTTGAAAGGGTTGTACAGGAATTGTTGAGACTTTGATTATGTATTATAGCGAGATGGGTAATGCCTCGCATGCTTCTCAGTTATGATCTAATGTTCTTGTTAAGTTGTACAACCCTTGGTTTCTTGGTTTCTTGGTTTTTATGTTGTTGGGTCTCTAGGGAGAGTGGCTCCTCGTGGGGGCCGGTGCCCCGTAAGGGGAAGAGCACAGGATAACCCACGAGTGAGTTGGTAATCAAGTGAAAACCTAATAATTAACTTAGGAGGGTTGGGTAGTAATATCATTATAAGATTTTTAAAAAATGGATGCCTCGTCTTCATTAGTGCTTTCGCAGACTAATGGAAGGCTGAGAAGGCTGTGGTTGGCAAGGTCGTGACCTCGTCCTCACGAGAGGTTTATGGCTGCGTAGATTCTATGGACCGGCACCTCCAGTTGGGAGGAAGAGTCTGGGACAGCCCATGTAGGACTATGATGACACTCTCCCCTAGTTGCCCATGTGTTTTACTGTATTATGTTCCTCTGGAAGTAGGTTATGGGAATTGGTTTAGATTGTTGTTTGAATTGATTTAAATTGATTTATGATTATTGTTTTAATACATCTTTAGTATACTTTGTGGTCTTGTTGATCTCATTTATATTTGATTTACGGTCTCGTATTTTTATGGTACTGTGATATAATGTTATTGTATTGTTTAATTAAAATTTGGAATTGTATCATGTTTATTAATTCAGTTTGATTTGGAAGTATTTTATGATCATCCTTTGGTTACTTGTTTACTGATCATTGCTTTGTTTTATGTGATGGGATTTATGACTTTAAGTTATTATGTTGACTCTTGGGTGTTGTTGATTATGTCATGGTAATCCTTGAGTTTTATGATACTTTTGTATGGCATTGAGTCTTGTGGTTCCCTATTTGGATGTTCTTGGTTGAGGTCTCTTTCTTGTTAGCTCCTAGCATGGGGGGTGGGTCTTCGGACTCACATGGTTGGGTGGAACATGCTAAGCACCCCATTGGGTCCCCAGTCGAGGATCGAGAGGTGCGGATTGGTGCTGTTGCAGTGACTCCAGAGTTGTATCCATCTTGGAGCCAGTTTTCATCTGTTTATTTGTATTATGTTATCTTATGTATGGTTTCCATTTATGTTTGGAAACACTCTTGTATCATTGTACCTCTAGAACATTGTACTATAATGTAATGTTAACTCGGTGTGGTTATTGGCCATGGCAGTTGTTATTCATTATGTTGAGTTAATTATTTACATGTTGTATTTATGTACTCAAATGGTTTCTTATCAATGATTATCATGTATGTGTTATATTTGTTAATGTTTATTTTGTTATGGATTATATCTTTGGATTTTATTCTTTATTGTTGGTGTGTGGATCTCAGTCTTGTAATGACTCTTCGTGTACCTCAAGGGATGTATGTGTTAGTGAATCTGTTTAATGAAATTCATGTTATGACTTAATGTGTATTTCATGTATGTTATGTTTACTATAAGAAAAAAAATTGTGCTGTAATTATTATGTATTTTCCTTTGGGGTTCGCACGACGGGGCGTTACAGGACATATATTCTAGTTGTAGGTTTAAATTGAACATGGAACTCTTGGTTTGACTTGATTTGACGAGGGAGCAAACCCGAGACACATAAATACACTCACAAAACAGAGAATAATATTTTATTCATAAATATTGAACTTCTTACATGCAGAGGATCTCAAATCCCCAAGCTCTGTATTACATGCAAATTACCACTTACAGAAAATTACCCAGATCCCCTTTCACAGTATGCGAACTTCTTTCCCCAAAAAGTTACCCAAAAATCAGAAATAAGCCCCTAAATAGACCCATTTTGGTTTGGAACAAAAACAACCTTCGAGATAAGATTTTTGATGGTTTGGTGCCAAAATTACAATTTGAAATTCAAGTTAAATTCACAGTTGAAAATTAGGACATTTCTAAAATATGCACCAACTTCCGGCAGCCATAACTTTTAATCCGACCGTCGATCTTCAATGATAATACCTTTCTAAAGCTCTCGTAAAGACAATTTTTCAAAAGCCTTTGGTAGACTACGGCATTTTGCAAATTTTCAGGCCCATCCGGGATCGTTTGGCCCTCAAACTGAGCTCTGTTTTTTAGGGCAAAAGTAAATTGAACTTGAATAACTTTCAAGTCGTGAATGATCTTGACCTGATTCTTTCACCAGACTGTATATTTTTCCATCCTAAACCTTCCCATAAATTTATGTCTTCCCACAACTTCAAATTCAAACCTGCTAAAAATAGCAATTAAGCAGAAAAATTGTTCTAAAAGTTGGAAACTCTTATTTGACGAAAAGGGTATCCAGAAATACAAAAACATCTACAAAAAGAAAACAACAGGAACAAAAATGGAATTCATCTTTTGGGTGATGCAAGATTGCCCTCACACCACTGGATGCTCCTGCATCAGACACCCAGGGTAATTTGAGAAGTGACCCCGTCACGTCTCAGATGGTTGAGGAAAACCCAAACGGTCAACCTCTACCTTAGAAAACCAAGAAGAATCTTCCACAGGCCTTCTTTTCCATTTTACCAAATACTCTTCATACTGCCTGTTTCTAGTACTCCTTCCCACACGGCTATCTAGGATTTCTTCAATCTCCTCCTTCTTTGAAGTAGGTGCTGGAATGCCAAACTGTTCCATTGTAGGTGTTTCCTCTGCGCCACCTTCATGATACTCTGTCAAATCTAAAATATTGAACATAGGGGAAATGTTGAATCCATCTGGCAACTCTACCTCATATGCATTCCCTGATTCATGCCTCTTCACAATTTTACAGGGACCGAACTTCTTCATCTTTAGTTTGTTATAGGTTCCCACTGGAAACCTTTCGTTCCTCAAGTGGACTATTACTTCATCACCAATCTGAAACTCCTTATACCTCCTTTTCTAATCTGCCTTAGCCTTATACTACATATTCATCTTGTTGATATGTTCTCGACATTCTCATGTATATTCTTGATGTGCTCACACCCAAATTCTTGACTTGACACTAGTTTTCTTCTCTTGGTCATCTTCCTCAGATGCAGGTCAGGACTATTTGTGTAGCATTAAATAAAATAACAATTGATTGGAATTGTTTCGCTGTGTAAGAAATTTTCATTTGGGGATTGGGATTGATGTTTGTTAAAATGGAATTTGGTTGGGTTCTTGACTGTCAATTATTAGATTGAAATTTTTGGGAACTTGGGACTGTTGTTTATTTAAATGAAATTATTTGTTGGGTTTTGGATTGTTGTTTATTAAAATGAAGCTTTGGTTGGGATTCTGGAAATAAACAGTATTGCTATGGTTGTTCTGGAAAATAAATAAATGAAAAAATAATCCCCTTACTGTGAATTTCTGGGTTGATGTATATATATATTCTTCAAATACAATTTTCATATAAATATATATATACTGTAACCTGTACTATTGATTGTTATTCTCTGTTTTTGAATTATTTATAATATAGTGTATATATGTATATATATTAGATGTATATATATACACACACACATATATATATATATAAATAAATATTGAATGTAAAATTTAATTCTTAAGTTTTGAATTGTCGCCATATTAAATTGGTTTGAAATTACAAAAAAAATAAAAAATAAAAAAAATAAAAAATAATAAAATAAAATAAACTCAGTAGACTAGGGTGATGGTTCTGGGCCAAATTGCACTCCACCACCCACCGGTAGTGGTACTGGCTGCACTTGTTGCTACCACAAGAGCTCCATCTGGATCATCATGGATAGTCCTGTTGACCATCAGGATGTCATAGATCGTCGCTACTGGCCTCCTATCCATGTGTGTTTGGTAATGGGATTTAATTCCCATTTAAACAGTGGTATATGGTAAATGCTCAAAAAATTTTATATAGCTCTAATATGTATAAACATTTGCGACATATATATATATATATTTATATATATTCAAGAATTATTTAATTAGGATTTCATTAATTTAATTACACGTTATCACCATGTATGTCCGTAGTAGTATGGTTATTTTCCTGCATGATCAAAATAAAATTTTATTATAGTGAAGATATGGAAATAGAGCGAACTCTCTATTAATTTGTTAAATCAGAAATTTTGATAGGACAATATAATAGAAGGGCAATTTGTGAATATGTATATGTATATATATATTTCTTAATTTATATATATTCTTATTCCTCTTATTTAACTAATGTTGTATTATTTATTTTTGTAAAAAAAAAATATATATATTCTGTTTCTTTTTCTGTTAAAATAAAACAGAAGCTAGTATAATGGAAATAATAATAAAATAGAAAGAAATCTTTTGTTTATCATTATTTTTGATTTATTAAATTACCAATTTAAGAGGATAAGTTAATAGAAAAATCAATTACGATTATATGACATCATTGTTTATTTAATTCTTGTTTAAATGTGAATATTTTTGGGAATAGAATTTATTTTGGGATTAAATAAGTTGTTCTTTTTATATTTCATCTTGTAGTATTGTTGGATTCTTAGAACATATCTTTTCTCTTTTTACATTCCCTCCTCAAAAAGAATTAAAATAAATATAAATGCGTAGTGGTTTTAAAACGTAATTGTGTGTGTAAAGTTATTTAGATAGATTTAAGATTTTAAGGTGGTAAGTTCTAATATGTAGTTTAAGTATGTAGAGTATTGTTATTATTGTGATTTTAAAGTATAGACAATTGGTCTTAAATGGTTTTCACAATTAATTTAAATATTGGAAGTGAATGTTAAGTGAGTATGATGAAAGGGGAAATTTAAATGTATGGGTATAGTTAGAGATTGATTAGGATATTCTCGAATTGGATAGTTTATTGGTGAAATGGGATTTTAAACTCTTGGAAATTGACTTCCTTTATATTCATGTAAGGATTGATTTGTAAGATTCTCTTTATGGATAAGAATTTTAGAATACTTGTGATGGTTATCATGAATTATTTTAGTATGGGTAAGTTGTAAAGTTATTTAGTTCTGGTCGTTAATTGATTGGTTAATAAATATTGTTCTCGATTGAATTGTTGGTTGATGTTTATTATATATGTGTTTTTGGTGGAGTTGTGAGTGATTGAGTATTTAAGGTGTTCTAAAATTTTGGTGCCTTGGATGTCTGGTTGCATGCTTTTACCTCTGTTGTTGAAGGATTATTCCATGTTGGTGTGAATGCCTTTGGAGGTTAGTTTTGATTCAAGGAATCCGTTGTCATTTAATTTGTGTTGCAATGTAATTGGGAACTTGTATTTTGTTGATGAGTTGTGGGTAGTTGATCTTCTTGGATTTCCGATTTATTTTGTATCAAAGTTGTTTATGTAGTCTGGATGTGGTTGTTGATCTTATTTTAATGTATTCACTCATCATATTTGAATTGAAAATAGTTCTTGTGGCTTTGCAATTATTGTTGCCATTGCTATGTTGTTGATTTTATGAAGGTGATTTGCGTACCACTATAAGGGGGTTCTTGTGAGGAGAAAATTGAGGTCTCCCATGGAATACCTAGTTGGTGGCTTTTGGTTTTATTAAGTGATTTTGTTTAAAGGTTGATTTTCTTTTGCATTTCCCTATTTGAGGTGACACCATTGTTGATCTGTGGATGGGTCTTGATGAATCTTCTTTTTATGGCTTTTCTGATTTACCCGCATATTTGAGGAAATTTTACCCTTATGTCGGAATTATTGGAGAAATACTCATGTTGCTTCACTTTACCCTTGTTTGTGGGTTTTCATTCTTTTGGCTTCCAGAGGCTTTAGATGATTGATAATTGATGTTCTCTCTCTTTATGTGCCTTTGATGTGGCAAGTGTTTTGGTTTCAGGATTTTGAAAGGGTTGTACAGGAATTGTTGAGACTTTGATTATGTATTATAGCGAGATGGGTAATGCCTCGCATGCTTCTCAGTTATGATCTAATGTTCTTGTTAAGTTGTACAACCCTTGGTTTCTTGGTTTCTTGGTTTTTATGTTGTTGGGTCTATAGGGAGAGTGGCTCCTCATGGGGGTCGGCGCCCCGCGTAAGGAGAAGAGCACAGGATAACCCACAATTGAGTTGGTAATTAAGTGAAAAACTAATAATTAACTTAGGAGGGTTGGGTAGTAATATCATTAAAAGATTTTAAAAAAATGGATGCCTCGTCTTCATTAGTGCTTTCGCAGACTAATGGAAGGCTGAGAAGGCCGTGGTTGGCAAGGTCGTGACCTCATCCTCACGAGAGGTTTACGGCTCCGCATGAGTCACCCTATGAACCGGCGCCTCCAGTTGGGAGGAAGAGCAGAGGACAGCCATAGATGGGATCGGTGCCTCCAGTTGGGAGGAAGAGCACAGGACAGCCCATGTAGGACTATGCGATGACACTCTCCCCTAGTTGCCCATGTGTTTTACTTTATTGAGTTCCTCTGGAAGTAGGTTATGGGAATTGGTTTAGATTGTTGTTTGAATTGATTTAAATTGATTTATGATTATTGTTTTAATACACTTTAGTATACCTGTACTCGTTTATCCTACCATATTTGATTTACTACCTCATATTTTCATGGCAATCGCGGATATAATGCTACTTGTATTGTTTAATTAAAATTTGGAATTGTATCAGTCATTAATCTCACGGATTTTGAAGCATTTCATGATCATCCTTAGGTTACTTGTTTTAACGATCATTGCTTTGTCTTTATGTGATGGGATTTAAGGACTTGCCATTATGTTACCCGGGTGTTGTTGATTATGTCATGGTAATCCCTTAAGTTTTATGATACTTTGTATGGCATCGAAGCCCTATGGTTCCCTATTTGGATGTTCTTGGTTGTGGTCTCTTCTTGTTAGCTCCTAGCACAGGGGGTGGGTCTTCGGACCCACATGGTCGGGTGGAACATGCTAAGCACCCCATTGGGTCCCCAGTTGAGGATCGAGAGGTGTGGATTGGTGTTTGCAAACACCCAGAGCTGTAATCCATCCTGGGAGCCAGCCATCCTGGCTGTATTTGTATTATGTTATCTTATGTATGGTTTCCATTTATGTTTGGAAACACTCTTGTATCATTGTACCTCTAGAACATTGTACTATAATGTAATGTTAACTCGGTGTGGTTATTGGCCATGGCAATTGTTATTCATTGTGTTGATTTAATTATTTACATGTTGTATTTATGTACTCAAATGGTTTCTTATCAATGATTATCATGTATGTGTTATATTTGTTAATGTTTATTTTGTTATGGATTATATCTTTGGATTTTATTCTTTATTGTTGTTGTGTGGATATCAGTCTCGTAATGACTCTTCGTGTACCCCAAGGGATGTATGTGTTAGTGAATTTGTTTAATGAAATTCATGTTATGACTTAATGTGTATTTCATGTATGTTATGTTTACTATAAAGAAAAAAATTTGTGCTGTAATTATTATGTATTATCCTTTGTGGTTCGCACGACGGGGCGTTACAACATGGTATCAGAGCCTAGGTTCATACACTGGGCCCTATGTGTGCTCACTATGTAACCTTGTGCTTAGACCCATGAGTCTGGAGTTTCACTTTTCTTTTGTCATTGTTGTGAACTTCAATTTCTTCTATTATTTGGTGTCGAGTTGATGGTGCAGGAAACTGATGGGAAAGGATAGGACCCACGGTGTAGTGCGCAATGCACCGATATCCTTCCTGTCAGGGATGCTCTATGGACCCTTGAGTTTTGTGTGATGTGTTTCTTGGTGATGTGTTTTATGTGTGTGAATATGTCTGGTGTGTGTGGAATCTATGATTTTGTTGTCCTTGAGTGATGAATTATGATTTCTTGAATCTCTGAAGGTGTAAAATTTGACCCTTTTTATTGAAATTGGTGTGAGTTTTGGTGTTGAATAATGGTTAAAGTAGAGTTCCTTGTGTGAAAATTATAAGTTTTAACGAAAAGGTAAGGTTTAGTAGATAATGATTCTATGATTTTTAGCAGAAAATAGTATCTTGAGGTTAAGTTGCAACTTGAATTATTGGTACTAATGTGCAATGCTCTATGGTAGTTTTTTTATTTACAGGAAGTGGGCTTCAGAAAGCATAGTGACGAAGGTAATGTAATTGTAAAATGTAGGTATAGACACTTATAATTTCAAGTAGTAATTCATTTTGATATAGTAGATGAATTAGGTTTATGGTTAGTATCCTTATACGAATATTTCCTAACTAATTAGAAGAAAATTGTTTACGAATTACTAGAATTATTTTGGCTACTATGTGTGGTTTTGGTGGGAGGGACAGTGTGGTATCACTTGCTCGCGAGTGCCGTACCATGCTGGGATTTCCTCTCACGATGTATTTGTGATATATATGTATTGTGCACAATAGTTGTTTGCATGCAGGATTGCAGGAACTAAGCCTCGATTCCACCTGCATTGTCAGGACAGGACGAGCATCATAAACACCCAATGGGATTGATGTGGAAAATAGGAACTGACAAGAAAGTTTTCCCAACCTAGTTCGTCATCTATCCTTGTGTTTTCCAAATTGGTCTGGTTGCAACCCTGCCAACATTTTTTGTTTTGGTATCCTTTCCTTATTTTTGGTTTGTTTAATTTTCATTGTTTACTTGATGATGTTTAATCGATGTTTTAATTTATGGTGTAGATGTGCTTATGATCATTGATATTGTTGTGTTACCATGTTTATCATTGAGCTCAACTTCCAGGAGTAAGTCGATGTCTAAGGGGGGAAGGATGTAATACCCCTCCGTGTCAGTTGTTTTGGACTTGTGTGTGCTTCATTGATTACTGTGTTATTTGATTATGTGGAAAATATAATATGTTAGTAATCATGTTTAAATAATTAATTAAATCATAAGTGATTTGCAAGGTTATTTAAAATATGATTAGAAATTAAAGTAATAATCAATTAAATTAAATCAAATGATTTAGAACAAATGATCAATCAAATTAATTCGTTAAAAGTAAAAGTGATATTATTAGATAAATTGATTTAAATTGTTATGAGCAAATAATCTTGAAAAGATAATTATTATAATAAGAAATTTAATGGATACTTATTTAGAATCTTGCAAATGGTTGATTTTAATTATTCTAATTAATTAATAGTGTATTGTGAAGATAATGAATATATATTCAATTTTGTGGATTTAAATTTATTTAGTTTAATCAAAATGCATGATAAAAGAAAATGAAATATAAATACATGAAAAGGCAACAAAAGAAATTAAGGATTAAATATTATTTTGATTTAGTTTTTGAGATGTGACTTTTGGTATTCGCTAGAGGAGGAAATGGAAGAGACTTTGTGTGAGATTTTATTTAGAGGATTTTGGGTTTTGGAAGGGGGGTTGCATTCTCTTTCCAACAGATTTTTGGGAATTTGCCACTCATCTTTCTGTTATAGGATTGCATTCTTTTATTATTTTGAGAATTCATTGAGGAATAAGATTGGAGTTGAGGCGAGGATCTTATAGCCGCTGCTGGAAACATTTGTTGGAAGAGGGTTGGATTGGAAAAAAGGAATAGAGCTTCTACAGATCTTCTTCAACCACAGGAAACATTTGTGTAGCATTAAATAAAATAACAATTGATTGGAATTGTTTCGCTGTGTATGAAATTTTCATTTGGGGATTGGGATTGATGTTTGTTAAAATGGAATTTGGTTGGGTTTTTGACTGTCAATTATTAGATTGAAATTTCTGGGAACTTGGAACTGTTGTTTAGTTAAATAAAATTATTTGTTGGGTTTTGGATTGTTGTTTATTAAAATGAAGCTTTGGTTGGGATTCTGGAAATAAACAGTATTGCTATGGTTGTTCTAGAAAATAAATAAATGGAAAAATAATCCCCTTACTGTGAATTTTTGGGTTGATGTATATATATATTCTTCAAATACAATTTTCATATAAATATATATATACTGTAACCTGTACTATTGATTGTTATTCTCTGTTTTTGAATTATTTATAATATAGTATATATATGTATATATATTAGATGTATATATATATACATATATATATATATAAATAAATATTGAATGTAAAATTTAATTCTTAAGTTTTGAATTGTTGCCATATTAAATTGGTTTGAAATTACAAAAAAAATAAAATAAATAAATAAATAAAAATAATAATAAAATAAAATAAACTGCAGACTAGGTGATGGTTCGGCCTTCAGCCATACCCACCACCCAGCCGGCAGTGGTACTAGGGTTGTACTTACTTGCTACCACTGTCGACTCACAGGATAAATCACGGATCATCGTGGATAAAATCAGAGATCAAGTCACAATCGCCCTCCATATATCCATGCGTTGGGCATGGGATTTAATTCCCATTTAAATAGGGTATATGGTAATTAAAACAAAAAGTTTATATAAGTTTTAATGCGTGCATAAACATTTATAAATATATATATTTATGTATATGAATATATATATATATATATTCAGTAAATTACTTAATTAGATTTCATTAATTTAATTATTAATGTTATCAATTATGTATGTCTGTAAATAGTATGGTTATTTTCTGGTATGATCAAAATAAAATTTTATTATAGTGAAGATATGGAAATAGAAAGGAACTTCTTTTAATTTGTTAAATTGTGAAATTTTGATAGGACAATATAATAGAAGGGCAATTTGTGAATATGTATATATATATTTTTCTTAATTTATATATTCTGATTCCTTTGATTTAACTAATGCTGTATTATTTATTTTTGTAAAAAGATATATATATATTCTGTTTCTTTTTCTGTTAAAATAAAACAGAATCTAGTATAATGGAAATAATAATAAAATAGAAAGAAATCTTTTGTTTATCATTATTTTTGATTTATTAAATTACCAATTTAAGAGGATAAGTTAATAGAAAAATCAATTACGCATATATGACAGCATTGTTTATTTAATTCTTGTTTAAATGTGAATATTTTTGGGAATAGAATTTATTATGGGATTAAATAAGTTGTTCTTTTTATATTTCATCTTGTAGTATTGTTGGATTCTTAGAACAGATCTTTTCTCTTTTTACATTCCCTCCTCAAAAAGAATTAAAATAAATATAAATGCGTAGTGGTTTTAAAACGTAATTTTGTGTGTAAATTTATTTAGATAGATTTAAGATTTTAAGGTGGTAAGTTCTAATATGTAGTTTAAGTATGTAGAGTATTGTTATTATTGTCATTTTAAAGTATAGACAATTGGTCTTAAATGGTTTTCACAATTAATTTAAATATTGGAAGTGAATGTTAAGTGAGTATGATGAAAGGGGAAATTTAAATGTATGGGTATAGTTAGAGATTGATTAGGATATTCTCGAATTGGATAGTTTATTGGTGAAATGGGATTTTAATCTGTTGGAAATTGACTTCCTTTATATTCATGTAAGGATTGATTTGTAAGATTCTCTTTATGGATAAGACTTTTAGAATACTTGTGATGGTTATCATGAATTGTTTTAGTATGGGTAAGTTGTAAAGTTATTTAGTTCTGGTCGTTAATTGATTGGTTAATAAATATTGTTCTCGATTGAATTGTTGGTTGATGTTTATTATATATGTGTTTTTGGTGGAGTTGTGAGTGATTGAGTATTTAAGGTGTTCTTAAATTTTGGTGCCTTGATGTCCTGGTTGCATGTTTTTACCCTCATTGTTGGAAGGGATTATCTCCATGTTGGTGGAATGCCTTTGGAGGTTAGTTTTGATTCAAGGAACTAAGCAGTCACGACCCCAGGCCAGAATGTAATTGGGAACTCTGTATTCTGCTGAGGAGTTGTGGGTAGCTGATCTTCTTGGAATTCTGATTTATTTTGTATCAAAGTGTTTATGTAGTCTGGATGGGGTTGTTGATCTTATTTTAATGTATTCACTCATTAGATTTGAATTGAAAATAGTTCTTGTGGCTTTGCAATTATTGTTGTCATTGCTATGTTGTTGATTTTATGAAGGTGATTTGTGTACCACTATAAGGGGGTTCTTGTGAGGAGAAAATTGAGGTCTCCCATGGAATACCTAGTTGGTGGCTTTTGGTTTTATTAAGTGATTTTGTTTAAAGGTTGATTTTCTTTTGTGTTTCCCTATTTGAGGTGACACCATTGTTGATTTGTGGATGGGTCTTGATGAATCTTCTTTTTATGGCTTTTCTGATTTACCCGCATATTTGAGGAAATTTTACCCTTATGTTGGAATTATTGGAGAAATACTCATGTTGCTTCACTTTACCCTTGTTTGTGGGTTTTCATTCTTTTGGCTTCCAGAGGCTTGAGATGATTGATAATTGATGTTCTCTCTCTTTATGTGCCTTTGATGTGGCAAGTGTTTTGGTTTCAGGATTTTGAAAGGGTTGTACAGGAATTGTTGAGACTTTGATTATGTATTATAGCGAGATGGGTAATGTCTCGCATGCTTCTCAGTTATGATCTAATGTTCTTGTTAAGTTGTACAACCCTTGGTTTCTTGGTTTCTTGGTTTTTATGTTGTTGGGTCTCTAGGGAGAGTGGCTCCTCGTGGGGGCCAATGCCCCACGTAAGGGGAAGAGCACAGGATAACCCACGAGTGAGTTGGTAATCAAGTGAAAACCTAATAATTAACTTAGGAGGGTTGGGTAGTAATATCATTATAAGATTTTTAAAAAATGGATGCCTCGTCTTCATTAGTGCTTTCGTAGACTAATGGAAGGCTGAGAAGGCTGTGGTTGGCAAGGTCGTGACCTCGTCCTCACGAGAGGTTTATGGCTCTGCATGAGTCACCCTATGGACCGGCACCTCCAGTTGGGAGGAAGAGTACAGGACAGCCCATGTAGGACTATGTGATGACACTCTCCCCTAGTTGCCCATGTGTTTTACTGTATTATGTTCCTCTGGAAGTAGGTTATGGGAATTGGTTTAGATTGTTGTTTGAATTGATTTAAATTGATTTATGATTATTGTTTTAATACATCTTTAGTATACTTTGTGGTCTTGTTGATCTCATTTATATTTGATTTACGGTCTCATATTTTTATGGTACTGTGATATAATGTTATTGTATTGTTTAATTAAAATTTGGAATTGTATCATGTTTATTAATTCAGTTTGATTTGGAAGTATTTTATGATCATTCTTTGGTTACTTGTTTACTGATCATTGCTTTGTTTTATGTGATGGGATTTATGACTTTAAGTTATTATGTTGACTCTTGGGTGTTGTTGATTATGTCATGGTAATCCTTGAGTTTTATGATACTTTTGTATGGCATTGAGTCTTGTGGTTCCCTATTTGGATGTTCTTGGTTGAGGTCTCTTTCTTGTTAGCTCCTAGCATGGGGGGTGGGTCTTCGGACTCACATGGTTGGGTGGAACATGCTAAGCACCCCATTGGGTCCCCAGTCGAGGATCGAGAGGTGCGGATTGGTGCTGTTGCAGTGACTCCAGAGTTGTATCCATCTTGGAGCCAGTTTTCATCTGTTTATTTGTATTATGTTATCTTATGTATGGTTTCCATTTATGTTTGGAAACACTCTTGTATCATTGTACCTCTAGAACATTGTACTATAATGTAATGTTAACTCGGTGTGGTTATTGGCCATGGCAGTTGTTATTCATTATGTTGAGTTAATTATTTACATGTTGTATTTATGTACTCAAATGGTTTCTTATCAATGATTATCATGTATGTGTTATATTTGTTAATGTTTATTTTGTTATGGATTATATCTTTGGATTTTATTCTTTATTGTTGGTGTGTGGATCTCAGTCTTGTAATGACTCTTCGTGTACCTCAAGGGATGTATGTGTTAGTGAATCTGTTTAATGAAATTCATGTTATGACTTAATGTGTATTTCATGTATGTTATGTTTACTATAAGAAAAAAAATTGTGCTGTAATTATTATGTATTTTCCTTTGGGGTTCGCACGACGGGGCGTTACAGGACATATATTCTAGTTGTAGGTTTAAATTGAACATGGAACTCTTGGTTTGACTTGATTTGACGAGGGAGCAAACCCGAGACACATAAATACACTCACAAAACAGAGAATAATATTTTATTCATAAATATTGAACTTCTTACATGCAGAGGATCTCAAATCCCCAAGCTCTGTATTACATGCAAATTACCAACTTACAGGAAAATTACCCAGATCCCCTTTCACAGTATGCGAACTTCTTTCCCCAAAAAGTTACCCAAAAATCAGAAATAAGCCCCTAAATAGACCCATTTTGGTTTGGAACTAAAAACAACCTTCGAGATAAGATTTTTGATGGTTTGGTGCCAAAATTACAATTTGAAATTCAAGTTTAAATTCACAGTTGAAAATTAGGACATTTCTAAAATATGCACCAACTTCCGGCAGCCATAACTTTTAATCCGACCGTCAGATCTTCAATGATAATACCTTTTCGGAAAGCTCTCGTAAAGACAATTTTCTGCAAAGTAGGCCTTTGGTAGACTACTATGGCATTTTTGCAAATTTTCAGGCCCATCCGGGATCGTTTGGTCCCTCAAACTGAGCTCGGAAGGTTTTTTAGGGCAAAAAGCAGAAATTGGAACTTGAATAACTTTCAAGTCGTGAATGATCTTGACCTGATTCTTTCACCAGACTGTATATTTTTCCATCCTAAACCTTCCCATAAATTTATGTCTTCCCACAACTTCAAATTCAAACCTGCTAAAAATAGCAATTAAGCAGAAAAATTGTTCTAAAAGTTGGAAACTCTTATTTGACGAAAAGGGTATCCAGAAATACAAAAACATCTACAAAAAGAAAACAACAGGAACAAAAATGGAATTCATCTTTTGGGTGATGCAAGATTGCCCTCACACCACTGGATGCTCCTGCATCAGACACCCAGGGTAATTTGAGAAGTGACCCCGTCACGTCTCAGATGGTTGAGGAAAACCCAAACGGTCAACCTCTACCTTAGAAAACCAAGAAGAATCTTCCACAGGCCTTCCTT